>OX123181.2:27149502-28381494 GCA_944739405.2 Euclidia mi | reverse complement strand
TTTTGTAAATAATAATGAAATAATACATTTATAAGTGTAGAGCCGTAGGTAGATACTAATACCTCTCATAACTGGCGTTTTATCCATTCTGTTGACAATTTATATCCTGTATGAACGCATGACCAGAACTGGATCTATAAATATACATAATTAAATCTCATTACTTCTATTTTTGTACCGTCAAACATATACAACAATATTACATGCACCCGCTGTGTAAAGGACACGTTAGTGCTGGGTACACGAGCATTGCCCGCTCGACACATAATAACGCACCGCAGTATTTCACACGCGTCGCACCACTCACATGCCGCACTTATACGTCTACTTCAACCTTTATTACACCTCCTTATTTACATGGTATCATATTTCTCTTTAAACTGTACTTTCGTTTCGTTGGGACGTGACTGTCTTGTTGCTCTCGCGTTGGGAGGGATCGCGAGGGTTTGGATTTAGTTACCGTAATGAGCAAATTCATTGTATCGAACATTTTACCAGCGATACTGAATGTGGATATGTATCAAAACCTTATGAACCTGATGGAATATCACTATTCTTTTTAGGTTGCGAAGGTCAGACGGCTGTGGAGAAGATAATATTCTGTTAAATCTGGTTTGACCAGAAAGTAGACCTCGGGTTCTAATATTTGTGTACTGTCTGGTATACATAATTTTGTAGATGATACGTTAAGGCGCGATACATTCGTTCTTCTCTCTATAATCCTCGTGAGAGCGCCTTAACACCATTAGCGTATCTAGGGCTATTTTAAGGGTGGGTTAGGGTCTCTATAATACAACTAGAGGATGCCCATGGTTACACCCGCGTTATTTAACGCTAATGCTCCGCTCCCGTCGCTCATAGCGCGATGTTATATAGCCTATAGCCTTCCTCGATAAATGAGCTATCTAACACTCAAAGAATTTTTCACATCGAACCAGTAGTTTCTCTTTAGCGCGTTCAACCAAACAAACAAACTATTCAGCTTTATATATATTAGTATAAGATGATGTGAAGTAACTTTTCGTGTCATGCCTAGAATTTCGAATCTGTAACAGAAAATCCTGTGGTTAATATTGGTGTGGGCACGGCCTACCTGGCCCCTCTGCTATATACGGCTGTACTTGACACGACCTTTTTGTCTGGACGCACCCGTTTGCCAATCCAGATCCAGCTTATGACATCCGTGTAACAATCTGCAGCTAAGTGTCAGCTCAAGGTGAGGAGATATCATCGTGAACTGTGTCTGCAGCGCACTGTGGCCGTACGATCTATCGGGTCGCGGCACTTCGCAGGAAATTAACCGGTACATCGTCCCACCCCGCTTCAATGCACATCCGACCTTACGTCTTCACGTGTTACACATTTAAATTAAACTTATTTCCTCTCTGTATTTTTCGAAGTCGAGCGTTGTGCAATGCGAGTTTTTCATTGAGTTTATAGGTACATATGTATATGTGATTGATCATACGGTTGTATTTTATAAAGATTGTGGAACCTTGATGTAATCAAAGATAAACTCGTGATGTAGCAATACCTTTATAATTATCCGAGCTTTCTAAGGAAAATAGTGCGTATAACTTTGTCATAGATAGGTTGATGGATGAAAATGATACGTGGGGCTGCTTTTTCGGGTATGAAAGTAGCTCGTCTAAGTAATTCTGATAATTCTAATATCACTTGTCTCTGGCACTTGTCTTATATAATATTATAAATAAATAATATATATAACTTTAATTTGATCTATGAACATCGGGAGTAAGAAGATTTATTATGAAATTGGAGCTCAAAGTTACTGGCTAAACAAAAGATTCATTGGTAAGATCCTATTCCTGGTAATAAAACGCAACTTTGTTCTATAGGCAGCCATCCTGATCACAAGATTGGTTTCATAAAGGCGATGTTCAATGACAGGGACTTTGAACACTTTCACGTAATTAGATAGTCGCGAGTGAAGAAGCGCAGTGACGCGGAGCAAGATCGTTAGGCTGCTTATCCATCGACGATGCGCGAGGCAGCTAAGATGAGCGAGGAATGCATTTCAGAACAACATCACTTGACTTCCCTATTTCAGTTCCGCTTAGCTTATTTATTGCTGGATGTTCTGCTGCTCACCTCTAAGCTAATTCGCATATCTCTTTTGGATACGCAGTCTTACCCCGCACCTCGCTTAGATTCCGTTCCCGTCTCGCCTCTCGCGAAGCGTCGAGACGGGAGCCAGTATTGCCCGCACCGAGGTTCCCGAGCGCCGATAAGTGTCTTTTTATTGCAGTGCAATTTTATCTGGCGGCGAGTTGTACGCTAGTCCACGTGTACTCACGGGAACCCTTTAAATTACGTCTAGTTTCCTCTCACCCAATATTTATTTACCTTTTTAGAAGTGCTTATTTTTCATATTAGTGTGTGTGTAACTGAACTATATGTTCGGCCACTCAGGAACAACAATAAATAATGTGTTAAGGTATCACTGAATTTCAAAAGTGATGTGATGTTGAATGAGTGAAAATGTTCATGGGTATGGTAGCTGATGTAACTAAAGTGTTTTATAAAAAAGTGCGTGTCGGGCCACGCGCAATGTAGGGTTCCGTAGTTGCTCATAATGACTTGCTGCAAAGGGTATTAATGTACAACAAATCCGACTGTTTATTTTGCTGGAAAAATAATTTTAATAACACTATTATAAGAAACTAAGTTTTGTTTAGAAAAATACTAGGTAAGTATCCAATTATGTATTGTAAACATAAAATGTGGTTTCCAAGATATACTACTACTATACATACGTAGTACCGTAGTACATTACATACCAAAGTACGTATATCTTTAAGATTAAGCCAGCGCGCCCAATGAAAACTTACAGAAATAGGTATTTATAAGTTAACCGACGATTACTCGTAAACTAGTGATCTACTTAGCCGTGATAGTTTTCCTTTTAAATTCGTTATATGTACTACATTTGTGATTTTTTTCACCTCTTCCAAATTAATAGTTTAGCCGGCAGAGGGGGGGGGGGGGACACTTGAGTCTAACAATTTTTTTCACTTCAAAGCTTGATATTTGACAAACCAATCACTTGATCGAAAAATGATTTGAGCAAACTAATCATATTTTCTTAAAACCTATCCAATGATACCCCACATGATGGGGTACTCAACCAAAAAAGATTCAACCCCACTATATATGTAGGGGAGATACCCTTAAAAAAATATTTTTCTAAATTTTATTCTACAGTTTTGTTGCAATATCTTATGTCTATATTCATGTCAAATATCAGCTTTCTAGCACCAGGCGTCTTTGAGCTAGGCTGCGGACGGACAGACGGACGGACATGACGAAACTATAAGGGTTCCTTGTGGACTACGGAACCCTAAAAAGGATGTATAACACTCTGTTATAGTATTCATACCACTCTCTATAGCAGGGTTTCTTAAACTTTTTGCCGTCGTCTTCTTCGTGTTTTGTCGTAAAAATTGCTATGAACTTACAGTAAATAAACAACTCTTATTTATACTAAAAATTACTTTCGCTGCCCAACGCTCGTCAAACAAATTCAAATATATGTATAAGTTGAGCGTTAACTACGTTACTACGGATCCCTACGGGGTCCATGGACCCCACTTTGCGAAACCCTGCTCTATAGGTCCTCTATTTGCTTATAAAACATAGTAAGGTTTGAATTCGAGGGTGATGTGATGATAGGGATATATTTCAGACTTGTTCTGGCTTATTGTTTTTCAAAGAACTATTGTATTGCATAGTATAATGAATACGATAAATCATTTTAGTAGAAACAATCTAGTAACGGCTGCGCGGAAGACAGGTACTGTTACTTATTTTATAACAAGCAATGAAAACATCTTGACCTAGTTTCCAACTTTCGCGATTTGTATACATTTTAATACGTGTTTATAAAACAGGATTCAATCGCGTTATTAAAGGTATTTCATTTTCTTTTTTGAATGACTAGATTTCAGCCGGAGCTCGATAACTACAAAACGGATTTTTGAACGGTTTTCACCAATTGACAGTGTGATTTGAGAGAAAGGTTAGGGTGTATATTCCACGCGGGCAGGGTCCCGGGCAAATTCTAGTTCCTTATAAAACAATCTAACGAATGGTCGCAGAGTTTCGTAGAACTATCTTGATGTAGCGTGCGGTTTTATGAAGTGTCAACACAATCTGTGTACGTGCATGTGCATTGCGAGAACTTCAACAAATGTTATATTATGCATATGTACAGTCGAACAACTTCCCGCTAGACCACCATAAGGGCGAGAGTCGCTCAACAAGACATCGTTGCTTCCAGTGCTACTTTACACACTTACTGAGACTCGTATACAAAATCAGCTTCTAGTGTGCCTCGACTCTATGAGCGAGCCAAGGGTTTTTTTTCAAACTGTTCCACCGCCGACTTGTTTGATTGTACGTGTAATAGTTTGTATGTATTCACAAAATTATTATAATTTATGTTATGTTTATGTTAATTAAGCATCCATTGCATAAGGTTCGCCTGTAGGAATGTTGTGATGTGTGATCATAAATAAATAATAGGTAAATCTTTCATACAAGTTTTGTTCAACGTGCCTTAAGCGCTTGAAGTAAAGTATTTAAGATAATTATAATAGAATACAAGTGTCACCACCCCCTATCTTCCCGTGGGTGTCGTAAGAGGCGACGAAGGGATAACACGATGCAAATACCATCTTTGCGTAGAGACGGAAAACTCGACATCAAACCCTATACGACTGCCTCGTTGGTCTCGCGGCATAAATGTGCGCGTGGGATCGGGAGGTCCCGGGTTCGATTCCTGGGTCGGGAAGTGTTATTGGGTTTTTCTGTCACGAAATTCTCAGTAGCAGCACGGAGTCTGGAAATGTGCCCGGTACGGCAATAGGCTCGCCCCTTATTACGTGGGACTAAAGTATATCTGGCGAAAAGTGGGTGTAGAAATACACCTCTGCCTACCCCTTCGGGGATAAAAGGCGTGACGATATGTATGTGTAAGTATTAAGTAGCAGTATATAATTCTTGTAATATTATAGTGTGTTTGAAAACAAGCATGTGGGAGCAGTTTGTGTGAATTTATCGGCGAGCCCGGAGCGTCACTAATCGTTACACGGAACAATTACCTAGTTCCGCGCGAGCTCCACCGACGATATTAATATATTGCACAACGAAATAAGTTTGTATTACCCGACACATAAAGGTGTCATAGGTGTGCGTTAGTTTTTATCCATAGAGTCGTGTCTGCAACTCTATTTATGTCTAAAGTAAAGGTAATATAGAACGCAAAATAAAAAACCTTCTAATAAAAATTATAGTTCAAAGTTTGAGGCGGCAATTCAGTTTAAAAAATACATTTGATGCACAAAGAATTGATCTTGTGTACAGGAAGACTTTAAATCCCTTTATATAATGGACACAAAGAATACCTTGCCCCGAAACAACCATAATAATAGATATAGGCATAACAGGTATTATGTTACGTGCGGAGATCGAACCGCCGAAACAGAAATGGTTAATTGCTGAGGCGACGATCTTACCTTTGCACCATACATGCAAATGCAATCCAATTATGTCCAGTTTATACTACGGAATTCAATATTCGAAATATAGATAATTCGTTTTTGACAGTTTTTGACATAAGCTCCATACAAAATATGTCCTGTCCCCATTATGTCCAATCAAAATCTACAGATCTATCTATAGTTCGAATTTTGAAAATGGCCGATAGACAATATACTTCTATCGCGATTAAGCGATTATTATAAAAATTTGGGCAAGTGCGAGTCAGACTCGCGCACGAAGGGTTCCGTACCATCGTCTATATAAAAGAAAATCACGTTTGTTGTATGTATACTTAAATACTTTTTAAGTTTCTACCTGTTTATTAAGATCGAGTAACAAATTGCTTAAAAATTACGTTTATTGTATGGGAGCCCCCCTTTATTATTAACTTTTTTTAAATTTAATTATTTATTTTGAAAGGTAATATACAACTACATATTTTGTGAAAATTTAAAGCGTCTACCTGTTACAGTTAGTAATTTTGAGCAAAAATACGAAAAAAAACACATTTTTTGTATGGGACCCCCCTTAATATTTTAATTTTTTTAATTTTTAGTATTTGTTGTTATAGCGGCAACCGAAATACATAATTTGTGAAAATTTCAGCTTACTAGCTATCATGGTTTATGGGATACAGCCTGGTGACAGACAGACAGACGGACAGACGGACAGACAGACAGACAGACAGACAGCGGAGGCTTAGTAATAGGGTTCCGTTTTTTAACTTTTAGGTACGGAACCCTAAAAAATAGCTTGACTGATTTAAAATTTCCTGCATAAGAAGTCAACATTGTTGATACACACTTGCTGATTGCACAGTCCACTGCTGGCCTTGCCTAATTTGCGTCACAATAGCAATTCTATTGGCTCTCAAGCCAGTAGAAGAATTGGCCTATTATAGTACGTTGCCCAGACGGCATGGGTTTGATGTCGAATTTTTCACAATACAACTCCACACTTCTTGTATTTTACTAAGTCATCGGTTGTGACAGTTTGTATTCTTAATCAACCACCACACGGAATACCATTTTAATGAAATTTACACTGAACAAATAAATATCATTGTCAAGTGTAGATATTGTATTCCTGCTGGTCTAAACTCGGCCGAGCCAACTACATGGTTGTCTTCACTCCAGTGCTTGCACAACTCACAAGTCGAGAGCTATAAGTGGATTGCACTCACACCGGTTCTATTGCACATTGCTTGTTGACTGTTCTTTATTATGTGAATGTGAAAAGCGTATTTCGACGACTGCTTAACAAGAAATACGTCACGAGCAGATTAACATTGGATAATAGTAACACTTATACTTTAGGTTTTAATTTTCTACGTCAATTATAACCTACTATTTGATAACAATAAATATGAGAATACAACAAAGAAATATTTCTATGCCTTACTTTCTCTACGTCTTAAAACGGTCCTCAAATTGTATGCAGCGTAATATTTGTGTGCACACGGGCCTAAGTATTGTATAAGATGACCCTGCGCACTATATTCATTTAAAGAGTTTTTCCGTTATTGTCCTAGTCACATTACAACACGGTGTGATTGTGGTGCATGAGTCGGCATCTCCCGGCGGCGGTGCGCGCAGATTTACGCGAAAAACTAAGTTTGGACGCGACGTCTTAGCTCGCGACTACGTTGTCTTAGGACACACGACACGATAAATAGAGTATCTAGTATAATTTAGTTCTGCGGCTTTGAAAATTTATTATACAATGGTGTTAAAAGACTTCATCTGTTCATGGACCCGTAGAGTGTTCTGCCGGATTCCTACCAGCTAAACCATCACTGCGTTCCACTCTTTGCGTATGGCTTGCTTAACACAAGGCAGAATACTAAATTAAAGCCTTGCCTGCTTGTTGATTTTAATGAAACAACTTGGTAAACAGCTAAACTTCACGGTTGTTCAAGTACCGTAACGGTATTTCTATGATGAATACATTACGTGTAGTTTCTCCCCGAGTTTCCTGCAAAGCAAGATGATTTTATTTCTTCATTAATCTCCTCAGTGGTTTTATTATTAGTGATTGGTATAAATCGTTGAACTATACGTAATAGTCTTCACAGAACTTACGACACATAACATCAGTGTGTATGATGTTGTGACCCTTTGGCCTGAATTATATCTCCAAGCTAGAAACTCAGGATAAAAATACTATAGTTTCTATTAATAAAAATGTAATATACAGACTTATGAATTCCTAAAAGAAATTTCTTTATTAAACTGTTTTTAATTAGTCTTTATGAAGTCAGTTCCGCGAAAGGTAATATTACCGTGGCCATCGCGACAATGGAGCCTGACCCGTTCTGCTGCAATGTCCAACTTATATTGCGTTCAGTATTTATTGCTCTCACCTGTCGCTCGCCGACGAGAACCCCTCCCCTCCACTTCACCCTGCACGGTGCACTCGAGCGTCGTCAGGCGATAAGCTTGTTTGTACCAACTTTGTATTGTTTGCCTTTGATGACCCGGTCGCGACTGAGTCTGTTGTTTGCGGCGTACCTCTGGTCGCGATCAATGCGCTCTACTGCAGCTTTTACTAGCTAGATTGCAACTTTTAATTGGCCAAGTTTTCCGCGTCATCGGTCAAGCTGTCTGTCGTTAAACTTTATTTTTTTGTAAAGGCTGCTTTACAGTTATAAAATTATCCAAAACCTTATGTGCGGAGATTAAATGAACGCGAAAGGAAAGGTGTCCATAGAACGTAGTTGAAAACATGTCATCCTGGATTATTTAATAAAGCGATGAAACAACTTTAGCACAAACGCTATTTCTAGCTCAATACAACCATGCAAAAAAGTGCGTAACTCTTTTTTGAAAGGCCGGCAACTCAATTGCATCACCTCTAGTGTTGCTTCGATGGCTAGTTTGTCTCCGATATCATAGAAAACTCTTACATAGTTATGAATATACGAAGTAAATAACACATTCGGAAAGTATCATGTTTTTCTTCAGGATGAAAACCCAAATATAGAACGCAAATTAAGTATCTCTAGCGAGATGGTCACATGAAAGCACTTAAGCAGCAGTTAGGTTTCGCCACATATGTTGCGGCAATACAGTCGAATGTGCAGCTCATGTGAACCCATCACAATCTCGAACGAGCTATTTACTAGTTATAAACGAACGTTTAAGGCCAATCCTGTGCAAACGTATTGTTTAGGGCAACAGCACACATATTTCTTTAGAGAACAACGACTGACAATTTAGACGTTCTCTAGAAGCTAGAAACTGCTTCTGAATGGTTCAACTTGTCCACTTACAAGCCCTGTAGCGGCAATAAGTCTAATGTTGTGCATCAACCACTACAATTACGGTGAAGCTACTGAACGTAGACATTCCCAAAACGCAACGTAGTAACTTTAGGTTCATTTAATTTTAATGCAGAGAGCTACTAGACCAATGCAGATACGTTAGAAAACGGTAAAAAGTAAAATAAAATTACAGTAGGATGAAACCCATTGGAGAAGGGAGAGAATATAGCGATCATTAAAGGAAAAATAAATTACGGGCGATCTGAGGTCGGGAAGTGGATGGGGTTGCGATTTTAAGGGTAAAAAAGGGTTTATCTCGATTCAAAAACTGTAAGGCGCAGAAAACTGAAATTTGGCATGTATGTATTGCCTTGAAGACCGTAGTGGTGCACTAAGAAGGGATTACCTGAAATTGCAACGGGATCGGACCGAAACAGTTTAATTAATAAAAATGTGCGAGTGTAGCTGCGGGCATCCTCTAGTATCATATAAATAAAGCATCAATATGTTAAATCCTGATTCAGTTGCTAAACGCCCTAGTCGTCAATACTAAAGTGCAGCGTGTTCTTTGCCACTAACGTGTTTGAAGAATTATTTTAGACAGAATAGGTCTAGTAAGGCACACTTTGTGTATCTTGTTGTATTACGATAAGTTTACCTTACAATCGATTTTTGTTTTCATATTTAAAATTATTCCATTATTATGTCTTTCTTATAGCAATAAAGGTATCATTATTTTTATATTTATTTCCTCAACAGTGGCAAATCCCTTCGGATCTCCAACTCTACGAAAAAATTGAGCTGTAGTAAATGATGTTACCACTAAAAACCGCCCCGACTGCGGACCAAAGACATCATACGGGGAAGAAGACTGGGTACAGGAACCGTTCAGTCTTATCCCCAACAGCCAACTTCTCAATTTTTTTTTTTTTAATTTAACTTTATGCACAAACAAGTGTACAGAGGCGGACTTAACGCCTAAGGCATTATCTACCAGTCAACCTTTGGGTGATGCAGAGATAAATATATAATAAGTGCATTTAGCATTTAAATTACAGAAAAAGAAAAATATATATACAGAATAACAGATTTTACGAATAATTCGTTCATAAAATATATGATAAACCTATTTACATACACTAGATATATACTTATTTATAAATACATACATATATAAGTATATATATATATATTTGAATATAAATATATATATTTATAATAAAAATTATAAATACATAAACGATGATTCTATTACGATTCAGCCAATGTGTTAATGTAAATCTGTCGAACTTTAGTTTTAAATGTGAAACGGTTCGTGGACATCCTGATTTCTGGAGGGAGAGCATTCCAGAGAAGGATAGACTGGATATTAAAAGAAGCATGTACCAAGCTAGAGCTGTGAGAAGGACAAAGAAGAAGAAGATTATTTGAAGAGCGAAGATTTTTATCGTGGGTATTGCAGAGATATTGAAAATGAGGAGTTAAATAGACAGGAGCATTAGGAGAGTACAGTAAAGAATAAAGTGTACACAACGTACGCAGGTTGCGACGTTGGCGGATAGGTAACCATCGTAACTTTATTCGAAACTCGGATATATGGTCATACTTGCGGAGATTGAAAATGAATCTAATGCAATTATTGAGAAGGCGGTCGAGCTTATTGAGTAGATCTGCATTAAGGTCGAGATAGCACACATCACCATAGTCGATGACAGGAAATATTAAAGTCTGTACTAGCATTGTCTTGGTCTTGGATGGCAGAAAGTTCTTCAGACGACAGAGCGACCGTAAGGTACCAGTGACTTTGCGACTAACATTTGCTACCTGGGTACGCCAGTCAAGAGTCGCGTCAATATGTAGACCGAGATCTTTGACGCTAGAGCTAAACGGAATAACTGATCCATTAAAAATTACAGCTGGTAGCAATTGCAAGTTAATCCTACTCATAATCCGGGGACTACCAATAACAATAACCTGACATTTAGCGGGATTCACTGCGAGTCCAAACCTAGCAGACCAGTCGTTAATAGCATCCAGATCTCGATTGATTGCATTTATTGCTGTATCCAGATTTTCCACCTTTGCTTGTGTGTAGAGCTGCAGATCATCGGCATACAGATGATACGCACAGTGAAGTTCAAGAGATAAGAGATTAATAAACAATGAAAACAGAAGAGGAGAAAGTATTCCGCCTTGAGGAACACCAGAGCCCAGATAACGCCATGTTGATGTGGTTTCATCCATACGTACCGACTGCTGGCGTCCTCGAAGATAAGAGGAGAACCATTCCAGTACCATAGGTGAGACCATTAGATAGGAGAGGATTGAAAGAAGGAGGTCGTGACTGACGGCGTTAAAGGCGTTGGAGAAGTCCACCAAGGCCAGAACTGTAACCTTGGTGTCCTCCACCCCCGCCCTCACGTCGCCAGTCACCTTGAGCAGTGCAGACACAGTACTGTGTCCAGGCCTGAAACCAGATTGAAACGGAGATAGAATATTGTTAATGTGAACAAATCTGGACAACTGTCTCTGCACGCAAGACTCAAGTACCTTGGATAAGAAAGGAAGAATGGATATGGGTCGGAAGTGAGTAGGGAGAGAAGTATTTGGTATCTTGGGCAAAGGACGAACATAGGCTTGACGCCACAAGTGAGGAAATTGACCGGTGTCCAGGGAAAAGTTAAGGATATGGGTGATGACAGGTAAAAGTTGGTCCAGGATGACCGTGATCATGCGAAGACTAATGTCATCGCACCCCACGGCCTTGGACTTGATGGACAGGATAATCTTCTTGATCTCACCTGATGATAATGGAGAAAAATTGAAGGGATCGATGTTAGGGCGTGGCAAATTGGCTAAATACGTCATGGCTTGACATTTAGTTTGGTCGTTCAGAGAAGGAGTGACGGTAAAATGCCGATTTATGTCGTCCAAACTGATTGTCGCTGGCAGAACCACATGATCGTGGAGTTTGCCAATGCCCAGGGTCCTCAAAAACTGCCATATGTTAGCAGGAGAAGAGTTTGAAATATTATTGAGAATATGCCGGCGTTTAGCGTTGCGTATCATCTGATTGCACCTATTTCTAGCTGTTTTGAAAATGGACCAGTTATCCTCGCAGCGATCTTTTTAAACCTTCGGAAAGCACGGTCCCTGCGTCTCATCGCCATCCGAATAGCCTCCGTCATCCAAGGTGCCGGTGGACGCTTTAATTTGATTTTTTTTATTGGGGCATGTACATCGAACAACTTTTTGACCTTGTCGTTAAAAATATCTACTTTATCGTCGACGGTGACAGCTAATGTCAACGGTTCCCAGTCGATTTTCGAAGCATCCAACCTCAGCTTTTCAACGTCCATCCGCCCAAAACAACGCAAATACAGAACTTTAGGACGAGGTTTCGGAGGTTTTAGGACATAAGAGAGGAAGATAAGGTCATGATGGGAGAAACCAGGAGCAAGATGTTGGCCATGGGAATGGACGGAAGAGGGAGAAGATGTGAGCATTAAGTCCAACCAGGAGTCCTCCCCGTTAGGGTTGTGGTGAGTGGCTTGGAGGGGCAAAACGTGGAGGCTGGCAGACTCAATGATGTGGGTAAGTTTGAGGGAGCGAGAGGAAGGATGGGATAAAAGGTTAGTGTTAAAGTCACCCATGATGACGTAATGTGCGTACTCAGAACCCAAAGATTCGAAAACCGATTCTAAATCAGTGAAGTAATTGACAGAAGGAGGACAATATACCACTCCAAGAACCATTTTGGCTCCCCTGACCCAAACCTCGAGAAAAAGATACTCCGCAGATAAAGACTGTGGAGAGGAAGACGCCAAAATATTATATGATAAATTGCTACGGAGATAGATAGCAACACCTCCACCACGCCTGTCAATCCGATCATTGCGGATTAAAACAAAGTCAGTAAGTGGGTATGAAGTAGAAAGAAGGTGAGGTTTGAGCCAGCTCTCAGATATCAGGATGGCATGAACGTTGGTATCGGTAAAAGTGTCCAAAAGATCACTATAATGACTAGGCACGCTTTGTGCATTTATATGGCAGATGTTTAATAAATAATAATAATAATATTTTTATTGCCAAGTAAATCATTGTAGTACATTACATGTTAAGTAGTTACAGTATCAAGTAGTTTACTTGCTGTTTTCCTAGCTAGGCTATGAAATAGCCTGTATTAAGGAAAAACAGCTCCAAACCCGCAAATACAAAATACAAAATACATAATATTTAACGACACTAGTTGCAATATAAAAGAAGGTATGTAAACTACAGTTTTAACACTTTTTGTATAACATGCATTATTAAGACAATAGGTGGAGATATTATGCAAAAATTTATAAGTTGGTGTGTGTGAGTGTGTGTGTGTGTGTGTGTGTGTGTGTGTGTGTGTGTGTGTGTGTGTGTGTGTGTGTGTGTGTGTGTGTGTGTGTGTGTGTGTGTGTGTGTGTGGGTGTGTGTGCGCGCGTATGTATGTGAGTGTGTGTGAGTGTATGCAACCGTATCCAAAAAGGCAAATAGAAGCTATATATCAGGACAAAGCGATTAGCATATTTTCTGTCTCATCGTAATTTTTATGCAATAGGTAATTTAGGACGGCCGACTTACAATCATGACTAGGTAAGTTATATATATAAATGTGCCTGTTTATCTGGTTGTAGAGGTAAGGTCCCAGGTAATAGAAAAATCTTTTAATGAAAGAAAAATGCATTCTAGGTATAATACAGATGTTATCCCTGCGACGCTTGGAAGAATGTATGTATGGAGTCTTGCGATGTTGCAACATTACCGTGTGAGAAACGTAAATTTGTCGTACATTTAGAATGTTCCAGTTTCTATATAAATCGTCAGTCGGGTACAACATAGGACGAAACGTGGCTACTTTTAAAACTGCTCTATGAGCAATCTCCAATGATTTGAGAGTTGTTTTATGAGTACCTCCCCAGATAGAAATACAATAAGATATTATAGATTTGCAGAGTGCATAGTAAACACTACGTATGATTGTAATATTAGCGACGTAACGAAGCGATCTAAATATAAATATAAGCTTGCGAACTCTAGACGTCAGTGCTTCAACCTGAGGTATATAGTTTAGGTATTTGTCTAAAATAACGCCGAGATATCTGATACTGTCAACAGAGCTTATGTGAGGACAATGACAATTTATTACAGAGTCATTCAAGCAACTATGAAATATCAAATCTAATGGGGTATTAGGCAGGGTGGTGGACGAGATAGAGTACGTTAAAAATTTTGTTTTTGCAACGTTCAGAGTTAGAGCATGAAAAGATAACCAATCCGCTACATTGTTTAAGCCGGCTTGGGACGTTTTTTGTAGTTCAGTCCAGGAATCAGAAACAAAGGTAATAGCCGTGTCATCAGCATATGAAGTGATTTTGGAATTAGGGATCTTCAAATTACAAAGGTCATTAATAAAAATTAGGAATAGAGATGGCCCGAGTATACTTCCTTGTGGAACACCAATGGATATAGGAAGCTCATCACTAGTGTAGTTACCTATCTTGACCATCTGTGTACGATCTGTGAGGTAACTTTTGAAGAATGCTAACTGTGGGCCTCTGACACCTATTCTTTCCAGCTTCAAAAGAAGAGTGGAAATGGGAACAGTGTCAAAGGCTTTGGCAAGGTCTAAGAAAATAGTCACCACCTTTTTACTGTCATTTAAATTAGTGACTATGTGTGCTGTCAATTCCTGGACGGCGTCTGAAGTAGACATGTTCTTCCGAAAACCGAATTGGTTGGCAGAGAGGATATTGAATTTGTCTAAGTAGCTAACTAGTCTAGTATTTACAACCCGCTCCAAGATCTTAGATAATCCGGTGAGTACAGCTATTGGACGATAGTTAGTTACTAAAGACCCGTCTCCACCCTTAAAGATGGGATGTATAATGGCCCTTTTCAGTGCTATGGGGAAAACTGATAAATCAATACATTTATTGAATATATGGCTGATAACTGGCGCAATAATATTAGAATACCTTTTTAAAAAAATTGTGGATATTTTATCCCACCCGGTTGCTGCATTTGATCTAAGAGCGTTTATTATATTTACTATCTCACACGGGCTTATTTCTTCAAAAACAAAAGAATTAAAATTTGGAAAAGTAGAGGTATAGTTAGTTACTGGGATATTCGACTTATAAGTAATTTTATCTGCAAGACTCTTACCAATTTGAACAAAAAAATTATTAACCTTGTTACAAGCGTCGTTGGGTGATTGTGAAAGTGTAAGTAATTGCGAGGAAGACTGTTTTTGATGCTTTGTGTAAGTTATGTTTCTAATTATTTCCCATAAAGCCTTGGAATTTTGTCCTGCGTTTGTGAGTTGTTCAGAGTCATATTTACGTTTGGCTTTCTTTAATATTTTAGTACAAAAATTCCTATATCTTTTGTATGTGAGACATATAGAGTCTCTATTACGGATACACCTTAAAAGTCCAGGTGTTATCCATGGCTTTATAATTCTCTTTTTGGCTGGCAATTTAGTGGAAGTTGAGTTATTGCTTATTGTTTCTGATATCAAAGTAATTAAAGAATCAATGGCAATGCTAGGGTTATCATAAGATAATAGTAAGCTGAAATCAATTTGTGTAACGGCACTATCTAAGGTCTCGTAATTAATTTTTGTTATAGTTTTAGGTGTATTAATTTTATAATTTTTAGTTTTTAAACAAAGCAATGTGGAGCAGTGGTCAGTGATGGTCGTTTCTAATACAAAAGTCATTGCTTGCCTTTTCGTTTTCAAAAAAATGTGATCTAGGCAGTTATTTCCCCATATAAATGATTAGCGTTTGTGTTAAATTGTGCCCGTAAAATGTCGCCCAGTAATTGATTATCATTTATTGAACAGAAGCTGTCGTCCCCAGACAATCCAACAGAGTCATTGGCAGAAACAAAAGAATTGTCATCGGATATAGACATATATAATATAATTATATATATATATATATATATATATATATATATATATATATATATATATATATATATATATATATATATATATATATATAATATTAATATATAATTAATATCGGAGCAAACATAAAATCGGCGTTCACATTAAAAGCGCAGTGTGATCCAGCCCTTAGTACTTACGTAGCAAAGATAGGTTTGTTGGTACGAGCGGCGCGTTTATTATCGGCGTCATAACTTATTAATTAGGTAACGAGCGAGTAATGGTTGTAATGGGGGTGATTCATGTGCGTTATCTGCTGGCACTGACGCACCCGGCGCGGTAATGTGCCGGTGCCGGCGGTAAGTGCGCACGTCGCATTACTACTTATCCTCAGCCTGCTACATTTGCGTTCCACTCAACTGATGCTAATATGATTTATTGGGGATTAATCTCACCGTATTAATGTAGCTAGATGAACGGTACCAGTAACCCACCAATTTAGATACATCTTTTTTCTAGCTACAAATAGATATTTCAAGTTTGTGTGTTGTCCGTTTTCTTGTGCACAATATTTATTACAGCAGACGTTTAAAATACATTTGTATGAGTTAATCCCAATGACTTATGAAGTAAACGTTGTATAAGCCTGCCTCCGTATCACCTTGGATACCAAACGTGTCTGTTGAAGATCTCTAAAGAGATTTTACAAATGATAATAATAATATGATAATAAATAATAAATTTTATTTCCAAAATAGTGCAAATACATTTACAATTAGGTCTTATAAGTAAATTTCAGGGATAAATACATATTTGCCTGTACTATATTATAAACCTGTGCTTCAGGCGATCAAGTAAAACTATCTAATATGGTAAAACTACATTAAAATAACTAAAGCTAAAATAATGATTGTCGTATACAGTTATGTTCTTCGTTCTATTTTAATATTGCAAGTAACTCTTCTGTCTTTTCATATGACATTTCTTGTAAATAATTACAGAGTGCTTTTTTACAGTTATATAATTTTGAGGTATATAAACTTATGATTTTTTTGTATTTAAAGTCTCACTCCTGTATCCCCGAAGGGGTAGGCAGAGGTGTAAATATTACATCCACATTTCGCCATGAATTTTTAGGTCCCACGTAATAGGGGGCGAGCCTATTGCCGTTACCGGGCACATCACCGCTGCTACTGAGTATTAGGAAAAACCCAGTAACAATTTTGCCCAACCCGGGAATCGTACCCGGGACCTCCGATCAGCAGTTGCATACGCTATCCACTGATCCACGGAGGCAGTAATATAAACTTATGACTCTATTTAATTTGTTATATAAATATGGACCCATAAATGTGTAAAATCTATTTGTAAAAGTAAATTTTGAGGTCGGGTGTGAAATGCAGACTATATCTTGCCACGTTATAGACGACAAGACTATCGCTATCTACCGAGTACATACTTAGTCTTCGTGCTGTTACCAAGAATCTCTTAACGAGTACGAGAACCTATACTACCAGTTCGGATCTGTCTTAGTCAGTGTATGTAAACGTGAACATACCTGAAATTGACATTTTGGTAGTTATTATTTATCCAGAGTAAAGTATAGTAGCGAACAGTCTAGTATATATGTTAGTATGGATTTTGCTATAAAGTTTTTTGAAGAAAGTAAATCAAAGAGGGTATTGCGTGTTCATTACATGTCTGCATTACTCAATTTCATTAATTTGTCATGAGAGTACTTAGATGCTTTTGGTGAGACGAAGGAGTGTTTTTAGGCCTCAGGATTAGCCAACTTGAACTCTCCTAACTCATCATACTAACGTTGAAAGTTTCACTACTATCGTGACGTTAATCGTCGACTGCACGTTTTGCGTAGTGTTTTAAGCGGTCGCCTCACTCCTTGATACTGTGCCGAGTGTTGTCGGTTCGATTCCCACACGAGACAACACTTTGTATGATCCATAAATTGTTGTTACGGGTCTGGGTGTTGATTGTGTCTGTTGGTTGTATTTTTGTAAATTCTCCTGCGATACAGGATTTCTTCCTTGTGCCGGAGTTGTCTTTTAAAGAAACAGAAAGGTAAAGCTAAATAATGTATTCACATTCAAGCATCACTCCTCTTTATCCGGTTTATAAACAAAATTCTTACGTCGACAGCTGCACCGCAAATTTATTTAGCGGTCTCATAATGAACACCACAGCCGACGGTTGAAAATTTGTCCAATAAATTAATATTAATCTGGGGAGTTTGCGAGACGGTTGATTTATACTAACTTGGGCCGAGTGAGTTACATCCTCAATTTACACGGTTCATCGATTCTTATGGGCTGAATGGAAAATGCTCCATTATGTATAGGCTAGTTAGTAACCGACTCGTCGCGGCGTCGATGAGAAAAGTTCGGGAAGTCCTCGCGACAAGCCACTTGGTTCGGCTGCTTGCGCCATTTTGGCGTCTTCTCATGAATATATTCGGGTTGTTTAGGGCAGTCATATGTCAACGTGTCTTGTGTGTTAACGGTAACCGGTCACTGAAAGATTTACTGTTCGCTGTCGCATCGAACACTGAATGGTGCCAACTTTAGGGGTTACTAGTTTTGTTACCGGCACGAATATAGTGCGCTATCGAGACAAGCTATTACATTGCTTGTTCTTACAACAGTAAGTGAGCGATAAACATTGCGAACACGCAATCTATCCCTAAGACGTCTTGAGGTACCAAATTCGTATTTTTTCCTCTAGTCAATCGTTTCGAGATTGGTCGACAAGTGTCTAGTCGTACTAAACAAAGGTTGTAGCACTTTGTCAAATATTTAAGAAAGCTATCTTCACTTTTTCAGTATTAGCTAAAAGTGTAAAGCCAAGTCAACACTTATTTATCGTCAACTTCTATGTAACCTTCCTATCTGTGTATAAGATCTGTTGGACACTAATGTCATCAATTTCATAATGATATTTAGCCCTTACGTAGAAAATCTGTCCTATCTAAATACAAATGATAAAGATCTTATATCGCCAAAGGAAATTCTTATGTCATATCATTATAATTGGCCACACATGGATATTACACCACTAGCATTAATTAATAAAAAAATCAGTCTAAAGAAAAATATATTATGACTAGGACGGCCGTAGCTACGCTCGCACATTTTGTTTTAATCATAATCATATGTTTATTTGTTAGAATATTGTTACAATAGGTGTTACAAAAACAATTATGTCCATAATATTCTGCTTTTTCCAGCGTACAAATGAATACAGAACACAGGCGTTAATGGTAAAATAATCATATAGTACTGCAGATAAAATATTCATTAAATACAAAAGCTAAAAATACATACATACATAGACTCACGCCTGTTTCCCGGAGGGGTAGGCAGAGACTACGGAGCGCCATTTGCAACGATCTTGACATATCTCTCTTGCTTGATTCACTCCCATTAGATTCCTCATGCATGCTCTTCTGTTCAGGGTGCTTCTTACCACTAAGAATATCTTCTACATTCTTACCATTTCTTGTAAACAGCGTACCTAAATATACAATCTCATTCACTAGCTCCACTCGCTGTCCATCGATCATAACATTAAAAGCCGTAACGCATTCCTCCTTTTCAAAAACCATAAAAACTAAAAACAATCTCAATTATGTAATGTTAATTAATGTCCAGTTTGATATTAATGTCAAATTATATTATATATATATATATTTTTTTTATACAGATTCTCCCTATGTAATCCATTCTTGGATAAAGTAAAAAGGTCATCCAAATATTTATATTTGTATCTTTTAAATAAAATAATCATTTATTATTGTAACTGTTTAAGAGAACTCCATAGCATTCAGCGCATCGGCAGAGGCAAAACGATTAGCAGTGACATTACATTTACGAAATGTTTGCTAGTCAAATATGAAACTAATGTCTCTTATCACCAAACGAATATTGTGTATCTTGTTGTATGTTAGAATAAAAAGATGAGAATAAAGTTTTCATGTACCTAATGTAACTGTACTCACTACTAAGTATCTGCTAGGTATATCACATTTAGGTAGGTATAACTAACTATGTATATATAATCATCATCATCATCACATCAGCCGAAAAATAGGCGGGAGGTAGGCCACCTCTGCTACGACGTCCTGTGCATGGCCGCGACTCCAGAACCGTTCTGCTCCAACGGCCATCAGTTCTTCTGGCTATGTGTCCTGCCCACTGCCACTTCAGCCTGACTATTCGGATATCTATTCGTATATCTGATAGCAGACGTAAGTCCTATTCAAACGTGTCGAATTTAGTTGCAATCGGGCATTTAAAACTTATATCGAGTTGTTTCGGCTCCATTTGACGCGGAACACCTTCACGCCGCGCTGGATACGATCCAACCGTGACGTCACTCACACGCACACTAACACACATAAGTTCCTGATATGTTGCACACGCTGACAACAAGATTCTAGATGTTTAAAGCCAGAATACATGCTTTGCTTGCGTTAAAATATAGGTATGGTTTTACAGGTAAAACGATATATAGAAGAGGTGTTTTAAGGTAAAACATTCTATATTTTCTCACAGATCAAATTCCTGAATAAGAGATGGAGGACATATATATCGAATTTATTATTTATTACGAGACAAAACCAATTTAGTTCTAGATAGCTTTAAAAAATATATTTTCTTGAATTTACATACTAGTTCAAATACTTAACTGTGAATCAATGCTTATCTAAAGTGCATTCACAATGACGTCATCGGGTAAATTTACGTGTACACTGCATTGAACTCGAATTGTGTGTAAGTATGGAAGTATGGCAGAAGTATAACAAAGTGCATATATGCCATTATACAAATCTCGAAGGTCTCCAGTGATGCATGCAGTTTGCCAAGTTGAAGGCACTCCAAGGGCCTTATATAACGTAGCAGCGTCCCACAAAGATAGACTCTCGTTGTTGGCACACGATGCGATAGGTTTGTTCGCGAAGCTATCTCTTTAAATCTTTTAGATGAACTCATAAAATGAGCCCCCCGTCACTGTATATGTGGCGGGAATTTTTAGTGGTGACCTATATAGATATTTTAAAAGGCGCTTTTACCAATAATGTACTCTGCATACTGTGTTTGGAAGGTGAATGGGGATTGATCAATCACGGATTAGTTGTGGTCGCTGTTGTGTGTTTATTTATTTATTTATTTAATTTATAAGAAGACCAACGGCCTTATTAAATTGAATAACAATGGTGTATGTGACATGTGGCCAATTAAAGGTCCTCACGGTTGTTGTATAGTTACATAAGCAAAAATTCACATTTGTGTGTCATATATTATCTACTTCGCAGACTTCACAATTTACTAGGTACCACCAATTAGGCATAACTAGTTTTATAACATAAAAGCTCAAACATCGCTTTTGCCTGACCTCACAGAATAACAATGACTTTCAATACTCACCTCTCTACTTTAACTTACGCAACTGCTTCATCAATTATTTCTTCAGAACTTCAAATTAATAATAGTAGTAGAGCACAAAAGCATCTCAGAATTCTCGGAAACACGTCTAAAGGCCAAAAGCTCCCTATAATGAAAGCGAACAACCACATACCGTAGTAATTAGTCGCACGTCTGGGCTACGCTGCACTGTTGATTTCACGTGTCTCTTCGACACTAATATTCTATCCAAAAGCACTAACTACCACCATTGCTTTCTTAATTCACACCTTAAGCACATGATCTAAAGTCTATATTACATAAATAGTGCGTTTTGTCTTACGTCGTTTCACTGTAATTGGAACCGTTCGCGGCTTCTAATCCGTTGTGGATGGATCCTCTCTGGTGCATTGTGATATGTTATTACATTAGTAGTGAGCGCAGCTACATAGAACTCGCCTCCATCCGGGACCGTGGTAGTGTCAAATATATCTGAACGACACAGAGTTCCACTATACGAATGTCCTTGTATGATATTTTAAGGCTGAACTTATACAAAAATTTTTTTAGGAAACTATATCCCTTTTGAAGATGTAAATTTGGCAATGGAATTTATACTCTAACAGTGAAATTAATTTCTATCAACAAGAGTATACGAACACTTAACAGAATTCTTTTTTTGAGAAATAAGAACAAACAGTTCTAACGATAATTTCACTATTTTGCTTAGTTCCTCGACTTGATTAATATCAATTATAAATACCTAATACCCTTCCCTTCTAGCTAGTAGAAAGTCAATAAAAGTGTTTGATCACTCGTTTGATCACTGCTATTATACGTGCTGCACCTTTCAAACACGTGTCCACACTTGTGTTCAATCGTATTTATATCCAAACATACTTCTCACGTATTTCATATTCTCTTAACACCATAGAGATCCACCGAGAATTCGGCATTACCAAGTTGTAAATATAGTTCGTCCTAGTTGACTTTCCAGGGGAAGTGCCAAGTTCCGCATTATCACTTTACAATGGATTTTCGCCAAGTGCCGTCTAATTTAATTCATTATAGTTGTTGGCTGGGTGACGAAGGAGTAAAACTGGATGAAGCACAGCTGCAGTAAAGCAATGATGTGATAGTTTCATTGTATTTTGTTCATGCGTGTCACCTTAATTATTAATATGATTATTACATCATGAAAATATGTTTTATCCAATCATGACGTCTTGTATACTTCAAATCATTGTGATTCGAAGGTATATATGAGTATACTTTTAATAAAGCTAATTAACCTTATTATTTTTATTAATCCTGTAAAGAGAGACAGAGGTAATAAGAGAGAGTACTCATTGTCGCTCGTCAAGTTCCGCAATCCAATATCACGAGGAGCATTTTATCTCTAAAGTTTTACAACAGTCGCCGGCAAATATACGATTTTACAGTGGCCATAGTGAGTTTGTGAGATCATGTAAAAGTACGTCCAACTTTGTTTGTTTGAGCTGCAACTTTGAGGAACTGTGCCCGGCGAACAACCGAGCACTGATATCGTTGGACCTTCTACATCTTAATATACTTAGGTCGATGAATATACAAAGTACTGCATATCTGACGTACTAAGGACGCCCGAAAGTTACTAAGCAGAACAACTGTAGCTGTGTAGGATTTCAATACAAAGAGTAGACAAATATAAATCTCATTAATGTTAGTGTAATGTCTCGAAAGTTATTTCATTGTGTCGAGCAGCGACGCACACTTAGGCGTACAATGCCACGGCCCGCCATAACTCAAAGCGAACGACTTCATGTTGTATCTTAAACAATTTATTTAGGATACCGCTCCCCGACCCGACGCACGGTGGGCTGAAAAATCAAAATGTGGACTTAGGGGCTAAGAGACTTGTTTTTGGATTCTACTAATAAAAACAATATTTTTTATTCTTTGACTTTTTCTGATAAAGTACATACTTACCGAGATAAAATTGTTTGAAGTTTGTATGAAACTAGTGGAAAATAAAAAAAACCAAATCGATTTTTTTAATACTACCACTGTTAACAAGTCAATACAACAAAAATGAAACAATAAATATCCACACCACCCATTACAGGTCACGACATATTATGCTTTCTCGGAATTTTGACAAAAAAGTTAAACTTATAAATTTTTAAAGTTTCAGATATATGATGATGATTTTTTCAAGTATAGCAAGTGGATTAGGTTACCAAATAAAAAAAAACCCTACTGGGGATACCAAATAAAAAAAAACGCGCCTAATATTTAACCTCTCTGGGTGGTGTCGAATAAAAGATTTAAAAAAATATTACCGCCAAAACGCAAAACAACGCAGTTCGCGATATAGTGCATAAATAGCCAAAAAATATCTTCTATCATAAACTTTAATTGTTTTCTTAAGATAGTTTAAGAATTACGAGCAATTCTCATTTTATTGTTTTCTGCCATACAAAAATATACACGCGTTTAATAAAAAAAATGTATTTATAATTTTGGGTTGTATTTGATTATATAATCCAAAAATGGAATTAGTTTATTTATATTCCACTTTAGTTTTTTGAAATCCCTAAGTCCACTAGCGAACTTTTTCAGCCCACCGTGCGACGTCGTCTCGCTCAAATTTTAAATTATCATTTGATTTCACGCGGCCATTGTTCGCGAAAAATAACAGAGCTAAGATACGCGTGGAAGACAAATGCGAAGTGGCTTTGTTTGTGGCGAAATATTATAAAAATATAAGACGATAAAGTGGCGTGATTTATTCGCGTCGGGGCACCGTAGTGGCGGCGGTTCGCGCGCCATACTTCGTACTCCGCCATTCCCGCGCCATTCCCGCGCCGCTACCGCACCGGTGTCGCACCGACGCTACTGGCGTTTATTGCATTGCGCTTTGTCTCGAGCACTATTCAGTACAAGTTTATGTACAAGTAGCGCGTTGCCGCCAACTGAATTGTGTGCTACTCAACGTGACTCCTCACGTGTATCAAACGTTATGAAACAGTTTCACCCAAAGCGTCAGCTTAGTGAGGTAAATATCAACTTGCAGTTTCGTGTCTTAACTAAATCAGACTCATATACATACGAAGCAAGCAATCTGATTTTCATACTTAAGGAAAGGAACATTCTTTACTTAACAAATTTAATCATTAACTATATGATTATCACCAATTCTTTGAAAAAAGTTTACCATCTAATCTGTTTTAATTAGTAAAAATTATCACTGTAAACACGTGTAGATTCATCATTGAAGCGTCACATTGACTCACACATTTTTATCTTCCCATCTCAAAACATTATTTAGTTTAATTTCAGCTAATAAGTAAATAGAAGCTGCAATATATTTCATTCTATTAGAGTACGAGATACGTTCCCTACAATACAATGTCAAGGAGCTATTTAATTAAGTACTAGACGAATCCGTAGCCGCGTAACAGGCGTCACTCGCACGTAGCTGCTGCGCCTCTCGTAGCGACACGGGCTGTTCATTTATACAATACGTGCTACGGTACCTGCTACTGCCTTAAAGCGTACTTGATCTTGTTATAGACGAAACGTGATTTATGTTATTGCAGGTTGCCATTATTTTCGTGGGATGTCACAGCTTGAAATACACTGGCGTGTGACGTAACTTGCTACGTTCTTTTTTGTTTGTTATGGATGAACTGCGTAATGCATCGTTTTTTTAAGACACCTTATATTACAAACCGATTATATTGATGATTACTGGGAATTAATTAGACTGCAACTATTTTGACACCACTGAGCCCGAGTTTCGTCTCTTCGTGTCCAGCCGCTGCCAGCCACTTTGCGTATATCGTCACTCCACCAAACCGGAGTACCTATACATTGAAAATAATACCGAAATAGCTATTTATAATATAGCTATACTAGTAATAGCTAATTGCAACTGGTATCATCTATCGTACGAAGGCGAAGGCACTAACATTGCTGACATCTAATGGATACCAACATAAGTTCGAAGACAGAGAAGGATTTAAGATCCCTTAATCGCACTATCAAAATTTTCGCACACAATTACAATGCGTTATTAAATAAGTGCTCAACAACATACGTTAGGCTACTTTCCATCTGGCACGATCATGGAGCTTGGTCAGAGAATCCTACTTCTAGGTGGAGGAACACTACTCCTCCTGTCTTTGATTCCAGGTAACCCATTTTTTGTGGATTTAGAGGTATAGAATAAAATTAAAACGGCTGCAATAAAATCTTTTATATTGGCTGCAACAAATTTTATATCACGTCTAAGCCGAAACGACAATATTTGGCAAAACATAAGCCGCAGCCTCTTAAGACATAGAGCCACCTTCTCAATCGTGGCATGTGACGACACAGCGCACAATAGCACGTTATTACTACTAGATGTCCTACGTCCGCACCGAATGCGACGCCCAACAATTACCTACCAATTAGTAAGAGCAAGACACACACCCCTCTCTCCTCCTCTAATACATGACGTAATAAGTTTACAAAACAGGGGATAAAACAATTTCCCTCCGGCGGTATTTGTTCGCGGACGTTTCATTATGTGACGAGTTTGGATTAAATTGTTGATAAAATTAAAACGTGCACGATACAATATCATGGGCTGCGTAATCTTGGGTTCTTGCGATATTCGGCCTGTCATCGAAATAACGATGTGTCGATATTAAGATGTGGAGAGAAATTGCTTTGGGAATCGTGGGTGTATACAACATGTCATGCTTTGTGCTCTAGGCGACTACATGTTGTAACGGAAGCGTATTTTAATTTGTAAATATATTGGGGCAAGTTATTAAAGCAGTTTTAGCCTAATATAGAGCCTTACAGGCTGCCACTGCTAGTCTTGGATACAAGCGTATGGCGCGCACCACTGTTTTTCGAAGTTATTTACGTACTAAATTGTTAATTACCGTTTCTGAACGGTGAAGTGAAACATCTTCCAGCGTGGTGGATTATGGTCTTTCTCTTATCATAGTGAGAACAGGCCCGTGCCCAGCAGTAATATAGTTAATAAGGATAACATTACAAGTGGTGAGGGAAAGCATTGTGAGTTAACCTGCATGCCTGACAGGTTTTCCATATTGCCCTCGGAAAATATGTCAAGGTCTGTAAACATGCAAGCCAAGCAGCAAGCCAGCATAGTGGACATTGTCTTAACCCTTTTCGTAGTCCGAAAATGCCTATGCCTAGCAGTAGGATAGTTTATAGACACGGCTTTCTTTCTCGTGGTTCTATCTATTGCATTGCGAACGTGGCAGTAAATGTAAATGTAGAATCATCTAGTAATTAACCTTAATTTTTGACGTTCATAAGCGTCACTTTGTGGCCTAAATGAATAAATTATTTTTACTTTGACTTTGATTTTGACTTTGGCTGATATTATTTATTTTATGTACCATTTTAGTCAGAATAAGAAAGAGAAAGGGATAAAGGATCGGATGACTGGTGACAGAGAAGTATGGAAGCGAAGGACATACTGCGCCGACCCCAAATAAATTGGGACCAATGATGCAAGACAATGATGATATTAGTCAGAATAATCTTTTTGAAACAAACACCACCCGAAATATTGAGGTCAAGTTGACTACGTAGTATAGTAGCCAAATTAGTAAAGGACTTTTAAAGCTATTATCCTCTACCTTCAGTAAATAAACCTTAGTATTTCCTAGACATATTTCACCCATATGCAATAGGTTTCCATATATAACATGAAAGGTGACGTAAGTGTTCAATGAATATCGACGAGTAGTTTAAGCATCGAGTCTTGAACGAACAGATACTTGAATGATATTTAGTGTCTGTAGTATGCTGGGGTAGACTGAATTACAAAATAGAAAGTAATGTAATGAATGGTGTTAAGCATTGCGAACGTGGCAATACTGCCGGTCTTCTGAGCTTGCTATCGGTATCGCTGCGGAGGATTCTTTCGACGATTTTTAGATGGCTTCTTTTTATGTATTGTTATATTTCCATTAATGCTATTTTTCATTGTTACCCATTATTATTGTCTCAGCCTTATCTCGGAGTCATTCAACACTTTCATTTGGAGCCTGAGGTGCGGTTTCTAGGCCAACCACATAAGGCTTAATATTAGCTTTGCCGCAATATTATTCTTTGCTCCTTTTCAGCTAGTTAGTCAGGTACCATAGTGTCTGTTGTGATGTGATTATCTCTTCTGTGGATAACATGTATTTTTGCTTTGTTTGTCACGCTCATTTTATCTGCTCATTAGACTTCTGACTTAATTTGTTATAGATTTGACGACATTTAAACGTATTCTTCAGATTTGGGCTTTCTTAAAATAACAATAACTCTTTAATTTATTAATATTACTATTCCAATAATTTTATGAAAGTATACATTTTAAATTGCTGACTCTTTATGGGAGGAAACAACAATATACTAATATACGATACAAAATAAAAATTGAATCACAAACAACGAGAGTTCTCCGTAAAGGCATTGTTATTATCATTCGAATATTTATGGAAAAATTTTAAGCGATTGCGTAGTCACGGTAACAGTATAGCGAAAAATGTATTTCAGTGGTACATAAATTAATTCTCCTGCGTCTGTTGAAAATTGAGATCTCATATCAAACCGATTGAACAATTGTTTAAAAATTTAAATACTGACCGATAATTATACCTTTTAAATATAAGTTGGTAGTTCCTTGCACGAGAGAGATTTATTAACAGTGTGAGTATACCACTAAAGTTAGATCTCACAGGTAACCGGGTACTGAGGGTATTTGTAAAATGTTATCGAGAGCAGTCACTGCAGTCACGTACGTAGCAGGTTAGGTGCTTGCCAGTGTGAGAGCAGCTACTGATTCGTATGCATAGAATATCCGCGTAATTTGCGAACTGATTGCAAGGATCAAGGTGAGATTTAAAGAACTCTCAGGAGGGAAAATTGCTGAGAAAAATTCTCGCTCAAGAAGAGGGGTGTGGGAGGGGGCAGGGTACCGAGCCTTTATAATGCAAATTATACTGATTGTTCCCATCGCATCGGATTTCTCTAATTTACGAGAGTTCCACGTGGAAGTCCAATTTCCAAAGTCATATATTTTTAAAAAGCTAATGATTTAGAGGGTTTAACTTAAGGTAAAATTTAGTAGAAGACGTCTAAAATTAATTAAAAAGGAAGACTTTTTTATTATTTGTGTTGCAATTTTTTTATCGGCTCTTACGTAATTTGTTAACAGTTTATATGTGACAATGGGTTACAAAATGTGACTTCTGTAATTCAGAATAACGTTTACTGTCTTCAAAGGACGACTTAGTAATAAATACACACACGTCCATGCGGTGAGTCTCAGCGAAGCCAGCTAGCTGACTAATGTGACTGTCATTCACTAATAGCTACACTAATACCGTTGTGATCGGGCTCTTACACTAATACAGGCATTTGTTCTGAGCCGCAGATTGCGTACGTTTAACTTGGCACATCAATTATGCCGCGATAGACGCTTCGAACGTAACGGTTTGCCACAACGAAGTTCTGTTATTTATTGAATGGTGATGCTTTATTAGTCTAGTTTAAAGAATACTAAAATTAATCGCATATTTTTTATCACCCTATTTCATCCGGTTTTTGCGTTATTTATTATATTTCTTTGTTTTGTTACGGGCTTTGTGTAGCAGGTGCATTGACCATTGAAGACCGAGTTTCATCACTCGTGAAGCTCCACTTACGGAGCCTCCAACGAGTTTAATAAGAGTCGAAAAGATAAATAAGCCACTTCCCTCTATGTATCGCAGAAGCGTCTAAATGGATACAAAATCAATTAATGTTGGTTCAGTGTTGTTTAACTTTTTGTTTATGGAAATCATCAACATTAGCTCCTTGTTCTTTGTGATGGGGACGTTCCTGTTTGTTTTTTAATTAAATTTGCAGTTTGAAGGTTGCTCAAAACAGTGTCTTTAAGTCTCTCGAGGGGTCTCGCTTGAGTTGATACTCACTATAGCCAAAGCAGTATCTGTTGCTTTGTAGAGCAGAAGTTCTGTTAGTTTTAATTTGATCTATGTAGGTATATGTCTTTGAAACGGCACACAATGTCATTATTATCTTCGATCCGGATGTGGATTGAAAAAATTTTTTTTTAAATCCAGGAACTCAATTAAATGAAACACTGAATATGATGTGCATTTCGTGTGAATTTCGAATGAGCATCATAATGTTTCGCATCAGCATTTTAAAATACCCTCACGAATTCATTGTAATTTTATCGCAATCTTTTTTCAGAATTCGTGATACTTCAGGAATGTAATCAATCAAATTTTACTTATTCTCCTTTTTATTGGTTGGGAGAAATAGATTGTTATATTATATCTCAACCTCGACTTACCGTGCATCGTGCGGATTAATTTTTTTATCATGATGCATTGTAATGTCATCGAGTTCCAAATTACATAGGTACAACGATTCTTAAGAAATTTTAAATCTCAATGACACAATTAGAATCCGGTTCTATAGCCTTACTTAAAAAAGTAACATCATATTCGATAACATGACTATCGATGTGAACATATTCCTATTTAAATCGTTTCGAAAGATAACGAACGCTGTTCTCGAAATTACAGTGAAAATCCGTTGCAATTTATCTTCTGAAGTAACTTGTTAAAATGTTGCCGTAATGTTTGAAATGCCGACTCTTTTCTGTTATTAAATTTGTTATTATAGAGTAAATGTGCTTGTGCAAAGCTATTTTCATTATACATATATGAATATAAAAAAAACTAAAGCTTATAGTACAAAACTTTAAGCAACATTAAGTCATCATTATTGTAAGCTTAACTTTAAAGCAAACGTACAACTGTATTCGTCGAGTATTACGCGAGCTTCCATATTTCTTCCACGCAATGATAATCGCGTAAACCGGCCTCATCAAGTTTATTATCTGCCATGAAGTGAACTACATACGTCCTAGCGGAACAGGCTGTGCATACGAAACACTTTATTTGATTGTAGCTCTGGTTTAGCGAGTAATTCAATCTCATTCTGTCCCATGCGGTGAAGTAAAATTCATTCACTGCTCATCATATTCTGTTATGCAATAGTTTTTGTAGTAGCGAAACTGCTAAGCCACATCATTTTAACTTGGATGTAAAGTTTTCAAAATTAGAGCTTGTTGAGCTTTGTTGAGCCTTGTTGAGCTGACAAAAAATGTTAAACCTCATGTACACTTAGGGCGTGTAAAGTTACAAACTTGACTGTACACGAGATTTAACATTTTTTGGTTCCTAATTACAATATTTTACATATAAATGTTTTTGATGGGATTCTAATATTTTTGCAAATTTCTAAACGAAAGAAAACTTCATCTTAGAAATTTTAATATTCTATGCTGCAGGGTAGCGTTCAACACAAAAGATGTCGCGGCTGTGTAGGACAAATCCTCCGTTCAAATTGGGTCGTTAGAAGCAATGCGATGCAAGCTGCAAGATATATATCTAAATTAAAAACGCGATTGTTTTAGTGAATAGGCCCGGATGCCTCTAGAGGAGTCATCCGGGCCTATCCACTAAAACAATATTCACAACACAGTTCTCTTATGAGGCCATGCCCATGACTTGCGATGCAACTGGGATATCGCTGGGACGTTGATAATATAAAGGGAAAATTGAAAAATGAAGTGGCCATTTATGCCTAAAACACTAGATGACGGTTAGCATAATCTTTTCCAGTAAGTTTATACGAGCACCAGGTTTTTCAGCTTTAGGTTCTTTTCTCAACGCTCTTTGCGAGACATACTATACCGCAACACTAAGCAACAAAAAGTTGCCAGTCTGCTCGATACTGTTACGTCGTTTGAAGTGTGCAATTGTATGTAAATCTCGTGCGCGGGGGGCGCCTGGCGGCAACATTAGCGTGCGCGTTATATCTGATAATACGAGTTTAAGTGTCGCTCACGTGTTACGCACGTAATGACGCGATGCCCGCACTAGTGTCGCCACATCGCGTTGTCTGCACTAATGATTATTATTATTTTTAAGTAAAATTATCCTTCCGTCTAATAAAAAAGGTTTTGAATAAAATTAAGAATTCAAAGTGAAAGTATCCTATTTGAATCCGTGGATTAAAAGTACAAAGTGTTCTGTTTCGTGCCGTGAGTGTCAGAAGAGGCGACTAAGAAAAATACAGGAAGACTGAATCCACTATTGAATTGAACTATTGTGTAAATGTAAACTTCCTTTAATCGCATTGAATGTTAGTGAAAACCAGCAGCAATCTAATTTTAGTTTCGCGATTGAACAATAGTAGATATTAATTCCAATATAGATTCACGTCAGTTTGCCGAATTTATAATGGTTATAGAATATCATTCCCCGATATTCAAATTTTGACTCAGACATACATTATGACGTATTATTCTATCTTCTATGTATCTCCATTATCTATTCAGATCTTGGCAACTAATTAGCCAGAGGAATACTAGTGCCATTATTCCTACTAAAGCGCGTGTCAATGGATCTGTTTGTACTTAACCATCCATTGTATTTACTTGGAAATTACTTGAACTATGTTTTGGTAGGAATTGTATGTGATGAGTATGTTGTCTATAAGTAGTTTGGGTGGAAACGAATTCATAAATTTGGTGGACCAATTAAAACAGTAACATTAATCATAGCTCTTTCTTTTAAATAGCCATGATTAACGTTACTATTTCACTGGACAGAAATAAAATTATTAACCCGTGAGAAGGCGCGCTATAAGCATTTTGCTCACGCATAAATTCTTTGCTTTAACTTTAGCTATACTGTGTCATTACAAGCTTCACAGTACCTTCTTAGAATTTCACCCCCTCTCCCCTGACGCAAATCCCGTGCTGCTCAGTGCCACCATGACTACGTGGTGATGGGTTTGTGTGGGGTGCATCGTGAAGTGCGGCAGTTTGCTCATCGCACGCCCGTTCGTGTAAGGGCGGTTTCAGATTACCGTATTTTTCTGCGCGTATACAGTCGTTTCAAAAAACCGGACAGGCATATTTCGGCGTGATTGCTCGAAACGGTAGTGACATCTTGTCAGTGTCAACATGGATTCTGACGGCTGCCACTAGATACGAGCTTAGAAGCGCGCCTATACGCGCCTACATGCGCTTCTCAAAACGAGCTTATACGCGCGTATAAAACGCTAATCTGAAACCGCCCTTAGTATTTTTTTCTTAAGAACAAAATTGATTTCATTGTTTTTTCGTAGTTATTGTGCACAGTTATTGATTTACCTAGTGGATATATTATTTACATGTTTTATTTGTTTCTTACAGTAAACAAGGTCTACAATAGGTGATCGGTAAGCGTCTCAAAGGAGACTGTTGTAACATCTTGAGACCTATATCAGACTAGAGGGTGCCCGCAGCTAAGCTGGCACATTAACTGTTTCTGTCGGATCCCTTGGGAGTTTCGGGAAATCCCTTCTAAGGACACCTCTATAGTTACTAAGGAACATACATGCTAAATTTCAGCTTCTTGCGCCCCGTATTTTTGGCTGTAGCTTGTCTGTCTGTCAGTAACGCAAGAATTTAAGATATTCATGAAAGATCTAAATAAGAGTATTTTCTTCTTGTATACTGCCTCCGTGGTGCAGTAGATAGCGTATGCGACTGCTGATCGGAGGTCCCGGGTTCGATTCCCGGGTGGGGAAAAGTGTTACTGGGTTTTTCCCATTACTCAGTAGCAGCCCGGAGTCTGGTGATGTGTCCGGTAACGGCAATAGGCTCGCCCCCTATTACGTGGGACCTAAAAATGCATGGCAAAATGTGGGTGTAATATTTACACCTCTGCCTACCCCTCCAGGGATACAGGCGTATAGATATGGTGGCTTAAAATATAAAACTTGCCCGGTCTTATCTGAGCGAACACCTAAGAAAGAGCATTAGAGAATCAAAATATGCATGAGAATAGGACATATGTATGCTAGGCAAACCAATTGTTGTATCACTAGTAGATACCAGTAGGATTAGGCGTACAATGCCACATTCACAAAATGCTACTTTCGCAAAATCCCACACTTCCTATATTACTATGTTTTTTTCAAGTTCGTGTCTACTTTTAGGTAATATTTATAAATTCGATTCAATTGTTTTGACGTGAAAACAAAACAAACATACACAGATATCACTAAGTACTATATGTTTGTAGAGAGAATATGGAAAATATTACCACAGATGCGTTGGTACAACGACATAAAAAGACACTGAAAGAAATAGCAAAAATATCCCGAAAGACAATTTAAAATCAGTGTAAATTATCACGATAGTTTAAATTCCTATAAATAGCAGAAACTGAAGAAGGAAGACACCCAAGCGGTAGTAAATGGCTAAAAAGATTAAATTATTATGATAAATTAATTAATTATGTGTATTTATCTGTAAAACTAGGTGTTATATATGCCGTTTTTCGTATGAAAGAGGCATGTTGTCTTTACCTACCACAAGGTTCATCTTATCATGGGTACTAGTAGTCTAACCAATTTCTACATCAATGTAACCTCTGTGGCAGTAAAGTTATAGATACCCAATATTTCAAAGGAGCCTCCAACGAGTTTAATAAGAGTCGAAAAGATAAATAAGCCACTTCCCTCTATGTATCGCAGAAGCGTCTAAATGGATACAAAATCAATTAATGTTGGTTCAGTGTTGTTTAACTTTTTGTTTATGGAAATCATCAACATTAGCTCCTTGTTCTTTGTGATGGGGACGTTCCTGTTTGTTTTTTAATGAAATTTGCAGTTTGAAGGTTGCTCAAAACAGTGTCTTTAAGTCTCTCGAGGGGTCTCGCTTGAGTTGATACTCACTATAGCCAAAGCAGTATCTGTTGCTTTGTAGAGCAGAAGTTCTGTTAGTTTTAATTTGATCTATGTAGGTATATGTCTTTGAAACGGCACACAATGTCATTATTATCTTCGATCCGGATGTGGATTGAAAAAATTTTTTTTTAAATCCAGGAACTCAATTAAATGAAACACTGAATATGATGTGCATTTCGTGTGAATTTCGAATGAGCATCATAATGTTTCGCATCAGCATTTTAAAATACCCTCACGAATTCATTGTAATTTTATCGCAATCTTTTTTCAGAATTCGTGATACTTCAGGAATGTAATCAATCAAATTTTACTTATTCTCCTTTTTATTGGTTGGGAGAAATAGATTGTTATATTATATCTCAACCTCGACTTACCGTGCATCGTGCGGATTAATTTTTTTATCATGATGCATTGTAATGTCATCGAGTTCCAAATTACATAGGTACAACGATTCTTAAGAAATTTTAAATCTCAATGACACAATTAGAATCCGGTTCTATAGCCTTACTTAAAAAAGTAACATCATATTCGATAACATGACTATCGATGTGAACATATTCCTATTTAAATCGTTTCGAAAGATAACGAACGCTGTTCTCGAAATTACAGTGAAAATCCGTTGCAATTTATCTTCTGAAGTAACTTGTTAAAATGTTGCCGTAATGTTTGAAATGCCGACTCTTTTCTGTTATTAAATTTGTTATTATAGAGTAAATGTGCTTGTGCAAAGCTATTTTCATTATACATATATGAATATAAAAAAACTAAAGCTTATAGTACAAAACTTTAAGCAACATTAAGTCATCATTATTGTAAGCTTAACTTTAAAGCAAACGTACAACTGTATTCGTCGAGTATTACGCGAGCTTCCATATTTCTTCCACGCAATGATAATCGCGTAAACCGGCCTCATCAAGTTTATTATCTGCCATGAAGTGAACTACATACGTCCTAGCGGAACAGGCTGTGCATACGAAACACTTTATTTGATTGTAGCTCTGGTTTAGCGAGTAATTCAATCTCATTCTGTCCCATGCGGTGAAGTAAAATTCATTCACTGCTCATCATATTCTGTTATGCAATAGTTTTTGTAGTAGCGAAACTGCTAAGCCACATCATTTTAACTTGGATGTAAAGTTTTCAAAATTAGAGCTTGTTGAGCTTTGTTGAGCCTTGTTGAGCTGACAAAAAATGTTAAACCTCATGTACACTTAGGGCGTGTAAAGTTACAAACTTGACTGTACACGAGATTTAACATTTTTTGGTTCCTAATTACAATATTTTACATATAAATGTTTTTGATGGGATTCTAATATTTTTGCAAATTTCTAAACGAAAGAAAACTTCATCTTAGAAATTTTAATATTCTATGCTGCAGGGTAGCGTTCAACACAAAAGATGTCGCGGCTGTGTAGGACAAATCCTCCGTTCAAATTGGGTCGTTAGAAGCAATGCGATGCAAGCTGCAAGATATATATCTAAATTAAAAACGCGATTGTTTTAGTGAATAGGCCCGGATGCCTCTAGAGGAGTCATCCGGGCCTATCCACTAAAACAATATTCACAACACAGTTCTCTTATGAGGCCATGCCCATGACTTGCGATGCAACTGGGATATCGCTGGGACGTTGATAATATAAAGGGAAAATTGAAAAATGAAGTGGCCATTTATGCCTAAAACACTAGATGACGGTTAGCATAATCTTTTCCAGTAAGTTTATACGAGCACCAGGTTTTTCAGCTTTAGGTTCTTTTCTCAACGCTCTTTGCGAGACATACTATACCGCAACACTAAGCAACAAAAAGTTGCCAGTCTGCTCGATACTGTTACGTCGTTTGAAGTGTGCAATTATATGTAAATCTCGTGCGCGGGGGGCGCCTGGCGGCAACATTAGCGTGCGCGTTATATCTGATAATACGAGTTTAAGTGTCGCTCACGTGTTACGCACGTAATGACGCGATGCCCGCACTAGTGTCGCCACATCGCGTTGTCTGCACTAATGATTATTATTATTTTTAAGTAAAATTATCCTTCCGTCTAATAAAAAAGGTTTTGAATAAAATTAAGAATTCAAAGTGAAAGTATCCTATTTGAATCCGTGGATTAAAAGTACAAAGTGTTCTGTTTCGTGCCGTGAGTGTCAGAAGAGGCGACTAAGAAAAATACAGGAAGACTGAATCCACTTATTGACTCATAATACTCCTAATTTGTGTCACACAAGGTAAGAAGAGCCTATGTCCAGCAATTTACTGCTAAAGGACTGTATACTATGATGAAGATTCTTTAAAAAAATACTTAAAGATTGAAGCCGTTATCAATATGATAGCGTGCAAAAATTTGCATTTATACCTACATGTTACATAGTTATGTACTTGCCAAATCGATAGCTGTTTGGTCATGATCATGGTAGCTTCTCAATTCAGTCTTGGATGTAGGCCTCTTCCATATTTTTCCATTCATGGCCGTTCCGGTCTGCCGTCAGGCCTCCGTGTCTTCTGATGTGCTGATCTCAACATGCGGTGGTCGGTCTCTTCCTCACCTGTCGGCTTGTTGCTCGTTTTGTTTATGGAGTATCAGCTTTTAGGTCTCTGTTATCTTGCCAAATCAAGTATTGAATTGAACTATTGTGTAAATGTAAACTTCCTTTAATCGCATTGAATGTTAGTGAAAACCAGCAGCAATCTAATTTTAGTTTCGCGATTGAACAATAGTAGATATTAATTCCAATATAGATTCACGTCAGTTTGCCGAATTTATAATGGTTATAGAATATCATTCCCCGATATTCAAATTTTGACTCAGACATACATTATGACGTATTATTCTATCTTCTATGTATCTCCATTATCTATTCAGATCTTGGCAACTAATTAGCCAGAGGAATACTAGTGCCATTATTCCTACTAAAGCGCGTGTCAATGGATCTGTTTGTACTTAACCATCCATTGTATTTACTTGGAAATTACTTGAACTATGTTTTGGTAGGAATTGTATGTGATGAGTATGTTGTCTATAAGTAGTTTGGGTGGAAACGAATTCATAAATTTGGTGGACCAATTAAAACAGTAACATTAATCATAGCTCTTTCTTTTAAATAGCCATGATTAACGTTACTATTTCACTGGACAGAAATAAAATTATTAACCCGTGAGAAGGCGCGCTATAAGCATTTTGCTCACGCATAAATTCTTTGCTTTAACTTTAGCTATACTGTGTCATTACAAGCTTCACAGTACCTTCTTAGAATTTCACCCCCTCTCCCCTGACGCAAATCCCGTGCTGCTCAGTGCCACCATGACTACGTGGTGATGGGTTTGTGTGGGGTGCATCGTGAAGTGCGGCAGTTTGCTCATCGCACGCCCGTTCGTGTAAGGGCGGTTTCAGATTACCGTATTTTTCTGCGCGTATACAGTCGTTTCAAAAAACCGGACAGGCATATTTCGGCGTGATTGCTCGAAACGGTAGTGACATCTTGTCAGTGTCAACATGGATTCTGACGGCTGCCACTAGATACGAGCTTAGAAGCGCGCCTATACGCGCCTACATGCGCTTCTCAAAACGAGCTTATACGCGCGTATAAAACGCTAATCTGAAACCGCCCTTAGTATTTTTTTCTTAAGAACAAAATTGATTTCATTGTTTTTTCGTAGTTATTGTGCACAGTTATTGATTTACCTAGTGGATATATTATTTACATGTTTTATTTGTTTCTTACAGTAAACAAGGTCTACAATAGGTGATCGGTAAGCGTCTCAAAGGAGACTGTTGTAACATCTTGAGACCTATATCAGACTAGAGGGTGCCCGCAGCTAAGCTGGCACATTAACTGTTTCTGTCGGATCCCTTGGGAGTTTCGGGAAATCCCTTCTAAGGACACCTCTATAGTTACTAAGGAACATACATGCTAAATTTCAGCTTCTTGCGCCCCGTATTTTTGGCTGTAGCTTGTCTGTCTGTCAGTAACGCAAGAATTTAAGATATTCATGAAAGATCTAAATAAGAGTATTTTCTTCTTGTATACTGCCTCCGTGGTGCAGTAGATAGCGTATGCGACTGCTGATCGGAGGTCCCGGGTTCGATTCCCGGGTGGGGAAAAGTGTTACTGGGTTTTTCCCATTACTCAGTAGCAGCCCGGAGTCTGGTGATGTGTCCGGTAACGGCAATAGGCTCGCCCCCTATTACGTGGGACCTAAAAATGCATGGCAAAATGTGGGTGTAATATTTACACCTCTGCCTACCCCTCCAGGGATACAGGCGTATAGATATGGTGGCTTAAAATATAAAACTTGCCCGGTCTTATCTGAGCGAACACCTAAGAAAGAGCATTAGAGAATCAAAATATGCATGAGAATAGGACATATGTATGCTAGGCAAACCAATTGTTGTATCACTAGTAGATACCAGTAGGATTAGGCGTACAATGCCACATTCACAAAATGCTACTTTCGCAAAATCCCACACTTCCTATATTACTATGTTTTTTTCAAGTTCGTGTCTACTTTTAGGTAATATTTATAAATTCGATTCAATTGTTTTGACGTGAAAACAAAACAAACATACACAGATATCACTAAGTACTATATGTTTGTAGAGAGAATATGGAAAATATTACCACAGATGCGTTGGTACAACGACATAAAAAGACACTGAAAGAAATAGCAAAAATATCCCGAAAGACAATTTAAAATCAGTGTAAATTATCACGATAGTTTAAATTCCTATAAATAGCAGAAACTGAAGAAGGAAGACACCCAAGCGGTAGTAAATGGCTAAAAAGATTAAATTATTATGATAAATTAATTAATTATGTGTATTTATCTGTAAAACTAGGTGTTATATATGCCGTTTTTCGTATGAAAGAGGCATGTTGTCTTTACCTACCACAAGGTTCATCTTATCATGGGTACTAGTAGTCTAACCAATTTCTACATCAATGTAACCTCTGTGGCAGTAAAGTTATAGATACCCAATATTTCAAAGGGTAACTTTACGTTGTACCGTAGTAATATAAAGTTATTCAATGATTTATGAGTTACACCGGATCGTAAAGCGCAGGGCAGAACGTAATTACTGCACGTAGGGCATATTGGTTTATGTGGTCGCCTGGAACTAACTGGTGGGTGTTCGATGCTCACACGGAACTTCTCTTTGTGTGATCCGCAAAGGTATTTTGAGTCTGAGTGCACTATAAGTCCGTTAGTTGAATGCTCGTAAAGTAGAGTGGGAGATGTGGAAAAAAGATAAATTGAACTAAGTTTAAGTCTAATACTCATCATCATCCTAGTGTTGTCCTGGTTTTAATGCAAAAGAGTTAATTTGAATTGAATATAAGTGTAACCGTGAGGGAGGCTTGCAGAAGAATACAGCTCGGCTGGGCAGCATATAGAAAACTCCGTCAAGTCTTTTCGTCATCCCTACCGCACAGCCTTAAGACAAAAGTCTTCAACGAGTGCGTCCTACCCGTCACGACTTACGGTGTCGAGACGTGGACACTGACGGTATGACTGGTCCACCAATTTAAGGTCGCTCAGCGAGCTATGAAGAGGGCTATGCTCGGAGTTTCTCTGAAGGATTGAATTCGTAATAAAGTGATCCGACAGAGAACCAAGGTAATCAACATAGCTCAGAGAATTAGCAAGCTGAAGTGGCAGTGTGCTGGTCACATTTGTGGCAGAACCGGTAACCGTTGGAGTAGTCGTGTTCTAGAGTGGAGACCGCGCCTTGGCAAACGTAGTGTAGGACGCCCTCCGGCTAGGTGGAGTGACAATATACGCAAAGTGGCTGGCAGCGGCTGGACACGAAAAGCCGAAAATCGGGCTCAGTGGCGAGTCATTGGAGAGGCCTATATCCAGCAGTGAACTACGGCAGGCTGATGATGATGATGATGATAAGTGTAACCGAGTGAAAACCGACAAAAATACATACAGGCTATATAAACGTTCCAATGCGTTTATGAGAGAGAATTTTATTACAATACTAGAGGACGCCGGCAGCAACGCCTGCATTTTTTTTTAATTTACCCGTTTTGGCCGATCCCGTGGGAATTTCGGGAAATCCCTTCTTATTGCGCCCCTACGGTCCCCAAGGAACGTACATGCCAAATTTCAGCTTCCTGAGCCCAATAGTTTCGGCTGTAGCGTGTCTGTCAGTCAGTCAGTAACGCAAGGATTTTATATAGGTATTATGATTATTTTAACAAAAATGAGTAAAATGACATACGACAGACAATTCACATAGATTACACTCAGGCCTGGAAATTTAAAAGGATAAAAAAGGTTGACGTAGTGGTTTAGACGGTTGCCTCGCCACTTGACACTGCGCCGAGTGTTGTGGGTTCGATCCCCACACGAGGCAACACTTTGTGTAATTCACAAATTGTTGTTTCGAGTCTGGGTGTTCATTGTGTCCGTTAGTTGTATGTTTGTAAAGTCCCTCGCGACACAGGATTTAGTCCTAATTCGGTAACTGTCTTAAAAAACAGATATGTGTACAAAATGCTGTAAAGTGTAAAGTCTGCAGGGCACGTTGAATTCTCGCTGTTTCTGAGAATTTTCTAAAACTCGATAGTACTGTGACCAGATCAAAAGTTATTCCAGGCCGTGCTGTTTTCATTGAACTTTTGATTTTTAGGAATTTATATTAAGGTAGTTTCAGGTACTCACTTCCAGGTAGTTTCATTTAATAATACGCAGTAGGGAGTACATAGTCCTCAATAATGAGAAATACACGATGCGAGGAATGGAAATCCAGGTACATGGAGTAGAAAATATATTTTTTATCACAAGTTTCAAGCCATAAATTGCAAAAACTAGAATTGTACACAATGAAAACCTAATAGGTGATTTTTGTATAATTTTTTTCCTTCACGGTGCAAAACCCAAATTCTTGTCTCATCCCATGCTTTCTCGGGCAGCTAAAGAAAATGTGTGTGTGTGTGTGTGTGTGTGTGTGTGTGTGTGACTGTCCCATACAGGCTTTCAGGGCGTACTCACTTAAAAAATCGCCGCATCTCTTGACGTCCCTTAGCCTGCCGCAAATCGGGGTTAGCATACTTCGTCGCGACCCTGCCGGGAATTGCCTAGCTGCTGACAGGCATCGTTACTTTTATTTCTTCTTGACCTTGGGAGCCATTACGTGGACATGCCATCGCCTCCTTGATATGTGAAAACACTTAGATATGCTAATGCCTTTTGTAATATTATACAACTAAATACAAAACACCTTTAGCATAACCCTCCACTGCATTGCCGATACAACAACTTACCAAACCCGCTATAAATCCCCAAAACAGTGTTTACGTTCATAATTGAATAAGTTTATTTATGGCGTGACCTTTCGACAATTACGTACAAACGTTTGTTTAGCGGGCGCTAACAAGCACATTACACAGAAGGGGCAGACAAATGTAATGTCAGCATTATTTAATAATGAGTGCAATTTGGTCGCGAGACCGCGCGGCGGGGCGGGCCGCGACCTAAAACAATCACAAGGTAATTAGCAGATGTACCATTCAACGATCAACTATTGCTAATTTGCTACACGTACAAAAGCGCGCACGCTTAGGGTTGACAACGTTGTCCAAAAGTGTCGACCATCAGTTATTTGCTAAGTGAAGGATAGGTGATTTTTAGAGCAAAGCCTAAGGAACTTATTGTATTCAAAAGTCTGAGAATCCTAACTGTTCCATCCTTATATATTTATGAAATATATGTATATAATATATATTTCATAAATATATAAGGAGATATATATATAATAACTAACATCACACTATACTATGTTGCTTTTAAAAGCCACACACACACAGTTGCGCGACAAAAATAAATTAGAGCTGGAAATTCCACAGCCATTGACGGCTTTAAAATGAAAAAGCTTCTTTTGTATGGCCCAAAAAATATATAATAAGTTACCTGACGCTCTAAAAGCCATAGATTTAGTTAATTTTAAGAATAAACTGCGCTCTATACTCATTGAGAAATGCTATTACAGTATTAATGATTACTTGAATGACAATTTATAAAGACTCTTGACATAATATTTACTGACCTACATTTAATTATTTATATTTTACATGACATTTATCATAATGTATTATATTAATTGCTAGTACTATCTCAATCAAAATTTAAATATTATGCTGTTTCAGCTGCCCTGTTAAATTATGCATGCAAAATTTATAAAATTATATTAAAATGTCTGTCGGCTACAAAAGCATATTATAGATAAATTGTAGTATTATCATTGTAATGTATAACCTAATATTTGTACGCCGTTCGGCAAAACATAGTGATACCAACTCTTTTGTAACACCTAACATGTAATTAACCTATGTTTACAAATAAATAAATGATTATGATTATGTAAAGTTAGGATTGAACAACCACCAACCAAGTAGTGATGACATCAAAAACTCGGTACTGCTGGTCTTTACTTTATGCCTAGGGACATTATAATCCCTGTCAAGAGACGGTACGCAGAAATAATGCCGCAACTTCACCTTGGATCAATCATACTTACTGACAGTGCTATGTTAGGTTTGACAGTGAATACGTATGTATTATGAAGTAAAGTAATGAGAACGTTGCTTAATAGTCAACAAACTTATTTATATAATAAATACATAATAAGTGATGTAAACCTTTAACATAGAGAATGCTACCAAACTCATGGTAGTTCTTGCGCATCACACTATAGAAACATTAACAATGGTCAGAAACAACCCATAATAGTACGACACAACCGGCCAATTCATTGTAAATAGTAGTAGCGCTCATAGCGAGACTTGGCTAGCTATTCGTTACAGATCGGCAAAAGTTAAGCAATGCTAGCACAAGTCACCACTTGGATGGGTCACCGTGTGTGGCATTTACATCAGAGCGCTACCGTGCTTTGGAGGGCACGTAAAAGCTCTCGGTCCCGGTACTTGCCTAAGGATAAATAATTCCGACACCAGAGTTACCCACACACTCACACGAAAAACAAACAAAATCGCAAATTTTGAAGCCTGTAACTATCGCAACCAGGGAGAGGTGACAACCCTATGCACGTGCCGACACTTACGCACACATGCGTATCGCCCCCTCCTCCACCGTACGCCACACATACATGAATCACGGTTAGCACTAAGCTGCACGACGCCGCTAACTGATTTACTACAAATTATTCACAGTTTTAGCCATTAGAGGGTTAATCGGTAAACAATTGTGTTGCTTTAGTATGGATTTATTGTGAGCTCGCGATTATTCACAGCTAACCATTTTGTACCTTACACAATGGCCTTTGATTTAGTTCACAAGTAGCGACATTCATTTTTGGTAATTAATTGGTTTTGGTTAACAAGAATTACATAATACTAGACCAATGGATTGCTATACTGAGCGTTTCGGGATCGAGCACATGATACCTGTCACTGACTCTTAAAAGTTATGGGCGTGTTTCATTGTTAATAGGCGCTTGCTCTGTGCCTCGTAAAGCATATTTAGCTGTCAGTCCCGCCTGCACAGTCGCGTTGATATGAACAAGAAGATGATCTTAAATCGCAATCGGGAGGACAGTTGAGGATGCAATGACTGCATGTGTTGTTGCATAAAAGCTTATCTACGCATATAGGGCCAGCATCATTAATGAGCCTGAAAGGCGATTGAAGTAAATTTTGGTTCAAAGCAAAGCATGCTTTAACCATTTTAAGCTCCTTGTCTGTTATGCCTTACTAAAGTGAGGTTAAAATTAAAGACGCAATTAGAGGAATGCTTCATTGGTAGTAAGTTATTGCTTAGAATGTATCAGGCACAGCATGGAACTTCAATAAAGGGCAATATATTCCACCGGAATTAAACGCCTCGTCTAATTCGGTTGTCGATGTGGCCTACTAAATGGAGGTGTAATTTGAGTCCTACCTTATCCCCTGAGGTTGTATGCCAGACAATATGCTAGTTCTAACACTACAAACTACATAGTTAATAAGCATCCATTACCAGCCATGCCCTTTATGGAACCCGTCTCAAATATCCAACAGCCAGCAATGCATGTGCTAATTGGCGCGATTTATTATAAACATGATTTGAGGTAAGCCAGTGTGGTTTTAATGATCATTCAATTGAGATCATTTTATTTTCAATGTAATTGAGAACAACTCAATGTACGTAGCAAAATATTAAGTGGCATTTAAGTATCATATGGTGAATGCTATGAATTTTATATTAGACATTAGTTTTAAAATAAAAAATCATAGCAGGGCGAATATTTTAGTGATTTGATATCATGATCACTGTGAAGTACAAAATGTTGCAGCTTTCGTATCAATAACGAAGGGCATTTTTGTTGTAGATGGCTCATTATTGCGTATAAGCTCGCAAGTACACCCACGTCATTAAGGGCTACAGAATATTATATAGCCTACAGCATTCCTAAATAAATGGGCTAAGCAACACAAAATAATTATTGAAATCGAACCGTAGTTCATGAGATAAGTGCGTTCAACCAAACAAACTCTTCAGTTTTATTATATTAGTATAGATTGATCGACTTTGCCGTTACAACACATTAAGACTTACTATTTATTACCTTAGCTCATTAGATTTTTACCCATGTATTAAAAATAACAGTGTCATGTTAATTCAGCAGATAGACTGCAGACCGACAGGCAGACAGACAGACAAAAATGTAAAAAAGGGCTGTTAAGGACTTCGAACCGTGTAACTAACTATAAGCACTTGAAAAAACATAGTTATTTTGAAATCACAGACAGACACTTCAATTTTAATTATATGTATAGATAAATTGAAGTGAAATTCTTAAACTTACCACAAAAAAATATACGAAGACGACTGAAAAGCTAATTCAATTATACTTTATTATAAACTTGGACAGTTTCTCTGTTTCAAATAAAAATGCTTTTATGATATTGAAATTGGAGATTTTAGAGTTAAAATAATATAGCTACAAATTCAAAGAACGTGTTTTTAAAAAGATAATAAAATAGGTATTGGCGAAATAACTTATAAAGTGTGGTTTTAATTAAAAAGACTGAATGTTTTAAGGTCATGATTCACACACTTATTTCTGGTGCTACTTTGTTAGGTTGATCGCCTACGTAAGAAAGTAAAAAAAGATACACTTACATATTCTTGACGCATGATTAGACAATTCTGAATGTTTATTTTATTGATGTCTTTTACATACATACATAGACTCACGCCTGTTTCCCGGAGGGGTAGGCAGAGACTACGGAACGCCATTTGCAACGACCCTGACATACCTCTCTTGCTTCATTCACTCCCATCGAGTTTCTCATGCATGCTCCTCTGTTTAGGGTACTTCTGACCTGTCCTTTTTTTAGGATGTCTCCAATCTGGTCAGTGAACGTCCGCCTAGGTCTTCCCTTTCGCCCTGTCCCACTCACACTTGCCTTATATATCTTCTTTGTCAGTATTTTGTCCTCCATCCTCTCCATGTGCCCAAACCATCTTAACATGCCTTTCTCGATGCTTGTCACTACATCTTCTTTTACCCCACAACACTCTCCTATCACACAATTCTTTACTCTGTCGGTCAAAGATACACCACACTAACTTCTCAGTGATCTCATTTCTACAGCATTTATTCTACTTTCATGACTCTTCTGCCATACCCAAAAGTTTAATGAAAATGTTACTCCCTTTAGTTATCTACAACTATTCCATTAGGCCTTGAGATATATCAAGCAACAAAAGAAAGAAAATCACAACACACATTTAGGCACCAAAATGTACCCACATCTCCGCAAACTACATCTAGGTGTCACGTGATGAAGCCCGATCTAATTGCCGTTTCTACTCGGGTCTGTTTCTGTGAATGCCTGACACCCAAACCCAATAAAACTGTCGGAAAAGTAATGAGGTTAACTAACTATTAATGGCAAGTAACAGATTGAAATCTGTGGTGAGGTTCTTTGTGCCATTCCTGGAAATATAAGGATGTATTCGTCCATATATTCCTATTGTGAAACAATCTGTGAAATTCCATGAGCTAAAAGCTGTAAAACAGTAAAACGTATAAAAGGTTTGTGTGTGTGTTTTAATGTATAATATATAATAGATACAATATATTTAGAAAGGTGAGCAACTAACACCAAATGATAAGCCTAATGCTTAGGCATAACATGAGCATATTTAACGATAAAACTATTAAGGTTAATAGGTATATTTATGTTGCATAAATAAGTATGTGAATAGACAGATAGACAGTTAATCGGATTAATTTATAAGAAGATGATATGCCAAGCAAGGTGTCGTGCTGAACTGTAATGTATGTTTATTTGTGTCAGTCGCTTCTCTATCAGATGGTGCACGTGTATATGTCGTGAAGGAAATGAGTGTAAGTAATTCATACGTGATATTATATTTAGGTTGATTTTGCAGGCATATCAAAAGATCCGTGTCATTGACCGTTGTCCAGTGTATAGATTATAAGTGCTGCTTTGACATAAAAAGATGTTTTAGTTTTCTTGGAACAACAAAGACGCGACTGAAAGACAAAACATTTTTCCCTAGGCTGACAGAATCAATGTTAAAAATCCTTACTATCACCCGTCTGAAGGCATTTAGACAGCTTCTTTACTTCATGTGCAGGAATATATTAAAAAAAACTAACTGGAGGGAAGAACGGAATCTGATTTCAGAATCTACAATCTACATCCAGAATTTATTAATGAAAAGTTATAATAAAATCTTTATAACATGAGCACCAGGGCCGGCCTTAGCCATCCAGGCGCCCCGGACGAGCCATTCATTTGGCGCCCCCTATTTAGGGTTCCGTAGCCAAAATGGCAAAAAACGGAACCCTTATGAATTCGCCATGTCTGTCTGTCCGTCCATATGTCTCAACCACTTTATTGACATTTGAAAATTAGTAGGTAGATGTATTCTGCGAAACGCTTCATGATCCAGCGTAACGGCAATAGGCTCGCCCGTTCTTACGTGGGACCTAAAATACATAACCTGGCGAAATGGGGGTTCAATACTACACCTCTGCCTAACCCCTCCGGTATACAGGCGTGAGGCTATATAAAAATAAATTTCGATGGAATCAAAGGCTTCTCGTAGTCCACAAGAGCCAAGCGGCTACACCGTCTTCCCCGGGAGCCTTTACTAAGCTGCCTGAGAGGCGCACTGATTTACTCGACATCTTTCTTCTTTCTCTTAGCGTTATCCCAGTTTCAGTCTGGGGTCCGCTTTCTAGTCTAACCGGATTTGTCTGAATATTAGCTTTTCCACGGAGCGACTGCCTGTCTGACCTGCGCAACCCGAAGGGATAGCGATATTCCATGGTTTAGACTAGTGTCAGTTTATTTAGAAGGTACTGACGCCCTGTAACGACTGTCAAAGATCTTCATGACAACCGGGACCGACGGCTTAACGTGCTCTCCGAGGCACGGGACAAGCGATAATTAACAATTCAATACGCACATAACTCCGAAAAGTCATTGGTGCGCGCCGTGGATTCGAACCTGATACCCTCTGCATGGCAGTCTGTTGGTATATCCACTCGGCTATCGCTGCCTTACTTTACTCGACATCTACGTCTGGGAAATCTTCAACTATTCAATAGCTAGTAAGTAGGGCTCCGGTTGGCTAGTGGTAGAGGCGTCGGTGCATGCGCAGCATACAGATATTCGCAGAAGTATTAAACAGCAAGCATCTATGGTATCACTACTCGAGGTAGTCATCTTTGCCAGATGAGTGTTTCCCAGTACTTTCGCGAAGACATTTGACCACGGATTTTGCACAATCGCCTCCTATGAGTTCTCTCTCTCAGTTTTGCCGAGCTCCAGATCTCTACACGGTGAATAAGGGTTTAACAAGGCTGCCTCTGGTGTTTCCTGTCTCATTAGTTGCAGAAGATCATTTGAAAGTTTAGATTTCCCAACTAATCATATTTTCCTAATGTACCTTATTCCTAGTTAATGTGCAGTACCGACTATGCGCTTAAGTCCTCATCTAGGTATCTATCCGTCACATGGTTGAACGCGCTAATCTCAGGAGTAACTGCAATGGTGTGATTGGAATAATTACTTTTGTGTATATCATCATGTTATACGGCTATATAACATCAGCGTGATGCTACTCATAGCCCTAAATAACGCGGGTGTAACCGCGGGCTCATCTAGTGTTACTCAAGGGTGTTACGTTCGTACATAAATCTCCTTATTTGTGTCGCTGTCGGGGCGCTTTCAGATCTACATCCATCGTCCAAGTTCATCTTCATGCAGATCATCTCCTGCTTGAACTCATTTGCCTCCTATGGTTTCTTATGTTCCCATAATTATGCGCTTTATGCGGTCCCAAACATGATTCTCCACGCGATAACCCTAATTCAGTGCAAGGTACTCTACCTGGGTCCAGACGTTGCAGATCTCAGTCCCGTTGTCATAGACAGTTGATTTTGTCGAGATAACCACGTCACCATAGGGTCGTTAGCTTACATGCCTGAAGTAAAATAGGCAGCCCGCCCGATACAAGGGTTATCGTAACTGTCCACTCTTTTCCAGCCGTCAACTGAATACCTTGTCTGTAGCTATAGCTCGGGGATTCTTAGCATCCCTTACACTACCATGACCAAGACCGCTGCCTCACGGCAGCGGCTTGCTCACGCAGGCATGATATGGCTATGGAGTAGTCACCGTATTTTTTGGCTACTTTTCATGGTAGGCTTTGCCCATAATCACCACGTTGGATATTATGCAGGTTGGCAACCACAGTAAGATCGTTACCTGCACAAAGGAATGTTGCTGCACCTTTTCCGCTGACAATTCGTTAGTCGCCTCATACATTCACCAACGGAAGGGAATATGGTGTTGATATTCTAAGCCTTACCGACCAATAGTATAAAAAAATCAGTTAAAACATTTTATCTACATGAAAAAACTTTAGATTTAATTAAAAAGATACCTGTTTGTCAGGGAGATAAATTCTTTCCTTAATTCTTTTATTTCCGATTCCGACCTAGCGCCCATTGCGATTCTTTCACTCACTTTACCATATGCCGCGATTCATAGTATATCTACTATTTCATAGCATTTTACTACAACCCTCTAGCCATCTTTAAAAATCTTATAAAATGACACATTTAGTGTACCTTTTAACCCCGCACTTGATTTGGCCCGGGCGCCTGCGGCGCCCCTGGATCCTGGCGCCCCGGGCGACCGCCCCGGTCGGCCCCCCCCTAAAGCCGCTACTGATGAGCACAGATTTCTTGTTCTCTGGTTGGGGTTAGCTGATTTGATATTCATTTGCATTAAAGGATGTCATAGTACAGAGTACAGACACACTCTGTCTTGGTTTTAAGATCAGAGAATCATTTAAAAAATTTGCAATCCCATTGTACAACTAGGTCAATAGATTCATCTAAGAAAAATACACTCATATCTTTATCACTCTTAAAAGTAAAAAGAATATAATAAAATTGGGCAAGTGCGAGTCAGACTCGCGCACGTAGGGTGCCGTACCATCATCTATAAAAGAAAATCACGTTCGTTGTATTGTATGTATACTTAAATACTTTTAAGTTTCTACCTGTTTATTAAGATCGAGTAACAAATTGCTTAAAAATTACGTTTGTTGTATGGGAGCCCCCCTTTATTATTTACTTTTTTTAAATTTAATTATTTATTTTAAAAGGTAATATGCAACTACATATTCTGTGAAAATTTAAAGCGTCTACCTGTTACAGTTAGTAATTTTGAGCAAAAAATACGAAAAAAAACACGTTTTTTGTATGGGACCCCATAAATATTTTTTATTTTTTTATTTTTAGTATTTGTTGTTATAGCGGCAACCAAAATACATAATTTGTGAAAATTTCAGCTTTCTAGCTATCACGGTTTATGAGATACAGCCTGGCGACAGACAGACAGACGGACAGACAGCGGAGGCTTAGTAATAGGGTTCCGATTTTTACCTTTTAGGTACGGAACCCTAAAAACTAGTATATCGTGTCAGATAACATAGAAGTTGAATCGTTACTCAATTTTATTTTAATCAATATATATTATCAAAAAAACAACATTCTTTTCTTTAGCAATCATCCGGCGAGCTCTTCAGTCGGTGGGTGATTTACTTCGATTAGATTAATAATTTTAGTACTGACAAACAATTTCTACATAGATACGTGCGATTTCGTGACAGAGCGATAGGCCTAAATATGGAAACAGATAAATATACAGAGTGCGTATAACTAAGATAAGCCATGATACTGTAAATGCTTTAATATTCTTCTATCTTTCCGATCGTGGTGGTAACATTTGTTTTGACTGTGATAAGTGTATTTCAACTCGAATAAGATTACCAAAATTAAATTTATTGATTCCTACGTATGTCTCCAAAATGCACCGTAGCACCTTTGTAGAGTTACCTAAAAAGAAGAAGAAGAAATCTGTTCAGTAACTTTATTTAGGAAAGCACATATATGATATTTGTATGGCTGACCGGCGCTTGGATGGGTGACCGACCGTGGCCAGTCCCCTCCTATAAGAGTACTACCGTCCTTTGGGGGGGCGCATAAAATATTTGTTCCCAGTTCTTGTCTCAGGACCGGCATCGAAAGGACACGTTGTAGGCCTTTGAGCAGTTTGAAAATTGGCCGACACCAGAGTTGGCCACACAAACACGAATAAGAAAAGAAAGAAGAAATGTTACCTTTATGGTGGTGATACACCTGAGCATTCACTTGTAACAGAACAGCGAGCATTTGCCGGTTTTTTGTTTTGTCGAACCGAACAACGAACAGAGCCGAACATTGCTACGAACAATTTCACAATACTTTTAGCAAACAACCTAATCAGCAAAATCGTCAAAGAAAATTTACCGTCCATTCGTTAGAATGCTTGCCGGAGCGTTCGTTAGAATGCTCTCTAAAACACAGTCGTTTGTTTTTAACACGCTTTTATTAGGTCGTCGTGTATGTAACTAACTATGTAATGGAATCTTAGGTAACTAATTTAACCATCTTCCAAGAGTCGTGGCGTAATGAAAATTGGCAGCTGTATGTAGTTCTGATGATAATTTAATAATATGGTACTGCCGAACTGATCTGATGATGGAACCGGAAGATATGACCTGGAACTTCATGATGGAAAAACGTATCATAGCTGTTTGGGATTTCTTATAAAAGTCTTGTAATGAACTTTGACTACAATTAGGTTTCAAGGTCTGATGATGAAGCCGGAAGATAGGCTCTGGCATTCCATGATGGAATATCGTATCATAGTCGTGTTTGCCCTTGTGTGAAAGGCCACGTAATGAACTTTGACTACAATTAGGTTTCAAGGCCTGATGATGAAGCCGGAAGATAGGCACTGGCATTCCATGATGGAATATCGTATCATAGTCGTGTTTGCACTTGTGTGAAAGGCCACGTAATGAATATAAAATAAAATATTTGCTAAATATTCATAAATATTTTTCAAATTTCATAAAAACCAAAGACAACAGCAAAATGATCGCAAGAACTGTGCCTGCTGCTCTTCGAGTACCATACTTCATAGCGTCCTCTGATACGGAGCACTTTTATTACAGTTTGCTGGTTCAGTATATGCCTTATCGCTCAGAAGTAGAACTGTTACAAGGGTTTTATAGTGCAAGAGAGGCTTTTTTAGCTCGGGAAGAGCAGTTGATGGCAATTAGCGGTCATATGGAGCGGCAAAGAGAGCGCGACCGGCAGCTGAAAATTGCATTCAATCAAGTGCACGCATTTCAGATCCTCGAAGAGCCTCCAGTATTGGATAATATAGAACACAATGAAGACTATCCTGAACAGACTATGACTAATGATCAATTCGACTCAGCACGACAGGCTATGAATATGGACCAAGGACAACTATTCAATACTATCACGTCAAACATACAGTCGCAACAACAGGGCGATCAACAAAGGTTTAAACTTTTCGTAACTGGTGGCGCTGGAACAGGAAAGACGTTCCTGTTTAACTTGTTGAAAAATCAAGTGAACAGATGTTACGGGAAGCAGGTTACAAAGATTGGCGCTCTGACTGGAGTTGCAGCACGACTAGTAGGTGGCTCTACACTGCATAGCTTGCTCAAATTACCAGTTCAAAGAGACGGCGTCTTAGTGAACATGCCTCAACTCTCCGGCAACTACTTGAGAATTATGCGTCAACAGTGGCAAAATGTAGAGTTCTTGTTCGTGGACGAGATATCTATGGTTCCGTATGAGATGTTGTGCATGATAGACGCTCGTTTACGCCAGCTAAAGAATTACGATGAACCCTTTGGCGGCATAAACGTTATGCTTCCGCCAGTGCGTGGTAAACAGGTGTTTCAACAGCCAGACCACATGAGACTAGCTACTCATTTATGGCGGCTTTTCCCATTAGTCGAACTCAGACAAAACATGCGCCAGCGAGGAAACACGACATTCACCGACATCTTGAACGCCTTGAGGGTCGGAGAGTTGAACAGCGAGCATCTCGCAGTATTGCTGACTAAAGTCTCAACAAATGCTACTGGCGAGTTTTCGCTTGAAAAAGCACTGCGTATTTATCCAACAAACAACGAAGTCGAGAAGCACAACCATGAAGTTCTTAAATTTTACGAACAAAAAGGAACTCAAATTTAGGACATAAAGGCTCAAGACCAACTTATTGACGGGACCCGAAACCTTGGGAATACTACAATAGAGTCCATTATTCGCAGCGATATAAATAAAACGGGTGGACTACCGAGTAAATTAAACATTTTCAAAGAGGCTAAAATCATGTTGTGGTCCAATATAGACGTGGAGAAGGGGCTAGTAAGTGGGAGCACCGGATTCATCTCGGACATCGTCTGGCCGCACTTTAGACGTGACCAAATGTATGAAACCGACATACCGTCCATCAAAGTTAATTTTGGAAATTGAGCACCTAATTCAGCCTATAGGCATCCAGTTCCCGGCCAAGTATAGCTACGGTATGGTGGAAAGGCGCATGCTCCCAGTGATTTTAAGTTGGGCATCTACCGTGTAAAATCGCTTATTGGTCTCCAGATTGAAGAGCTAGATTGTTCTAAGCTGACATATTAAACATCATGCAATACAGACGCACTGGCGGAGATGGAGAGGATGCGGCTTCATTCGCCTACTTAAAATAAATGTATGTTAAAAATATTTCATTATCAAAGACTAAAAAGTATAAAATAAATTAATAGTTTAAAAAACACTAGAAAACACGCTTTTATAAATGCACGTAAAAACAAAAAATAAATTATGGATCGTTCAAGTTGTCTCTATTTCTGGGCTAAAGTATGTTTTTTAATTATAATATTTTATTTATTTATTTATTTAGGACAACTTACAAAACATACTCTTATACACGGTTTACAAACATGTTTTACATAATATACTTGCTGAGTGTTGTTTTACTTACAAGTCGCCACGACATGATAAGGGACAGTTTCATTTAGAAAGGTTAAAAAACATTTTTTATTACACTAATATAAACTAAACTTAAACTAACAAGTGATTATAGAACAATTTTAAAGAAAACAATTATTTAAATTACAAAAGACACATGTGCGCAATACCTACAAATATAAGAATAGGAAATAAATTTTAAAACATACATAATAATTAATTACACAGGTACAATTAAAACACACAGAAAATGGCTGAGATTACAGGATGTAGTAATGCATTATATTTTCAACTTATAGGGGGATTGAATGACGAAATAACCTTGCCTTTAAATTTCGGAAGACTGTTGGAAAAGATGTCTATATCAATTTCATGATTTTTCGTCAGCTTGTTATATTGACTTAGTAATCTATTCATACTAGCGTTATGACCCAGGTTGGTTTTTGACGTTTTTATCGAAAAAGGGGCGTATACACTTGCACGGGGCAACCTTGAGGGCGTATTTAGGTTTATTTTTTCAATAAGCATAGAACAGTCTAAGACACCGTTTACTAACTTATATAGTAAAATTTGATCTAACAACTGTCTCCGATCAAATAAACTATGGAGATTGAAATTCTTTAATCGACTTTGATACGTCGGCAATTGTTTCACTTTATTACACTGATACGAAAGATGCCAAAGAAAACGCTTTTGGATCCTCTCAAGCCGCTTAATGTGTACCTCATAGTGCGGTGACCACACCTGAGCACAATATTCTAAACCAGATCGTACCAACGCCGCAAAAAGTGTAATCTTAGTTTGTGGTTTTTTGAAATCTTTAGAGTTCCTTATGACAAACCCCAGCATTTTAAAGGCTTTTGTTGTTATTGTGTCGATGTGAGTGTGGAACCTAATTTTACTATCCAATACGACTCCCAAGTCTCTGATAGTAGTTACTTCTTCCAATGTTTTATTATTGATAGTATAGATCTGTGAATTCAAGTGAGTACTACGTGAGAATCGTATGTATTTACATTTATCTATGTTCAGTGCTAAGCCGTTTCTAGTGCACCAGTCGACTAAGCTGTTCACATCTTCTTGTAGAAGGAAAGGGTAATTTTTATTTTTTATTTGATTTGCGAGTTTGAGATCATCGGCGTAAAGAAAGCATTTACTATGTTTAAAAAGTGGTACAATATCGTTCATAAACATATTAAACAAAATCGGCCCCAGAACCGAGCCTTGGGGAACACCAAATTGGGTTAAAAATGGTCTAGACGAGTGTCCGCCAACAACTAAGCTGGAAATCCGATCGCTTAGATATGAGGAAAACCATTTTAGCAAGTTACCTGCTATACCGAAGGTGGAAAGCTTATAAATTAGGATATTATGGTCCACGGTATCGAATGCCTTGCTTATATCGGTATAAATGGTATCAACTGGGATATTAGAATCAACAGAGTCAGTTAAAAAAGTCACAAACGAAATAAGGTTGGTTGTTGTAGATCGAGCCTTGTGGAAACCAAATTGTTGTGGTAATACGTCCACAGTGGCAAAATGTAGAGTTCTTGTTCGTGAACGAGATATCTTTGGTTCCCTTTAGTAACCCTTTGGCGGCATAAATGCTATGCTCTTGTGCGACCTCATGCAGCTTCCGCCAGGAAATTAGTATTAGTTAACAAGAAAGTCTGTCCTGTTCCAGCGCCCCACGCTTTTACAATCAAATATTATAATTAAAACACATACTTTAGCCCAGAAATAGAGACAACTTGAACGATCCATAATTTATTTTTTGTTTTTACGTGCATTTATAAAAGCGTGTTTTCTAGTGTTTTTTAAACTATTAATTTATTATGTTTTGTAACATTCGCACGAATGCTCATTACAGGTGAATGCTCAAATGTATCAGCACCATTAGATAGGACATAGCCACACTTTACTGTTACACTCTGTAAATGTAGTTCAACCTATTGACGTTTGTCGTCATGGAATACTCCAACGTCGTATTAGTAAACACAGGTAACTTGATCTACTGAGAGTTTGGGAGGACCTGAATCAGGTCAAGTATATAAACAGGGTGACAGTTTTGATAAACATACGCATTGTATAGCTAAGTAGCTATGTGCAATTGGGGCCTCAAAGACGACCTATTCACATATAAAATTGATTTGCATTAGTCTGAATATATTTGAACTAGTAGATTGTCGCATAATAAAGATTGCCTGGACGAAACTGAAATTTGTTATGAAATCGCCTTTCTGCTAATAGTTTTCGTAATTCTATTTATTAATCATTTGCGGATTCATCGTTGAGTGTCGTGACAAATAGGCAATGGCTCAATTACAGTAAACGGGCCGACAAGCTTATACAACTTTGCACCAAAAAAGTGATAAAGCACCATGAATCATAATTATGACGGATATTGTCTAGCACTAGCACTTGACAAAAAATATCACAGAGCACTGAGTCAGTTGATACCTTATACTTCTTGAGAAGAGGCAGTTGATCCTAGTCCTCTTTGTACATTTTCCAGTAACATTATCCATATTTCTCTCATTCTCCCAATTTTTCTTTATAAACGTGCGCAGTTCATCTGTAGTAGTTCTCAGTATCATATCCATAAAAAAATTTGTTATATCCATAGCCTACCTCAGGTATAGAGCTCATTGCAGATCGCGTTTTACGAAGGGAATCGATATACACTATGAATTTCATTTACAACTCTAGGTTCGAAAAACTGGTTCAGTATTGATCTGCAAACAGAATATAACATTTAGTACCACGAGATCAGCGAAGAAGTCAACATTATTTCCTTCTTTTCACTAAATATAATTTCTGTATAACGTACGCCCTACATTCCGATACAATTAATTTGTATACAGTCTGCCATCTCTCGACCCATTACATTAATTGTGTTTTTTACGTGGGACGGTTCGTCTCATCCCGCGCTCCCAGCCCCATCCCGAGCCGACTCCTATAACTCTTCTTTCGTTTTAAATTAAACGAAAACATTAAAGGCCATGGACGTTTTGTTGAGACAAATCGGGACAATAACCCCGAGGAAATACAGATGCCCGGCGTCTGTCATTGTATCTGTTTGATTAAGTTTGTATCTTTAAATCAAATGGATCGTATTTAATACGCGGGTCTTTTAGCCGATAGAGATAGATTTGTTTCAATATTAGTAAAGTACTCAGTCACAGAATTCATTCGTTGTCAAAGCATGATCAATATTACGTGTTCGTAACACTTTAGTTTTATTAGCAAAGAAACTATTAAAATACATAATGTCGACACGCGATAATAATAGCAAAAATTAATAGACCAACAATCTAATCCTCGATCTTCAGATTCAATATAATCTTGTTTCAAAAAGTGTGATTTAAGTAAGCAAATAATGGATTAAGAATACAAAGTATAACTACCCGAAGTCTCGCACCGTGTGGTCGAACCCGAGACTCCCTGCATGGTCGTCTGTAGATCTTCGAAAGGCTCTATCGCTGCCTCATACACTAAATTATGTAATGTTCAATATTATTTTCACCATTTTTGCCCCTTTTTAGTCATACTACTGGCTATACACTGAACGTGGTCAGTATGTGTAATAAACAAGGTCATCAGTTGGTCCACACATCTGTAACCAATGGCTACTTAAACAAAAAGTCTAGCTATGGCAGACGTTTTTTACGTCCTTACCCTTCTCATACTGACAAAAGGCCCGTGCCCAGCTGTGGGACAGTTTATATACAAGACCGATGATGATGGCAGACGAAAACTCAGTTCCATTCTGCGCTGTTCCGCCAGGAATATTGGTCAGGTACGAGTTCATACTATATCGTAGTCATTATCGAATTCAGTGTCGTATTCAGTACTAATGAGTTGCGTTTCCAGGCACACAATCACGTGCGTTTGCCAATTAGCGAGATCACGTGAACCGCCGTTACAGACATTCGGACTTTGAAGTAGATATGTATAATTTAGTTGAGAATAAAACTACTCATTATTGTATCCGGTCTTTATATAAGTAATAGTATAACTTGAAAGAGGTTATTTAGTTAGGGAAAGCCAGCATCATCTGGAATAGATTTAGATTTGCATAAGTGTTTTAAACAACCAAAATGCAGAAATAAGTATGTCTTAATGACCTTAAAGTGCCTCATAAAGCAGTACATTATAATCATTTATGGGACGCATCCAGCACCTAGAAACTCATTAATTTTCATCTAGGTTTGAAAATTTGAACGAGATTCGTATGACCGCGCCATAATCACGAAATTACTCAAATCATATTCGTATGACTTTATCTATTCGGTAATTTAACCTAAAACTACACCTAAACCTTATTTGAACTTCGCTAGTATTTGAGTCGAGTAAAAAGATTTGATACTAAACTGAACATGAAAAATGTTGCATTTTTTAGATACTAGAAAGTTAGTGAGCGTCTATAACGGAGCTGATTTATTTTAAATACTAGCTTGGTCAAAATAAATCTTCAATCTGGCTAGCATTGCTGTTAATCTGCGAATATCTACTACTTGCTACTCAAAACGTAGGCAGCAATAGCTTTATAGGGAGACTAACAGATCTCGGGTTCCACTTACTTTTCGAATCTATCACTTCCTAAACATTGAAGGGTATTCCTTCAATGTTTAGGTTTATTATCGTGAGGAAACTTGCATGTCTGTCAGTTCGCCACAAAGTTCTGAAAAGATGTGCCCATCCAAACTAGATCAGCGTGGTGGACTATGACATAACCCTTACTTATGCCCAGTAGTAGTAAGAAAGTTTATATACAAGCATAATATTATATACCAACACGATTCTACGCCTCACATCAAATATAATGAGTTCAACTTCCAGGAACATGTGCCAATTAGTGACATCACGTGATCCCACATTACCGCCATTCAGACGGCTGCGTCGATAAGTTCATTAAATAGAGAGGTGCCGTTCCCGGGGAACGGACTTCATATCTTGGGATTAAGCGCTGACCCCGCCTCTTATTAGTTCCTCCACTTAGAGCTCTGACAATATTCATTTTATATTTTTAAATCCGTCTTTGCAAACTTCCCGCCGCCGGCGACGACTCTAATAATAGCCTGGTTTCAATTGACGATTTTTATATGCGAATGTTTTTGTGTAGCGTTGATCCTTTCTTTGCTTAAGCGTTTCTCGCCAGAGGTAGGGTAAAAGCATATTTTGCGCAAAATACAGATTTTAATGGTGCTTTTTACGAGTTTTATAGGCATACTTAGAACTGCCACCATGGTCCAGTGCATAGCGTATGCGTCTGCTGATTGGGAGGTCCCGGGTTTGATTCTCAGGTGAGTTATTCTCAGTAGCAGCATGTAGTATAGCAATGTACCCGGTAACGGCAATAGGCTCACGAATTATGAATTTCTAGGTCCCACGTAATAGAGGTATTACGTGGGACCTAAAAATTCACACAGCGAAATGTGGGTGTAATTTTACACCTTCGGGGATATAGGCGTGACGCTATAAAATAACACATAACATAACTTCACGCCTTTTATCCCCGAAGGGGTAGGCAGAGGTGTATTACGCACCCAATATAGAATAGTAATAAAAAATATACCTACTGCTTAACCTATGAACTGTAAGTGAGTCATTCGCATGACATATATCAAGATAACTTATCCCTTAGAACTATACCAAAGACCTCAGATTTACATAGAAGCACATTTCCTATGGGCGATCTTAGACAAACTTTCTGCGACCCTAATTGCCGCTCGGTGGCGTGGCAGTCGTTCCTACAGTGTAAGAGCAAGAGAGACGAACGTTCCCCCAGTGTATCTTAACTACGAGAGCAAGAGAGACAGGGAGACGACGCCAGCGCCACCAACTACGAACTAAACTGGGGGCAGACCCAACTTGGAATCTGCCCACGTAATCCTTAAGATGTCTACGGTTCTATGTAAATCTGAAGACCAATTCTCGTATTTTATATGACATTGAAACTATAATTTGTTTGAAATCAGATTCGATTTTGAATTGACTCAGTATCGGTATTTTGCTAATTTAATGTCATTATCATATAGTATCTTCTTGGGTTTACGCGAATGTTACACATTGAAATTAAACTACAGTTTACGGATTTTATCGCGTTGTATTGGTTTCACTAAGTAGAGGTATTACCTATTGGTACCTAAAAATTCATAAGGCGAAATGTGGGTGTAATTTTACACCTTCGGGGATATAGGCGTGACGCTATAGAATAACACATAACATAACTTCACGCCTTTTATCCCCGAACGGGTAGGCAGAGGTGTATTACGCACCTAATATAGAATAGTAACATTTGAAACTAAAGATCTAGAAACTATATTTTTAATTTATTACTAGCCGACGTTTCGAATTCTTTACAGAATTCATGTTCACGGCAGACTGAGGCGATATTTGTCTTTTTCTTGAATGTATAAGTTATCTCAAAGTACCCGAACATTTTTCAACTACTGGTGTTACTATTTACGCAGAATGAGCTCACAGTGTCCTTAGGTCTTCTGGTGACTTTGTCCTTCTTGGGTTTCATTAGCCTTATGACAGGGTCCCAAGCTGGAGGAACATTCCAACCATCTTCCCTATTGAAATTAGGGTGTTTTTTAATTTCAATAGCCTCTCGTATCATCCTTGGAAGAAAACGATGTTCTTTTGCGAGTATCTGAGGTTCATCAAATTGCAGGTAGTGGTTGGGTCCTTGTTCCACATGTTCACACACAGCAGACTTTGTTGAGCGTTTATGTTTTATGTCAGCTATATGTTCTTTGAGTCGAATGCCTATGCTTCTCTTGGTTTGTCCAATGTATGAGAGCCCACATTCACAGTCAATTTTGTAGACACCGGCCTCTTGCAAGGGTAACTGACACTTGACAGATGGTAATAATTGACTGATCTTCGTTGGCGGCTTGTAGTAAGTTTTGATAGAAGCTCGCTTCACGATGTAGCCAATTTTGTCGGTCACGCCCTTGATGTATGGGAGGACAGCTGGTTGTCTTTCTACTGTGGCTGGTTTTTCTTTCTTCTGGGATCTGTGACAGTGGCGCGGCGGTCGGAGCTTGTTGTCTTGCAGAAATTGCCTGACATGATGAAGCTCAGCGTCCAGGTGTTTCTTGTCACAGATCCCGCGGGCTCTCTGAAACAGAGACATTCCTACAGTAGCTAACTGTTTAGGATGGTGGTGAGATTCACCGTTTAAGTTTCGATTGACGTAATACAGCAGAAAGGTGCCGGCAAGGAATCTACCTAAGACCGAATATCTCACACTGAAGAACTTACAAGCTAGGGCTGAACTTACAGTACTCCGAGCAGATAAAGGAAATGCAACGGTAGTGATGGACACGTCTGAGTATAAACAAAAAATGGAACATCTTTTGTCGGATGAAAGTACCTACAAGTTGGTTAAGTCAGACCCTACGAACAAAATACTCAAGCAAACTTGTGATATTGTTAAGAAATACTCCGAAAAACTTAATTTGGACGTGAAATATTTAATACCATCGTGTGTAAAACCTCCCCAAATGTATGGGCTACCAAAAATACACAAGGAAAACGCTCCTCTGCGCCCGATAGTTAGTCAGATAGGCGCAGCAACTTACAGACTGGCTCAACACATGGCAAAGATTCTCTCACCGCTCAGAGGCCATACGAGAGCACATGTGAAAGATTCCTACCATTTTGACAGTGAAATCAAACAACTACATCTCTCTGACAAGGAAACTATGGTTAGTTTTGATATACAGTCATTATTCACATGCATACCAGTACATGACTGTGTAGAAATTACTAACTAGAAGGAAGCTGACAGAAAACAACATGCCTGAGGAATATGCAGAAATACTCAAACACTGCCTGACAACAGGCTATCTGTTATGGGACAAGAAATACTACATACAAATAGACGGTGTAGCAATGGGCTCTCCAGTATCGCCTGCTGTCGCTGACATCTTCATGGAGGACTTTGAGGCGCGAGCCCTGCAGACTGCCACCATCACACCGAGGTTCTACAAGCGGTATGTAGATGACACTTTCACAATTTTACCAACAGATAGTGTTAACGCTTTCCTAAACCATCTTAATTCTATTACGAACCAAATACATTTCACAATGGAATTAGAGGCAAACAAGTCTTTAGCTTTCTTAGATGTACTTGTCATCAGGAATAAGAACAACTCCTTAAGCCATACTGTGTATAGGAAAAAGACCCATACAAATAGGTACTTAAACGGTGAATCTCACCACCATCCTAAACAGTCAGCTACTGTAGTAATGTCTCTGTTTCAGAGAGCCCGCGGGATCTGTGACAAGAAACACCTGGACGCTGGGCTTTAACATGTCAGGCAAGTTCTGCAAGACAACAAGCTCCGACCGCCGCGCCACTGTCACAGATCCCAGAAGAAAGAAAAACCAGCCACAGTAGAAAGACAACCAGCTGTCCTCCCATACATCAAGGGCGTGACCGACAAAATTGCCTACATCTTGAAGCGAGCTTCTATCAAAACTTACTACAAGCCGCCAACGAAGATCAGTCAATTATTACCATCTGTCAAGTGTCAGTTACCCTTGCAAGAAGCCGGTGTCTACAAAATTGACTGTGAATGTGGGCTCTCATACATTGGACAAACCAAGAGAAGCATAGGCATTCGACTCAAAGAACATATAGCTGACATAAAACATAAACGCTCAACAAAGTCTGCTGTGTGTGAACATGTGGAACAAGGACCCAACCACTACCTGCGATTTGATGAACCACAGATACTCGCAAAAGAACATCGTTTTCTTCCAAGGATGATACGAGAGGCTATTGAAATTAAAAAACACCCTAATTTCAATAGGGAAGATGGTTGGAATGTTCCTCCAGCTTGGGACCCTGTCATAAGGCTAATGAAACCCAAGAAGGACAAAGTCACCAGAAGACCTAAGGACAATGTGAGCTCATTCTGCGTAAATAGTAACACCAGTAGTTGAAAAATGTTCGGGTACTTTGTGATAACTTATACATTCAAGAAAAAGACAAATATCATCTCAGTCTGCCGTGAACATGAATTCTGTAAAGAATTCGAAACGTCGGCTAGTAATAAATTAAAAATATAGTTTCTAGATCTTTAGTTTCAAATGTAATAACTTAGTGAAACCAATACAACGCGATAAAATCCGTAAACTGTAGTTTAATTTCAATCATTATCATATAATTTGACTTCTACAGTTCGACATTGCCACATTGTTTAATTTACGATCTAGTCACAATAACATTCCAGTAACATCAAAATATCAGTTAATTTTGGAGAATTCCATTTGTGACATGAGTATGACACTGACATTAGATCGAAACTGCATTTTGAACAAATATAATTAGGAGAATAATTGGGCCTCTAAGTTCTTCGACTATACTTGTACAAATCTATAGACCATACAGTCAAATTGCTCCACTTTGCTTGCAACTTCACAACAACACTGTTTTCCGAATTCATTCACTTGCACGATGTTGCTTGTTGCGGTTAATCTTAAAAATGGTTGAACCGATATTTACTTGACTTTGTATAGTATCAAATTTGATGCCGTTAACTTTACACAAACGAAGTTAGGGGATCATGTAGTTCGCAGTTATATTAGTCTGATAGACTTCATTGTACAAGTGCATATATTTATATAGAATGTACTAAAAATGAGTTTATGTAGGTACTAGAAAGTACCTACTGCGAAAGACTCGCATACCGTGATTCAGAGCAACATTGCCATGGAGACAAGATGTGAAACAGAAGTCAAGAACCATCAATACACACTCCATCAGTTCACGGAAATCATTATTTGCTACTTATCGCAGGTAAAGACATCAAACGAATAAGAAATATTTATTGAAAGTGACTTGGCAATAAGGAAGTTTGTATTTGAATGACACAATTTCAAATATTTCAATGTTTTGTAAGTCCCGGTAAAGCTACATTTAGCGTAGTAAGCTTTTTAAATTAACTTTGAATTGAATTTTGAAATGGTGGCATGGTGAAAATTATACTGTTTTGAGGTGATTTTGTTTATGTGTTGCACACTACATTCCCGTGCATGCTGGTATTTGGATAAACATATTATAAGATATAGTTATTTTTAGTTTGTTCACCCACTTTTAAAGATTATTTTGTTTTCGGTCAACTGACAACTTGTCAGTTTGACATCTGTCTTGACATCATAATATACGTTTCGTTTCAACGCTGAAATATCGTTTTATTGTCAAGCTTAAAAAAATGTTATGTAACTTAAGTGTGTTTTTTTTTAATAACTATATTGTAATTTTATTTTATGTCTAGTGATACAGTTTTATTCAAGTTTACATTATAGTCTTATCTAAGTGTATATATTTTTACTGTATTTTATTTATATATATATATATATATATATATATATATATATATATATATATTTAATAATAGTTATACATGAGTTCTAATGATGATGATTTGTCCTTTTGTTCAGCCAATAGTTCATTTGATGACAGCTTCGGTTCAGTGCCTGATAAAACCCTCGGTGAATTTGTGCGTGATAAATTTAATTTTAAATCTTCCCGATCTCTGAACGTCTGCCATTTAAATGCTCAAAGCGTACCAAGTCACTACAGTGACTTGCTAGAAGCATTTAGCAGTAATGTCAACGTTCACGCCGTCCTGATCTCTGAGACTTGGCTTAAACCACATTTGCTCTCAACCTCATATTCTTTACCTGGATTTATCCTTATCCGGAATGACCGGACTGACAGGAGAGGTGGTGGGGTTGCAATCTACCTCCGAAGTCACTTTCCGTTTAAAATTCTTGCAGCATCTTCCACTTCCTCTGCTTCCGCGGAATATCTCTTTTTAGAGGTTATTGTGAACGGAGTTAAAACTGTCTTGGGAGTTGTTTACTGTCCCCCAGCTGTAGACTACTTCTCCAGTTTCGAACAGATTCTGGAATCTTTAGGGTCGGAATATACACATCACATAATAATGGGTGACTTCAACACCGATCTCCTTGCTCCTCACTCTCCTCGAGCCCGTAAACTTCTCCATATTGTTGAGTCAGCCTGTCTCAATAATGTACCTCTTCAAGCAAGTCACCACAACAATAATGGGGAGGATACGTGGCTTGATTTAATTCTTTCATCCAACCCATCCCTCATATCCTTTCATGGCCAATATCCCGCTCCTGGATTTTCCCATCATGACCTTTTATTCCTCTCCTATAACCTAAAACCACCCAAACCCCAACCTAAAGTTTGGCATATGCGTAACTTTGCTCGGATTGATCAAAACAAATTATTAGATGATGCATCTGCTATTACATGGGAACCTCTGCAGGCGGCTAGTTCTGTTGACGACAAACTGGACATCTTTAACAATGCACTTATCGACCTGTACGACAAACATGCCCCAGTCAGAAAGGTCAAATTGAAACGCCCTCCAGCCTCGTGGATGACAAGGGGGCTTAAAATGTCTATGAAACGCAGGGACCGAGCATTTTGCAAATTTAAAAAAGAACGTACCGACGAAAATTGCGCTTTTTTCAAGACTGCAAGGAATCGGTGTAACCAGATGGTACGGAATGCCAAACGCCGCCATATTCTCGAAAATATTTCACCCAGTTTCCCCGCTGCTACTTGGAGATTCCTCGGAACTCTCGGTATTGGCAAATTCGGCAAACAGCAACCGTTCGACCTGCTGAATGACATCGGTTTGGATGATATTAATCGCCATTTCGCCACCACTCCAACTTTAGATTATTTAATCCGATATAATAAATTTGCCCCGTATTAGTGTAGATCTATTTAGGTTTTCTCCAGTTGCGCCGGGTGAGATCAAAAAAACCATCCTATCTATTAAAACCAAAGCTGTAGGATGCGATGATATTAGTCGACGAATGTTGATTCCTATTTTAGATCAGCTCCTTATTAACTTTTCATTTGATTCTGGTGTATTTCCATCCTTATGGCGCAAAGCATTCATCCGACCTTTACCCAAGATCCCCAATCCGTCATTGCCTACCCACTTCCGTCCTATATCCATCCTTCCTTTCCTGTCTAAAGTGCTGGAGGCCTGTGTCCATAAGCAACTGTCTCGCTTCGTTTATGATAATAACTAATTAAGTCCTCTCCAGTCGGGTTTTAGGCCAGGCCACAGCACTACCTCCGCACTCCTAAAAGTGACTGGCGATGTTAGGGCGGGCGTTGAGGATGGCAAGGTCACTGTACTGGTCTTGGTTGATTTCTCGAACGCCTTTAACACCGTCAGTCACGACATCCTCCTATCCATTCTCTCCCATTTTATGATCTCATCTGACGCATTAGATTGGTTTTCCTCATATCTTCGGGAGCGTCAGCAGGCGGTACGCATTGATGAATCCTGTTCATCTTGGTGTGTTCTCGACTCTGGCGTTCCACAGGGCGGTATTTTATCTCCTATTCTGTTCGCTCTGTTTATCAATCTCATAACCCATGACCTTCGGTGTACTTATCATCTGTACGCCGATGACTTGCAGTTGTATTCACAGGCCAGGGTAGAAAATCTATCTGATGCTATTGAAGCTGTGAATCGTGACTTAGCAGCAATCAAACATTGGTCCGACAGGTTCGGCTTGTACGTGAACCCTTCTAAGTGTCAGGCCATTATTATAGGAGGCAACCGTATGATGTGCCGTGTAAAGGTGTCATCTCTTCCATCTGTTGTTTTTGATGGTACTGTTATCGAAATTTCACCGCATGTAAAGGATTTAGGGTTAAATATCGATGACACTCTTAGTTGGAGAGCTCACATCACCAATGTGAGCAAACGAGTTACCGGGACCCTGCGTTCTCTTTATCGCCTAAAACATTTTCTTCCCATAAAAACAAAGGTGACGTTAGTGCAAACTTTACTATTCCCGGTCATTGATTATTGTGATGTTTGTTGTTTCGACCTGAATGCAGATCTTCTCGATAAACTTGACCGTCTTCTCAATAACTGCATTCGATTTATTTATAATCTTCGCAAGTATGACCATGTGTCTGCTTTTCGTTCCGAACTACGCTGTTTCAGCGCCGGAGTTTGCGCGCACTCACAACGCTATTCTCTCTTCTTCATTCTCCAACTCCCCCTGCTTACCTTTAATCTTATTTCCAATATTTATGTTGTATAGTATATATATAATGTTGTATAGTATATATTTAATAATATAACCATGCATGTATTGTTATTATTGTAAAGTACACCTTATCTTTTTAACGTGACCGGAACTATTTGTACACCTACCATACCTATCTCTGCATCACCCTATGGTTGACTGGTAGAGAATTGTATATAAAGTTTAAATAAAAATAAATAAATAAATTTAAAAATAAATTAATAGTTTAAAAACACTAGAAAACACGCTTTTATAAATGCACGTAAAAACAAAAAAATAATTATGGATCGTTCAAGTTGTCTCTATTTCTGGGCTAAACTAAGTACTTTAATTATAATATTTGATTGTAAAAGCGTGGGGCGCTGGAACAGAAAGACGTTCTTGTTTAACTTGTTGAAATATCAAGTGGCGCTCTAACTGAAGTTGCAGCACGAGTAATAAGTGACTCTACATTAAACATTCTGCTGAAAGTACCAGTTTTGCGAACTCAGGAAAAACATACACCATCAGCGAGGAAGACGACATTCACCGACATTTTAACGCCTCTTCTTTCAGGAAATTAAGTACATAAGGGTGTAGCGTCTACAGTGGCAAAATATAGAGTTCTTGTTCGTGGACGAGATATCTTTGGTCCCCTTTGGCGGCATAAATACTATGGTCTTGTGGCGACCTCATGCAGCTTCCGCCAGAAAGTTAGTATTAGTTAACAAGAAAGTCTGTCCTGTTCCAGCGCCCCACGCTTTTACAATCAAATATTATAATTAAAGTACTTAGTTTAGCCCAGAAATAGAGACAACTTGAACGATCCATTATTATTTTTTTGTTTTTACGTGCATTTATAAAAGCGTGTTTTCTAGAGTTTTTAAACTATTAATTTATTTTATACTTTTTAGTCTTTAATAATGAAATATTTTTAACATTTTATTATTGTTTATTTATTTTAAGTAGGTGACTGAACCCGCATACTCTCCATCTCCGCCAGTGCGTCTGTATTGCATGGTGTTTTATAGGTCAGCTTAGAACAATCTAGCTCTTCAATCTGGAGACCACTAAGCGATTTTTAAACGACTTCAAAAAAAGGAGGTTCTCAGTTTGACCTGTATGTATGTATGTATGTATGTATGTTTGTCCGCGATTATCTCGCGTTTGGCTGAACCGATTTTGATGCGGTTTTCAGAAAAGTATTTGTTACACTTAGGAGAAGGTTTTAGGCCCTTAACCGACTTCAGAAAAAGAAGGTTCTGAGTTTGACCCGTATATATGTAAGTTTGCCCACGATTAACTCGAGTATGGCTGAACTGATTTTTATGCGGTTTTCAGAAAAATATTTGTTACACTTAGGAGAAGGTTTTAGGCCCTTAACCGACTTCAAAAAAGAAGGTTCTGAGTTTGCCCACGATTAACTCTAGTTTGGCTGAACTGATTTTTATGCGGTTTTCAGAAAAAAAGTATTAGTTAACCTTAGGAGAAAGTTTTAGTATTTTAACCGACTTCAAAAAAAGAAGATTCTCAGTGTGACCCGTATACATATATTGGTTCTTAGTATGTTCGTATGTCAAAGTCAAAGTCAAAATCATTTATTCATTTAGGCCACAAAGTGACGCTTATGAACGTCAAAAATTAAAGTTAATTACTAGATGATTAATAAAGCGTGCCGTGCACGGTGTATTCCTGTTGTCCCTACTGACGCTGTACCCATACAATGGGGACAACAGGAATTAATAAAATTAATTAAAATTTATGCCTGTTGTCCCCATTGCCTGTTTATCTGTTAATGGGGACAGCGAAACTCAAAAAAATAATTAAAATTTATGCCTGTTGTCCCCATTGGCTGTACGTAATTCAAGTAACTAAATAGGTTATGTTAGGTTCTCTTTTGACCCTTAACCCAAAAATAGGAGCCCTGCGAAGCAGGACTCCGTCAACTTAGTTTATTAAAAACTATTTAATTGGACATAATGACTACTTACCTACATATTATATTTGTGATATAATATAATATAAGCTAAGTTGACGGAGCCCTGATTGTCCGGATTCCTGTTGTCCCCATAACGAGAAAACGTCAATGGGGCAACAGGAAGGTCATTTTATGACTTCCCGTTGTCCCCATAAGAAAAAAGCGTCAATGGGGACAACGGGAAAAAAAAATTATGATGTCCCGCTGTCCCCATCGTGGGGACAACAGGAATACACCCCGTGCACCCGCAGACTGCCGGCATGTACTCAAATTGTTCTGTTGCACTTTTAAAATGGACACGCGCTGAAGTGTAACACTATGTCGTTCTTTTTTATTTTCAGTGCCACCGTTCTGTGTTTGAGAGAGCTAGCTGTCGATGCTGTCACTTTAGATTGAAAACTTTTATCACCTCATATTATGTTTCTTACTTATTAGAAGGTAAAGATTTGTATTAATTACGTATAGGCCGTGATTCTATCTGGACCACGTGAGGGATGATATGCCTGATAATTGATTTATCACCTAAACACCAACACTTTAGAGCAAAAAGTGATTCCCGGGCACTAAACTGATGGTCAGGCAGCCCGCACAGCGCGCTGGCATAATGATGTTATCAGAAGGCTTTATATAAATGTCAGCAGTAGCCCTACGATGAGATCACATAAAGCACTGCATGATAATGTATAAAATAAATATAAGTTCAATAAAAGGTGCATGCAGATGTATAGATTAGCTGAAACTGTGTTCTTCACCGCGTGGAATGCAGTTCTTGGTTCTAGATTATGTCACAGCGGTCCAAACAAAATTGAAGTCAAGCGTAGTCTGTCAAGGAATACGATTGCATTGCGGACAGAGAAACTTATTTCATACTAAATGACATCGTCATAAATGCGTAACAAATAGACACAGATTAGATACACAGTAGTAATCAGGATTGATTGACCAAAGTAAAATGCACATCAAACTGCGTAGGGTGAATTTCAACAGGTCCAATAAAATCTTCATTTCCGTGGATTTTTTATTCTCCTACTTTAGAACAAGAAAAAGTAGTGTTTACTCAAGTTTTTGATAATATATGTTATCTTGCTTAAAATCTACCAGATCGCTTAAAAAACTAACGAGATATACAAGATAAAAAATTTCGTGCCACGGCGATGAAACATGCATGCACGGCAATGAAACATGCGTCCACGGCAATGAAAGAACTGTGCCAAGAGAATTATAGAATCAATCCACGTTAATGGAAAAATCCAACGATGATATTTTTTATATAATATACTTACCTGAATCAGATACATCCCTGGCTCTGAGAGAGAAAGGCATACACAGCACACACATACGCTCTTTTTACCCTCTTCTCAATAACCTTCTCGCATCGGAGTAAAATTAAACAAAAAGTGAATACTTAGAATCAAAGCAACACAAGCAATTATTTAAAGTTAAAATTAACAGAATAAAAATTAAAAAATAATAAGATACTTTTCTAAAGTATGCAATAGCTATTGCTAACAATACATACTTAACTATTTATAATATAAAAGGGTCGGTTCTTAATTTTTCGTCGCTTTTGTTCGGCCATTCTTTTCTTTCCTTTCACTCCTCTTCCGTTAGTTTTGGTTTAGGCATTTTGGCTTTCTAAAAATAGACAATCCATTATTATGTTTATAATTAGACTTATACTACATATGTGAGTGAGTGAGTGCGTGTGATTGTGCTGTGTGTGTGTGTGTGTGTGTGTGTGTGAGTCTGTGTGCGTGGGTGTGTGCGTGTGTGTGAGTCTGTGTGTGTGTGTGTGCGTGTGTGTGTATGCTTGAATGTCTATCATTTGATAAGGTTTAGATCATTTTGTAAGGTTAACTTGGAAATATCTTCTTGTAGCTGACTGTACAGTACAGATTGTTTTCATGCCGTGGCGATGAAAACATAAGTCACGGAAATGAAACAACTGGTTATGGCAATGAAACTAAATTATTTTAAAAGGCATGGCAATTAAATTCTGTTTCATCATCGTGTCTTTTTTTTTCATTGCCATAGCAAATTTTGCCCACGGAAACCACGGCAATGAGAGCACGGCGATGAAAATCAAGGCCAAAACATCAAGTAACCAAAAATCTATTAATAATTCACAGTAATTAACACGCCACAAATAAACATAAGATAAATGGCATTCTATCGAATGCCTAATCGAAAGGACAAACTTATTCAAATATAAGTTAGACCTATCCACGGCGATGAAAGAAAAAATGTCCAGTAATATAAAAATCGAATACTTACATTTATGGCACAAAAATGCAGGCACGTATACACGTCGTTCCACGTCGAGCACCAAGCGACACTATTATGCAACGTTTAGCGCACAGGCACGGTAATAATATCTAACAGTATTGTAACTCCATACAAACGCACGAAACTCGAGTTATACCTACGCGCCTCGAGCAAAGTACACATTAGACTGTGCCTAAAGTACACACAGCCGTGATCGTGCCGCAGCTCGCACCGTGTCGCAGTGACCTACTGCTGGTTTGCGTACGGCGCGTCTGTAGGTATATAACTCACAGAGACGGCCGAGTTACAATACTGTTAGATTATATTACCGTGGCACAGGGGTGGAGGACGCAAGTCCTTAGATAAAACAATCTTCTTAAATATATTTAGGACACGGCGATGAAAGGTAGTTCTAGGACAAATGCATTTTTATTAACCATTCGTTGTATTGTTTAAATATATGAATAAATGTATTCCGTAAAAATACTTTAACTATTCACGTATCAAATAAAACTAGGTTTTTATAGTAATAACCAAAAGATTTTTATCAATAACGTATAATACACATCAAGGTGATGTGTGGACAAACACGGCCAATGAAAGATTTCGAGGTATAATAATTTTTTTTTTGGAGTATATATTAATCCTATTTTTTTATATATTTAGTGCTACACATAGATTACTATTTCACCTAACCAGAAAAAAATGTTAGAACATTATAACTATGTTTTAGGTTAAGGTTTCGAAATACATCGTCGTTTTTAGGGGTTGTGAGTGATTGGGAGGGGAGGGGGGAGGTCTCGGATCCACCCCTCACCATTTTCACTTGCCGGAAATACTTGGTTTTAAAAAAATAAATAAAAAAAATATCTCCAAACATCCGTGCGTATGGCACTGCCAACTTCCACATTCTTCACACTAGATTAATAAACTAAGGTTGACAGAGGCCTGCTTCGCAGGGCTCCTATTTTCAGGTTAAGGGTCAAGAGAGCACCTAACATAACCTATTTAGTTACTTATTACAGTCGCACCTAACCCTAGGTACTCGAAAGCAATGACGCACAAATTTGACATTAGCTGTCAATATAATTTATACAAGATGGCGGTTGCGTTTCGTTTCACGTTTTTCACATAAAACCTAAATATCGCTTTTATTGATTCGACTAGTTTAATAAACTGAGGTTGACGGAGCCCTGCTTCGCAGGGCTCCTATTTTCCGTTTAAGGGTCAAAAGAGAACCTAACACCACCTATTTAGTTACTTTCACATAAAACCTAAAATTACGTTCCGTTTTGCATATTTGAATGAAGAATTTTTGGCAATTGTTTAAAAATATTTAGACGCAACGCCGGCAGCCAAAATTACTTTTAGGGGATTAAAACTAACTCCCTTAAGCCCACCAATACCCTGAAATTCGGGCGACGCGTTACGAAACCCGACCCATGTTTTATAGTACCGATTTCATTGATGCCACGTAATTTTTGTTTCCGGGAAATTCACATCGTAGCAAGTTGATTTTGACCATCGGTGTACCGTCATGTTGACACGCCACTTGTGTCAATATTAGGATAAGCTAACTGATACGCGAGTTCGTTCATCCTCTACCCGTTGACTTATTACTAAAAACGTGTAAACAAATCTGAACGCAGCCTTAAATAATGACGTAGTGGCAAACGCAAACAGTGTGTTTGCTTTTGATTGCTTTATGAGGATGAAGACCGAGGCTGAGTTGTATATGTTATGATTTCATACAATACTAGAGGACGCCAGCAGCTACGCCTGCATTTTTTTAAAATTTACCCGTTTTAGCCGATCCCGTGGGAATTTCGGGAAATCTCTTCTTAGTGCACCCCTACAGTCCCCAAGGAACATACATGCCATATAAAATCCTTGCGTTACTGACTGACTGACAGACAAGCTACAGCTGAAACTACTTGGCGCAAGAAGCTGAAATTTAGCATGTATGTTCCTTGGGGACCGTAGGGGTGCACTAAGACGGGATTTCCCGAAATTCCCACGGCATCGGGCAAAACGGGCAATTCGAAAATATGTGCGTGCGAAGCCGCTGGCGTCGATTAGTCATCTATAAAAAAAATTACGTTCGTTGTATGTATACGTAAATATTTTTTAAGTTTCTACCTGTTTATTAAGATCGAGTAACAAATTGCTTAAAAATTACGTTTGTTGTGTGTCAGCCCCTCTTCATTATTTACTTTTTTTATTTAATTATTTATTTTTAAAGGTAATATACAACTACTTATTCTGTTAAAATTTAAAGCGTTTACCTGTTACAGTTAGTAATTTTGAGCAAAAAATACGGAAAAAAACGTTTTTTGTATGGGACCCCCCTTAGTATTTTATTTTTTTTTATTTTTAGTATTTATTGTTATAGCGGCAACTGAAATACAGAATTTGTGAAAATTACAGCTTTCTAGCTATCACGGTTTATGAGATACAGCCTGGTGACAGATAGACAGACAGACGGACAGACAGACAGCGGAGGGTAGGTATATAATAGGGTCGCGTTTTTTACCTTTTAGGTACGGCACCCTAAAAACAAACTTCTGTGGAGTCACGTAATGATTCCGTTCAAACCGTACTTCAGTTTTGTAAATAATAATAAAATAATAAATTTATAAGTGCAGTGCCGTAGGTACTTATTTATTATTTTCTTTTTATTTATAGTCTCACGCCTGTATCCCCGAAGGGGTAGACAGAGGTGTAATATTACACCCACATTTCGCCATAAATTTTTTAGGTCCCACGTAATAGGGGGCGAGCCTATTGCCGTACCGGGCACATAACCAGACTCCGCGCTGCTTCTGAGAATTTCCTAACGGAAAAACCCAATAACCCTTTGCCCGACCCGGGAATCGAACCCGACACCTCCCAATCCCACGCGCACATTTATGCCGCGAGACCGACGAGGCAGTACTTATTTATACCTCTCATAATCAATATCCTGGCTTCTTATCCATTCTGTTGGCAGTTTATATCCTGTATGAACGCTTCACCAGAACTGGATCTATAAATGTACATAATTTAATCTTATTACTTGTATCTTCGTACCGTTTTATATACAGCAATATTACATGCACCCGCTGTGTAAACGTTAGTGCTGGGTACACGAGGATTGCCCGCTCGACACATAATAACGCACCGCAGTATTTCACACGCGTCGCACCACTCACATGCCGCACTTATACGTCTACTTCAACCTTTATTACACCTCCTTATTTACATAGTATCATATTTCTCTTTAAACTGTACTTTCGTTTCGTTGGGACGTGACTGTCTTGTTGTTCTCGCGTTGGGAGGGATCGCGAGGCTTTGGGTTCAGTTACGGGAATGAGGAAATTAATTTTATCGAAAATTGTACCAGCGATACTGAATGTGATTGATGACAGCTTCGGTTCAGTGCCTGATAAAACCCTCGGTGAATTTGTGCGTGATAAATTTAATTTTAAATCTTCCCGATCTCTGAACGTCTGCCATTTAAATGCTCAAAGCGTACCAAGTCACTACAGTGACTTGCTAGAAGCATTTAGCAGTAATGTCAACGTTCACGCCGTCCTGATCTCTGAGACTTGGCTTAAACCACATTTGCTCTCAACCTCATATTCTTTACCTGGATTTATCCTTATCCGGAATGACCGGACTGACAGGAGAGGTGGTGGGGTTGCAATCTACCTCCGAAGTCACTTTCCGTTTAAAATTCTTGCAGCATCTTCCATTTCCTCTGCTTCCGCGGAATATCTCTTTTTAGAGGTTATTGTGAACGGAGTTAAAACTGTCTTGGGAGTTGTTTACTGTCCCCCAGCTGTAGACTACTTCTCCAGTTTCGAACAGATTCTGGAATCTTTAGGGTCGGAATATACACATCACATAATAATGGGTGACTTCAACACCGATCTCCTTGCTCCTCACTCTCCTCGAGCCCGTAAACTTCTCCATATTGTTGAGTCAGCCTGTCTCAATAATGTACCTCTTCAAGCAAGTCACCACAACAATAATGGGGAGGATACGTGGCTTGATTTAATTCTTTCATCCAACCCATCCCTCATATCCTTTCATGGCCAATATCCCGCTCCTGGATTTTCCCATCATGACCTTTTATTCCTCTCCTATAACCTAAAACCACCCAAACCCCAACCTAAAGTTTGGCACATGCGTAACTTTGCTCGGATTGATCAAAACAAATTATTAGATGATGCATCTGCTATTACATGGGAACCTCTGCAGGCGGCTAGTTCTGTTGACGACAAACTGGACATCTTTAACAATGCACTTATCGACCTGTACGACAAACATGCCCCAGTCAGAAAGGTCAAATTGAAACGCCCTCCAGCCTCGCGGATGACAAGGGGGCTTAAAATGTCTATGAAACGCAGGGACCGAGCATTTTGCAAATTTAAAAAAGAACGTACCGACGAAAATTGCGCTTTTTTCAAGACTGCAAGGAATCGGTGTAACCAGATGGTACGGAATGCCAAACGCCGCCATATTCTCGAAAATATTTCACCCAGTTTCCCCGCTGCTACTTGGAGATTCCTCGGAACTCTCGGTATTGGCAAATTCGGCAAACAGCAACCGTTCGACCTGCCGAATGACATCGGTTTGGATGATATTAATCGCCATTTCGCCACCACTCCAACTTTAGATTATTTAATCCGATATAATAAATTTGCCCCGTATTAGTGTAGATCTATTTAGGTTTTCTCCAGTTGCGCCGGGTGAGATCAAAAAAACCATCCTATCTATTAAAACCAAAGCTGTAGGATGCGATGATATTAGTCGACGAATGTTGATTCCTATTTTAGATCAGCTCCTTATTAACTTTTCATTTGATTCTGGTGTATTTCCATCCTTATGGCGCAAAGCATTCATCCGACCTTTACCCAAGATCCCCAATCCGTCATTGCCTACCCACTTCCGTCCTATATCCATCCTTCCTTTCCTGTCTAAAGTGCTGGAGGCCTGTGTCCATAAGCAACTGTCTCGCTTCGTTTATGATAATAACTAATTAAGTCCTCTCCAGTCGGGTTTTAGGCCAGGCCACAGCACTACCTCCGCACTCCTAAAAGTGACTGGCGATGTTAGGGCGGGCGTTGAGGATGGCAAGGTCACTGTACTGGTCTTGGTTGATTTCTCGAACGCCTTTAACACCGTCAGTCACGACATCCTCCTATCCATTCTCTCCCATTTTATGATCTCATCTGACGCATTAGATTGGTTTTCCTCATATCTTCGGGAGCGTCAGCAGGCGGTACGCATTGATGAATCCTGTTCATCTTGGTGTGTTCTCGACTCTGGCGTTCCACAGGGCGGTATTTTATCTCCTATTCTGTTCGCTCTGTTTATCAATCTCATAACCCATGACCTTCGGTGTACTTATCATCTGTACGCCGATGACTTGCAGTTGTATTCACAGGCCAGGGTAGAAAATCTATCTGATGCTATTGAAGCTGTGAATCGTGACTTAGCAGCAATCAAACATTGGTCCGACAGGTTCGGCTTGTACGTGAACCCTTCTAAGTGTCAGGCCATTATTATAGGAGGCAACCGTATGATGTGCCGTGTAAAGGTGTCATCTCTTCCATCTGTTGTTTTTGATGGTACTGTTATCGAAATTTCACCGCATGTAAAGGATTTAGGGTTAAATATCGATGACACTCTTAGTTGGAGAGCTCACATCACCAATGTGAGCAAACGAGTTACCGGGACCCTGCGTTCTCTTTATCGCCTAAAACATTTTCTTCCCATAAAAACAAAGGTGACGTTAGTGCAAACTTTACTATTCCCGGTCATTGATTATTGTGATGTTTGTTGTTTCGACCTGAATGCAGATCTTCTCGATAAACTTGACCGTCTTCTCAATAACTGCATTCGATTTATTTATAATCTTCGCAAGTATGACCATGTGTCTGCTTTTCGTTCCGAACTACGCTGTTTCAGCGCCGGAGTTTGCGCGCACTCACAACGCTATTCTCTCTTCTTCATTCTCCAACTCCCCCTGCTTACCTTTAATCTTATTTCCAATATTTATGTTGTATAGTATATATATAATGTTGTATAGTATATATTTAATAATATAACCATGCATGTATTGTTATTATTGTAAAGTACACCTTATCTTTTTAACGTGACCGGAACTATTTGTACACCTACCATACCTATCTCTGCATCACCCTATGGTTGACTGGTAGAGAATTGTATATAAAGTTTAAATAAAAATAAATAAATAAATTTAAAAATAAATTAATAGTTTAAAAACACTAGAAAACACGCTTTTATAAATGCACGTAAAAACAAAAAAATAATTATGGATCGTTCAAGTTGTCTCTATTTCTGGGCTAAACTAAGTACTTTAATTATAATATTTGATTGTAAAAGCGTGGGGCGCTGGAACAGAAAGACGTTCTTGTTTAACTTGTTGAAATATCAAGTGGCGCTCTAACTGAAGTTGCAGCACGAGTAATAAGTGACTCTACATTAAACATTCTGCTGAAAGTACCAGTTTTGCGAACTCAGGAAAAACATACACCATCAGCGAGGAAGACGACATTCACCGACATTTTAACGCCTCTTCTTTCAGGAAATTAAGTACATAAGGGTGTAGCGTCTACAGTGGCAAAATATAGAGTTCTTGTTCGTGGACGAGATATCTTTGGTCCCCTTTGGCGGCATAAATACTATGGTCTTGTGGCGACCTCATGCAGCTTCCGCCAGAAAGTTAGTATTAGTTAACAAGAAAGTCTGTCCTGTTCCAGCGCCCCACGCTTTTACAATCAAATATTATAATTAAAGTACTTAGTTTAGCCCAGAAATAGAGACAACTTGAACGATCCATAATTATTTTTTTGTTTTTACGTGCATTTATAAAAGCGTGTTTTCTAGAGTTTTTAAACTATTAATTTATTTTATACTTTTTAGTCTTTAATAATGAAATATTTTTAACATTTTATTATTGTTTATTTATTTTAAGTAGGTGACTGAACCCGCATACTCTCCATCTCCGCCAGTGCGTCTGTATTGCATGGTGTTTTATAGGTCAGCTTAGAACAATCTAGCTCTTCAATCTGGAGACCACTAAGCGATTTTTAAACGACTTCAAAAAAAGGAGGTTCTCAGTTTGACCTGTATGTATGTATGTATGTATGTATGTTTGTCCGCGATTATCTCGCGTTTGGCTGAACCGATTTTGATGCGGTTTTCAGAAAAGTATTTGTTACACTTAGGAGAAGGTTTTAGGCCCTTAACCGACTTCAGAAAAAGAAGGTTCTGAGTTTGACCCGTATATATGTAAGTTTGCCCACGATTAACTCGAGTATGGCTGAACTGATTTTTATGCGGTTTTCAGAAAAATATTTGTTACACTTAGGAGAAGGTTTTAGGCCCTTAACCGACTTCAAAAAAGAAGGTTCTGAGTTTGCCCACGATTAACTCTAGTTTGGCTGAACTGATTTTTATGCGGTTTTCAGAAAAAAAGTATTAGTTAACCTTAGGAGAAAGTTTTAGTATTTTAACCGACTTCAAAAAAAGAAGATTCTCAGTGTGACCCGTATACATATATTGGTTCTTAGTATGTTCGTATGTCAAAGTCAAAGTCAAAATCATTTATTCATTTAGGCCACAAAGTGACGCTTATGAACGTCAAAAATTAAAGTTAATTACTAGATGATTAATAAAGCGTGCCGTGCACGGTGTATTCCTGTTGTCCCTACTGACGCTGTACCCATACAATGGGGACAACAGGAATTAATAAAATTAATTAAAATTTATGCCTGTTGTCCCCATTGCCTGTTTATCTGTTAATGGGGACAGCGAAACTCAAAAAAATAATTAAAATTTATGCCTGTTGTCCCCATTGGCTGTACGTAATTCAAGTAACTAAATAGGTTATGTTAGGTTCTCTTTTGACCCTTAACCCAAAAATAGGAGCCCTGCGAAGCAGGACTCCGTCAACTTAGTTTATTAAAAACTATTTAATTGGACATAATGACTACTTACCTACATATTATATTTGTGATATAATATAATATAAGCTAAGTTGACGGAGCCCTGATTGTCCGGATTCCTGTTGTCCCCATAACGAGAAAACGTCAATGGGGACAACAGGAAGGTCATTTTATGACTTCCCGTTGTCCCCATAAGAAAAAAGCGTCAATGGGGACAACGGGAAAAAAAAATTATGATGTCCCGCTGTCCCCATCGTGGGGACAACAGGAATACACCCCGTGCACCCGCAGACTGCCGGCATGTACTCAAATTGTTCTGTTGCACTTTTAAAATGGACACGCGCTGAAGTGTAACACTATGTCGTTCTTTTTTATTTTCAGTGCCACCGTTCTGTGTTTGAGAGAGCTAGCTGTCGATGCTGTCACTTTAGATTGAAAACTTTTATCACCTCATATTATGTTTCTTACTTATTAGAAGGTAAAGATTTGTATTAATTACGTATAGGCCGTGATTCTATCTGGACCACGTGAGGGATGATATGCCTGATAATTGATTTATCACCTAAACACCAACACTTTAGAGCAAAAAGTGATTCCCGGGCACTAAACTGATGGTCAGGCAGCCCGCACAGCGCGCTGGCATAATGATGTTATCAGAAGGCTTTATATAAATGTCAGCAGTAGCCCTACGATGAGATCACATAAAGCACTGCATGATAATGTATAAAATAAATATAAGTTCAATAAAAGGTGCATGCAGATGTATAGATTAGCTGAAACTGTGTTCTTCACCGCGTGGAATGCAGTTCTTGGTTCTAGATTATGTCACAGCGGTCCAAACAAAATTGAAGTCAAGCGTAGTCTGTCAAGGAATACGATTGCATTGCGGACAGAGAAACTTATTTCATACTAAATGACATCGTCATAAATGCGTAACAAATAGACACAGATTAGATACACAGTAGTAATCAGGATTGATTGACCAAAGTAAAATGCACATCAAACTGCGTAGGGTGAATTTCAACAGGTCCAATAAAATCTTCATTTCCGTGGATTTTTTATTCTCCTACTTTAGAACAAGAAAAAGTAGTGTTTACTCAAGTTTTTGATAATATATGTTATCTTGCTTAAAATCTACCAGATCGCTTAAAAAACTAACGAGATATACAAGATAAAAAATTTCGTGCCACGGCGATGAAACATGCATGCACGGCAATGAAACATGCGTCCACGGCAATGAAAGAACTGTGCCAAGAGAATTATAGAATCAATCCACGTTAATGGAAAAATCCAACGATGATATTTTTTATATAATATACTTACCTGAATCAGATACATCCCTGGCTCTGAGAGAGAAAGGCATACACAGCACACACATACGCTCTTTTTACCCTCTTCTCAATAACCTTCTCGCATCGGAGTAAAATTAAACAAAAAGTGAATACTTAGAATCAAAGCAACACAAGCAATTATTTAAAGTTAAAATTAACAGAATAAAAATTAAAAAATAATAAGATACTTTTCTAAAGTATGCAATAGCTATTGCTAACAATACATACTTAACTATTTATAATATAAAAGGGTCGGTTCTTAATTTTTCGTCGCTTTTGTTCGGCCATTCTTTTCTTTCCTTTCACTCCTCTTCCGTTAGTTTTGGTTTAGGCATTTTGGCTTTCTAAAAATAGACAATCCATTATTATGTTTATAATTAGACTTATACTACATATGTGAGTGAGTGAGTGCGTGTGATTGTGCTGTGTGTGTGTGTGTGTGTGTGTGTGTGTGAGTCTGTGTGCGTGTGTGTGAGTCTGTGTGTGTGTGTGTGCGTGTGTGTGTATGCTTGAATGTCTATCATTTGATAAGGTTTAGATCATTTTGTAAGGTTAACTTGGAAATATCTTCTTGTAGCTGACTGTACAGTACAGATTGTTTTCATGCCGTGGCGATGAAAACATAAGTCACGGAAATGAAACAACTGGTTATGGCAATGAAACTAAATTATTTTAAAAGGCATGGCAATTAAATTCTGTTTCATCATCGTGTCTTTTTTTTTCATTGCCATAGCAAATTTTGCCCACGGAAACCACGGCAATGAGAGCACGGCGATGAAAATCAAGGCCAAAACATCAAGTAACCAAAAATCTATTAATAATTCACAGTAATTAACACGCCACAAATAAACATAAGATAAATGGCATTCTATCGAATGCCTAATCGAAAGGACAAACTTATTCAAATATAAGTTAGACCTATCCACGGCGATGAAAGAAAAAATGTCCAGTAATATAAAAATCGAATACTTACATTTATGGCGCAAAAATGCAGGCACGTATACACGTCGTTCCACGTCGAGCACCAAGCGACACTATTATGCAACGTTTAGCGCACAGGCACGGTAATAATATCTAACAGTATTGTAACTCCATACAAACGCACGAAACTCGAGTTATACCTACGCGCCTCGAGCAAAGTACACATTAGACTGTGCCTAAAGTACACACAGCCGCGATCGTGCCGCAGCTCGCACCGTGTCGCAGTGACCTACTGCTGGTTTGCGTACGGCGCGTCTGTAGGTATATAACTCACAGAGACGGCCGAGTTACAATACTGTTAGATTATATTACCGTGGCACAGGGGTGGAGGACGCAAGTCCTTAGATAAAACAATCTTCTTAAATATATTTAGGACACGGCGATGAAAGGTAGTTCTAGGACAAATGCATTTTTATTAACCATTCGTTGTATTGTTTAAATATATGAATAAATGTATTCCGTAAAAATACTTTAACTATTCACGTATCAAATAAAACTAGGTTTTTATAGTAATAACCAAAAGATTTTTATCAATAACGTATAATACACATCAAGGTGATGTGTGGACAAACACGGCCAATGAAAGATTTCGAGGTATAATTATTTTTTTTTTGGAGTATATATTAATCCTATTTTTTTATATATTTAGTGCTACACATAGATTACTATTTCACCTAACCAGAAAAAAATGTTAGAACATTATAACTATGTTTTAGGTTAAGGTTTCGAAATACATCGTCGTTTTTAGGGGTTGTGAGTGATTGGGAGGGGAGGGGGGAGGTCTCGGATCCACCCCTCACCATTTTCACTTGCCGGAAATACTTGGTTTTAAAAAAATAAATAAAAAAAATATCTCCAAACATCCGTGCGTATGGCACTGCCAACTTCCACATTCTTCACACTAGATTAATAAACTAAGGTTGACAGAGGCCTGCTTCGCAGGGCTCCTATTTTCAGGTTGAGGGTCAAGAGAGCACCTAACATAACCTATTTAGTTACTTATTACAGTCGCACCTAACCCTAGGTACTCGAAAGCAATGACGCACAAATTTGACATTAGCTGTCAATATAATTTATACAAGATGGCGGTTGCGTTTCGTTTCACGTTTTTCACATAAAACCTAAATATCGCTTTTATTGATTCGACTAGTTTAATAAACTGAGGTTGACGGAGCCCTGCTTCGCAGGGCTCCTATTTTCCTTTTAAGGGTCAAAAGAGAACCTAACACCACCTATTTAGTTACTTTCACATAAAACCTAAAATTACGTTCCGTTTTGCATATTTGAATGAAGAATTTTTGGCAATTGTTTAAAAATATTTAGACGCAACGCCGGCAGCCAAAATTACTTTTAGGGGATTAAAACTAACTCCCTTAAGCCCACCAATACCCTGAAATTCGGGCGACGCGTTACGAAACCCGACCCATGTTTTATAGTACCGATTTCATTGATGCCACGTAATTTTTGTTTCCGGGAAATTCACATCGTAGCAAGTTGATTTTGACCATCGGTGTACCGTCATGTTGACACGCCACTTGTGTCAATATTAGGATAAGCTAACTGATACGCGAGTTCGTTCATCCTCTACCCGTTGACTTATTACTAAAAACGTGTAAACAAATCTGAACGCAGCCTTAAATAATGACGTAGTGGCAAACGCAAACAGTGTGTTTGCTTTTGATTGCTTTATGAGGATGAAGACCGAGGCTGAGTTGTATATGTTATGATTTCATACAATACTAGAGGACGCCAGCAGCTACGCCTGCATTTTTTTAAAATTTACCCGTTTTAGCCGATCCCGTGGGAATTTCGGGAAATCTCTTCTTAGTGCACCCCTACAGTCCCCAAGGAACATACATGCCATATAAAATCCTTGCGTTACTGACTGACTGACAGACAAGCTACAGCTGAAACTACTTGGCGCAAGAAGCTGAAATTTAGCATGTATGTTCCTTGGGGACCGTAGGGGTGCACTAAGACGGGATTTCCCGAAATTCCCACGGCATCGGGCAAAACGGGCAATTCGAAAATATGTGCGTGCGAAGCCGCTGGCGTCGATAAGTCATCTATAAAAAAAATTACGTTCGTTGTATGTATACGTAAATATTTTTTAAGTTTCTACCTGTTTATTAAGATCGAGTAACAAATTGCTTAAAAATTACGTTTGTTGTGTGTCAGCCCCTCTTCATTATTTACTTTTTTTATTTAATTATTTATTTTTAAAGGTAATATACAACTACTTATTCTGTTAAAATTTAAAGCGTTTACCTGTTACAGTTAGTAATTTTGAGCAAAAAATACGGAAAAAAACGTTTTTTGTATGGGACCCCCCTTAGTATTTTATTTTTTTTTATTTTTAGTATTTATTGTTATAGCGGCAACTGAAATACAGAATTTGTGAAAATTACAGCTTTCTAGCTATCACGGTTTATGAGATACAGCCTGGTGACAGATAGACAGACAGACGGACAGACAGACAGCGGAGGGTAGGTATATAATAGGGTCGCGTTTTTTACCTTTTAGGTACGGCACCCTAAAAACAAACTTCTGTGGAGTCACGTAATGATTCCGTTCAAACCGTACTTCAGTTTTGTAAATAATAATAAAATAATAAATTTATAAGTGCAGTGCCGTAGGTACTTATTTATTATTTTCTTTTTATTTATAGTCTCACGCCTGTATCCCCGAAGGGGTAGACAGAGGTGTAATATTACACCCACATTTCGCCATAAATTTTTTAGGTCCCACGTAATAGGGGGCGAGCCTATTGCCGTACCGGGCACATAACCAGACTCCGCGCTGCTTCTGAGAATTTCCTAACGGAAAAACCCAATAACCCTTTGCCCGACCCGGGAATCGAACCCGACACCTCCCAATCCCACGCGCACATTTATGCCGCGAGACCGACGAGGCAGTACTTATTTATACCTCTCATAATCAATATCCTGGCTTCTTATCCATTCTGTTGGCAGTTTATATCCTGTATGAACGCTTCACCAGAACTGGATCTATAAATGTACATAATTTAATCTTATTACTTGTATCTTCGTACCGTTTTATATACAGCAATATTACATGCACCCGCTGTGTAAACGTTAGTGCTGGGTACACGAGCATTGCCCGCTCGACACATAATAACGCACCGCAGTATTTCACACGCGTCGCACCACTCACATGCCGCACTTATACGTCTACTTCAACCTTTATTACACCTCCTTATTTACATAGTATCATATTTCTCTTTAAACTGTACTTTCGTTTCGTTGGGACGTGACTGTCTTGTTGTTCTCGCGTTGGGAGGGATCGCGAGGCTTTGGGTTCAGTTACGGGAATGAGGAAATTAATTTTATCGAAAATTGTACCAGCGATACTGAATGTGATTGATGACAGCTTCGGTTCAGTGCCTGATAAAACCCTCGGTGAATTTGTGCGTGATAAATTTAATTTTAAATCTTCCCGATCTCTGAACGTCTGCCATTTAAATGCTCAAAGCGTACCAAGTCACTACAGTGACTTGCTAGAAGCATTTAGCAGTAATGTCAACGTTCACGCCGTCCTGATCTCTGAGACTTGGCTTAAACCACATTTGCTCTCAACCTCATATTCTTTACCTGGATTTATCCTTATCCGGAATGACCGGACTGACAGGAGAGGTGGTGGGGTTGCAATCTACCTCCGAAGTCACTTTCCGTTTAAAATTCTTGCAGCATCTTCCATTTCCTCTGCTTCCGCGGAATATCTCTTTTTAGAGGTTATTGTGAACGGAGTTAAAACTGTCTTGGGAGTTGTTTACTGTCCCCCAGCTGTAGACTACTTCTCCAGTTTCGAACAGATTCTGGAATCTTTAGGGTCGGAATATACACATCACATAATAATGGGTGACTTCAACACCGATCTCCTTGCTCCTCACTCTCCTCGAGCCCGTAAACTTCTCCATATTGTTGAGTCAGCCTGTCTCAATAATGTACCTCTTCAAGCAAGTCACCACAACAATAATGGGGAGGATACGTGGCTTGATTTAATTCTTTCATCCAACCCATCCCTCATATCCTTTCATGGCCAATATCCCGCTCCTGGATTTTCCCATCATGACCTTTTATTCCTCTCCTATAACCTAAAACCACCCAAACCCCAACCTAAAGTTTGGCACATGCGTAACTTTGCTCGGATTGATCAAAACAAATTATTAGATGATGCATCTGCTATTACATGGGAACCTCTGCAGGCGGCTAGTTCTGTTGACGACAAACTGGACATCTTTAACAATGCACTTATCGACCTGTACGACAAACATGCCCCAGTCAGAAAGGTCAAATTGAAACGCCCTCCAGCCTCGCGGATGACAAGGGGGCTTAAAATGTCTATGAAACGCAGGGACCGAGCATTTTGCAAATTTAAAAAAGAACGTACCGACGAAAATTGCGCTTTTTTCAAGACTGCAAGGAATCGGTGTAACCAGATGGTACGGAATGCCAAACGCCGCCATATTCTCGAAAATATTTCACCCAGTTTCCCCGCTGCTACTTGGAGATTCCTCGGAACTCTCGGTATTGGCAAATTCGGCAAACAGCAACCGTTCGACCTGCCGAATGACATCGGTTTGGATGATATTAATCGCCATTTCGCCACCACTCCAACTTTAGATTATTTAATCCGATATAATAAATTTGCCCCGTATTAGTGTAGATCTATTTAGGTTTTCTCCAGTTGCGCCGGGTGAGATCAAAAAAACCATCCTATCTATTAAAACCAAAGCTGTAGGATGCGATGATATTAGTCGACGAATGTTGATTCCTATTTTAGATCAGCTCCTTATTAACTTTTCATTTGATTCTGGTGTATTTCCATCCTTATGGCGCAAAGCATTCATCCGACCTTTACCCAAGATCCCCAATCCGTCATTGCCTACCCACTTCCGTCCTATATCCATCCTTCCTTTCCTGTCTAAAGTGCTGGAGGCCTGTGTCCATAAGCAACTGTCTCGCTTCGTTTATGATAATAACTAATTAAGTCCTCTCCAGTCGGGTTTTAGGCCAGGCCACAGCACTACCTCCGCACTCCTAAAAGTGACTGGCGATGTTAGGGCGGGCGTTGAGGATGGCAAGGTCACTGTACTGGTCTTGGTTGATTTCTCGAACGCCTTTAACACCGTCAGTCACGACATCCTCCTATCCATTCTCTCCCATTTTATGATCTCATCTGACGCATTAGATTGGTTTTCCTCATATCTTCGGGAGCGTCAGCAGGCGGTACGCATTGATGAATCCTGTTCATCTTGGTGTGTTCTCGACTCTGGCGTTCCACAGGGCGGTATTTTATCTCCTATTCTGTTCGCTCTGTTTATCAATCTCATAACCCATGACCTTCGGTGTACTTATCATCTGTACGCCGATGACTTGCAGTTGTATTCACAGGCCAGGGTAGAAAATCTATCTGATGCTATTGAAGCTGTGAATCGTGACTTAGCAGCAATCAAACATTGGTCCGACAGGTTCGGCTTGTACGTGAACCCTTCTAAGTGTCAGGCCATTATTATAGGAGGCAACCGTATGATGTGCCGTGTAAAGGTGTCATCTCTTCCATCTGTTGTTTTTGATGGTACTGTTATCGAAATTTCACCGCATGTAAAGGATTTAGGGTTAAATATCGATGACACTCTTAGTTGGAGAGCTCACATCACCAATGTGAGCAAACGAGTTACCGGGACCCTGCGTTCTCTTTATCGCCTAAAACATTTTCTTCCCATAAAAACAAAGGTGACGTTAGTGCAAACTTTACTATTCCCGGTCATTGATTATTGTGATGTTTGTTGTTTCGACCTGAATGCAGATCTTCTCGATAAACTTGACCGTCTTCTCAATAACTGCATTCGATTTATTTATAATCTTCGCAAGTATGACCATGTGTCTGCTTTTCGTTCCGAACTACGCTGTTTCAGCGCCGGAGTTTGCGCGCACTCACAACGCTATTCTCTCTTCTTCATTCTCCAACTCCCCCTGCTTACCTTTAATCTTATTTCCAATATTTATGTTGTATAGTATATATATAATGTTGTATAGTATATATTTAATAATATAACCATGCATGTATTGTTATTATTGTAAAGTACACCTTATCTTTTTAACGTGACCGGAACTATTTGTACACCTACCATACCTATCTCTGCATCACCCTATGGTTGACTGGTAGAGAATTGTATATAAAGTTTAAATAAAAATAAATAAATAAATTTAAAAATAAATTAATAGTTTAAAAACACTAGAAAACACGCTTTTATAAATGCACGTAAAAACAAAAAAATAATTATGGATCGTTCAAGTTGTCTCTATTTCTGGGCTAAACTAAGTACTTTAATTATAATATTTGATTGTAAAAGCGTGGGGCGCTGGAACAGAAAGACGTTCTTGTTTAACTTGTTGAAATATCAAGTGGCGCTCTAACTGAAGTTGCAGCACGAGTAATAAGTGACTCTACATTAAACATTCTGCTGAAAGTACCAGTTTTGCGAACTCAGGAAAAACATACACCATCAGCGAGGAAGACGACATTCACCGACATTTTAACGCCTCTTCTTTCAGGAAATCAAGTACATAAGGGTGTAGCGTCTACAGTGGCAAAATATAGAGTTCTTGTTCGTGGACGAGATATCTTTGGTCCCCTTTGGCGGCATAAATACTATGGTCTTGTGGCGACCTCATGCAGCTTCCGCCAGAAAGTTAGTATTAGTTAACAAGAAAGTCTGTCCTGTTCCAGCGCCCCACGCTTTTACAATCAAATATTATAATTAAAGTACTTAGTTTAGCCCAGAAATAGAGACAACTTGAACGATCCATAATTATTTTTTTGTTTTTACGTGCATTTATAAAAGCGTGTTTTCTAGAGTTTTTAAACTATTAATTTATTTTATACTTTTTAGTCTTTAATAATGAAATATTTTTAACATTTTATTATTGTTTATTTATTTTAAGTAGGTGACTGAACCCGCATACTCTCCATCTCCGCCAGTGCGTCTGTATTGCATGGTGTTTTATAGGTCAGCTTAGAACAATCTAGCTCTTCAATCTGGAGACCACTAAGCGATTTTTAAACGACTTCAAAAAAAGGAGGTTCTCAGTTTGACCTGTATGTATGTATGTATGTATGTATGTTTGTCCGCGATTATCTCGCGTTTGGCTGAACCGATTTTGATGCGGTTTTCAGAAAAGTATTTGTTACACTTAGGAGAAGGTTTTAGGCCCTTAACCGACTTCAGAAAAAGAAGGTTCTGAGTTTGACCCGTATATATGTAAGTTTGCCCACGATTAACTCGAGTATGGCTGAACTGATTTTTATGCGGTTTTCAGAAAAATATTTGTTACACTTAGGAGAAGGTTTTAGGCCCTTAACCGACTTCAAAAAAGAAGGTTCTGAGTTTGCCCACGATTAACTCTAGTTTGGCTGAACTGATTTTTATGCGGTTTTCAGAAAAAAAGTATTAGTTAACCTTAGGAGAAAGTTTTAGTATTTTAACCGACTTCAAAAAAAGAAGATTCTCAGTGTGACCCGTATACATATATTGGTTCTTAGTATGTTCGTATGTCAAAGTCAAAGTCAAAATCATTTATTCATTTAGGCCACAAAGTGACGCTTATGAACGTCAAAAATTAAAGTTAATTACTAGATGATTAATAAAGCGTGCCGTGCACGGTGTATTCCTGTTGTCCCTACTGACGCTGTACCCATACAATGGGGACAACAGGAATTAATAAAATTAATTAAAATTTATGCCTGTTGTCCCCATTGCCTGTTTATCTGTTAATGGGGACAGCGAAACTCAAAAAAATAATTAAAGGAGTATGGGCATATATGGTTTCAACTTGTGCCAGAATCAAATTGGTATCAAAAATTATGTTTTTATTTTTAACAAAATCCCTCATATATAGTCAATCATAACTTCGCCGGGTTTAGAAAGCTACAATAATAAGTGATTGAAGTGATTTAAAAACTTTTCCAGTTAGATTTACTTCTCTTATTTTTTACCATAGTTGCCAATAATTAAATACACAAATAAGGAAATTCGATTATCGATTTCCAGATAAAAAAAATTATTTACATACTGATTACCCACATGATTCTTGATTTATTTGGTTGTGGCTGGAATACAAACTGATTACAACTTATGTTATTTATAAGAACTGTATATTATTACAATTGTATTAGTAAAAACAGGCATTGCTAGAGCTAAGATTTTTTTATTGATTTTATGCTTTATTATGATTTTCAAAGTTGGAATAGAAATGTTGCATTTCTATTGAATGATTTTATAGTCGCCAAACACAAAGTAAAGCAAAATCAGGGAGTGTAAAATATTTTTAGATCTGAAAATACAACTGAGCTATTTATTTATTAAAATACCTACCTACTATTCGGCAGCAATAGCATGCTGGCGGTCGGATACAATTTATTTTTAATTAGGTCTGTTTATAATATACGATTATCGATTTACAAATAAAAATATTGTGGCAACACTGAGATTGACAAAACTAATCAATTATTATTTTATTGGTTGACTGACGTTGCCTGCGCTTACGCTTGAGCTCGTTTGTTGTTTTTCTGTGATATTTATGGTTTCTTAGCTTACGTCGAGTGATCTTCGAGTTTCTCCGCAGCTCCGTAACTATAGAAATTGAAAAGTATTGGAGATAGAGACTCTAGTCTTTTTTGTGTTTGTGTACAAAACCGAGACCAATATGAACGACATTCGATCACGGTGTGTCAATTGTTTTATGAGACTGTCAAACCAACGCCGGCGCAGGTTCGAAATAAAACTGCGATAACGTTATGATGATGATAATAAGTAAAATACGAGGCAAAACGTCAATTGTTAGATAATATGATTTCCTTTTTCCCAAGAAAAATGAGGTGATGACTGTTGGTCGGTTGATAAGAATCGCCGAATAATGGATTGTGCGCCCAGCAGTTGGTTTCGTGGCAGATAGGGGATCGCGGGCGTCGATGTTTCGAAAAGTACTGTAGTTTTAGTCGTACAAGCAGCTTATCATCATCATCACCCCTAGCGTTATGTCAGTTGCATCCAAGACTGGAGCCGCTTACTAGTCTAGCCAGATATGACAGAATATTCGCTTATCCGCAGAGCGACTGCCGTCTGATCTCCGCAACCCCAAGGGCTGGCGATAATATCTAAAATATCTCGAAAATATCTAAAAATATGTAGGTAGGTACCGTTTACGTTTGTAGAACATAACCTAAATTGAAATTCGTTGGTAGCCTTTTATTAGGAAATCCGGCGAACTAGGAACAAATGGTTTTTTGTAATTTAATTACCATTATAAACACTACAAGTGAGGTAAGTTTCATGACGGCACATTAAAGTATACTGTGAAACCAAACTCCATACATTAGTGCCCATACTCCTTTATGCCTGTTGTCCCCATTGGCTGTACGTAATTCAAGTAACTAAATAGGTTATGTTAGGTTCTCTTTTGACCCTTAACCCAAAAATAGGAGCCCTGCGAAGCAGGACTCCGTCAACTTAGTTTATTAAAAACTATTTAATTGGACATAATGACTACTTACCTACATATTATATTTGTGATATAATATAATATAAGCTAAGTTGACGGAGCCCTGATTGTCCGGATTCCTGTTGTCCCCATAACGAGAAAACGTCAATGGGGACAACAGGAAGGTCATTTTATGACTTCCCGTTGTCCCCATAAGAAAAAAGCGTCAATGGGGACAACGGGAAAAAAAAATTATGATGTCCCGCTGTCCCCATCGTGGGGACAACAGGAATACACCCCGTGCACCCGCAGACTGCCGGCATGTACTCAAATTGTTCTGTTGCACTTTTAAAATGGACACGCGCTGAAGTGTAACACTATGTCGTTCTTTTTTATTTTCAGTGCCACCGTTCTGTGTTTGAGAGAGCTAGCTGTCGATGCTGTCACTTTAGATTGAAAACTTTTATCACCTCATATTATGTTTCTTACTTATTAGAAGGTAAAGATTTGTATTAATTACGTATAGGCCGTGATTCTATCTGGACCACGTGAGGGATGATATGCCTGATAATTGATTTATCACCTAAACACCAACACTTTAGAGCAAAAAGTGATTCCCGGGCACTAAACTGATGGTCAGGCAGCCCGCACAGCGCGCTGGCATAATGATGTTATCAGAAGGCTTTATATAAATGTCAGCAGTAGCCCTACGATGAGATCACATAAAGCACTGCATGATAATGTATAAAATAAATATAAGTTCAATAAAAGGTGCATGCAGATGTATAGATTAGCTGAAACTGTGTTCTTCACCGCGTGGAATGCAGTTCTTGGTTCTAGATTATGTCACAGCGGTCCAAACAAAATTGAAGTCAAGCGTAGTCTGTCAAGGAATACGATTGCATTGCGGACAGAGAAACTTATTTCATACTAAATGACATCGTCATAAATGCGTAACAAATAGACACAGATTAGATACACAGTAGTAATCAGGATTGATTGACCAAAGTAAAATGCACATCAAACTGCGTAGGGTGAATTTCAACAGGTCCAATAAAATCTTCATTTCCGTGGATTTTTTATTCTCCTACTTTAGAACAAGAAAAAGTAGTGTTTACTCAAGTTTTTGATAATATATGTTATCTTGCTTAAAATCTACCAGATCGCTTAAAAAACTAACGAGATATACAAGATAAAAAATTTCGTGCCACGGCGATGAAACATGCATGCACGGCAATGAAACATGCGTCCACGGCAATGAAAGAACTGTGCCAAGAGAATTATAGAATCAATCCACGTTAATGGAAAAATCCAACGATGATATTTTTTATATAATATACTTACCTGAATCAGATACATCCCTGGCTCTGAGAGAGAAAGGCATACACAGCACACACATACGCTCTTTTTACCCTCTTCTCAATAACCTTCTCGCATCGGAGTAAAATTAAACAAAAAGTGAATACTTAGAATCAAAGCAACACAAGCAATTATTTAAAGTTAAAATTAACAGAATAAAAATTAAAAAATAATAAGATACTTTTCTAAAGTATGCAATAGCTATTGCTAACAATACATACTTAACTATTTATAATATAAAAGGGTCGGTTCTTAATTTTTCGTCGCTTTTGTTCGGCCATTCTTTTCTTTCCTTTCACTCCTCTTCCGTTAGTTTTGGTTTAGGCATTTTGGCTTTCTAAAAATAGACAATCCATTATTATGTTTATAATTAGACTTATACTACATATGTGAGTGAGTGAGTGCGTGTGATTGTGCTGTGTGTGTGTGTGTGTGTGTGTGTGTGTGAGTCTGTGTGCGTGTGTGTGAGTCTGTGTGTGTGTGTGTGCGTGTGTGTGTATGCTTGAATGTCTATCATTTGATAAGGTTTAGATCATTTTGTAAGGTTAACTTGGAAATATCTTCTTGTAGCTGACTGTACAGTACAGATTGTTTTCATGCCGTGGCGATGAAAACATAAGTCACGGAAATGAAACAACTGGTTATGGCAATGAAACTAAATTATTTTAAAAGGCATGGCAATTAAATTCTGTTTTATCATCGTGTCTTTTTTTTTCATTGCCATAGCAAATTTTGCCCACGGAAACCACGGCAATGAGAGCACGGCGATGAAAATCAAGGCCAAAACATCAAGTAACCAAAAATCTATTAATAATTTACAGTAATTAACACGCCACAAATAAACATAAGATAAATGGCATTCTATCGAATGCCTAATCGAAAGGACAAACTTATTCAAATATAAGTTAGACCTATCCACGGCGATGAAAGAAAAAATGTCCAGTAATATAAAAATCGAATACTTACATTTATGGCACAAAAATGCAGGCACGTATACACGTCGTTCCACGTCGAGCACCAAGCGACACTATTATGCAACGTTTAGCGCACAGGCACGGTAATAATATCTAACAGTATTGTAACTCCATACAAACGCACGAAACTCGAGTTATACCTACGCGCCTCGAGCAAAGTACACATTAGACTGTGCCTAAAGTACACACAGCCGTGATCGTGCCGCAGCTCGCACCGTGTCGCAGTGACCTACTGCTGGTTTGCGTACGGCGCGTCTGTAGGTATATAACTCACAGAGACGGCCGAGTTACAATACTGTTAGATTATATTACCGTGGCACAGGGGTGGAGGACGCAAGTCCTTAGATAAAACAATCTTCTTAAATATATTTAGGACACGGCGATGAAAGGTAGTTCTAGGACAAATGCATTTTTATTAACCATTCGTTGTATTGTTTAAATATATGAATAAATGTATTCCGTAAAAATACTTTAACTATTCACGTATCAAATAAAACTAGGTTTTTATAGTAATAACCAAAAGATTTTTATCAATAACGTATAATACACATCAAGGTGATGTGTGGACAAACACGGCCAATGAAAGATTTCGAGGTATAATTATTTTTTTTTTGGAGTATATATTAATCCTATTTTTTTATATATTTAGTGCTACACATAGATTACTATTTCACCTAACCAGAAAAAAATGTTAGAACATTATAACTATGTTTTAGGTTAAGGTTTCGAAATACATCGTCGTTTTTAGGGGTTGTGAGTGATTGGGAGGGGAGGGGGGAGGTCTCGGATCCACCCCTCACCATTTTCACTTGCCGGAAATACTTGGTTTTAAAAAAATAAATAAAAAAAATATCTCCAAACATCCGTGCGTATGGCACTGCCAACTTCCACATTCTTCACACTAGATTAATAAACTAAGGTTGACAGAGGCCTGCTTCGCAGGGCTCCTATTTTCAGGTTAAGGGTCAAGAGAGCACCTAACATAACCTATTTAGTTACTTATTACAGTCGCACCTAACCCTAGGTACTCGAAAGCAATGACGCACAAATTTGACATTAGCTGTCAATATAATTTATACAAGATGGCGGTTGCGTTTCGTTTCACGTTTTTCACATAAAACCTAAATATCGCTTTTATTGATTCGACTAGTTTAATAAACTGAGGTTGACGGAGCCCTGCTTCGCAGGGCTCCTATTTTCCGTTTAAGGGTCAAAAGAGAACCTAACACCACCTATTTAGTTACTTTCACATAAAACCTAAAATTACGTTCCGTTTTGCATATTTGAATGAAGAATTTTTGGCAATTGTTTAAAAATATTTAGACGCAACGCCGGCAGCCAAAATTACTTTTAGGGGATTAAAACTAACTCCCTTAAGCCCACCAATACCCTGAAATTCGGGCGACGCGTTACGAAACCCGACCCATGTTTTATAGTACCGATTTCATTGATGCCACGTAATTTTTGTTTCCGGGAAATTCACATCGTAGCAAGTTGATTTTGACCATCGGTGTACCGTCATGTTGACACGCCACTTGTGTCAATATTAGGATAAGCTAACTGATACGCGAGTTCGTTCATCCTCTACCCGTTGACTTATTACTAAAAACGTGTAAACAAATCTGAACGCAGCCTTAAATAATGACGTAGTGGCAAACGCAAACAGTGTGTTTGCTTTTGATTGCTTTATGAGGATGAAGACCGAGGCTGAGTTGTATATGTTATGATTTCATACAATACTAGAGGACGCCAGCAGCTACGCCTGCATTTTTTTAAAATTTACCCGTTTTAGCCGATCCCGTGGGAATTTCGGGAAATCTCTTCTTAGTGCACCCCTACAGTCCCCAAGGAACATACATGCCATATAAAATCCTTGCGTTACTGACTGACTGACAGACAAGCTACAGCTGAAACTACTTGGCGCAAGAAGCTGAAATTTAGCATGTATGTTCCTTGGGGACCGTAGGGGTGCACTAAGACGGGATTTCCCGAAATTCCCACGGCATCGGGCAAAACGGGCAATTCGAAAATATGTGCGTGCGAAGCCGCTGGCGTCGATTAGTCATCTATAAAAAAAATTACGTTCGTTGTATGTATACGTAAATATTTTTTAAGTTTCTACCTGTTTATTAAGATCGAGTAACAAATTGCTTAAAAATTACGTTTGTTGTGTGTCAGCCCCTCTTCATTATTTACTTTTTTTATTTAATTATTTATTTTTAAAGGTAATATACAACTACTTATTCTGTTAAAATTTAAAGCGTTTACCTGTTACAGTTAGTAATTTTGAGCAAAAAATACGGAAAAAAACGTTTTTTGTATGGGACCCCCCTTAGTATTTTATTTTTTTTTATTTTTAGTATTTATTGTTATAGCGGCAACTGAAATACAGAATTTGTGAAAATTACAGCTTTCTAGCTATCACGGTTTATGAGATACAGCCTGGTGACAGATAGACAGACAGACGGACAGACAGACAGCGGAGGGTAGGTATATAATAGGGTCGCGTTTTTTACCTTTTAGGTACGGCACCCTAAAAACAAACTTCTGTGGAGTCACGTAATGATTCCGTTCAAACCGTACTTCAGTTTTGTAAATAATAATAAAATAATAAATTTATAAGTGCAGTGCCGTAGGTACTTATTTATTATTTTCTTTTTATTTATAGTCTCACGCCTGTATCCCCGAAGGGGTAGACAGAGGTGTAATATTACACCCACATTTCGCCATAAATTTTTTAGGTCCCACGTAATAGGGGGCGAGCCTATTGCCGTACCGGGCACATAACCAGACTCCGCGCTGCTTCTGAGAATTTCCTAACGGAAAAACCCAATAACCCTTTGCCCGACCCGGGAATCGAACCCGACACCTCCCAATCCCACGCGCACATTTATGCCGCGAGACCGACGAGGCAGTACTTATTTATACCTCTCATAATCAATATCCTGGCTTCTTATCCATTCTGTTGGCAGTTTATATCCTGTATGAACGCTTCACCAGAACTGGATCTATAAATGTACATAATTTAATCTTATTACTTGTATCTTCGTACCGTTTTATATACAGCAATATTACATGCACCCGCTGTGTAAACGTTAGTGCTGGGTACACGAGCATTGCCCGCTCGACACATAATAACGCACCGCAGTATTTCACACGCGTCGCACCACTCACATGCCGCACTTATACGTCTACTTCAACCTTTATTACACCTCCTTATTTACATAGTATCATATTTCTCTTTAAACTGTACTTTCGTTTCGTTGGGACGTGACTGTCTTGTTGTTCTCGCGTTGGGAGGGATCGCGAGGCTTTGGGTTCAGTTACGGGAATGAGGAAATTAATTTTATCGAAAATTGTACCAGCGATACTGAATGTGATTGATGACAGCTTCGGTTCAGTGCCTGATAAAACCCTCGGTGAATTTGTGCGTGATAAATTTAATTTTAAATCTTCCCGATCTCTGAACGTCTGCCATTTAAATGCTCAAAGCGTACCAAGTCACTACAGTGACTTGCTAGAAGCATTTAGCAGTAATGTCAACGTTCACGCCGTCCTGATCTCTGAGACTTGGCTTAAACCACATTTGCTCTCAACCTCATATTCTTTACCTGGATTTATCCTTATCCGGAATGACCGGACTGACAGGAGAGGTGGTGGGGTTGCAATCTACCTCCGAAGTCACTTTCCGTTTAAAATTCTTGCAGCATCTTCCATTTCCTCTGCTTCCGCGGAATATCTCTTTTTAGAGGTTATTGTGAACGGAGTTAAAACTGTCTTGGGAGTTGTTTACTGTCCCCCAGCTGTAGACTACTTCTCCAGTTTCGAACAGATTCTGGAATCTTTAGGGTCGGAATATACACATCACATAATAATGGGTGACTTCAACACCGATCTCCTTGCTCCTCACTCTCCTCGAGCCCGTAAACTTCTCCATATTGTTGAGTCAGCCTGTCTCAATAATGTACCTCTTCAAGCAAGTCACCACAACAATAATGGGGAGGATACGTGGCTTGATTTAATTCTTTCATCCAACCCATCCCTCATATCCTTTCATGGCCAATATCCCGCTCCTGGATTTTCCCATCATGACCTTTTATTCCTCTCCTATAACCTAAAACCACCCAAACCCCAACCTAAAGTTTGGCACATGCGTAACTTTGCTCGGATTGATCAAAACAAATTATTAGATGATGCATCTGCTATTACATGGGAACCTCTGCAGGCGGCTAGTTCTGTTGACGACAAACTGGACATCTTTAACAATGCACTTATCGACCTGTACGACAAACATGCCCCAGTCAGAAAGGTCAAATTGAAACGCCCTCCAGCCTCGCGGATGACAAGGGGGCTTAAAATGTCTATGAAACGCAGGGACCGAGCATTTTGCAAATTTAAAAAAGAACGTACCGACGAAAATTGCGCTTTTTTCAAGACTGCAAGGAATCGGTGTAACCAGATGGTACGGAATGCCAAACGCCGCCATATTCTCGAAAATATTTCACCCAGTTTCCCCGCTGCTACTTGGAGATTCCTCGGAACTCTCGGTATTGGCAAATTCGGCAAACAGCAACCGTTCGACCTGCCGAATGACATCGGTTTGGATGATATTAATCGCCATTTCGCCACCACTCCAACTTTAGATTATTTAATCCGATATAATAAATTTGCCCCGTATTAGTGTAGATCTATTTAGGTTTTCTCCAGTTGCGCCGGGTGAGATCAAAAAAACCATCCTATCTATTAAAACCAAAGCTGTAGGATGCGATGATATTAGTCGACGAATGTTGATTCCTATTTTAGATCAGCTCCTTATTAACTTTTCATTTGATTCTGGTGTATTTCCATCCTTATGGCGCAAAGCATTCATCCGACCTTTACCCAAGATCCCCAATCCGTCATTGCCTACCCACTTCCGTCCTATATCCATCCTTCCTTTCCTGTCTAAAGTGCTGGAGGCCTGTGTCCATAAGCAACTGTCTCGCTTCGTTTATGATAATAACTAATTAAGTCCTCTCCAGTCGGGTTTTAGGCCAGGCCACAGCACTACCTCCGCACTCCTAAAAGTGACTGGCGATGTTAGGGCGGGCGTTGAGGATGGCAAGGTCACTGTACTGGTCTTGGTTGATTTCTCGAACGCCTTTAACACCGTCAGTCACGACATCCTCCTATCCATTCTCTCCCATTTTATGATCTCATCTGACGCATTAGATTGGTTTTCCTCATATCTTCGGGAGCGTCAGCAGGCGGTACGCATTGATGAATCCTGTTCATCTTGGTGTGTTCTCGACTCTGGCGTTCCACAGGGCGGTATTTTATCTCCTATTCTGTTCGCTCTGTTTATCAATCTCATAACCCATGACCTTCGGTGTACTTATCATCTGTACGCCGATGACTTGCAGTTGTATTCACAGGCCAGGGTAGAAAATCTATCTGATGCTATTGAAGCTGTGAATCGTGACTTAGCAGCAATCAAACATTGGTCCGACAGGTTCGGCTTGTACGTGAACCCTTCTAAGTGTCAGGCCATTATTATAGGAGGCAACCGTATGATGTGCCGTGTAAAGGTGTCATCTCTTCCATCTGTTGTTTTTGATGGTACTGTTATCGAAATTTCACCGCATGTAAAGGATTTAGGGTTAAATATCGATGACACTCTTAGTTGGAGAGCTCACATCACCAATGTGAGCAAACGAGTTACCGGGACCCTGCGTTCTCTTTATCGCCTAAAACATTTTCTTCCCATAAAAACAAAGGTGACGTTAGTGCAAACTTTACTATTCCCGGTCATTGATTATTGTGATGTTTGTTGTTTCGACCTGAATGCAGATCTTCTCGATAAACTTGACCGTCTTCTCAATAACTGCATTCGATTTATTTATAATCTTCGCAAGTATGACCATGTGTCTGCTTTTCGTTCCGAACTACGCTGTTTCAGCGCCGGAGTTTGCGCGCACTCACAACGCTATTCTCTCTTCTTCATTCTCCAACTCCCCCTGCTTACCTTTAATCTTATTTCCAATATTTATGTTGTATAGTATATATATAATGTTGTATAGTAGGGTCATGTAACGTACCTATGGACATTTTTGACAACCTAATATTTGAAACGACGTATCTTTGTATATACCCAAAGTATAGAAATAGTTAAGATCTTATATTGTAGGGCATACGGTCTAATATTACTGGTATTTTTATTATGTCTTTAATGTTGCCATTTTTTAAATTTATATCAATAATTATAAATATGGTGTTTTGTCCTCAGGTACGTTACTTGTTTGTACCTTCGGACAGCCTTGTATGTACCTTGGGACGAAACAAAAGACAAAGATTTCTGTCTAATCAGTCTTTTAATCATCATGAAATTAGATAATAGAACATATTAAGAAGTAACAAAATATCTTCTGCTAGTTATAAAACAAAATCAAAAAGTGGTCTTAGGTAATAATAGGAACATTTTAATTAAATAAGAAATAAAAATGAGAACTAAGTCATCCAAGATATTTACTTGGATGATTGAACAATTTTAAATATTTCTTCAACAGACTCATCATCACTGTCATCCAATTTAAAACAGTCTGCACACATAAACAACTCAGAATCTTCAAAGTCTGGAATGTTTTCTTTGTAGGTCTTAGGGCAACATCTTTGGTGGTAATAAAACTTGCATAAGCTGCATTGTAGGACCTTTTCTTTAAGATCTATTTTATTGCAAGACTTACAAGTGACATATATTTTTTTTCGCTGAGAATCGAAACTTTTTTCGCAGAAACATTCGTTGTTTTAACAGCTATAGGAGCGTCTTGGTTCAGCTGAAGGCTACTAGAGCTTTTTCCTTTGCCTTTCCCTTTATTTTCTTTCTCCTTCATTTGCTTCAAAATCGTTTCTTTTTCCGGTGTATTAGTTAAAATACGAGAACTTCCTTTCTCCCTTCCTCTTTTACTTTCTTTTCTAATCAATTTTGGTAATGGCCGTATCATTTCAGGAGTTATTGAATGTTTAGTTGCATTTCCTTCATCTTTATTTGATATAAATCCTCGGGAAGTAGATGGCTGATTTTCAGACAGAATCAATTCTTCTTGATTCTCCTCAATAATAGAAAAAACCGGCTGAGACTAAAAATTTTCTTCAATTGTGCCGTTTGTTGGTGGTTCTGGCTGGTCTGTGACTGAAGAAGGGGCAAAATCATCTTCTGTAAAGATGTTATCATTGAAAGAATAAATTCCTGTAGATTCAAATCCGTTTATAATATTTTTTGGAAGAAATGAAACTTCAAATGCTTTTATTAGTAGTTCTGCGGAGTCATAAATTGTAATGTGAGTACCGGGATGATTTATCATATGCAAATCAGCTGCTTTATTATATGCTGTTTTAAAAGGACCAAATACGGTCTTATCAAGGGGTTGTAAACCATGTGACGTGTGTGGAGGCAAATTAAGTATATGAATCCCGTTATCTTTGGCAATGTTAATAATTTCGTATGATATGTGGGTTTCATGATTATCTAAAATAAGAAGCACAGGATATTCAGGAGATGGCTTAACACATTTGATGAAATGCTGTAAATATTTTCTAAAAATAGGTTCCAACCAGAACGGTTTGCTTCAGCAATTGATCCGGGAGGGGCATTTTTCATCATGTTATCTTTAAAATGGACCCTAGGGAATATTTTCATCGGTGGCATGGAGTTTCCCGCGGCGTTAATACAAGCAATCATTGTGACATTCTCGCCACGTTCACCTGATGTCATTTTTCCTAATGATTTCAATGATTTCGGAGCTAAAACTTTTTCAGGCTTATGAACCGTAGAACATCCAGTCTCGTCCAAATTATAAATGTTTTGTGGGTTAAATTCATAACGTTGATAAAGTTCTTTCAAATTATTGTAAAACTTCTGGACATGAACTTTATTGAAGCAAATTGCACGCGCTAGACTCGTTGCTTCTGGTTTACGTAATGAAAGTTCAGGGTATTTGCTGCGATATCTGAATAGCCATTGCCGGCCAGCCATTCCATCATGAGTCCAAGCTTCAGGAATGTTTGCTAGTTTTCTTCCAACAGCAAATTGATACGCTAAAATACATGTTTGCCTTGCTGATAATCCGTAGTTCATTTTAGCTGCTTTTACTATATATTCCAATAACAGTTTTTCTTCCTCCTCAGAAAATACCTTTTTGACTGCATAATTTGGGCTACTTATTGTTTCAATAGTAGAACCGCTTTGAATAGACTTGGCATATCTATGTAAAGTAGACTTCTTTAATCCGAATTCTCTTGCAACAGTACGCACTTTTCCTCCATTTTTTACACAGTGTAATGCTTGTTTTAGTCGTTCTGGGCTAATTCCTTTCCTTTTCACGCCAGTTTTACTCCTTGGCACTGCAGGCAAAAAGAAATGGAACATCATGAAACAGTGTCCATAGGTACAAACATTGTTTGTACCTCCGGACGTGTCCCAAGGTACAGACAGAATCATGTCCAAAGGTACAACCAAAGCAATATAAAAAAAAAACTAATTATCTTGATTTGTAGGTTAAAATGCGGTATGATTAGTTATAGAATTGTAAAGGCAACTAGCTAAAGATATGTAAATTAAATTATTGTACTAAATATGTGCATGCATGTCGTATATAAATCTATAATCAAAACGTGAAAATACTTACTTTTGAACACAAAAAACTTCATAACAATTTCACACTTCACCCGATGTCAATACAATCACGCCACTCACTGGTGTTGCCAAGTAGGAAAAGTAATACCCGTTTCGTAGAATTTCGTAATTTTAATGTGGGTACTTTTCAAAATATATTCTAAGTCTCAAGGTACAAGCGTCCCTAGGTACGTTACATGACCCTATATATTTAATAATATAACCATGCATGTATTGTTATTATTGTAAAGTACACCTTATCTTTTTAACGTGACCGGAACTATTTGTACACCTACCATACCTATCTCTGCATCACCCTATGGTTGACTGGTAGAGAATTGTATATAAAGTTTAAATAAAAATAAATAAATAAATTTAAAAATAAATTAATAGTTTAAAAACACTAGAAAACACGCTTTTATAAATGCACGTAAAAACAAAAAAATAATTATGGATCGTTCAAGTTGTCTCTATTTCTGGGCTAAACTAAGTACTTTAATTATAATATTTGATTGTAAAAGCGTGGGGCGCTGGAACAGAAAGACGTTCTTGTTTAACTTGTTGAAATATCAAGTGGCGCTCTAACTGAAGTTGCAGCACGAGTAATAAGTGACTCTACATTAAACATTCTGCTGAAAGTACCAGTTTTGCGAACTCAGGAAAAACATACACCATCAGCGAGGAAGACGACATTCACCGACATTTTAACGCCTCTTCTTTCAGGAAATTAAGTACATAAGGGTGTAGCGTCTACAGTGGCAAAATATAGAGTTCTTGTTCGTGGACGAGATATCTTTGGTCCCCTTTGGCGGCATAAATACTATGGTCTTGTGGCGACCTCATGCAGCTTCCGCCAGAAAGTTAGTATTAGTTAACAAGAAAGTCTGTCCTGTTCCAGCGCCCCACGCTTTTACAATCAAATATTATAATTAAAGTACTTAGTTTAGCCCAGAAATAGAGACAACTTGAACGATCCATAATTATTTTTTTGTTTTTACGTGCATTTATAAAAGCGTGTTTTCTAGAGTTTTTAAACTATTAATTTATTTTATACTTTTTAGTCTTTAATAATGAAATATTTTTAACATTTTATTATTGTTTATTTATTTTAAGTAGGTGACTGAACCCGCATACTCTCCATCTCCGCCAGTGCGTCTGTATTGCATGGTGTTTTATAGGTCAGCTTAGAACAATCTAGCTCTTCAATCTGGAGACCACTAAGCGATTTTTAAACGACTTCAAAAAAAGGAGGTTCTCAGTTTGACCTGTATGTATGTATGTATGTATGTATGTTTGTCCGCGATTATCTCGCGTTTGGCTGAACCGATTTTGATGCGGTTTTCAGAAAAGTATTTGTTACACTTAGGAGAAGGTTTTAGGCCCTTAACCGACTTCAGAAAAAGAAGGTTCTGAGTTTGACCCGTATATATGTAAGTTTGCCCACGATTAACTCGAGTATGGCTGAACTGATTTTTATGCGGTTTTCAGAAAAATATTTGTTACACTTAGGAGAAGGTTTTAGGCCCTTAACCGACTTCAAAAAAGAAGGTTCTGAGTTTGCCCACGATTAACTCTAGTTTGGCTGAACTGATTTTTATGCGGTTTTCAGAAAAAAAGTATTAGTTAACCTTAGGAGAAAGTTTTAGTATTTTAACCGACTTCAAAAAAAGAAGATTCTCAGTGTGACCCGTATACATATATTGGTTCTTAGTATGTTCGTATGTCAAAGTCAAAGTCAAAATCATTTATTCATTTAGGCCACAAAGTGACGCTTATGAACGTCAAAAATTAAAGTTAATTACTAGATGATTAATAAAGCGTGCCGTGCACGGTGTATTCCTGTTGTCCCTACTGACGCTGTACCCATACAATGGGGACAACAGGAATTAATAAAATTAATTAAAATTTATGCCTGTTGTCCCCATTGCCTGTTTATCTGTTAATGGGGACAGCGAAACTCAAAAAAATAATTAAAATTTATGCCTGTTGTCCCCATTGGCTGTACGTAATTCAAGTAACTAAATAGGTTATGTTAGGTTCTCTTTTGACCCTTAACCCAAAAATAGGAGCCCTGCGAAGCAGGACTCCGTCAACTTAGTTTATTAAAAACTATTTAATTGGACATAATGACTACTTACCTACATATTATATTTGTGATATAATATAATATAAGCTAAGTTGACGGAGCCCTGATTGTCCGGATTCCTGTTGTCCCCATAACGAGAAAACGTCAATGGGGACAACAGGAAGGTCATTTTATGACTTCCCGTTGTCCCCATAAGAAAAAAGCGTCAATGGGGACAACGGGAAAAAAAAATTATGATGTCCCGCTGTCCCCATCGTGGGGACAACAGGAATACACCCCGTGCACCCGCAGACTGCCGGCATGTACTCAAATTGTTCTGTTGCACTTTTAAAATGGACACGCGCTGAAGTGTAACACTATGTCGTTCTTTTTTATTTTCAGTGCCACCGTTCTGTGTTTGAGAGAGCTAGCTGTCGATGCTGTCACTTTAGATTGAAAACTTTTATCACCTCATATTATGTTTCTTACTTATTAGAAGGTAAAGATTTGTATTAATTACGTATAGGCCGTGATTCTATCTGGACCACGTGAGGGATGATATGCCTGATAATTGATTTATCACCTAAACACCAACACTTTAGAGCAAAAAGTGATTCCCGGGCACTAAACTGATGGTCAGGCAGCCCGCACAGCGCGCTGGCATAATGATGTTATCAGAAGGCTTTATATAAATGTCAGCAGTAGCCCTACGATGAGATCACATAAAGCACTGCATGATAATGTATAAAATAAATATAAGTTCAATAAAAGGTGCATGCAGATGTATAGATTAGCTGAAACTGTGTTCTTCACCGCGTGGAATGCAGTTCTTGGTTCTAGATTATGTCACAGCGGTCCAAACAAAATTGAAGTCAAGCGTAGTCTGTCAAGGAATACGATTGCATTGCGGACAGAGAAACTTATTTCATACTAAATGACATCGTCATAAATGCGTAACAAATAGACACAGATTAGATACACAGTAGTAATCAGGATTGATTGACCAAAGTAAAATGCACATCAAACTGCGTAGGGTGAATTTCAACAGGTCCAATAAAATCTTCATTTCCGTGGATTTTTTATTCTCCTACTTTAGAACAAGAAAAAGTAGTGTTTACTCAAGTTTTTGATAATATATGTTATCTTGCTTAAAATCTACCAGATCGCTTAAAAAACTAACGAGATATACAAGATAAAAAATTTCGTGCCACGGCGATGAAACATGCATGCACGGCAATGAAACATGCGTCCACGGCAATGAAAGAACTGTGCCAAGAGAATTATAGAATCAATCCACGTTAATGGAAAAATCCAACGATGATATTTTTTATATAATATACTTACCTGAATCAGATACATCCCTGGCTCTGAGAGAGAAAGGCATACACAGCACACACATACGCTCTTTTTACCCTCTTCTCAATAACCTTCTCGCATCGGAGTAAAATTAAACAAAAAGTGAATACTTAGAATCAAAGCAACACAAGCAATTATTTAAAGTTAAAATTAACAGAATAAAAATTAAAAAATAATAAGATACTTTTCTAAAGTATGCAATAGCTATTGCTAACAATACATACTTAACTATTTATAATATAAAAGGGTCGGTTCTTAATTTTTCGTCGCTTTTGTTCGGCCATTCTTTTCTTTCCTTTCACTCCTCTTCCGTTAGTTTTGGTTTAGGCATTTTGGCTTTCTAAAAATAGACAATCCATTATTATGTTTATAATTAGACTTATACTACATATGTGAGTGAGTGAGTGCGTGTGATTGTGCTGTGTGTGTGTGTGTGTGTGTGTGTGTGAGTCTGTGTGCGTGGGTGTGTGCGTGTGTGTGAGTCTGTGTGTGTGTGTGTGCGTGTGTGTGTATGCTTGAATGTCTATCATTTGATAAGGTTTAGATCATTTTGTAAGGTTAACTTGGAAATATCTTCTTGTAGCTGACTGTACAGTACAGATTGTTTTCATGCCGTGGCGATGAAAACATAAGTCACGGAAATGAAACAACTGGTTATGGCAATGAAACTAAATTATTTTAAAAGGCATGGCAATTAAATTCTGTTTCATCATCGTGTCTTTTTTTTTCATTGCCATAGCAAATTTTGCCCACGGAAACCACGGCAATGAGAGCACGGCGATGAAAATCAAGGCCAAAACATCAAGTTACCAAAAATCTATTAATAATTCACAGTAATTAACACGCCACAAATAAACATAAGATAAATGGCATTCTATCGAATGCCTAATCGAAAGGACAAACTTATTCAAATATAAGTTAGACCTATCCACGGCGATGAAAGTAAAAATGTCCAGTAATATAAAAATCGAATACTTACATTTATGGCGCAAAAATGCAGGCACGTATACACGTCGTTCCACGTCGAGCACCAAGCGACACTATTATGCAACGTTTAGCGCACAGGCACGGTAATAATATCTAACAGTATTGTAACTCCATACAAACGCACGAAACTCGAGTTATACCTACGCGCCTCGAGCAAAGTACACATTAGACTGTGCCTAAAGTACACACAGCCGCGATCGTGCCGCAGCTCGCACCGTGTCGCAGTGACCTACTGCTGGTTTGCGTACGGCGCGTCTGTAGGTATATAACTCACAGAGACGGCCGAGTTACAATACTGTTAGATTATATTACCGTGGCACAGGGGTGGAGGACGCAAGTCCTTAGATAAAACAATCTTCTTAAATATATTTAGGACACGGCGATGAAAGGTAGTTCTAGGACAAATGCATTTTTATTAACCATTCGTTGTATTGTTTAAATATATGAATAAATGTATTCCGTAAAAATACTTTAACTATTCACGTATCAAATAAAACTAGGTTTTTATAGTAATAACCAAAAGATTTTTATCAATAACGTATAATACACATCAAGGTGATGTGTGGACAAACACGGCCAATGAAAGATTTCGAGGTATAATTTTTTTTTTTTTGGAGTATATATTAATCCTATTTTTTATATATTTAGTGCTACACATAGATTACTATTTCACCTAACCAGAAAAAAATGTTAGAACATTATAACTATGTTTTAGGTTAAGGTTTCGAAATACATCGTCGTTTTTAGGGGTTGTGAGTGATTGGGAGGGGAGGGGGGAGGTCTCGGATCCACCCCTCACCATTTTCACTTGCCGGAAATACTTGGTTTTAAAAAAATAAATAAAAAAAATATCTCCAAACATCCGTGCGTATGGCACTGCCAACTTCCACATTCTTCACACTAGATTAATAAACTAAGGTTGACAGAGGCCTGCTTCGCAGGGCTCCTATTTTCAGGTTAAGGGTCAAGAGAGCACCTAACATAACCTATTTAGTTACTTATTACAGTCGCACCTAACCCTAGGTACTCGAAAGCAATGACGCACAAATTTGACATTAGCTGTCAATATAATTTATACAAGATGGCGGTTGCGTTTCGTTTCACGTTTTTCACATAAAACCTAAATATCGCTTTTATTGATTCGACTAGTTTAATAAACTGAGGTTGACGGAGCCCTGCTTCGCAGGGCTCCTATTTTCCGTTTAAGGGTCAAAAGAGAACCTAACACCACCTATTTAGTTACTTTCACATAAAACCTAAAATTACGTTCCGTTTTGCATATTTGAATGAAGAATTTTTGGCAATTGTTTAAAAATATTTAGACGCAACGCCGGCAGCCAAAATTACTTTTAGGGGATTAAAACTAACTCCCTTAAGCCCACCAATACCCTGAAATTCGGGCGACGCGTTACGAAACCCGACCCATGTTTTATAGTACCGATTTCATTGATGCCACGTAATTTTTGTTTCCGGGAAATTCACATCGTAGCAAGTTGATTTTGACCATCGGTGTACCGTCATGTTGACACGCCACTTGTGTCAATATTAGGATAAGCTAACTGATACGCGAGTTCGTTCATCCTCTACCCGTTGACTTATTACTAAAAACGTGTAAACAAATCTGAACGCAGCCTTAAATAATGACGTAGTGGCAAACGCAAACAGTGTGTTTGCTTTTGATTGCTTTATGAGGATGAAGACCGAGGCTGAGTTGTATATGTTATGATTTCATACAATACTAGAGGACGCCAGCAGCTACGCCTGCATTTTTTTAAAATTTACCCGTTTTAGCCGATCCCGTGGGAATTTCGGGAAATCTCTTCTTAGTGCACCCCTACAGTCCCCAAGGAACATACATGCCATATAAAATCCTTGCGTTACTGACTGACTGACAGACAAGCTACAGCTGAAACTACTTGGCGCAAGAAGCTGAAATTTAGCATGTATGTTCCTTGGGGACCGTAGGGGTGCACTAAGACGGGATTTCCCGAAATTCCCACGGCATCGGGCAAAACGGGCAATTCGAAAATATGTGCGTGCGAAGCCGCTGGCGTCGATTAGTCATCTATAAAAAAAATTACGTTCGTTGTATGTATACGTAAATATTTTTTAAGTTTCTACCTGTTTATTAAGATCGAGTAACAAATTGCTTAAAAATTACGTTTGTTGTGTGTCCTCTTCATTATTTACTTTTTTTATTTAATTATTTATTTTTAAAGGTAATATACAACTACTTATTCTGTTAAAATTTAAAGCGTTTACCTGTTACAGTTAGTAATTTTGAGCAAAAAATACGGAAAAAAACGTTTTTTTGTATTCCCTTAGTATTTTATTTTTTTTTATTTTTAGTATTTATTGTTATAGCGGCAACTGAAATACAGAATTTGTGAAAATTACAGCTTTCTAGCTATCACGGTTTATGAGATACAGCCTGGTGACAGATAGACAGACAGACGGACAGACAGACAGCGGAGGGTAGGTATATAATAGGGTCGCGTTTTTTACCTTTTAGGTACGGCACCCTAAAAACAAACTTCTGTGGAGTCACGTAATGATTCCGTTCAAACCGTACTTCAGTTTTGTAAATAATAATAAAATAATAAATTTATAAGTGCAGTGCCGTAGGTACTTATTTATTATTTTCTTTTTATTTATAGTCTCACGCCTGTATCCCCGAAGGGGTAGACAGAGGTGTAATATTACACCCACATTTCGCCATAAATTTTTTAGGTCCCACGTAATAGGGGGCGAGCCTATTGCCGTACCGGGCACATAACCAGACTCCGCGCTGCTTCTGAGAATTTCCTAACGGAAAATCCCAATAACCCTTTGCCCGACCCGGGAATCGAACCCGACACCTCCCAATCCCACGCGCACATTTATGCCGCGAGACCAACGAGGCAGTACTTATTTATACCTCTCATAATCAATATCCTGGCTTCTTATCCATTCTGTTGGCAGTTTATATCCTGTATGAACGCTTCACCAGAACTGGATCTATAAATGTACATAATTTAATCTTATTACTTGTATCTTCGTACCGTTTTATATACAGCAATATTACATGCACCCGCTGTGTAAACGTTAGTGCTGGGTACACGAGCATTGCCCGCTCGACACATAATAACGCACCGCAGTATTTCACACGCGTCGCACCACTCACATGCCGCACTTATACGTCTACTTCAACCTTTATTACACCTCCTTATTTACATAGTATCATATTTCTCTTTAAACTGTACTTTCGTTTCGTTGGGACGTGACTGTCTTGTTGTTCTCGCGTTGGGAGGGATCGCGAGGCTTTGGGTTCAGTTACGGGAATGAGGAAATTAATTTTATCGAAAATTGTACCAGCGATACTGAATGTGATTGATGACAGCTTCGGTTCAGTGCCTGATAAAACCCTCGGTGAATTTGTGCGTGATAAATTTAATTTTAAATCTTCCCGATCTCTGAACGTCTGCCATTTAAATGCTCAAAGCGTACCAAGTCACTACAGTGACTTGCTAGAAGCATTTAGCAGTAATGTCAACGTTCACGCCGTCCTGATCTCTGAGACTTGGCTTAAACCACATTTGCTCTCAACCTCATATTCTTTACCTGGATTTATCCTTATCCGGAATGACCGGACTGACAGGAGAGGTGGTGGGGTTGCAATCTACCTCCGAAGTCACTTTCCGTTTAAAATTCTTGCAGCATCTTCCATTTCCTCTGCTTCCGCGGAATATCTCTTTTTAGAGGTTATTGTGAACGGAGTTAAAACTGTCTTGGGAGTTGTTTACTGTCCCCCAGCTGTAGACTACTTCTCCAGTTTCGAACAGATTCTGGAATCTTTAGGGTCGGAATATACACATCACATAATAATGGGTGACTTCAACACCGATCTCCTTGCTCCTCACTCTCCTCGAGCCCGTAAACTTCTCCATATTGTTGAGTCAGCCTGTCTCAATAATGTACCTCTTCAAGCAAGTCACCACAACAATAATGGGGAGGATACGTGGCTTGATTTAATTCTTTCATCCAACCCATCCCTCATATCCTTTCATGGCCAATATCCCGCTCCTGGATTTTCCCATCATGACCTTTTATTCCTCTCCTATAACCTAAAACCACCCAAACCCCAACCTAAAGTTTGGCACATGCGTAACTTTGCTCGGATTGATCAAAACAAATTATTAGATGATGCATCTGCTATTACATGGGAACCTCTGCAGGCGGCTAGTTCTGTTGACGACAAACTGGACATCTTTAACAATGCACTTATCGACCTGTACGACAAACATGCCCCAGTCAGAAAGGTCAAATTGAAACGCCCTCCAGCCTCGTGGATGACAAGGGGGCTTAAAATGTCTATGAAACGCAGGGACCGAGCATTTTGCAAATTTAAAAAAGAACGTACCGACGAAAATTGCGCTTTTTTCAAGACTGCAAGGAATCGGTGTAACCAGATGGTACGGAATGCCAAACGCCGCCATATTCTCGAAAATATTTCACCCAGTTTCCCCGCTGCTACTTGGAGATTCCTCGGAACTCTCGGTATTGGCAAATTCGGCAAACAGCAACCGTTCGACCTGCCGAATGACATCGGTTTGGATGATATTAATCGCCATTTCGCCACCACTCCAACTTTAGATTATTTAATCCGATATAATAAATTTACCCCGTATTAGTGTAGATCTATTTAGGTTTTCTCCAGTTGCGCCGGGTGAGATCAAAAAAACCATCCTATCTATTAAAACCAAAGCTGTAGGATGCGATGATATTAGTCGACGAATGTTGATTCCTATTTTAGATCAGCTCCTTATTAACTTTTCATTTGATTCTGGTGTATTTCCATCCTTATGGCGCAAAGCATTCATCCGACCTTTACCCAAGATCCCCAATCCGTCATTGCCTACCCACTTCCGTCCTATATCCATCCTTCCTTTCCTGTCTAAAGTGCTGGAGGCCTGTGTCCATAAGCAACTGTCTCGCTTCGTTTATGATAATAACTAATTAAGTCCTCTCCAGTCGGGTTTTAGGCCAGGCCACAGCACTACCTCCGCACTCCTAAAAGTGACTGGCGATGTTAGGGCGGGCGTTGAGGATGGCAAGGTCACTGTACTGGTCTTGGTTGATTTCTCGAACGCCTTTAACACCGTCAGTCACGACATCCTCCTATCCATTCTCTCCCATTTTATGATCTCATCTGACGCATTAGATTGGTTTTCCTCATATCTTCGGGAGCGTCAGCAGGCGGTACGCATTGATGAATCCTGTTCATCTTGGTGTGTTCTCGACTCTGGCGTTCCACAGGGCGGTATTTTATCTCCTATTCTGTTCGCTCTGTTTATCAATCTCATAACCCATGACCTTCGGTGTACTTATCATCTGTACGCCGATGACTTGCAGTTGTATTCACAGGCCAGGGTAGAAAATCTATCTGATGCTATTGAAGCTGTGAATCGTGACTTAGCAGCAATCAAACATTGGTCCGACAGGTTCGGCTTGTACGTGAACCCTTCTAAGTGTCAGGCCATTATTATAGGAGGCAACCGTATGATGTGCCGTGTAAAGGTGTCATCTCTTCCATCTGTTGTTTTTGATGGTACTGTTATCGAAATTTCACCGCATGTAAAGGATTTAGGGTTAAATATCGATGACACTCTTAGTTGGAGAGCTCACATCACCAATGTGAGCAAACGAGTTACCGGGACCCTGCGTTCTCTTTATCGCCTAAAACATTTTCTTCCCATAAAAACAAAGGTGACGTTAGTGCAAACTTTACTATTCCCGGTCATTGATTATTGTGATGTTTGTTGTTTCGACCTGAATGCAGATCTTCTCGATAAACTTGACCGTCTTCTCAATAACTGCATTCGATTTATTTATAATCTTCGCAAGTATGACCATGTGTCTGCTTTTCGTTCCGAACTACGCTGTTTCAGCGCCGGAGTTTGCGCGCACTCACAACGCTATTCTCTCTTCTTCATTCTCCAACTCCCCCTGCTTACCTTTAATCTTATTTCCAATATTTATGTTGTATAGTATATATATAATGTTGTATAGTATATATTTAATAATATAACCATGCATGTATTGTTATTATTGTAAAGTACACCTTATCTTTTTAACGTGACCGGAACTATTTGTACACCTACCATACCTATCTCTGCATCACCCTATGGTTGACTGGTAGAGAATTGTATATAAAGTTTAAATAAAAATAAATAAATAAATTTAAAAATAAATTAATAGTTTAAAAACACTAGAAAACACGCTTTTATAAATGCACGTAAAAACAAAAAAATAATTATGGATCGTTCAAGTTGTCTCTATTTCTGGGCTAAACTAAGTACTTTAATTATAATATTTGATTGTAAAAGCGTGGGGCGCTGGAACAGAAAGACGTTCTTGTTTAACTTGTTGAAATATCAAGTGGCGCTCTAACTGAAGTTGCAGCACGAGTAATAAGTGACTCTACATTAAACATTCTGCTGAAAGTACCAGTTTTGCGAACTCAGGAAAAACATACACCATCAGCGAGGAAGACGACATTCACCGACATTTTAACGCCTCTTCTTTCAGGAAATTAAGTACATAAGGGTGTAGCGTCTACAGTGGCAAAATATAGAGTTCTTGTTCGTGGACGAGATATCTTTGGTCCCCTTTGGCGGCATAAATACTATGGTCTTGTGGCGACCTCATGCAGCTTCCGCCAGAAAGTTAGTATTAGTTAACAAGAAAGTCTGTCCTGTTCCAGCGCCCCACGCTTTTACAATCAAATATTATAATTAAAGTACTTAGTTTAGCCCAGAAATAGAGACAACTTGAACGATCCATAATTATTTTTTTGTTTTTACGTGCATTTATAAAAGCGTGTTTTCTAGAGTTTTTAAACTATTAATTTATTTTATACTTTTTAGTCTTTAATAATGAAATATTTTTAACATTTTATTATTGTTTATTTATTTTAAGTAGGTGACTGAACCCGCATACTCTCCATCTCCGCCAGTGCGTCTGTATTGCATGGTGTTTTATAGGTCAGCTTAGAACAATCTAGCTCTTCAATCTGGAGACCACTAAGCGATTTTTAAACGACTTCAAAAAAAGGAGGTTCTCAGTTTGACCTGTATGTATGTATGTATGTATGTATGTTTGTCCGCGATTATCTCGCGTTTGGCTGAACCGATTTTGATGCGGTTTTCAGAAAAGTATTTGTTACACTTAGGAGAAGGTTTTAGGCCCTTAACCGACTTCAGAAAAAGAAGGTTCTGAGTTTGACCCGTATATATGTAAGTTTGCCCACGATTAACTCGAGTATGGCTGAACTGATTTTTATGCGGTTTTCAGAAAAATATTTGTTACACTTAGGAGAAGGTTTTAGGCCCTTAACCGACTTCAAAAAAGAAGGTTCTGAGTTTGCCCACGATTAACTCTAGTTTGGCTGAACTGATTTTTATGCGGTTTTCAGAAAAAAAGTATTAGTTAACCTTAGGAGAAAGTTTTAGTATTTTAACCGACTTCAAAAAAAGAAGATTCTCAGTGTGACCCGTATACATATATTGGTTCTTAGTATGTTCGTATGTCAAAGTCAAAGTCAAAATCATTTATTCATTTAGGCCACAAAGTGACGCTTATGAACGTCAAAAATTAAAGTTAATTACTAGATGATTAATAAAGCGTGCCGTGCACGGTGTATTCCTGTTGTCCCTACTGACGCTGTACCCATACAATGGGGACAACAGGAATTAATAAAATTAATTAAAATTTATGCCTGTTGTCCCCATTGCCTGTTTATCTGTTAATGGGGACAGCGAAACTCAAAAAAATAATTAAAATTTATGCCTGTTGTCCCCATTGGCTGTACGTAATTCAAGTAACTAAATAGGTTATGTTAGGTTCTCTTTTGACCCTTAACCCAAAAATAGGAGCCCTGCGAAGCAGGACTCCGTCAACTTAGTTTATTAAAAACTATTTAATTGGACATAATGACTACTTACCTACATATTATATTTGTGATATAATATAATATAAGCTAAGTTGACGGAGCCCTGATTGTCCGGATTCCTGTTGTCCCCATAACGAGAAAACGTCAATGGGGACAACAGGAAGGTCATTTTATGACTTCCCGTTGTCCCCATAAGAAAAAAGCGTCAATGGGGACAACGGGAAAAAAAAATTATGATGTCCCGCTGTCCCCATCGTGGGGACAACAGGAATACACCCCGTGCACCCGCAGACTGCCGGCATGTACTCAAATTGTTCTGTTGCACTTTTAAAATGGACACGCGCTGAAGTGTAACACTATGTCGTTCTTTTTTATTTTCAGTGCCACCGTTCTGTGTTTGAGAGAGCTAGCTGTCGATGCTGTCACTTTAGATTGAAAACTTTTATCACCTCATATTATGTTTCTTACTTATTAGAAGGTAAAGATTTGTATTAATTACGTATAGGCCGTGATTCTATCTGGACCACGTGAGGGATGATATGCCTGATAATTGATTTATCACCTAAACACCAACACTTTAGAGCAAAAAGTGATTCCCGGGCACTAAACTGATGGTCAGGCAGCCCGCACAGCGCGCTGGCATAATGATGTTATCAGAAGGCTTTATATAAATGTCAGCAGTAGCCCTACGATGAGATCACATAAAGCACTGCATGATAATGTATAAAATAAATATAAGTTCAATAAAAGGTGCATGCAGATGTATAGATTAGCTGAAACTGTGTTCTTCACCGCGTGGAATGCAGTTCTTGGTTCTAGATTATGTCACAGCGGTCCAAACAAAATTGAAGTCAAGCGTAGTCTGTCAAGGAATACGATTGCATTGCGGACAGAGAAACTTATTTCATACTAAATGACATCGTCATAAATGCGTAACAAATAGACACAGATTAGATACACAGTAGTAATCAGGATTGATTGACCAAAGTAAAATGCACATCAAACTGCGTAGGGTGAATTTCAACAGGTCCAATAAAATCTTCATTTCCGTGGATTTTTTATTCTCCTACTTTAGAACAAGAAAAAGTAGTGTTTACTCAAGTTTTTGATAATATATGTTATCTTGCTTAAAATCTACCAGATCGCTTAAAAAACTAACGAGATATACAAGATAAAAAATTTCGTGCCACGGCGATGAAACATGCATGCACGGCAATGAAACATGCGTCCACGGCAATGAAAGAACTGTGCCAAGAGAATTATAGAATCAATCCACGTTAATGGAAAAATCCAACGATGATATTTTTTATATAATATACTTACCTGAATCAGATACATCCCTGGCTCTGAGAGAGAAAGGCATACACAGCACACACATACGCTCTTTTTACCCTCTTCTCAATAACCTTCTCGCATCGGAGTAAAATTAAACAAAAAGTGAATACTTAGAATCAAAGCAACACAAGCAATTATTTAAAGTTAAAATTAACAGAATAAAAATTAAAAAATAATAAGATACTTTTCTAAAGTATGCAATAGCTATTGCTAACAATACATACTTAACTATTTATAATATAAAAGGGTCGGTTCTTAATTTTTCGTCGCTTTTGTTCGGCCATTCTTTTCTTTCCTTTCACTCCTCTTCCGTTAGTTTTGGTTTAGGCATTTTGGCTTTCTAAAAATAGACAATCCATTATTATGTTTATAATTAGACTTATACTACATATGTGAGTGAGTGAGTGCGTGTGATTGTGCTGTGTGTGTGTGTGTGTGTGTGTGTGTGTGTGTGTGAGTCTGTGTGCGTGTGTGTGTGCGTGTGTGTGAGTCTGTGTGTGTGTGTGTGCGTGTGTGTGTATGCTTGAATGTCTATCATTTGATAAGGTTTAGATCATTTTGTAAGGTTAACTTGGAAATATCTTCTTGTAGCTGACTGTACAGTACAGATTGTTTTCATGCCGTGGCGATGAAAACATAAGTCACGGAAATGAAACAACTGGTTATGGCAATGAAACTAAATTATTTTAAAAGGCATGGCAATTAAATTCTGTTTCATCATCGTGTCTTTTTTTTTCATTGCCATAGCAAATTTTGCCCACGGAAACCACGGCAATGAGAGCACGGCGATGAAAATCAAGGCCAAAACATCAAGTTACCAAAAATCTATTAATAATTCACAGTTATTAACACGCCACAAATAAACATAAGATAAATGGCATTCTATCGAATGCCTAATCGAAAGGACAAACTTATTCAAATATAAGTTAGACCTATCCACGGCGATGAAAGAAAAAATGTCCAGTAATATAAAAATCGAATACTTACATTTATGGCGCAAAAATGCAGGCACGTATACACGTCGTTCCACGTCGAGCACCAAGCGACACTATTATGCAACGTTTAGCGCACAGGCACGGTAATAATATCTAACAGTATTGTAACTCCATACAAACGCACGAAACTCGAGTTATACCTACGCGCCTCGAGCAAAGTACACATTAGACTGTGCCTAAAGTACACACAGCCGCGATCGTGCCGCAGCTCGCACCGTGTCGCAGTGACCTACTGCTGGTTTGCGTACGGCGCGTCTGTAGGTATATAACTCACAGAGACGGCCGAGTTACAATACTGTTAGATTATATTACCGTGGCACAGGGGTGGAGGACGCAAGTCCTTAGATAAAACAATCTTCTTAAATATATTTAGGACACGGCGATGAAAGGTAGTTCTAGGACAAATGCATTTTTATTAACCATTCGTTGTATTGTTTAAATATATGAATAAATGTATTCCGTAAAAATACTTTAACTATTCACGTATCAAATAAAACTAGGTTTTTATAGTAATAACCAAAAGATTTTTATCAATAACGTATAATACACATCAAGGTGATGTGTGGACAAACACGGCCAATGAAAGATTTCGAGGTATAATTTTTTTTTTTTTGGAGTATATATTAATCCTATTTTTTTATATATTTAGTGCTACACATAGATTACTATTTCACCTAACCAGAAAAAAATGTTAGAACATTATAACTATGTTTTAGGTTAAGGTTTCGAAATACATCGTCGTTTTTAGGGGTTGTGAGTGATTGGGAGGGGAGGGGGGAGGTCTCGGATCCACCCCTCACCATTTTCACTTGCCGGAAATACTTGGTTTTAAAAAAATAAATAAAAAAAATATCTCCAAACATCCGTGCGTATGGCACTGCCAACTTCCACATTCTTCACACTAGATTAATAAACTAAGGTTGACAGAGGCCTGCTTCGCAGGGCTCCTATTTTCAGGTTAAGGGTCAAGAGAGCACCTAACATAACCTATTTAGTTACTTATTACAGTCGCACCTAACCCTAGGTACTCGAAAGCAATGACGCACAAATTTGACATTAGCTGTCAATATAATTTATACAAGATGGCGGTTGCGTTTCGTTTCACGTTTTTCACATAAAACCTAAATATCGCTTTTATTGATTCGACTAGTTTAATAAACTGAGGTTGACGGAGCCCTGCTTCGCAGGGCTCCTATTTTCCGTTTAAGGGTCAAAAGAGAACCTAACACCACCTATTTAGTTACTTTCACATAAAACCTAAAATTACGTTCCGTTTTGCATATTTGAATGAAGAATTTTTGGCAATTGTTTAAAAATATTTAGACGCAACGCCGGCAGCCAAAATTACTTTTAGGGGATTAAAACTAACTCCCTTAAGCCCACCAATACCCTGAAATTCGGGCGACGCGTTACGAAACCCGACCCATGTTTTATAGTACCGATTTCATTGATGCCACGTAATTTTTGTTTCCGGGAAATTCACATCGTAGCAAGTTGATTTTGACCATCGGTGTACCGTCATGTTGACACGCCACTTGTGTCAATATTAGGATAAGCTAACTGATACGCGAGTTCGTTCATCCTCTACCCGTTGACTTATTACTAAAAACGTGTAAACAAATCTGAACGCAGCCTTAAATAATGACGTAGTGGCAAACGCAAACAGTGTGTTTGCTTTTGATTGCTTTATGAGGATGAAGACCGAGGCTGAGTTGTATATGTTATGATTTCATACAATACTAGAGGACGCCAGCAGCTACGCCTGCATTTTTTTAAAATTTACCCGTTTTAGCCGATCCCGTGGGAATTTCGGGAAATCTCTTCTTAGTGCACCCCTACAGTCCCCAAGGAACATACATGCCATATAAAATCCTTGCGTTACTGACTGACTGACAGACAAGCTACAGCTGAAACTACTTGGCGCAAGAAGCTGAAATTTAGCATGTATGTTCCTTGGGGACCGTAGGGGTGCACTAAGACGGGATTTCCCGAAATTCCCACGGCATCGGGCAAAACGGGCAATTCGAAAATATGTGCGTGCGAAGCCGCTGGCGTCGATTAGTCATCTATAAAAAAAATTACGTTCGTTGTATGTATACGTAAATATTTTTTAAGTTTCTACCTGTTTATTAAGATCGAGTAACAAATTGCTTAAAAATTACGTTTGTTGTGTGTCAGCCCCTCTTCATTATTTACTTTTTTTATTTAATTATTTATTTTTAAAGGTAATATACAACTACTTATTCTGTTAAAATTTAAAGCGTTTACCTGTTACAGTTAGTAATTTTGAGCAAAAAATACGGAAAAAAACGTTTTTTTGTATTCCCTTAGTATTTTATTTTTTTTTATTTTTAGTATTTATTGTTATAGCGGCAACTGAAATACAGAATTTGTGAAAATTACAGCTTTCTAGCTATCACGGTTTATGAGATACAGCCTGGTGACAGATAGACAGACAGACGGACAGACAGACAGCGGAGGGTAGGTATATAATAGGGTCGCGTTTTTTACCTTTTAGGTACGGCACCCTAAAAACAAACTTCTGTGGAGTCACGTAATGATTCCGTTCAAACCGTACTTCAGTTTTGTAAATAATAATAAAATAATAAATTTATAAGTGCAGTGCCGTAGGTACTTATTTATTATTTTCTTTTTATTTATAGTCTCACGCCTGTATCCCCGAAGGGGTAGACAGAGGTGTAATATTACACCCACATTTCGCCATAAATTTTTTAGGTCCCACGTAATAGGGGGCGAGCCTATTGCCGTACCGGGCACATAACCAGACTCCGCGCTGCTTCTGAGAATTTCCTAACGGAAAAACCCAATAACCCTTTGCCCGACCCGGGAATCGAACCCGACACCTCCCAATCCCACGCGCACATTTATGCCGCGAGACCAACGAGGCAGTACTTATTTATACCTCTCATAATCAATATCCTGGCTTCTTATCCATTCTGTTGGCAGTTTATATCCTGTATGAACGCTTCACCAGAACTGGATCTATAAATGTACATAATTTAATCTTATTACTTGTATCTTCGTACCGTTTTATATACAGCAATATTACATGCACCCGCTGTGTAAACGTTAGTGCTGGGTACACGAGCATTGCCCGCTCGACACATAATAACGCACCGCAGTATTTCACACGCGTCGCACCACTCACATGCCGCACTTATACGTCTACTTCAACCTTTATTACACCTCCTTATTTACATAGTATCATATTTCTCTTTAAACTGTACTTTCGTTTCGTTGGGACGTGACTGTCTTGTTGTTCTCGCGTTGGGAGGGATCGCGAGGCTTTGGGTTCAGTTACGGGAATGAGGAAATTAATTTTATCGAAAATTGTACCAGCGATACTGAATGTGGATATGTATCAAAACCTTATGAACCTGTTGGAATATCAGTATTCATTTTAGGTTGCGAAGGTGCGACGGCTGTGGGGAAGATAATATTCCGTTAAACCTGGTTTGACCAGAAAGTAGACCTCTGGTTCTAAGATCTGTGTACTGTTTTACATAATAGTGTAGATGACACGATAAGGCGCGGTACATTCGTTCTTCTCTCTATAATCCTCGTAAGAACGCCTTGACACCACTAGCGTATCTTGGGCTATTTTAAGGGTGGGCCAGGGTGTTTACAATACAACTAGAGGATGCCCGCGGTTACACCCGCGTTATTTAAGGCTAATGCTCCGCTCCCGTCGCTCATAGCGCGATGTTATATAGCTTATAGCCTTCCTCGATAAATGAGCTATCTAACACTGTAGTAGTTCCTGAGATTAGCGCGTTCAACCAAACAAACAAACTCTTCAGCTTTATATATTAGTATAAGATGATGTGATGTAACTTTCGTGTCATGCCTAGGATTTCGAATCTGTAACAGAAAATCCTGTGGTTAAAATTGATGTGGGTACGGCCTACCTAGCCCATCTGCTATATACGGATATGCTTGACACGATCTTCTTATTTGGACGCACCTTTGCCAATTCAGATCCAGCGTATGACATCCAAGTAACAATCTGCAGCTGAGTGTCAGCTCAAGCTTAAATTAGGTCTAGCTCGCTTCCTCTCACCGGATATTTATTAACCTTTTCTTAGAAATGCTTATTTTTCATGTTAGTGTGTCTTTATGTTTGGCCACTCAGAAACAACAGTTAATAATGTGCCAAGGTATCACTGATTTTCAATAGTGATGTGATGTCTTATGAGTTACATTTTTCATGTAACTGATGTAACTACAGGGTTTTATAAAATATGGCAATATGGAAACGATGAAGAATACTCTGTAAAAGTATTCATACCATTCTCTATAGGTTGTATATTTGCTTATAAAACATAGTAAGGTTTGGATTCGAGGGTGATGTGATGATAGAGAAATATTTCAGACTTGTTCTGGCGTATTGTTTTTCAAAGAACTATTGTATTGCATAATATAATGAATATCATAAATCATTTTATTAGAAACAATCTAGTAACGGCTGCGCGGAAGACAGGTACTGTTACTCATTTTATAACAAGCAATGAAAACATCTTGACCTAGTTTCACACTTTCACGATTTGTATATATAAGTTTATACAACAGGATTCAACCGCGTTATTAAAGGTATTTCATTTTTCTTTTTTGAATGACTAGATTTCATCCGCAGCATTAACAGGTAGTAGAGCCTTGCTGATTTCAGCATGAATGGGCCGGCTCGACCGGGGAAGTACTACCCTCTCACAGAAAATCGACGTAAAGTAACAGTTCTTAAACAGTTGCGTTTCGTTCGGTGAGTGAGAGTGCCGGAGGCCCTATCCCCTTCAACCGTCGAGTTTCAAGCCAAGTAACCTAATTATGTTGTTTAGAACTAGAGAAAAGTAGCCTATTACAATTACGAAGTGAGCTAGGTAAGCAAAAGTTTAATTTTCACGGTAGTAGAGCCTTGCTGATTTCAGCATGAATGGGCCGGCTCGACCGGGGAAGTACTACCCTCTCACAGATAATCGACGTAAAGTAACAATACCTAAACTGTTGCGTTTCGTTCGGTGAGTGAGAGTGCCGAGAATAGGGGATAGGGCCTACCTATCCCCTATTCTTTCTCCCTCATCTCACTCCTCATCCTATCCCTTTTCCTAGCCCCAAGGGGCGGCAACGCACTTGTGACTCCTGTGGTGGTGCTTGTGTTCATGGGCAGCGGTAATTGCTTACCATCAGGCGATCCGTCTGCTCGTTTGTCTCCTATTACTATAAATTTTAAATTTTTACATGGTTTTCACCAATCGACAGTGCGATTCCTGAGGAAGATTAAGGAGTATATTCCATGCGGGCAGAGCCGCGGGCGAATTCTGGTTCCTTATAAAACAATCTAACGAACGGTCGCAGTGTTCCGTAGAACTATCTTGATGTAGCGTTATGAAGTGTCAACACAATCTGTGTACGTGCATGTGCATTGCGAGAACTTCAACAAATGTTATAGGTATTATGCATCTGTACAGTCGAACAACTTCCCGCTAGACCAAGGGCGAGAATCGCTCAGCAAGACATCGTCGCTTACAGGGCTACTTTATACACATATTGACACTCGTATACAAAACCAGTTTCTAGTGTGCCTCGACTCTATGAGCGAGCCAAGGGATTTTTTTTTTAAACTGGTCCACCGCCAGCTTGTTTGATTGTACGTGTAATAGTTTGTATGTATTCACAAAATTATTATAATTTATGTTATCTTTATGTTAATTAAGCATCCATTGCATAAGGTTCGCCTCTAGGAATGTTGTGATGTGTGATCATAAATAAATAAATCAATAGGTAAATCTTTCATACAAGTTTTGTTCAATGTGCCTTAAGGACGCGTTTACGCTTGTATCAAAAAACCACATATTTCCGGTACATTTTACGACAATTTTAGATAATAACTAATAAAACTAATGATTACGATAAATTGATTACTTTTTTATCTATAAATCAATTTGAAAATAAATAAAAAATATTTAATTAATATTAATGTAAAATCGATTCGAAACGGCCTCTTAAATAAAAAATAGGCATATACTGCTATTTTTGGGTACAATTTTCTCTCTATTTTAACATTTATTTAGATTTTCAAAGATAGAATAGGGTAGTAAATATAGTCAACTCAAAAACAATTTGATTTTTTTTTTCAAAATATTGTAAATTGACTCAAAAAAAGCAAAAAATCATCTTACATTTTTCTTCTATTTTGCTCGCATACGTGTGGCTTAATGTGTGGCAATAAGGTTCGTTTTATTTAGCCACTTTCTTGATTTATATATCCAAATTCTGCAATGAGATCTCAGTCTGCGCTTGAGCGCCGTCGGGAGTGGACTCTATGTCGCTTGTCGCTGCAGCCCGAAGACGAAAAAAGCAATATACGAATACAAAATATTCGCTAAAATCAATTTGATACTTCTCGTATTCTGTGCGAATTACGTACAAGTAAAGGCCTTGCCACACGGCACAATTTTACCACTGATCAAATTTTCAATCGAATTTGCTTTGCCCGTCTACACGACACAATCAAATCACTGATTTCCATTCCGTCCACCCGATTGGTTAAAATCTGGTGGTACCGCCCACCCGATGAACTTGAGTTGGACGACTGGCGTCTACACGTCACGATTTCATCAAGTGATTTAGTCAAGTTGGACGTAAAATTGTGCCGTGTGGCAAGGCCTTAAATTTCTTTTGTATAAATGGACATTATTACTTTATTTTCTCCGTTATGTTGAGTCAGGATATATTTCGGTATTTAGATATTATTTTGTTTCTTGCGTTGAAATCTGGTAAGATTATCTGGACTGATGGTATACCATCCCGTTCAAGTGTTGCGACTGGAACTCATAAAAGAGTAGACCTAGTTATGCCAGGTTGGGGCTCATTTTATTAGTTTTGGTGAGACCCTACCACTGGTACTAGTGAAGTAACCTTCCAAGGTTATTCGATGAGTCTTGCTGGTACTCATATGTGAGTAAAGCTACGCATGCCGAGTTTGGGCTCATTTTGTTTGTACATAAGAGACCCTACCACTGGAACTTATGAAGTAACCTTCCAGGGTTATTCAATGACTCTTGCTAGTACTCATGTGTGAGTAGAGCTAGGCATGCCGAGTTTGGGCTCATTTTGTTTGTACATAAGAGACCCTACCACTGCATTTTATAAAGTAACCTTCCAGGGTTATTCAATGACTCTTACTGGTACTCATATGTCAGTACAGCTAGGCATGCCGAGTTTGGGTTCATTTTGTTTGTACATAAGTGTCCCTACCACTGGAACTTATAAAGAAACCTTCCAGGGTTATTCGATGACTCTTGCTGGTACTCATATGTGAGTAGAGCTAGGCATGCCGAGTTTGGGCTCATTTTGTTTGTACATAAGAGACCCTACCACTGGAACTTATGAAGTAACCTTCCAGGGTTATTCAATGACTCTTACTGGTACTCATATGTCAGTAGAGCTAGGCATGCCGAGTTTGGGTTCATTTTGTTTGTACATAAGTAACCCTACCACTGGAACTTATGAAGTAACCTTCCAGGGTTATTCGATGACTCTTGCTGGTACTCATATGTGAGTAGAGCTAGGCATGCCGAGTTTGGGCTCATTTTGTTTGTACATAAGAGACCCTACCACTGGAACTTATGAAGTAACCTTCCAGGGTTATTCAATGACTCTTGCTGGTACTCATGTGTGAGTAGAGCTAGGCATGCCGAGTTTGGGCTCATTTTGTTTGTACATAAGAGACCCTACCACTGCATTTTATAAAGTAACCTTCCAGGGTTATTCAATGACTCTTACTGGTACTCATATGTCAGTACAGCTAGGCATGCCGAGTTTGGGTTCATTTTGTTTGTACATAAGTGTCCCTACCACTGGAACTTATAAAGAAACCTTCCAGGGTTATTCGATGACTCTTGCTGGTACTCATATGTGAGTAGAGCTAGGCATGCCGAGTTTGGGCTCATTTTGTTTGTACATAAGAGACCCTACCACTGGAACTTATGAAGTAACCTTCCAGGGTTATTCGATGACTCTTACTGGTACTCATATGTGAGTAGAGCTAGGCATGCAGAGTTTGGGCTCATTTTGTTTGTACATAAGAGACCCTACCACTGGAACTTATGAAGTAACCTTCCAGGGTTATTCAATGACTCTTGCTAGTACTCATGTGTGAGTAGAGCTAGGCATGCCGAGTTTGGGCTCATTTTGTTTGTACATAAGAGACCCTACCACTGGAACTTATGAAGTAACCTTCCAGGGTTATTCAATGACTCTTGCTGGTACTCATGTGTGAGTAGAGCTAGGCATGCCGAGTTTGGGCTCATTTTGTTTGTACATAAGAGACTCTACCACTGCATTTTATAAAGTAACCTTCCAGGGTTATTCAATGACTCTTACTGGTACTCATATGTCAGTACAGCTAGGCATGCCGAGTTTGGGTTCATTTTGTTTGTACATAAGTGTCCCTACCACTGGAACTTATAAAGAAACCTTCCAGGGTTATTCGATGACTCTTGCTGGTACTCATATGTGAGTAGAGCTAGGCATGCCGAGTTTGGGCTCATTTTGTTTGTACATAAGAGACCCTACCACTGGAACTTATGAAGTAACCTTCCAGGGTTATTCAATGACTCTTACTGGTACTCATATGTCAGTAGAGCTAGGCATGCCGAGTTTGGGTTCATTTTGTTTGTACATAAGTAACCCTACCACTGGAACTTATGAAGTAACCTTCCAGGGTTATTCGATGACTCTTGCTGGTACTCATATGTGAGTAGAGCTAGGCATGCCGAGTTTGGGCTCATTTTGTTTGTACATAAGAGACCCTACCACTGGAACTTATGAAGTAACCTTCCAGGGTTATTCAATGACTCTTACTGGTACTCATATGTCAGTAGAGCTAGGCATGCCGAGTTTGGGTTCATTTTGTTTGTACATAAGTAACCCTACCACTGGAACTTATGAAGTAACCTTCCAGGGTTATTCGATGACTCTTGCTGGTACTCATATGTGAGTAGAGCTAGGCATGCAGAGTTTGGGCTCATTTTGTTTGTACATAAGAGACCCTACCACTGGAACTTATGAAGTAACCTTCCAGGGTTATTCAATGACTCTTGCTAGTACTCATGTGTGAGTAGAGCTAGGCATGCCGAGTTTAGGCTCATTTTGTTTGTACATAAGAGACTCTACCACTGGAACTTACGAAGTAACCTTCCAGGGTTATTCAATGACTCTTGCTGGTACTCATGTGTGAGTAGAGCTAGGCATGCCGAGTTTGGGCTCATTTTGTTTGTACATAAAAGACCCTACCACTGCATTTTATACAGTAACCTTCCAGGGTTATTCAATGACTCTTACTGGTACTCATATGTGAGTAGAGCTAGGCATGCCGAGTTTGGGTTCATTTTGTTTGTACATAAGTAACCCTACCACTGGAACTTATGAAGTAACCTTCCAGGGTTATTCGATGACTCTTGCTGGTACTCATATGTGAGTAGAGCTAGGCATGTCGAGTTTGGGCTCATTTTGTTTGTACATAAGAGACCCTACCACTGGAACTTATAAAGTAACCTTTCAGGTTTTTCAGGTTTATTCGAAGACTCTTAGTGGTTTTCATATGTGAGTAGAGCTAGGTATGTTCCAGTGGTAGGGTCTCTGATGTTCATACAAAATGAGTCCAAACTCGGTATGCTTAGCTCTACTCACATATGAGTACCAGCAAGAGTGATCGAATAACCCTGGAAGGTTACTTCATAAGTTCCAGTGGTAGGGTCTCTTATGTACAAATAAAATGAGCCCAAACTCGGCATGCCTAGCTTTACTTCCATATGAGTACTAGCAAGAGTCATCGAATAACCCTGGAAGGTTACTTCATAAGTTCCATTGGTAGGGTCACTTATGTACAAACAAAATGAGCCCAAACTCAGCATGCCTAGCTCTACTCACATATGAGAACCAGCAAGAGTCATTGAATAACCCTGAAAGGTTACTTCATAAGTTGCAGTGGTTGGTTCTCTTATGTACAAACAAAATGAGCCCAAATTCGGCATGCCTAGCTCTACTCACATATAAGAACCAGCAATAGTCATCGAATAACCCTGGAAGGTTACTTCATAAGTTGCAGTGGTTGGGTCTCTTATGTACGAACAAAATGAGCCCAAACTTGGCATGCCTAGCTCTACTCACATATAAGAACCAGCAATAGTCATCGAATAACCCTGGAAGGTTACTTCATAAGTTGCAGTGGTTGCGTCTCGTATGTACAAACAAAATGAGCCCAAACTCGGCATGCCTAGCTCTACTCACATATGAGTACCAGCAAGAGTCATCTAATAACCCTGGAAGGTTACTTCATAAGTTTCAGTGGTAGGGTCTCTCATGTACAAACAAAATGAGCTCAAACTCGGCATGCCTAGCTCTTCTCACATATGAGTACCAGCAAGAGTCATCGAATAACCCTGGAAGGTTACTTCATAAGTTCCAGTGGTAGGGTTACTTATGTACAAACAAAATGAACCCAAACTCGGCATGCCTAGCTCTACTGACATATGAGTACCAATAAGAGTCATCGAATAACCCTGGAAGGTTACTTCATAAGTTGCAGTGGTTGGGTCTCGTATGTACAAACAAAATGAGCCCAAACTCGGCATGCCTAGCTCTACTCACATATGAGTACCAGCAAGAGTCATCTAATAACCCTGGAAGGTTACTTCATAAGTTTCAGTGGTAGGGTCTCTCATGTACAAACAAAATGAGCCCAAATTCGGCATGCCTAGCTCTACTCACACATGAGTACTAGCAATAGTCATCGAATAACCCTGGAAGGTTACTTCATAAGTTGCAGTGGTTGGGTCTCTTATGTACGAACAAAATGAGCCCAAACTTGGCATGCCTAGCTCTACTCACATATAAGAACCAGCAATAGTCATCGAATAACCCTGGAAGGTTACTTCATAAGTTGCAGTGGTTGCGTCTCGTATGTACAAACAAAATGAGCCCAAACTTGGCATGCCTAGCTCTACTCACATATAAGAACCAGCAATAGTCATCGAATAACCCTGGAAGGTTACTTCATAAGTTGCAGTGGTTGCGTCTCGTATGTACAAACAAAATGAGCCCAAACTCGGCATGCCTAGCTCTACTCACATATGAGTACCAGCAAGAGTCATCTAATAACCCTGGAAGGTTACTTCATAAGTTTCAGTGGTAGGGTCTCTCATGTACAAACAAAATGAGCTCAAACTCGGCATGCCTAGCTCTACTCACATATGAGTACCAGCAAGAGTCATCGAATAACCCTGGAAGGTTACTTCATAAGTTCCAGTGGTAGGGTTACTTATGTACAAACAAAATGAACCCAAACTCGGCATGCCTAGCTCTACTGACATATGAGTACCAATAAGAGTCATCGAATAACCCTGGAAGGTTACTTTATAAGTTGCAGTGGTTGGGTCTCGTATGTACAAACAAAATGAGCCCAACCTCGGCATGCCTAGCTCTACTCACATATGAGTACCAGCAAGAGTCATCTAATAACCCTGGAAGGTTACTTCATAAGTTTCAGTGGTAGGGTCTCTCATGTACAAACAAAATGAGCCCAAATTCGGCATGCCTAGCTCTACTCACACATGAGTACTAGCAAGAGTCATTGAATAACCCTGGAAGGTTACTTCATAAGTTCCAGTGGTAGGGTCTCTTATGTACAAACAAAATGAGCCCAAACTCGGCATGCCTAGCTCTACTCACATATGAGTACCAGTAAGAGTCATCGAATAACCCTGGAAGGTTACTTCATAAGTTCCAGTGGTAGGGTCTCTTATGTACAAACAAAATGAGCCCAAACTCGGCATGCCTAGCTCTACTCACACATGAGTACCAGCAAGAGTCATTGAATAATCCTGGTAGGTTACTTCATAAGTTCCTGTGGTAGGGTCTCTTATGTACAAACAAAATGAGCCCAAACTCGGCATGCCTAGCTCTACTCACATATGAGTACCAGCAAGTGTCATCTAATAAGAGACCCTGCCACTGGAACTTATGAAGTAACCTTCCAGGGGGAAGGTTAATTCATAAGTTCCAGTGGTAGGGTCTCTTATGTACAAACAAAGTGAGCCCAAACTCGGCATGCCTAGCTCTACTCACATAAGAGTACCAGTAAGACTCATCGAATAACCTTGGAAGGTTACTTCACTAGTACCAGTGGTAGGGTCTCACTAAAACAAATAAAATGAGCCCCAACCTGGCATAACTAGGTCTACTCTTTTATGAGTTCCAGTCGCAACACTTGAATGGGATGGTATACCATCAGTCCTCATAATCTTACCAGATTTCAACGCAAGAAACAAAATAATATCTAAATACCGAAATATATCCTGAATCAACATAATGGAAAAAATAAAGTAATAATGTCCATTTAGGTATATAAAAATAAGAAACTTATTTGTACGTAATTCGCACAGCCAGGCCTATAACACATAGATACATATCACAAAAAATTCTAAGTCTCAAAGTTATTTAGTTGAACTACATTTCCGCAAGTTACCGTACGTAGTACGTACTGTTGCCGCCGTGTCGCTGTAGTGACGCGATTTTGTACCTACTAATTTTGTAAACGCGTCCTTAAGCGCAACAAGTAAAGTATTTAAGATATAAATACCTCCTTAGTTCTTGCAGATTACCTGCGACCTGAGGAAAATACACGAATCAAGTAATTTCGGAAAGAGACGGAAAACTGGTAATCAAGCTCTGCCCATATGGCCACTGTTCTATAGAAGGCCGATGCTACTGTGATGCATAGTAGGAGAGTCATAAATCCAGCAGTGGACTGCGCAAGTATGTATAAAAATTGGCTCTAATTTCCAAAAATTCGACTGCCTCAGTAGTTCAGTGGATAGCGTATGCGACTGCTGATCGGAGGTCCCGGGTTCGATTCCCGGGTCGGGCAAAAGTGTTACTAGGTTTTTCCGAATTCTCAGTAGCAGCACGGAGTCTAGAGATGTGCCTGGTTACGGCAATAGGCTCGCGCTCATTACGTGGGACCTAAAAAATTCATGGCGAAATGTTACTAACGTTACACCTCCTACCCCTTCGGGGATACAGGCGCGAGCCTATAAAAAAAACCATTCACACAATATCTTTAAGATTATCAAGTGTCTCTTTTCGTTTAGCATCTTCATCATCGTTACTGCTAGTCTATATCTACATCGCTGAATAACTCAAACACAACCGCACACATCAACCAGTATATAGTTCTTGTAATATTATAGTGTGTTTGAAAACAAGCATGTGGGAGTAGTTAGGTGAATTTATCGGCGTGCCCGGAGCGTCACTAATCGTTACACGGAACAATTACCTAGTACCGCGCGTGCTCCACCGACGATATTAATATATTGCACAACGAAATAAGGTTGTATTACCCGACACATAAAGGTGTCATAGGTGTGCGTTAGTTTTTATTCATAGAGTCGTGTATGAAACTCTATTTATGTCTAAAGTAAAGGTAATATAGAACGCAAAATAAAAAACCTTCTAATAAAAATTATAGTTCAAAGTTTTAGGCGGCAATTCAGTTTAAAAAATACATTTGATGCACAAGGAATTGATCTTGTGTACAGGAAGACTTTAAATCCCTTTATATAATGGACGCAAAGAATACCTTGCCCCGAAACAACCATAATAATAGATATAGGCATAACAGGTATTATGTTACGTGCGGAGATCGAACCGACGAAACAGAAATGGTTAATTGCTGAGGCGACGATCTTACCTTTGCACCATACATGCAAATGCAATCCAATTATGTCCAGTTTATACTACGGAATTCAATATTCGAAATATAGATAGATCAGTAAATTTTGGATTCGTTTTCGACTGTTTTTGACATAAGCTCCATACAAAATATGTCCTGTCCCCATTATGTCCAATCAAAATCTACAGATCTATCTATAGTTCGAATTTTGAAAATGGCCGATAGACAATATATATACTTCTATCGCGATTAAGCGATTATTATAAAAAATTGGGCAAGTGCGAGTCAGACTCGCTTACGAAGGGTTCTGTACCATCATCTATAAAAGAAAATCACGTTTGTTGTATGTATACTTAAATACTTTTTAAGTTTCTACCTGTTTATTAAGATCGAGTAACAAATTGCTTAAAAATTACGTTTATTGTATGGGAGCCCCCCTTTATTATTAACTTTTTTTAAATTTAATTATTTATTTTGAAAGGTAATATACAACTACATATTCTGTGAAAATTTAAAGCGTCTACCTGTTACAGTTAGAAATTTTGAGCAAAAAATACGATAAAAAAACACGTTTTTTGTATGGGACCCCCCTTAATATTTTAATTTTTTTAATTTTTAGTATTTGTTGTTATAGCGCCAACCGAAATACATAATTTGTGAAAATTTCAGCTTTCTAGCTATCATGGTTTATGAGATACAGCCTGGTGACAGACAGGCAGCGGCAGTGTATAGCGCGCGCTTGCAGAAAAAATTGGCGCGAGTTATGCATCGTACCTACGCCGGCCGTATCTACCTACACCGTGCGCCGCGGTGGCGGCAGTTTATGATCACTTAGTCGCGAGGCCGAGGGGAATGACCTCGCCGCTGATTGCTGGTAGACATACACTACGTGTCGGGAACTTTAAAGCCGTTTATTTTAGGGAAATATTGAAAATTTTGTTTATGTTTATTTGGCAGAAAGTGTACATTTATCATTCTAAATACGATTTTGGAATAATTCGAAAAAAAATTCGTGACTTTGAGCCTCAATATCTCCTGAACCAGTAATTTTCCAGGTATGCCGCCGTAGTAAAAAATGATCGTAATAATTGGTACAATATGGGGTTTCAGTTTTCGTTAAGGGTCTTTTTACACCTTGTATACTTTCTTTTTTGTAAATACATACATATTACACATAGAAACACCCAGACCAAGACAAACATTCATGTTCATGTACACACATGTTTGACTTGAGCGGGAATCGAACCCGCGACCTTCGACATAGCAGTCGCTTACACTTCCGCTACGCCAACCAGTCGTCAAGTTAAATCTTCTTTCTCTTAGCGTTATCCCAGTTTTAATCTGGGGTCCGCTTACTATTCTAACTGGATTTAAAGGAATGAATGAAGCTTTATTCAGTAAAGACACAGGAAGACATAGTACAATACAATAATTAACACTTACCTACCTTACACAAGGATTAACGGAAACATGAAACTATGTGTCCTCCGACCAGTCTGAAAAGGTGCCCAGATCAGTTCAATATCTAGCGGTGACGCCGGACGCTGGTTTTCATCCGGTACCTGCATTTAGCGGATGTCGATATTTTCCTGATTGGAATGCTATGTGTGATAGGTGTGTGATATTGTGTTAGTTCGTGTGTGTCTTAGTAATGAGACACTTTATAATAATATACTTATATAAATTTAATATAATTATGATGCTTAGATTAATATATATTAACAATGTGTACGTCGATATAAACATTAATTATTTTTGCTGTCATTAATTTTGCTGAATATTAGCTTTTCCACAGAGCGACTGTCTGTCTGACCTTCACAACCCGAAGGGATAGCGATGTTCCATGGTTAAGACTAGTGTCAGTTTATTTAGAAGGTACTGACGCCCTGTAACGACTGTCAAAGATCTTCATGACAACCGGGACCGACGGCTTGACGTGCTCTCCGAGGCACGGGACAAGCCATAATTAACAATATAATACGCACATAACTCCGAAAAGTCATTGGTGCGCGCCGCGGATTCAAACCCGATACCCTCTGCATGGCAGTCTGTTCGTATATCCACTCGGCTATCGCTGCCTTAAATAAATATGACAAATATAAGAAAAAACAGAAAACTGTGTCTATCACTCACTCTCTCAACGTTTCAAAACGGCCGTCAAATTGCATGCCCAATGGAGCCTAATTATTGTGTGCACAAGGTCCTTGGGCAAGGGGCAATCGCTTAAGACGGCCCTGTCCATAGTATTTACAAAGCATTTTAGTTAAATCACATTACAACACGGTGTGATTTTGGTGCATGAGTCGGCATGTCAGGGCGGCGAAGCGCGCAGATTTACGCGAAAAACTAAGTTTGGACGCGACGTCTTAGCTCGCGACTACATTGTCTCAGGACACACAACACGATAATTTGGGTGTCTAGTATCCTTTTGTTCTGTGACTCTGAGATTTTCTTACAGTAATGGAATTATCAGGAACTACCTCTGCCCGTGGTCCAGCAGAGTGTGTCGGGTACATATATATTGATGGTGTCGGAGTACTACCGGCGAAATCATCACTGTTCCAGTCTTTGTGTATGGCTGTTTTACTTAGAAGCAGAATACTAAATTGAAACCTTACCTACTACAAGTAGGTAAGATTCAATCTGCATTTACAGCCTGCTTGATGATTTTATAGAAACAACTTGGTAAAACTTCATGGTAAGTTGTTAAAGAACCGTAACCTTAACTCCATGCTGGATATATTAGTATAGTTTCTCCGGCCACGAGATTCCTGCAGCGGAAGATGATTTTATTTCTTCATTAATCTCCTCAGTGGTTTTTATTATTAGTGATTGGTCTAAATACGTTAACTATACGGAATAGTCCTCACAAAACATACGACACATAACAGCAGTGGGTATGAAGTTGATGAGGATTCTTACCCTGGGTTACCCCAGGGTAAGAATCCTATAGTTTCTGTTAATAAAAAAAATATATACAGACTTATGAATTCCTAAAAGAAATTTCTTTATTAAACTGTATTCAATTAGTCCTTATGAAGTCAGTTCCGCGAAAGGTAATATTACCGTGGCCATCGCGACAATGGAGCCTGACTCGTTCCGCTGCAATGTCCAACTTATATTGCGTTCAGTATTTATTGCTCTGACCTGTCGCTCGCCGACGACAACCCCTCCCCTCCACTTCACCCTACACGGTGCACTCGAGCGTCGTCAGGCGATAAGCTTGTTTGTACCAACTTTGTATTGTTTGCCTTTGATGACCCGACGCGACTGAGCCTGTTGTTTGCGGCGTACCTCCGGTTGCGATCAATGTGGTCTACTGCAGCTTTTACTAGCGATTGCAACTTTTAATTGGCCAAGTTTGTGGGGAGATGGGCCTCGTTAGCCTTGGTTGGCAACCTGTCTAGGAGAAGGAAAACTCCGAAATTAAACCAATTTTCAGGGACCCCGATCTAAGGTATGAACCGACCCGTGCCGAGGGATTCGTGGCCAGAGGGCAAGCTGGTCGTAAACGGAGGGTGCCTGTGTTGGTGGTCACAGGGCACAGCTGATATTCCGCCTTAGCCCCGTTAAGGGCTCTGCGGGGATGGACCGTCTAGATCCCTAAATCTCGTGGGAACGCTATGGGAACAAAAACTTTTTCTCCATACGGCGGCGACGCGGTTCGCAATCCGTCACGTCTCGTTCCCCGCGAGGGCGAAAAGCGGCCTACATAAAGTCGGTTTGCAACGTTGAATGTTGGAGGAGGGATGGACGGCAAATTGGATGAAGTATGTCAGATCATGGATGATAGAAAGATTGATGTTCTTTGTGTGAATGAAACAAAAAGGAAAGGGTGTGACACCACCAAGCATGGCACATATACGGCGTATTGGTCTGGAGTACCACCAGAGCCTGTAAGGGAGTTGGTGTAATACTATCTGCGCGAATGAATAAGTGTGTAAAAGAGTTTGAATGTGTAAATGCTAGGCTACTATAGATGAGAATGAAAGTAGGACTTACTCGTGTCTTTATTATAGGGGTGTACGGCCCGGTCAATATTGTTACGGGTATGTCACAGCAAGAGCAAGACGAAAGGCAGGCGTTTTGGGAGAGTTTAAGAGATATTTTGAGGAACTGTAAGGATAACGAAAGACTGATTTTGTTAGGGGATTTCAATGGATGGGTGGGATTAAAGCGAGATGGATTTGAAAGGGTGTTAGGTGCATTCGGTGATGAGAGTGTGAATGAAAACGGAAAGCACTGCTTGAGGTTTGTTTGGAGTGGAACCTTTGTGTGACAAACACCATGTTTGATCACAAAAGGATACATATGTATACGCGTGAGGCGAAAAATGTTAGAAGAAGTATGATTGATTTTGTAATAGTAGATGAACGACTGAGAAAGAATGTGATGGATGCAAGAGTGTATCAAGGGATCGGCATCCACACAGACCACTTCTTGGTGTTGAGCCGGATAAGTTGGCTCTTTAAAGGATGGCGACACCGAGAGCATAATGAAAACAGAGTCTTGGAAAGAATAAAAGTAGAAAATCTGCAAGAGAAAGATGTGAAAGATGAATATAAACGAAGATTGATAGCAAGATTTGAGAGGTTCGATGGCATAAACGATATGGATGAATTATGACAATCCTTTAAAGAAGAGGTATTATGTGTGGCGTCTGAAGTATGTGGTGTGATCAAGAGAAAAAAATACGAAAGGTTAAGAATACATGGTGGGACAACGATGCACAATCAGCAGTGTCAGAGAAGAAGAAACCTTGGTTAGATTGGTTGGCGGTCAGAGCAAATGAAAGAATGGAAAAAGCAACGAGTGAAGCAAGAAAGGAGTTTGTTAGGTCAAAAAGAATAGTGTAAGAAATGGTTAAAAGGAAAAAAGAGGAAAATAAAGATGAGTTTGATAGCAGACTATCTGACGATTTCTGGAGAAACATTAAGTTTTTCTGGAAATCCGTTCGTGCAGTTCGAGGAAGAACTCAATCCTCAGAATACACATCGATCAGAGACAAGAATGGAAGGATAGTGAATGGTGAATCGTGCGTGCTGACGAGATGGAAAGAGTATTTTGAAGGTTTATTTGAAAGAACAGCGGTAGAGATATCCATCGATGAAATGAATGGTAGTGATAGCAATAACGAAATCGTTATTGGCGTGGATGAGATCGTGAAGGCACTGGGAAGTATGAAAGTAGGTAAAGCTGCAGGGTATGATAGGATTACAGTCGAAATGCTAAAGGCTGGACAGGGCATCATAGTTGGTCAGTTGCAGCGGTTATATAACTTGTGCTGGAACACCAGCCGAGTACCTAATGACTGGGCCACAGCTGTAGTTGTGCCTCTTTATAAAGGAAAAGGCTCGCAACAAGACTGCAAAAACTATAGAGGCATTAGCCTTCTCAGCATTGTTGGCAATTTGGCAAATTGTATGCAAAGGTACTGATTGAAAGAGTTATGAAAGTAACCGACAAGAAAATATGGGATGTACAAGCGGGATTCCGAAAGGGTATATAGGATGTACGGATCATGTTTTTTCCTTGCGAAGCATAGCCGAAAAGTTTTTGGCCAAAGGTCAAAAGGTGTATTGTGCATTCGTGGATTTGGAAAAAGTTACGATAAAGTGGTCATCCTCTTAGCGTTATCCCAGTTTCAATCTGGGGTCCGCTTTCTAGTCTAACCGGATTTGGCTGAATATTAGCTTTTCCACAGAGCGACTGCCTGTCTGACCTCCGCAACCCGAAGGGATAGCAATATTCCATGGTGTAGACTAGTGTCAGTTTATTTAGAAGGTACTGACGCCCTGTAACGACTGTCAAAGATCTTCATGACAACCGGGACCGACGGCTTAACGTGCTCTCCGAGGCACGGGACAAGCGATAATTAACCTTTCAATACGCACATAACTCCGAAAAGTCATTGGTGCGCGCCGTGGATTCGAACCCGATACCCTCTGCATAGCAGTCTGTTGGTATATCCACTCGGCTATCGCCGCCTTTTGGTTACCATAAAGTGATGAGGAATGAAATGTGGTCGGTGCTGTCAATTAATGGTGTGGACAGCAGCCTCATTCGAGCTCTGAAATCCCTTTATGAGGATTCTAGAGCTTGTGTGAGGATAAACGGGGCATACACTGACTGGTTTACCATCGAGAAAGGTGTTAGACAAGGATGTGTAGCGTCGCCGTGGCTGTTTAACCTCTTCATGGATAGTTGTTTGCAAGATTTAAAACAGAGTGACTGCGGATTAAGTATGAATGGGCTACTCGTCAAATGCCTCCTTTATGCTGATGATCAGGTAATACTTGCGTCTTCAGCGGAGGAGTTGCAGGAGATGATAACAATCATGCATGGTGCGTTAGAGAGGAAAGGAATGAAAGTGAATGTAAGTAAAACAAAAGTTATGGTTTTTGAAAAGGAGGATTGCGTTACGGCTTGTAATGTTTTGATCGATGGACAGCGAGTGGAATAAGTGAATGAGTTTATATACTTAGGTACTGTGACGTCGTGCCCCTCCGTCTGAACTGTGACGTCGAACGAAAGTGGGAGCGCCTCTGCCAATGTCTCATGGGTGATTGGTTTTTAGGTGGTGAGCCAGACTTAATCACTCGCCGATCAAAAAAAGGAAGAAAATCAGGTTTTACTTACAAATGAAAACACTTTTAGAATAGTACACTTCACGATATAATTGCCTATTTATTTAGGTAGATACAATGCAGCTACTTTAAAACTAAGATTTACTAATTGAGAACATGAGTAAATTCAGGGCGTGGTCCGACAAGTATAGCTGGTGTTCACTGGTGTTCCGAAGGCCAGGGTCTTGATAGGAAGAAGATTTAACTGGCCGTGAGCTGGACGCTGGAGGTGCTCCCACCTTCGTTCGACGTCACAGTTCAGACGGAGGGGCACGACGTCACACTTCCTTTTTTTTGATCGGCGAGTGATTGAGTCTGGCTCACCACCTACAAACCAATCACCCGTGCAACATTGGCGCCCAATAGGATTTCTTTTTAAAGCTAAATTGGTGTTCCGAAGGTGAGTGGTATTTTTTTCTGTATTTTTATATATTTTTGTGTATTTCTATATATTTTTATGTGTTAAATACGTCCAGGAGTAACCTATATTTTTTCTTGTCAGCCACAAGCTGCTTAAAAGTATTTTCTAACTAATTATATATGTATGTCTAATTGTACTTTCTGCTAGATAAATTGCATCGCGCAATGTTATCAAACGTACCTATTTTATTCTCGGCCGCTTGGCGTACGAGCGACGCCGCCGGCTCAACGAAGCCACGTGTTTTAATATCTACCTACAATTTCAATTTCTCTTGGACGCATTTTACATTTTACTACATTCTCTTCCTACAATACGCAATTACGCACTTTATTTTCTTTTAGTATGGATGTAATTTTACTGAAAATTGCTGTGTAATTCATTATAATTTTTTGCCATTATTCTTCATGGGTTCGTTTCTCTGTTAATTTTTTTCTCATGCGATTGTGTGAATTAAACTGTTAAAATAGCTTTAAATAAGTTTTTTAAAGTCTTTACTAAACTCTTTTTTAAATAAATGCTTTATACAAATAACTTTGCTCAAAATCTCGTATCTTTATATCATTAATGAAGGTACATAAATAATAAATAACTAAATAATTTACTTGTAAAAGTAATTAATCAATGAATTAACCTCTAAAGTTAATTTTCTTCTTCTTTCTATTGCTGTTGGTTTGCTGAGTTGGTAGCTTTGGGAAAGGCTATTCTATTCTAGCCTCTGCTAGCCTTTGCTCGGCTGTTTTTTTTCTGCTGTTTTGACCAGATAATTCGGAGTGCTTTGTAGTCCACGCGGCGTCTACTAGCCGTGTGTTGAACCTACTTGCTATGTGAGATCTGTACGGATTGGTAGCGCCATCTACCTTCCTATCTACAACTAATCGCATCAACATGAATCGTTCCACGCTTGTCTAGTGCGAGCGATATCATATTTCCGTCCCTCTCTTTCCCTCTCCCTGGAAGAGGCACTGCCTTCCGCCTGATTCGTCGACGCGATCGTGAACGCGAGTGACAGTCTAGAACATTCCGCTCGCTAAGAACGCCGTCTCGACACCGCTCCGCGCCGCACCGTTGTATGTGATTTACCGCTTCCACCAAGGAAACCCGCTCGTGAGTGAAGTGAAAACAAGCAGCTACATCACGAAAACACCAGGAGGAAAAGAAACGAAGAAGGCTGTATAAGGTAAGTGCCTTCCATCCTGGAAGTATCCTATACCCACTCAATCACCTCCTCCCGTATCCATCTCCTCTTCCCTTAATTCCTTTCCAGGCGGCGAAGAACCGCTATCCTCTGAATACAGTCCATTTCCTTCTCCAAGTCGCCTACCCTAATCGGTTTCGGTGTATCGCCGAACCATTTTTTTTGATCCATACGAGTCGGATTCATTTACGTTTTATACGTTATACCGCTATACCTAGGCAGTTATAGCACCTAGCTATACTCCTAATATATTCATATAACCGTCACATGGTTATTTCCGCCCGCATTAGTAGGTAAACTTTTATGTAGCTACCTACTTATTAAATTATTATTTCTGCAACTATCATAGTTGTCTTATAAATCTCATATTTCAATCAACTTTTATTTCCTCAGCTCTAAAGTGTTGCCTACTTAGCCTACTTAGGTAAAATAATAGATACATTAGATATTCTTATTTTGTTTCGTTCTCATTAGCTTATACTTACGTAAGCATGTCACAACAAAAGAAGTCACGCGTGTCGGAAGACAAAGAGATGACAATCTTAGAAGCAAAACGCAATATTTTATTTGAGCGCATTCAAAATATCTATGAAAGATCAAAAACCGCATCGATGTCTGACAGTAATAGCGAAGCATTTCTCAGTTATTGTATAACAGTAGATAGTATTCGAACAGATTTTCATAAGTTGTTAGACGATTATAACGCAAGATTACTTTCTATCAATCCTGATGAAAAACCTAACTATCAGGCGTATACCTCATTCGAAGATCTTTATTGTATTATTAAGCGTATACAATCGCAATTGGAGGGTAAATGTTCGGCAGAGCCCGTTGCCCGCAAACCGAGATTACCGCCAATAGAGATTATGTCGTTTGACGGAGATATACGAAATTGGCCGTTATTCTATGCAAGTTTTAAGTCTACAGTGCACGATAATGGTTCTCTGACAGATGCTGACAGGTTGTACTATTTAATAGGTAAACTGTCACCGAAGGCCCAGTCCGTATTTGCAGGTGTCACACCCAGTGCTGAGAATTATCAGGTCATATTTCAGTCACTACTTGACAGATATCAAGACACGCGCGTCCTAGCGTCTACGTACTTTGACCAAGCTTTAAATCTCAAACTGTCCAGCATCGCGTCTGTCTCGAATTTCCAGCTGTTTATTGATAACTTCGTAACCGCGGTTAATTCTCTTAGGAATTTAAAATTAGAAGATCTTTCCGACTTTATGTTGCTTCAACTCGCTTTGAAAAAGTTTGACACTGATACAATTCGCGCATTCGAGATGACGGAACGCAATAATAAAATACCTACACTAGATAGTTTTATTTCGTTCATCAAAGATCAGTGTCGAATATTTCATAATACGCAGTCTGGTTCACCTGGCCCATCTAACACTAACAACAACAAACAAAGGTTGAATAAATCGCGAAATAGTAATAATAACTCAGTCCCTAATCCACAATCTTACGTAACATGTTCGGAATCTAATAGTAATAATTCACAGAAGTGTCTGTGCAGTAATATAGTGCACGACCATTACTATAAGTGTCCCACCTTTAATGATTTAAATCCAATTGCTCGTTTTAAAAGCGTAAAAGATAACAAAGCTTGCATTAATTGCTTAAGCATAAAACATAAAACGAGTAATTGTTCCAGTAGAACGAGATGTCGCACGTGTAAACAAAAACATGACACACTGTTACATTTTGATAAAAATAACCGGTTGTCAAGTCAAGCCGATAACCTTGACACACTTACGCAGGTGCAGACCACGGTAGCTGCGCCTTCCACGCCTCGCAATAATGAGATATCGTTGTGTACGACATCCATTGCGCGGGCGGCACGCACGCGCGGACGGCCTTCGCGCGCTTGTAGTGATCAGAGCAGTGCTAGGCCGCCATGTATGGCGTCTAAGACTGTTCTCTTAGCGACAGCGCAAGTTATCATATATGATGTCAATGGGTCGCCGCACATGGTACGTTGCCTGCTAGATAGCGCATCTCAGACCAATTTAATAACGTTAGAATTGTTCAAACGCCTCGGTTTATGGAATAACTTTAAAAATACGAACTCAATAATCCGAGGGATATGCGGATCAGAAAAACATTGCAAAAGTTCCGTAGATATTAAAATACATTCGCGTTTTAATAGGGACATTAATTTTAACATTTCTTCGCTTATCGTGGAACGTATTACAGACACGTTGCCAAACGCTAATGTGGACGTGTCGCTCCTCACACATCTCGAGTCACTACCACTAGCGGATTCGGAGTTTGCGAATCCGGCAGACATTGATGTTTTGATCGGAGCCGCAATATTCCCGCACTTGCTACTTACTAAAGTGGTACGTAGTGAGCAAAATAACTTACCGCCCGCTATTGAGACGGTATTCGGGTATGTAATTATGGGTACCGTACCTACATTACATACTTCTCAATACGTTACGTCTTGCTGTTGTTCTGTTCTTCAAGAAAACAATATTGACTCTCTTCTCAAGCGATTTTGGGAGCTTGAAGAGGTTACCGCACCGCCCTCGATGAGCCATAAAGATCTCGAGTGTGAAGAACATTTCCGCGCTACCACTGTTCGTGACGACAGTGGCAGATACGTTGTGGCGTTGCCATTCTGTGGTGACCCTTATTCGTTAGGCGACTCGTACGCTGCTGCGCTCAGACGTTTCCATTGTTTGGAACGTAAACTTGATGCATCACCTAAGTTACGCAGCGCCTATAATGACGTCATTCGTGACTACATAGATAAAGGTTTTTTGAGTGTAGTTGTAAACAACGAGGGCAACTCTCTGCCCTCATATTACATCCCGCATCACGGCGTAGTTCGCGAAGATAAAACCTCTACTAAACTTCGTGTGGTTTTAGACGCTAGTTGTAAGACTACATCGGGTCAGTCGATTAATGACATTTTGCATGCCGGCCCCAATCTACAGGGTGATTTATTTAACATCATAATAAAGTTTCGTCTATTCCAAATCGCTCTGTCAGCTGATTGCCGCCAAATGTTCCTCAATATCGGCGTTCGCGAATCTGACCGTAGATTTCAACGGGTCTTTTATCGTTTTGACAAGAAAGAACCTTTATCTGTGTATCAGTTCAATCGTGTTTGCTTTGGACTCAAGTCTAGCCCATATCACGCGTTACGAGTTGTTCGCCAGTTGATCGCTGATGAAGGCGATCACTTTCCCGCCGCAGCGGCTGTTGCCATTTCCGCTTTGTACATGGATGACATTGCCTGTAGTGTCATATCCGCTCCGCTAGCAATTTCGCTTTGTGAAGAGCTTATTCAGCTTTTCAAGCGAGGCCAGTTTGATCTTGTCAAATGGACAAGCAACTCTAAGGAGGTTCTCGCACGCATACCAGATTCTCATAAGGCTTCTCCAGACATTGAGTTTGAGAAGTCTGTACCGCATAAGGTTCTCGGTTTACGCTGGGACAAATCCTGCGACAGTTTTCGGTTTGACGTCTCACCACCAGATGATAAGTGCACCAAACGCACTATGCTGTCCACAGTGGCTCGACTATGGGACATAATGGGTTTTGTGGCTCCCACAATTTTGTACGCCAAGCTCTTGATCAAAGAGCTTTGGCTATCAAAGTGTGAGTGGGATGAAACACCCCCTGACCATATTGTCGCCGCTTGGGGCCAGTTTTGTATTGAGCTTACCGCGCTCAATCAAGTTACTATTCCGCGTCATCTTGGGTTGGTAGATGGATGTACCATCAACTTGATAGGTTTCGCTGACGCCAGCGAGCGTGCTTACGGCGGAGTCGTATATCTGCAAGTCCGCATTGGTTCTAACTACTCGGTGCAGTTAGTTTGTGCCAAGTCTAAGGTCTCGCCTGTTAAAACCGTTTCAGTTGCGAGACTGGAGTTGTGCGCGGCCCTTCTGCTGTCTCAGTTGCTCCGCAAGGTTCAAGACACAGTTTTGACCCACTACTCTATTAATAAATATACGCATTTTCCGACTCCAAGGAAGTGCTCGCTTGGATTTATTCTTCTCCTCACCGCTGGCAGACTTTGTCGCCAACCGCGTTCGTAAATTGATTGAACTTGTTCCCGCTACTTGTTTCAATCACGTCGCGGGTTATCGTACTCGTCTTCAGGAAGAACTTTCCATAGATCATATTGACTGGAAGTTTATTCCACCAGCATCCCCACATTTCGGTGGATGTTGGGCAAGCATTGTCAAAGTAATTAAAACGCATCTCTTCAAAGTTATAGGTCAACAGATCCTCTCTTACGAAGAGCCTTTAACTGTCCTTGCACAAGTCGAGGCGCTGATCAACTCGCGTCCGCTTCCAACTCAGTGAGATCTAGCCTGAAGTTGGACCTACCTCTTAGTTTAAGTATTTAGTTAGTAGTTTTCGCTATTATTGCGTTTGTAGCTTTCGCTAAGGTTAATTTAGATTAATTTTATTGTCATATCGCTGTCTTAGCCTATTGATGGGTTATGCGGTAGTACACCCAACATAGCTAAGTTCAATTCTATTTTTTTTAAAGGCAACCCTTTAGGGCCGGGGGGATATGGTATGCGATTAGTTGTAGATAGGAAGGTAGATGACCTTCCTATCTACAACTAATCGCATCAACATGAATCGTTCCACGCTTGTCTAGTGCGAGCGATATCATATTTCCGTCCCTCTCTTTCCCTCTCCCTGGAAGAGGCACTGCCTTCCGCCTGATTCGTCGACGCGATCGTGAACGCGAGTGACAGTCTAGAACATTCCGCTCGCTAAGAACGCCGTCTCGACACCGCTCCGCGCCGCACCGTTGTATGTGATTTACCGCTTCCACCAAGGAAACCCGCTCGTGAGTGAAGTGAAAACAAGCAGCTACATCACGAAAACACCAGGAGGAAAAGAAACGAAGAAAGCTGTATAAGGTAAGTGCCTTCCATCCTGGAAGTATCCTATACCCACTCAATCACCTCCTCCCGTATCCATCTCCTCTTCCCTTAATTCCTTTCCAGGCGGCGAAGAACCGCTATCCTCTGAATACAGTCCATTTCCTTCTCCAAGTCGCCTACCCTAATCGGTTTCGGTGTATCGCCGAACCACGGATGCTACTAAATGCGTATGGATGCTGCTAAATGCGCATTAATGCTTTTTGCTGTCGGATTCCGACGGTGCTCTGTTTTGCCGTTTATATAATGGTCTCCTTCTCTTGCTAAATGGGAGAAGATTGGGTGCTGTTTGCTACCTGATTCTGATGATGTATGTGCTCTGTTTTGCGATTTTCTAATGGTACTTTTGCTCTTGCTAAACAAGAGATGGATGCTATATTTCTCTGTTCTTCTTGCTGTGAAGAACGGGCATTGTCGGGTTAAAAGTGTTATGGAGTCTGTTGTTTATACCGACAACGCCTCTTTAAAACGTTGGAGTTTTAACTTTGGATTACCGCGGTGGCTATGTAACGTATGTCCGGTACTTACCGCGTTGCGTCACAGTACCGCCCAAACGCTCGGCCAATCAGAAAAAGCCATCGTCCGCACTCGCAGAGCCTGACCAAATATGGTCATAAACGGACTCTCAGCCTGATGGAGGGCCCGGTATATAAAGGGGCCGACAGAGAGGCCGGCACCGCTACTCTAACGTCGCTTCTACTATAACTAAGCGTACCTACTGACCCTACGTCGTATTTACGTGTATCCTGGTCCCAGCTACGGGTAAGCACTACATTTACTGCGTTAGCGTACTGCCCATCTCTCTACCTGCTAGCTGAGGCCGGCTGACGCCGCCTGCCTGACTCTATTGGTTGTGGCTCTCCTAATGCTGCTTTCCTTCAGGTTCCAGGTTCACGTTAAGACTCCGGCTACGCTCCTAGACCGCTACACTTTCCTGCATCGCCTTCGGCTTCACCTCTGGCGAAGAGTCTGGCCTGCCCTGCTCATCGTACTCACACCGCCGGCGTCTGCCAGCTGAGCTAACGTCAGCGAGGGCCTGTACCGCTACTCACAGCCTTCGAGCCGCCTGCCTACACACTACCGGAGGGAACAGCGTGGGAGACTACAGCCCTTAGTGTTCAGGCCAGTGTCGTGTTGTTGGTCGGTCATACTCGTGGCAAGGGAAGTGAGACGATACTCTGCAATAAACGCATCTAAAACCTCTACTGCGTTTTTACTACCAGAACCCGTTACAGCTAGACTGCGAGGTTGCGTCGATTTATCGATGATTTTTGTTGTCTTTTAGTGTTTTTACCTGATATTTTTGTTCTATACCTGTTTTCACTACAATACTAACGTGGTGAAGACTCGTTCTTAAAATGTTCAAGTTCTACTAACAGTACTTGGCATTTCATTTTAAACTATCAACTTCCGACTAAAGGTTTTTGGTGTTTAAAAGGGTTCCTAGGTAACCCTTCTTATGTTTTTGTCTATCAGGTAATAACAATAAATTATGTGTTTTAATAAACAAAAAATGTGTTCTTAAAAAAAAAAAAGAAAAATGCGGGTTAAGTCGTTTTATATAAGATTTTAACCCACACTTACAAAATAATTTTAGCGTATGATGGTCATTCTGTCTGACCTTAGTGTATATAATAATATAATATATGTAAATGTATATTTTTTTATTTTTGGGTCACTACTGGAGATCCCAGTATCTTTGGCCCACTGTTGGTCAACTCTGTGTATTATATTATTCTAACGCGTTGCCTGCGCGTAATCACTAATTGCCAGGTGACGGGCATTCGTTGTAAAATACCTACATAAACTCGTGCGATGAGTATTCGCTCATACTCATAAATACCTTCACAATACAAATGCCTATTTGTTGTTTTAAAATGTTTGTTGAACATACATAAATACCTACATAAACTTTAATAACAAAGTGATAAAATAAAATGTGTTGCTTTTTGTGCATGTTACTACATCCACAATCTTTCTTATAACAAACAATGTTCATATTTGTTGGCACTGATTTTAAAATCTCATGTCGAAATAAAATGTTCTAAATGTAAATTATACGCCATTGTATACCTACGCCTCACATTGTGCATAAACACAATTGAAGGATATTTTGGTTCTCAGTATATTGACATGGAATTCAATTCCAATATGGTGCACGAGCCATGTGAAGTTTATGCCGAATCGTTGAACTATTTATCTTCTATTTTCGAGAAGGTACACTCAGCTCTGTTGTCGGCTCATCAACGCAATTGTTTATTTTATAATCTTCGCCCTAATCCGGCAGAATTCTTCAAAACTAAACGATATTAATGTTAAACCACTTGGCGAATGGCATATAAAAGATTTAAAGATACATAAAACTACATAAAATAAAAAAAGAATACTTGTAACACTTATAACCTATACATTGTTTATTTTCCAAACGAATGTTCTCTAATTTATGTTACCGTTTGTAGTAGTGTGCCTATTATAAATTAATATTTTTTGTTGTGGGTAGCAAATATTTTTTCTCGTAAAATACACTATTTTTTTAAATTGCTGCGCAGTTATGTACCCAAATGTTGTGTTGAACATTGTTTTAAAAAGTCTTACCATAAACTAAATATATTGTTTTTTTACCCTGTGGATCAGTGGTTAAAAGGTCACTGTCAGCCGAGCATACAAGTTTGATTCTCGCTTGTAGTCTTTTCTGGAAGTCTATTTATTTTAATGTCTACTTTGTTGACGTATTATTTTTTTCGCTGTGCTTTGTTCTGAAGTTTTTTTATTGTTGTTGTTCATAATTTTGTATCGATTTTATAATCGAATTGTTATTATAGGTACTTTTATAAAGCAATATTGTGTGTGATTGACCGGGCGTCGCGAACTCGGAACAGTCAAATAGTACTTATCTAATTAAAATATATCTAGTTTGTTATTGCGATTCACACGCGCTCACTCAGTGACGCGCTGGTAGATATATACCGAACTTATGATTCATCATTGTTTACTTTAATAGTGTGTTCATTCATCTTGGACAATCGTGGTCTTTGTAATTAAACTGAGCAAAATAATTATGTATTTTGTTGTTCTTTTGTAATTCAGTAGTCATTTTGTAGTCTGCAACTTGAATTTACTTTTGTTTAACTTTTATATAAATTCTGTTTCTTGTGCCTAACTATGACTTAGTATTTTGTTTATCTAGTGGTCAAGGTGCCGAACCCAAGAATAATAATTCGTAGGGCTAGACGTAACTTCTCTTACCTGTAACTCATTCTTAATGACGTCCCTAAGCGCTTCACGCCTTTAATGGTTGTCTCTCATATTCTGTTGTTATGTTATGGCCTAAGCACTTATGTAGTGTGTGGCGGCTTTATGGATGACGGGTGTGTTAGTTTATCATAGGGCAGTTGTTGCGTGCGTATTGTGGGTAATATATTATATTTATAGCTAATGTAATTATGTAAGTTTGGTTGTTTACTTAAAATACTGACACCACTTCCACTACTTGATTACAGGTAATCCTCAACGAGCTGCTAGCCAAGGGAATTTTCCCTAGGGAAAATTCTGCCCTAAAGAGGGGGGTGTGTGACGTCGTGCCCCTCCGTCTGAACTGTGACGTCGAACGAAAGTGGGAGCGCCTCTGCCCGCGCGCCCCCGCACGCCATATATAAGCGTGCGACGCTGTTCAATCGGCCCTCTGCTCCAGCTCACGGCCAGTTAAGTCTTCTTCCTATCAAGACCCTGGCCTTCGGAACACCAGTGAACACCAAATATACTTGTCGGACCACGCCCTGAATTTACTCATGTTCTCAATTAGTAAAGTCTTAGTTTTAAAGTAGCTGCATTGTATCTACCTATATAGGCAATTATATTGTGAAGTGTACTATTCTAAAAGTGTTTTCATTTGTAAGTAAACCCTGATTTTCTTCCTTTTTTTTGATCGGCGAGTGATTGAGTCTGGCTCACCACCTACAAACCAATCACCCGTGCGACAGTACGTTGTTTATAAGAGATGGTAAGAATGAAGAAGATATTGAAAGAAGAGTTAATGCAGGTAATAGAGTGAATGGAGCGCTGAAGGCTTTTATGAACAGTCAAAACGTGTCCAAAAAGGCACGTTTGGCTGTGCATAGAGGAGTGTTAGTGCCTACCCTTATGTATTGTAGTGAAAGTTGGTTATGGCAGAAGAGACTTGAAAGTAGAATAAATGCTGTAGAAATGAGAACACTAAGAAGTATGTGTGGTATATCTTTGAACGACAGGGTAAAGAATAGTGTGATAAAAGAGTGGTGTGGGGTAAAAGAAGATGTAGTGACAAACATCGAGAAAGGCATGTTAAGATGGTTTGGGCACATGGAGAGGATGGATGACGAAAGACTGACAAAGAAGATATATAAGGCAAATGTGAATGGGACAGGACGAAGGGGAAGACCTAGGCGGACGTTCTCTGACCAGATTGGAGACATCCTAAAAAAAGGACAGGTCAGAAGTACCCTAAACAGAAGAGCATGCATGAGAAACTTGATGGAAGTGAATGAAATTGCAAATGGCGTTCCGTAGTCTCTGCCTACCCCTCCGGGAAACAGGCGTGAGTCTATGTATGTATGTATGTAAGTTTGCGGGTCGATGACGATTGTTTGTACCTGTCGGTTAAGCTGTCTGTCGTTAAACTTCATTTTCTTTTGTAAAGGCTGCTTTACTGTCATAAAATTATCCGAAACCCTATGTGCGGAGATTAAATGAAGGCGGAAGGAAAGGTGTCTGTTCGCTACAGACATTAAAAACTATGACAGTGAATAGAGTATTCGAAACCGCGAGTGAAAATCGTATAAAATCAGTGCTATCCAATCATGCGGTACACCGGGTTCGGTTCCCGGACGCGTCAAAGTGTTAAAAATAATGCTAAAATAGTGAAGTAATAATGGAATAGTTAAAATGTCAATAAGAAGTACTACACAGTACGTGAACATTAGTTTTGAAACTTGTGCTAACTGTAGGGACCTAGATATCGAATCATAAATAGTGTTATCAGTTGTAACAGATAAGAATCATAAGAACTAATCTATATATATAAAAAAATTCGTGTTAGTTACACTATTTATAACTCAAGAACGTCTGAACCGATTTGGCTGAAAATTGGTGTGGAGGTAGCTCAGAACCAGGAAAAACATATAGGATACAATAAGTTGCAGAAAATAATCTGAGAGTTATTTTAGAGAGGGTCGAAGTTTGTAGGTACAAACCTACTACCTATTGACAGTAAAAACGCATGCGCTGTAGTAATTGAGTGCAGCGCATGTGCTATCTGCATAGAGATATTAAGAATAGAGTGGCAGAGTGGGGCCTATTCGTGTCCGCCGGTGGGAGAGAGAACGCAACATTAAGGACCCCCTGCATCTCTCTCTAACAATACATGCACAAAATTGATACACGAAGATAGTTTGAAGTGACAAAAATGTTTATATATTTTTAAACTATTGATTACTAATAAACTGATTTAAATAATAGTTACAGGTAGCACGCCACTGCGTAATGTTGATGTTATGCATGTATTGTAAGAGAGAGATGCAGGGGGCCTTTAATGTTGTGTTCTCTCTCGCACCGACGGACACGACACAGTATTGAGTTAGGTACTGTTCTGCCACTCTATTCTAATATCTCTATGGCTATCTGTCAGTACTGTCTCATCATACATTGTCACACATTGTTAAATTGTGCACGGTCATTACATCGTTTGCTTATATAAACTAATAATTATTGTAACTGCCTTGGCTAATCCCTGCTAATATTAGGTATAAATGCGAAAGTGTGTATTTATGTAGGTAACGATTTCACTTTTACTAATTTTATAAATGCGAAGGTGTGTTCAGAGTCATATTGGACCGTAGCTTTGACATTTGACTGTATGTAAGGTAATGTTGTTGAGTAAGTACCTTTCGGTAGATAATGTCTTGGATACTGACCAAGTTATTTCGGACCCTATAGAGTTTCTGAACTCTTTAGAATTATCAGAAGTGCCTTCACACAACTTGAGACTGAAAGCTGATGTTCCAGTCCTGTTAATGTAGAATCTTAACGCACCAAAACTATGTAATGGTAAACGGCTATAAATAACACACATAGGACGAAACATTATAAAAGCTATTATAATGAGTGGGACGTCAAAAGGTAAAACTGTATTAATTCCCCGCATACCCATTATTCCCCAAACAATAAAGGAGATTTGTGTTACCCCGAATTTAACGCGAGCGAAGCCGCGGGCAAAAGCTAGTAGTTGATAAACAGCTGTTTTGTTTACATAGTCGTTTTATAGTTTTATAAGTGTTTTTTAGCTTCGTATAGGCTTGAAATCATGTCTAGATACTTTCTTACTACTAGTTATTACCTTATATAGTTAAAATACAAATAATTAAAAAACATTTGCATGTTTATCATAAACTTTGTTTATGTACGATAGTGTTTACTTAAGAAAATCTGTATTTTTTTCTTATGCATCGTAGGTTTTCATGTAATAACTTCGAATTGAATAAAGATATTTTCATGATGATTGTTTTAATAGATGCCTCATATAGCTGCACACAACGGCCTACCAAAATTACATGTGTAACTATAGTATTGAATAGTTTTTCAATAGAAAATATAGTGGGCGGGCCCTTGTGTGACGACATTTTTCAACAGTTTTTCTAGAATAGATTAGGGACGCAAGTAGTTAGGTTATTGGGTATGTATTTAAGGTATTGTATACCGATAGATAGAACTTCATAAGACCTATCTAATTATGTATAGAACATATATGTATGTATCACAGTACCTAAGATAAATACACATTTGTACCTTATCGAAAGTAAAAATAAATAAAGATTCTCTGTGCACGTGTTCAGTGCGGTGGTCGTCGTTAAGGTAAAGTTTCGAAGTACATAAGCGACCATGTATTCGGCCAGTTTGTTCCAAGCAACCATCTCGTGACCAAGTAACCATATGTAACCATCAAGCACCGAACACCTGAACAGCATCGCTCTCAACGTATGAAGATGTTTCATTTCTGAAGCACCGAATAGATCGAAGCCACCACCAGCGCACTGTAGCGGACCAGCTAAGGTTCGATTCCTGGCATCCGTTACAGTGTCCATAGAACGTAGTTGAAAAAATGTCATCCTGGGTTATTTAATAAAGCGATGAAACAACTTTAGCACAAACGCTGCGGTATTTCTAGCTCAATACAACATTAAAAAAAAGTGCGTAACTTTTTTTTGAAAGGCCGGCAACTCAATTGCATCACCTCTAGTGTTGCTTCGATGGCTAGTTTGTCTCCGATATCATAGAAAACTCTTGCATAGTTATGAATGTACGAAGTAAATAACACATTCGGAAAGTGTCATGTTTTTCTTCAGGACCAAAACCCAAATATAGAACGCACGTTAGGCGTATCTCTAGCGCGATGGTCACATGAAAACAGTTAAGCAGCAGTAAGGTTTAGCCAAATAAGTTGCAGCAATATAGTCGAATGTGTAGCTTATGTGAACCTATCACAATCTCGAACGAGCTAGTTACTAGTCATAAACGAACGTTTAAGGCCAATCCTGTGCAAACGTACTGTTTAAGGCAACAGCACACATATTTCTTTAGAGAACAACGTCTGACAATTTAAACGTTCTCTAGAAGCTAGAAACAGCTTCTGAATGGTTCAACTCGTCCACTTACAAACTCTAGCGGCAATAAGTCTATTGTGGCGGTTGATGTCAATTACAGCTGTAAAGCGACTGAACGTAGACAGTCCCTAAAAGAGACACGCTAACTCTAAGTTCATATAATTTGAATGTAGAGAGCTGACTTATAATGTCATCAAAATATGACGCTGTTTCATGTCATATAAATGAAGCTTCAATATGTACTCAGTTGTTAAGTTCCCCAGTCTTCAATACTAAAGTGCGGAGTGTTCTTTGCCACTAACGTGTTTGAAGAAGTGTTACTCACACAACAGTTACTCACACAAGATATTACATAGCTTGTACTTACAACGGTAAGTGAGCGATAAAAATTACGAACACGCAATCTATCCCTAAGACATCTTAAGGTACCAAATTCGTCTTTTTTCATCTAGCTTATCTTCATTCACGTGATTTACTTCCGCTAGGTCAATCGAATCGAGATTGGTCGACAAGTGTCTAGTAGTACTAAACAAAGGTTGTAGTGTTGTTTGTCAAATATTTAAGAAAGCTATCTTCACTTTTTCAGTATTAGCTAAAAGTGTAAAGCCAAGTCAACAATTATTTATCGTCAACTTCAATGTAACCTTCCTATCTATGTATTAGATCTGTTGGACACTAATGTTATCAATTTCATAATGATATTTACTCATTACGTATAAACTCTGTGCTATCTAAATACAAATGATATCAATCTTATCATATCGCCAAAGAAAATTCTTATGTGACGTCATAATTATTGGCCACACACGGATATTACACCAGCATTAATTAAAAAAAATATTTTGAGTAGAGAACGCTCGCTCATTTTACTTTTATTTAACCGTTTCTGCTGACCACGTCGGAATTTCAGGAAATCCCGTCTTAGTGCACCTTTACAATCCTAAGAAACAAACATGCCAAATTATAGCTTCTTGTGCCCAATGGTTTTGGCTGTGCGTTGTCTGTCTGTCGGCAACGCAAGAATTATTTGAATACAGATTCTCCCTATGTAATCCATTCTTGGATAAAGTAAAAAGTTCATCCAAATATTTATATTTGTATCTTTTAAAATAATCATTTATTACTGTAACTGTTTAAGAGTAAAACTCCATAGCATTCATCGCATCGGCAGAGGCAAAACGATTAGCAGTGACATTACATTAACGAAATGTTTGAAATATGAAACTAATCTATCTTATCACCAAACGAATATCGTGTATCTTGTTGTATGTTAGAATAAAAAGTTGAGAATAAAGTTTTCATGTACCAAATGTAACTGTACTCACTACTTTGTATCTGCTAGGTATATCACATTTAGGTAGGTATCACTAACTATGTATATATAATCATCATCATCATCACATCAGCCGAAGAATATGCGGGAGGTAGGCCACCTCTGCTACGACGTCCTGTGCATGGCCGCGACTTCAGAACCGTTCTGCTCCAACGGCCATCAGTTCTTCTGGCTATGTGCCCAGCCCACTGCCACTTCAGTCTGACTATTCGGATATCTATTCGTATATGTAAGTCCTATTCAAACGTGTCGAATTTAATTGCAATCGGGCATTTAAAACTTATATCGAGTTGTTTCGGCTCCATTTGACGCGGAACACCTTCACGCCGCGCTGGATACGATCCAACCGTGACGTCACTCACACGCACACTAACACACTTATGTTCCTGATATGTTGCACACGCTGACAACAAGATTCTAGATGTTTAAAGCCAGAATACATGCTTTGCTTGCGTTAAAATATATAGTTTTACAGGTAAAACGATATTTAGAAGAGGTGTTTTAAGGTAAAATACTCTATATTCTCTCACAGATCAAATTCCTGAATAAGAGATGGAGGACATATATATCGAATTTATTATTTATTACGAGACAAAACCAATTTAGTTCTAGATAGCTTTAAAAAATATATTTTCTTGAATTTACATACTAGTTCAAATACTTAACTGTGAATCAATGCTTATCTAAAGTACATTCACAATGACGTCATCGGGTAAATTTACGTCTACACTGCATTGAACTCGAATAGTGTGGAGGTATGGCAGAAGTATAACAAAGTCCATATATGCCATTATACTAAGATGTATAAATCTTGAAGGTCTCCAGCGATGCATGCAGTTTGCCAAGTTTAAGGCACTCCAAGGGCCTTATATAACGTAGCAGCGTCCCACAAAGATAGACTCTCGTTGTTGGCACACGATGCGATAGATTTGTTCGCGAAGCTATCTCTTTAAATCTTTTAGATGAACTCATAAAATGAGCCACCCGTCACTGAAAATGTGGCGGGAATTTTTAGAGGTGACCTATATAGATATTTTAAAGCGGTCGCTTGGACCAAGAATGTACTCTGCTTACTGTGTTTGGAAGGTGAATGGGGATTGATCAATCATGGTTTAGTAGTGGTCGCTGTTGTAAATAAATATATTTTGTCAACTGATCCCAATCTAGAAAGAGCCTGTGCCATGGTAAAAAGATAACTGATAAGATAATCGTGATTCGTGCGCATCACACAATGTTTTGTCCTGAATGGGAATCGAACCCATGGATTGACACCCTTTCCAGAAGTACTTTCGGCATAGCAGGCAGGGTCACTAAAGGTCTTAGCATATGGGACGTATTATTTCTCGTGGCGGACGGAACGGGACGGCAATCGATATCTTATAAATGTTAGAAAGTTAGTCTTAGTAAGTAAAGCTCTACGTGAAACAAATTACAACTGTGTGTCTGTTTACGATTTGGTACTAGATATTTTCAATCAGATTGTTGCTTTACTGCAGCTGTGCTTACTCCAGTTTTACTCCTTCGTCACCGAGCCAACAACTATAATAAATTAAATTAGACGGTACTTGGCGAAAATCCATTGTAAAGTGATAATGCGAAACTTGGCACTTCCCTTGGAATGTCAACTAGGACGAACTACATATATTTGCAACTTGGAAATGCTGAATTATTGATAAGTATCTATGGTGTTACAGGAATACGAAACATTTGAGTTCGTTTGTATATAAATGCAAATTTATGAATATATGTGTAGGCACGTGTTTCAAGGTAGTTTTGCTGCATCTATAATAGGTACCTATCACTCCTATTAGGTGCAGCAAGACTACCTTACTTACGAGCACATATTTTTTATTAACTTTCCACTACCTGGAATGGAAGGATGTTGGGTAAGATTATTGATATTAATTAACTCGAGAAATGTTTAGAACTCCTCGTTATTCTCTCTCAAATACATTTTTCTGTAACGTGTTTGACTGTTCGTGTACTCTTTCTGACGTGTAGGTATGTTGCTTTATAGAAACATAATTTCTCTTCATTTCACAGTATCAATACCTGTCTTTATTCAGATAATAGATCGTTAGAGTTTGAAAGAGTATAAATATGATGTTGCATCTTCTTCAGCAACATAGCAATGCAAAATTCGTATCTTTAAAAGTTCGGTTTTCTAAATAATTTAACGTTTTTAAAAGTTCAGCATTAAAATATCACACAAGGATTCGGATGAAAGCTGTACAGTGTATCGGGCAGCATATTTGACAGTGATACGCACGGATGCAGACAGCTTCTATGTATCTGCGCGCACTACTAATGTAATAACATATCACAATGCACCAGAGAGGATCCATCCACAACGGATTAGAAGCCGCGAACTGTTCCAATTACAATCAAACGGCGTAAGACAAAACACACTATTAATGTAATATAGTCTTTAGGTGACGTGCTTAAGGTGTCAATTAAGAAGGCAATGATGGTAGTTAGTGCTTTTGGATAGAAGATTGGTGTCGAAGAGACACGTGAAATCAACAGTGCAGCGTAGCCCAGACGTGCGACTAATTACTACGGTATGTGGTTGTTCGCTTTCATTATAGGGAGCTTTTTGCCTTTAGACGTGTTTCGGAGAAGCCTGAGATGCCTTTGTGTTCTACTTTTATTTTCAAGTTCTGAACAAATAATTGATGGAGAAGTTGCGTAAGCTAAAGCAGAGAGATGAGTATTAAAAGTACGGGTCTTATTCGCGATATTCAATTATTTTAAGGTATAAATACCTCTGTTTAACCGATGTTTCGGCCGCCTTACAACAGCCATGGTCGCGGCAGGACTCGCGCGAATAAGACCCGTTATAATAAAATTGTATGATGTATACAAATCGCGAAAGTTTAAAATCGATTATTATTATTCTGGTTGAGAGGTTGGCTCAAAGGAGTATATGTATAAGCTCTGCAGTTTGAGCTTTTTATATTATAAAAGTAGCTATCTTAATTGGTGGTAACAAGTGAATTGTGAATTCTGTAAAGTAGCTGATATATTATGTGCAAATGTGAATTTCTGCTAATGTTCTATTTACGCATTGGTTTAAATAAAAATTGATTCGAACAATTTCAAGAAAAGGCTTCAATAAAAATCGATACTATTAATAAAGTTCATTAAAATAAGGCTAATTTACCTCATTATTTTTCTTAATCCTGTAAGAGAGACAGAGTTAATAAGAGAGCGTACTCACTGTCGCTCGTCAAGTTCCGCAATCCAATATCACGAGGAGCATTTTATCTCTAAAGTTTTCCAACAGTCGCCCGCAAATATACGATTTTACAGTGGTCATAGTGACAGTTTGTGAGATCATGTAAAAGTACGTCCAACTTTGTTTGTTTGAGCTGCAACTTTGTGGAACTGTGTCCGGCGAACAACCGAGCACTGATATCGTTGCATCTACTACATCTTAATATACTTAGGTCAATGAATATACTAAGTACTGCATATCTGACGTACTAAGGACGCCCGAAAGTTACTAAGCAGAACAACTGTAGTTGTGTAGGATTTCAATACAAAGAGTAGACAAATATAAATCTCATTAAAGTTAGTGTAATGTCTCGAAAGTTATTTCATTGTGTAGAACAGCGACGCACACTTAGGCATACAATGCCACGGCCCGCCATAACTCAAAGCGAACGACTTCATGTTGTATCTTAAACAATTTATTTAGGATGCCGCTCCCCGCGCCGCTCCCCAACCCGACGTCGTCTCGCTCAAATTTTAAATTATCATTTGATTTCACGCGGCCATTGTTCGCGAAAAATAACAGAGCTAAGATACGCGTGGAAGACAAATGCGAAGTGGCTTTGTTTGTGGCGAAAAATCATAAAAATATAAGACGATAAAGTGCCGTGATTTATTCGCGTCGGGGCACCGTAGTGGCGGCGGTTCGCGCCCCATACTTCGTACTCCGCCATTCCCGCGCCGCTCCCGCGCCGCTACCGCACCGGTGTCGCACCGACGCTACTGGCGTTTATTGCATTGCGCTTTGTCTCGAGCAATATTCAGTACAAGTTTATGTACAAGTAGCGCGTTGCCGCCAACTGAGTTGTGTGCTACTCAACGTGACTCCTCACGTGTATCAAACGTTATGAAACAGTTTCACTCAAAGCGTCAGCTTAGTGACGTAAATATCAACTTGCAGTTTCGTGTCTTAGCTAAATCAGACTCATATACATACGAAGCAAGCAATCTGATTTTCATATTTAAGGAAAGGAACATTATTTACTTAACAAATTTAATCAAGTACAATATGCTTATCACCAATTCTTTGAAAAAACATTACCATCTAATCTGTTTTAATTAGTAAACATTATCGCTGTAAACACGTGTAGATACATCATTGAAGCGTCACATAGTCTCACACATTTTTATCTTCCCATCTCAAAACATTATTTACTTTAATTTCAGCTAATAAGTAAATATAAGCTGCAATATATTTCATTCTATTAGAGTACGAGATACGTTTCCTAGAATACAATGTCAAGGAGCTATTTAATTAAGTACTAGATGAATCCGTAGCCGCGTAGAAGGCGTCACCCGCACGTAGCTGCTACGCCTCTCGTAGCGACACGGGCTGTTCATTTGTACAATACGTGCTACGGTACCTGCTACTGCCTTAAAGCGTACTTGATCTTGTTATAGACGAAACGTGATTTATGTTATTGCAGGTTGCCATTATTTTCGTGGGATGTCACAGCTTGAAATACACTGGCGTGTGACGTAACTTGCTACGTTCTTTTTTGTTTATTACGGATGAACTGCGTAATGCATCGTTTTTTTAAGACACCTTGTATTACAAACCGATTATATTGATGATTACTGAGAATTAATTAGACTGCAACTATTTTGATATATGAGTGCTCCATGCAACACTTGAATGTTACATTTTGGCGACGCATCTGAAAATCACGTATTAAAATAGAGATACTGTGGTTATATTTTATTTATAGGAAAACTGGTAAGTAAACATTATACAGGATGTCCCAGAACTCAACGTCAAGCCGAAACGGGGTGACAGGATTGATCATAACCATCACGAGAAAAATCTGAAAAAAATCTATCCCATGCAGTTTGAAAATTATGGGCATTTTAGGAAAAGCCTAGAAATTTGATCAAACTGTACCATTTTTCGGTTATTGTGGTTATTCTTTTTTATTTTTGTTCATTTGAACATTGGAAACGTAATCCTAAATAACATTTCTAGAATCCCAATAAAAAATAATGACACAATTGCCTTGAGTTTCCGAGAATTGAGACTATTTGTTAAACTACGAATTTAAAATTTTCAAGATTCGTCGACTTTGACAGCTCTTCCTTTAAAAAAATATACTAAAGTACCTTGGCAAGTGACATTAAAAGTTGGCGCATTTAATCAGAATTCTAAAATAGTACAAAACTTGTTAGCTCTATTCAATAAAAAAGAGTAAAAAAATTAAAACCTCAAGTAAATCGATATTTGCTATCTCAGTTAAAATGTTTTTGATTCGCACAAGCTCTAGGTAGGTTCTTAATTTTAAGGCAAAATGAAGTGAGAGATGGATAGTGAGTATGTTTGCCATGAGTGAGCGAGACAGATAGTGACGCCACTTTTACCCAAGTGAAAAAAAGTTAATGAAATAATGAAAAATCTTGATCTAGTTTAATTTAGGTTTGTTGGAATAAAAGTCAGATAGAGAAATAACATTTTTATTACAATAAATGTTCAAATTGTTTACCATCGGCCTCAATACAAGCCCTACATCTTCTTAAAAAAAGATCTACATATTGGTCGGGCATATCTTCAAGAGTTGATCTCCTCAGCTGCTTGAGAAATGCGTTCACGCAGGTCGGCTACGTTCTCAATGGGCTTTGAGTAAACTTTTTCTTTGAGAACTCCCCAATAGAAAAAATCCAGGGGATTTAAATCTGGTGAACGGGCGGGCCACGAGATAGTGCCTGAACGTCCAATCCACCTTCCCGGATATTCCTGGTCAAGGAAATCTCTTACTTGCACTGCGAAATGTGCTGGGCAGCCATCTTGTTGAAACCACATGTCGCGAAGATCTGCTAGTGGTACGTCCTCTAACAGGGTCGGTAAATCTTCTCTTAAAAAAAATATTTTTAAATAAAAAAGAAAACCGACTTCTAAAATCACTAAGGAACTAAAAAGCAAAAAATAATTGGTTTTGGAGCAAAAATTTTTGGAGTCGGTGCCATGCCAAGTATTTCTGATCTGACTATAAAACCTCTACACTTTTTTATATAACTTTCGTTGTTGATTGAATAGGTAGTTTGTAGTTTAGTAACTTTTTGCGTAAGGGCTTGTCACCGACTCCAAAAAGTTTTGCTCCAAAACCAATTATTTTTTGCTTTTTAGTTCCTTAGTGATTTTAGAAGTCGGTTTTCTTTTTTATTTACAAATTATTTTTATTTTTTGCTTTTTAGTGGTATACTAATAAAAAAATAGTAATAGGTGGTAAGTAGCTACATAGGATAGTGTAGGTGGTACATGATGTGGAGGCCTTCCTTACGTACCTCAATTCTGAAATGTAGATCTGTACCTTTCTGGCAATTTCAAGTATTTTTTTTTTGTTTTCAACTTACTAGCCTAAACACGTTCGTTTTAGTTCTATCATCAGATCCCGGCAAACATCCAGTACCAAAGTGTTTGCCAAGACAAAACAAACGAGCCTAAACTCGATGAGATTGCGTTATTGTATTACAAAGATCCCATGGGCACCTTCCTGCTCTATCATCAGACTTTGGCAAACATTCAGCGCTAAAGTCCATGTAAAGACGAATCAAACGAGACCAAACTCAATGGGATTGCGTAATTTTATTACAAATATCCCATGGCTACCGTCCTGCTCCATCATCAGAGTTTGGTAAATATTCAGCACTAAAGTCCATGGAAAGACGAATCAAAAGAGCCCAAACTGAATGGGTTTGCATCTTTGTATTAAAAAGATCCCATGGCCACCTTCCTGCTCCATCATCACAGTTTGGTAAACATTCAGCATTAAAGTCCATGTAAAGACGAATCAAACGAGCCCAAGCTTAATGGGATTGCATCTTTGTATTGCAAAGATCCCAGGGCCACCTTCCTGCTCCATCATCAGAGTTTGATAAACATTCAGCATTAAAGTCCATGTATAGACGAATCAAACGAGACCAAGCTCAATGGGATTGCGTCTTTGTATTACAAAGATCCCATGGCCACCTTCCTGCTCCATCATCAGACCCTGGAAAACATCCAGTACCAAAGACCATGTAAAGACGAATCAAATGACCCTAAACTCGATGAGATTGGGTTGCTGTATCACAAAGTTCTCATGGTTACCTTCCAGCTCTATCATCAGACCATAGAAAACATCTAGCATCAAAGTCTATGTAAAGACGACTCAAACGAGCCCAAACTCGACGGCATTGGGTTGTTATCGTCAAATCGCTTCAAATGTGCTTATAAAATTTGAATAGTTCCTCCGATTTTTTCAGGATTACATGATCAGATCCTGACCTGATGATCATGGGATCAACTAGGAGGTATACTCTTTAGAGGCACTGAATGCGACGCCCAACAATTACCTACCAATTAGTAAGAGCAAGACACACACCCCTCCCTCCCCCTCTAATACATGACGTAATAAGTTTACAAAACAGGGGATAAAACAATTTCTCTCCGGCGGTATTTGTTCGCGGACGTTTCATTATGTGACGAGATTGGATTAAATTGTTGATAAAACGTGCACGATACAATATCATGGGCTGCGTAATCTTGGGTTTTTGCGATATTCGGCCTGTCATCGAAATAACGATGTGACGATATTAAGATGTGGAGCGAGATTGCTTTGGGAATCGTGGGTGTATACAACATGTCGTGCTTTGTGCTCTAGGCGACTAGATGTTGTAACGGAAGCGTATTTTAATTTGTAAATATATTGGCACTGCTAGTCTTGGATACAAACGTATGGCGCGCACCACTGTTTTTCGAAGTTATTTGCGTACTAAATTGTTAATTACAGTGGCTGAACGGTGAAGTGAAACATCTTCCAGCGTGGTGGATTATGGTCTTTGGATTAAGGCCCGAGCCCAGCAGCGAGATATAAGGGATGACATAATAAATTGTGACGGAAAGCGTTGTGAGTTAACCTACATGCCTGACAGGTTCTCCATAATGCCCTCGGAAAATATGTCAAGGTCTGTAATGCATACCAAATAGCAAGCCAGCATAGTGGACATTGCCTTAACCCTTTTTGTAGTCCGAAAAAGCCTATGCCCAGCAGTGGGATAGTTTATAGATACGGCTGATATAATATATTATGTACCATATTAGTCAGAATAATCTTTTTGAAACAAACACACCTGAACCCGAACTATTGAGGTCAATTTAATATTAATAATATTCTACCACATACACACATCACCATCTAGTCCGAAACTAAGCTGAGCTTGTACTATGGGTACTAGATAATAGATAAACATACATATATACCTACTTTTTTTTTGTAAATACATACATTTTATACATAGAAACACCCAGACCAAGGCAAACATCCATGTTCATGCACACAAATGTTTGACTTGAGCAGGAATCGAACCCGTGACCTTCGGCGTATCAGTCGCTTACACTCCCGCGGCGCCAACCGGTCGACAAAATACTACGTAATAGTAGCCACATTAGTAAAGGACTTTTAAAGCTATTACCCTCTACCTTCAGTAAATAAACCTTAGCATTTTCTAGAAATATTTCAGCCATATGCAATAGGATGCTCATATATCACATGAAAGGTGACGTAAGTGTACAATGAATATCGACGAGTAGTTTAAGCATCGAGTCTCGAACGAACAGATACTTAAGTGATATTTGGTGCCTGTAGTATGCTGGGGTAGACTGACTATACAAAATAGAAAGTAATGTAATGAATGGTGTTAAGCATTGCGAACGTGGCAATACTGCCGGTCTTCTGAGCTTGCTATCGGTATCGCTGCGGAGGATTCTTTCGAAGATTTTTAGATGGCTTCTTTTTATGTATTGTTATATTTCCATTGCTGCTATTTTTCATTGTTACCTATTTATTACTGTCTCAGCCTTATCTCGGCGTCATTCAACACTTTCATTTGGAGCCTGAGGTGCGGTTTCTAGGCCAACCACATAAGGCTTAGTTATTAGCTTTGCCGCAATATTATTCTTTGCTCCTTTTCAGCTAGTTAGTCAGGTACCATAGTGTCTGTTGTGATGTGATTATCTCTTCTGTGGATAACATGTATTTTTACTTTGTTTGTCACGCTCATTTTATCTGCTCATTAGACTTCTGACTTAATTTGTTATAGAATTGACGACATTTAAACGTATTCTTCAGAATTGGGCTTTCTTAAAATAACAATAACTCTTTAATTTATTAATATTTCTATTCTAATACTTTTATGATAGTATACATTTTAAATTGATGACTCTTTATGGGAGGATACGGCTTCTTAGATTGAATGCAAGATCTTACGTACATATATTAGCAAAATAAAAAATTGAATCACAAACAACGAGAGTTTTCCGTAAAGTTATTGTTATTATCAATAGAATATTAGTTACGGTAACAGTATAGCGAAAAATGTATTACAGTGGTACATAAATTAATTCTCCTGCGTCTGTTGAAAATTGAGATCTCATATCAAACCACGATTGAACAATTGGTTGAAAATTTAAATACTGACCGAAAATTATACCTTTTAAATATAAGTTGGTAGCTCCTTGCACGAGAGAGATTTATTAACAGTGTAAGTACACCACTAAAGTTAGATCTCACAGGTTACCGGGTACTGAGGGTATTTGTAAAATGTAATTGAGAGCAGTCACTGCAGTCACGTACGTAGCAGGTTAGGTGCTTGCCAGTGTGAGAGCAGTTACTGATTCGTATGCATAGAATATCCGCGTAATTTGCGAACTGATTGCAAGGATCAAGGTGAGATTTAAAGAACTCTCAGGAGGGAAAATTGCTGAGAAAAATTCTCGCTCAAGTAGAGGGGTGTGGGAGGGGGCAGGGTACCGAGCCTTTATAATGCAAATTATACTGATTGTTCCCATCGCATCGGATTCCAATAATTTACGAGAGTTCCACGTGGAAGTCCAACTTCCGAACGCCTCGATCATCGATTCAGGACGTCGTCGTGCGTAATATTTTTAAAAAGCTTATGATTTAGAGAGTTGAACTTAAGATAACATTTAGTAGGAGACGTCTAAAATCAATTAAAAAGTAAGAGACGTTTTTGTTATTTGTGTTGCAATTTTTTTTATCAGCTCTTACATAATTTGTAAACAGTTTATATGTGACAATGGTTTACAAAATGTGACTTTTGTCATTCACGATAACGTTTACTGTCTTCAAAGGACGACTTAGTAATAAATACATACACGTCCATGCGGTGAGTCTCAGCGAAGCCAGCTAGCTGACTAATGTGACTGTCATTCACTAATAGCTACACTAATACCGTTGTGATCGGGCTCTTACACTAATACAGGCATTTGTTTTGAGCCGCAGATTGCGTATGTTTAACTTGGTACATCAATTATGCCGTGATAGGCACTTCGAACGTAACGGTTTGCCACGACGAAGTTCTGTCATTTATTAAATGGTGATGCTTTATTAGTCTAGTTTAAAGAATACTAAAATTAATCGCATATTTTTTATCACCCTATTTCATCCGGTTTTTGCGTTATTTATTATATTTCTTTGTTTTGTTACGGCCTTTGTGTAGCAGCTGCATTGACCATTGAAGACCGAGTTTCATCACTCGTGAAGCTCCACTTACGGAGCCTCCAACGAGTTTAATAAGAGTCGAAAAGATGAATAATCCACTTCCCTCTATATGTATCGCAGAAGCGCCTAAATGGATACAAAATCAATTAATGTTAGGTTCAGTGTTGTTTAACTTTTTGTTTATGGAAAACATCAACATTAGCTTCTTGTTCTTTGTGATGGGGACGTTCATTGTTTTTTAATTAAAATCTTTAAGTTCAAAGGTTTGTTATTAGCAGTCTCCTTATGACCCTCAAGTGCGTAGGGGTCTCGCTTGAGTTAATACTGGCTATAATTGCCAAAGCAGCTTCTGGTGCTATGCAGAGGTCTGTTAGTTTTAATTTCATTTATATATATGTCTTTTGATTGGAACACTGCGTCATTATTAATTTACATCTGGATGTGGATTGAGTGCGACTGCTCTGTCATTTTTTTTTATCCATGAACTCAATCAAAGGGAACACTGAATTTGATGCGAATTCCGTGTGAATTTCGAATAAGCATCATAATGTTTCCCATCAGCATTTAAAAATACCCTCGCAAATTCATTGGAAATTTATCGTAATCCTTTTTCAGAATTCGCGAAAGCTATTTACATTCCTGAGAATGTACTGGATCAAATGTTGGGTATACTTATTCTCTTTTTTATTGGTTGGGAGAAATAGAAGGTTATATTATATCTCGCCGCTGCTGTGTGTTTTGTTCCTTTATCATGATGATGAATTTTAATGTGATCGAGTTCCAAATTACATACAACGATTCTAAAGAAGTCTTTATTAAAAACCTCAATGACACAAACCAATCAGAAACCGTTTTTATAGCCTTACTTAAAAAAAGTAACATCATACTCGATAATACTGCATATCGATTGCATATCGATTTGTACATGCGCTGTTCTCGAAAATTATAGGGAAAATCCGTTGCATTAAAATTTATCCTCTGAAGTGACTTGTTGAAAATATTTCCGTAATGTTTGAAGTGCTGACCAATTCCTGTAATTAAATTTAGTATTATAAAATAAAAGTATTGTGCAAAGCTATTTTCATTATATATCAGGCTTTCTTAAACTTTTTGTAGTCACGGACCACTTTCACAATGTATACATTTCCATGGATACCTACTAACGAATAACTTACAGTAAAAATAAGCCTTATTTATAGAAAAATTACTTTCACTACCCGATGCTCGACGCTCCAAGTTTGTTCAAGGAGTGAGTTTAATGCACAAATCTATATCTATATAAAAGAAAGTCGTGTTAGTTACACTATTTATAACTCGAGAACGGCTCAACCGATTTAGCTGAAAATTGGTGGAGAGGTAGCTCAGAACCACGAAAAACACATAGGATACAATTAGTTGCAAAAAATAATCTGGGAGGGATTTTACAGAGGGTCGAAGTTTGCACGGACAAACATACTATCTATTGACAGTAAGAACGCATGCGCTGTAATAATTGAGTGCTGTGCTGTGCGTATGTGCTATCGTATGTCTATCAGTACTGACACATTATACATTGTCATATGGTGCACTGTCATTACTTTCGCTTACATAAATAAACTAATAATTATTGTAACAGTCTTGGCTAATCTCTACTAATATTAGGTATAAGTGCGAAAATGTGTATGTATGTATGTATGTACCGATTGCGCGCTGAACCGGCTGAACCAATATCCTCTACTCAAAAATGCGAAAGTGTGTGTGAAATAGAGATATATCGGACCATGGCTTTGACATTTGACTGCATGCAAAGTGATGTTGTTGAGCACCTCTCGGTAGATAATGTCATGAATACTGACCAAGTTACTTCGTACCTTATAGAGTTTCTGAACTCCTTACAATTATCAGGAGTACCTTCACGCAACTTGAGACTGAACGTTGGTGTTCCAGTCCTGTTAATGCGGAATCTTAATGCACCAAGGCTTTGTAATGGCAAACGGCTACAAGTAACACCTAGGACGAAACATTATAAAAGCTATTCGCTATTGCGAGTCAGACTCGCTCATGAAGGGTTGCGTAGTGGAGGTATCCACTTACCATAGCCATTATCTTCGACTAACTATTAATAGTATTTGTATAAACGACAAAGCTGTATTAGCTGTTTTTAAGATGTGCTTTATTTAAAATTTATTTTATTTAGATTTGTCAGTCTCTTACTTTAAAAGTTAGAGGGACACACACACCCATTTTACCACTTTGGAACCGTATATCTTTCAAACGATTGACTTTGAGAAACAATGGTTTTAGGAACCTCAAAGTAATTTTTAACGACCCATTTTCCACATCAGTTCCATGTATTAAGAGCCATCCTTACTATTCAATATTTTTTATTTTTTATAACGTCGTAAAGCGGTTCACGGAATACATATACCTACCAATTTTCAAATGTGTAAACTGAATAGTTTCGGCATAAAGTGGCTGTGACATACGTATAGACTGACAGACATAGCGCGTCTATAAGTATTCCGTGTTGAGCCATTTTTAATTACGGAACTCTAAAAATACTGTTTACAGAAATGTTTTATTAATACTTCTTGCGGTTATATTTCTTATTAGTCCCTATGAACAGAATTAAAACGAAAATTACTATCAAACGAGTTTGGTGTTCTCCCCGAATTTAACGTGAGTGAAGCCGCGGGCAAAAGCTAGTCTCAAATAAATATGTTCAGTATTCAATGAGCCACTGCACTATTACTCATGCTACGGACCTCTTACTGTTATATATGAATATTAAAAAAACTAAAGCTTATAGTACAAAACTTTAAGCAACATTAAGACATAATTATTGTAAGCTTAACTTTAAAGCAAACGTACAACTGTATTCTTCGAGTATTACGCGAGCTTCCATATTTATTCCACGCAATGATAATCGCGTAAACCGGCCTCATCAAGTTTATTATCTGCCATGAAGTGAACTACATACGTCCTGGCGGAACAGGCTGTTCATACGAAACACTTTATTTGATTGTAGCTCTGGTTTAGCGACTAATTCAATCTCATTCTGTCACATGGGGTAAAGTGACATTCATTCAGTACTCATCATATTCTGTTACACAATAGTTCTCGTAGTAGCGAAACTGCTAAGCCACATTTATAATTTAGATGTAAAGTTTTTGAAGTTAGGTCACGTAAAGTTAAAAAGTCGGCTGTAGATAAGATTTAAAATTTTTTGTTAGTGCGAGTCATTTGGTTCCTATTGGCAATGTTTTACATAAAAATGATATTGATGGCATTCAATTTTTTTGGCAAGTTAGTAAACAAAAGAAAATACTTCCACATCCTAGAGATTATAATATTCTATGCTGCAATAGTCGAGTAGCGTAGCCCGACTTTCTACATAAAAAATGTTGTGGTGCCAGTGTAGGACAAAGCTCGTCCGCCGTTCACAATGGGTCGTTAGAAGCAATGTGATGCAGAAGTTGTAAGATATATAAATTCAATTCAGGTGTGTATTAGTGGATAGGCCTGGATACCTCTAGAGGAGTCTCAAGTAGCCACTAATTCCTCGAGTAGGGATGTAACTGAGATAACGTTAGGATATAAAAGGACAACTGCTTAATTATAGGGCCATTTATGCCTAATTCACTAGAAAACGGACAACATAAACTGTTCCAATAATTTAAAATGAAACTTTAGATTTTTAAGCTTGAGTTCCTTTCCTCTCCGCTCTTTGCGAGAGATATAATACCGCAACATTAAGCAACACAAAGTTGCCCGTCTGCCCGATACCGTTACGTCGTTTGGAGTGTGCAATTATATGTAAATCTCGTGCGCGGGGGGCGCCTGGCGGCAACATTAGCGTGCGCGTTATATCTGATAATACGAGTTTAAGTGTCGCTCACGTGTTACGCACGTAATGATGCGATGCTTGCACTAGTGTCGCCACATCGCGTTGTCTGCACTAATGGTTATTATTATTATTATTTTAAAGTAAAATTCTTCTTATGTAGGATGAAAAATTAAGAATACATATAAAGTGTCACTATTCTGTACTGCAGGTGTGGTAAAAGGCAACTAACTACGGAATTCAATATCCGGTCTATAGATAGATCTGTAGATATTAGATTCTTTTTTGGACATAAGCGTCATACAAAAAAGTTACACGAATCTCGAATCTCAAAATCCATGTATGGTTCGAATATTGAAAATGGCCGTAGACAAGTATACGAAGGCTGCGTCTCTTTTATTGACTCACGGTGCTATTGAGATGCTAATTAGGAGAGGTTCAACAGTCAACTGCGAAAGGACTGTATGATGAAAATTCATTAACAAATCATCTTTAGATAAAGGTTAGAGAGGCCGTTATCAATTATGATAGCATGCTCAATTTTGCATTTATACATTTGTACAGTTATTTATTTATTTATTTATAGACTCACGCCTGTATCCCCGAAGGGGTAGGCAGAGGTGTAATATTACACCCACACTTCGCCATGAAGTTTTAGGTCCCACGTAACAGGGAGCGAGCCTATTGTCGTTACCGGGCACATTACCAGACTCCGTGCTGCTACTGAGAATTTGGAAAAACCCAGTAACACTTTTGCCCGACCCGGGAATCGAACCCGGGATCGGATCGGATCCGATCAGCAGTCGCATACGCTATCCACTGGACCACGGAGGCAGTCACAGTTATGTACTTGCCAAAACGATAGTTGTTTGATCATCATCGAGGTAGCTTCCTTATCCAGTCTTGGGTATAGGCCTCTTCGCTATCTTTCCACTCGTGGCTGTTCCCCTCAAAGCCTCCGTGTCTTCTGATGTGCTAATCTGATCGTGCGGTCACGGAATAGATAGTAGGTACTAACGGTGCGGTGGTCGGTCTCTTTCTCATCTGTCGTTTTGTTGCTCGGATTGTTAATGGAGTTTTAGCTTTTAGGTTTCAGTTATCCTGCCAGACCAAGTATCGAACTGAAGTATTATGTAAACGTAAACGTGTTTTTCTAAAACCAGCAGCAATCTAATTTTAATTTCGCGAGTCGACAATAGTAGATAATAATTAGGCCAATGTAGATTCACGTCAGTTTGCCGAATTTATAATGGTTATAGAATATCATTCCCCGATATTCAAATTTTGACTCAGACATACATTATGACGTATTATTCTATCTTCTATGTATCTCCATTATCTATTCAGATCTTGGCAACTAATTAGCCAGAGGAATACTAGTGCCATTATTTCTACTAAAGCGCGTGTCAATGGATTTGTTTGTGCTTAACCATCCATTGTATTTACTTGGAAATTACTTGAACTATACATATATGTATTTTGGTAGGAATTATACAGGGTGTCACAAGACCCATCACCAAGCCGAAGTTTACTTGTTTTGGACATCATGCCAAGTCATACTAAGCGAAAATAAAACCTGGGAAACGATTTTTTTTTTAAGGAAACATATTTTTTAATCCGCAATAAAAAGTACGGGCGTCCAATTTTCGAAATCCCTAGTTATCCATGGGTGCATAGGACATCTATAGAACAGGTTGGCAGGGTAAATACATCCATATTGTACCTAATTACAAAAATGTCATAATAACTTTGGGCCTAAATATCTCCGGAACCAGTAATTTTCCAGGTGGTACAGAGGTAAAAAATGTTCGTAATGATTGGTATGTACCTACATTATGTGGTTTCAGTTTTCATTAAGGGTTTTTTTATACCCAGTATGTGATGAGTATGTTGTCTATAAGTAGTTTGGGTAGAAACGAATTGATAAATATGGTGGACCGATTAAAACAGTAACATTAATCATAGTTCTTTCTTTTAAATAGCCATGATTAACGTAACTATTTCGCTGGACAGAAATAAATTATTAAAACCAAGGAGCAAACATTAAAACTGTTTATTTGTTCCAGTATGTACATAATATTATAAAACTACCAAATGTATTTTTATACCAAATCGGTTTTCATCAATAGATGATCCCTGAGGAAAGTTTAGGTGTATAATTCACGTGGGCGTAACCCAGGCGATGTCTAGTCTTATATCTTATCTAATACTAACATATAAAGCTGAAGAGTTTGTTTGTTTGTTTCTTGGAACGCGCTAATCTCAGGAACTACCAGTACGATTTGAAAAATTCTTTCAATGTTAGATAGGTCATTTATCGAGGAAGGCTATAAGCTATATACCATCACGCTATGAGCCACGGGAGCGGAGCAGTAACCTTAAATAACGCGGGTGTAACCGCGGGCATCGTTTAGTGTAAACTTAGTATCTGATCTATTAAAGATAGCTGTTTATCTAGATATCTGTCACTTGTTTTTTTTTTGTTTTTCATGTGAGTGTGTTGCCAACTCTGGTGTCGGAGTTTTCAGACCGCCTGAATGACCGACATGGCCTAACGATCCTTATCCTTAGACAAGAACCGGGACCGACAGCTTTACGTGCCCTCCGAAGCACGGTAGCGCTCAGATGTAAATGCCACACATCCAACGCTTGCACAGGTCACCCATCCAAGTGGTGACCTGTGCAAGCGTTGCTTATCTTTGCCGACCTGTTACGGACGGCTAGCCAAATCTCGCTATGAGCGCTACCATCACATATCTGTCACTGATTACATGCTAATGACTGATTCACAATCAGATTTTTGTATTGTGGTAGGAACTACAAAACCATCATCATTATCAACATCCTGTTTATCTTTACTGCTGTATATTACCAGCTCTTCGATTTGAAACCACAACATATACCGAGTTTCTGTGATTCCCAGAAGAGCAAAATACTGCGTTAAAAGCTGCATAAAAGTTAACTTTTATTTAATTTTATTAGTTGTTTAAATCGTTGTAAGGCAGCGATAGCCTAGTGGAGATACCAACGGACTGGCATGCAGAGGGTATCGGGTTCGAATCCACGGCATGCACCACTGACTTTTCGGAGTTATGTGCGTATTGAATGGTTAATTACCGCTTGTCTCGTGCCTCGGAGAGCACGTTAAGCCGTCGGTCCCGGTTGTCATGAAGATCTTTGACAGTCGTTATAGGGCGTCAGTACCTCTAATAAAAACTGACACTAGTGTCCATTCCATGGTTAAGACTAGTCTAAACCATGGAAGATCGCTATCCCTTCGGGTTGCGGAGGTCAGACAGGCAGTCGCTCCGTGAAAAAGCTAATATTCCGCCAAATTCGGTTAGACTAGAAAGCGGACCCCAGGTTGAGACTGGGATAACGCTAGGAGGATGAGTTGTTTAAATCGTTGTAAGTATGAGAAGGTGTAGCCATAAAGGACTTTATAACTCATAACTGCACTGTACCACAACACAGCAAGTGATTAGACTATTTCTCAAATGTCACATCCTAGTATGTATCAATAAATTTAATTAAATAAAATAAAATTTATTTCTATATCTCATGTGCACTTACGAATTTTATACACATAATGAAGATTAATAAACATCGTTTATTATGCTCGTCCGTGTGGTGACGGATTAAGAATACGAAATGTCACCACCCCATATCATCCCATGGGTGTCGTAAGAGCCGACAGATGGAGTATATTATGCAGAGAACAACACTGCAAGAGAAGAAAAACTTGATATAAACCCTAAACCAACCCGTTTGGCCAGCGTGGTATAGTAGGCCAATTCCTCCTTTCAAAAGAGAGAGGCCTAGTCCAGCAGTGGACTTTTAAGGCTGATATGATGATGATTATGCTCTATTTAAAATCGGTTTACAAAAAAAAAAAGAACGAACCCGTCTAAAGGAATAAGACTTCGTAATTAGCAGTTTTCCTTAGTATGAGAAAGAGTAGGTCGACTAGAAGATGTTTTCAATTCAATTCAATTCAATATTTATTGCGTTCCATAATGTAATGTACATACAGGTGGTAGGCTTAATAACTAAAGTAACAATTATGGACCCTGTCGGGCACAGCAATTTTTGGAAGAGAGGAAGAGCGCTATTTTTATATAATGTCAATAATGTGTTTAGGTAGGTATACGTATTATAATATAGTTTATTTATCTTAGTCAAAAAATCTAATTAGTTGACTAGAAGAAGGAATTAAAATTATTTACATGCTAGAATTTTGAACTTATGTTTTGATCTCCATTTATAATAATTTTCTTTTTAATTATTAAAAAAAGATTGCTTGTTTTTAAATTCCTACAGCAAAAATAATTAACGTTTTAAATGCCAACGTAGCGTATCTCTAAAGCGCAAAATATAAACAACTCAATCTTTATTCAGGCGCACGTTCACCCATAGATGCGATTTTTCGATCAGATTCTAAATTGCGTTATTATGATATAGATCGATGCTAGGTCGATAATCTTCGTAGCTTATTATCTAACACATCGTCTAGACATCAGTTAAACATTCACCGACATTCCTCCATCGTAGAATATTATTGATTGTTACATACATACATACATATCGTCACGCCTTTTATCCCCGAAAGGGTAGGCAGAGGTGTATTTTTACACCCACTTTTCGCCAGATATACTTTAGTCCCACGTAATAAGGGGCGAGCTTATTGCCGTACCGGGCACATTTCCAGACTCCGTGCTGCTACTGAGAATTTCGTGACAGAAAAACCCAATAACACTCCCCGACCCAGGAATGGAACCCGGGACCTCCCGATCCCACGCGCACATTTATGCCGCGAGACCAACGAGGCAGTCTTATCAGTTATTGATTGTTTTATCATGATAATATGATCTTGGATGAAAATAGTATGGCTTATGGCTTGAGTGAGGATACTCTGACCAGACTAAGTAATCATGCTCGGTGGATGTCGTCCAAAGAATATTGTTGAGAGCTTTAATATAAATACCAAAATGTATCGTGAAATGTTCAATAGCACGAATCCGGTTCTTCGAACGCGTCTTAGTAGTGCCCTTGGCATAGATGTCGCCAGTGTTTGTATTTTCGACACTATAGGTTAGATGGCGCTAGTTACCTATATGTAAGAAAGGAAGATTAGTCGTTCGGTTATGAAAAAATTATCAGGACTAGTGCTAATATTTTTTTCTAGCACAGTGCTTCTTTTGCTGTCAGTTCTTTCTTAGTTTTCCTTGCTGATTTAATCAGCAAGGCTCTTCTCTCGATCCTAATCGGTCTGTACAGATTGTGTCTATTTTACTCCGCGATCCAACCAACCACATTAATTCGATACTAATTTATTATAATCTCCAAATCAGTGGGCTCAATTCGATACAATGTTCTTATCACTGCGACGCAACAGATCTATTGCGTAAAGATAATTCTGACACGGATTTATTTGATGATACGCATGCGTACGTGATTGTTCTCCATCATCCAAATAATTTAACTGTAACATATAATTATACCAATACTTTGGCTTATTAAAGCTATAAATTAATTTAGAAATTAAACTACAGTTTACAGATTTTATTTGTATGCAGTCTACGGATTTCATTCGGTTTAAATGTAATCTCAGTCAAATCATCGCGATAAAATACATCAACTGTAGTTTAATTTCAATATGTAACATTCGTGTAAACTGGTCTCATCATCCTCTTAGCGTTATCCCAGTATCAATCTGGGGTCCGCTCTCTAGTCTAACCGGATTTAGCTGAATATTAGCTTTTCCACGGAGCGACTGCCTGTCTGACCTCCGCAACCCGAAGGGATAGCGATATTCCATGGTTTAGACTAGTGTCAGTTTATTTAGAAGGTACTGACGCCTTGTAACGACTGTCAAAGATCTTCATGACAACCGGGACCACGGCTTAACGTGCTCTCCGAGGCACGGGACAAGCGATAATTAACAATTCAATACGCACATAACTCCGAAAAGTCATTGGTGCGCGCCGTGGATTTGAACCCGATACCCTCTGCATGGCAGTCTGTTGGTATATCCACTCGTGTATCCTGTGCCTCGCTCGTGTAAAATGATCTAAACCCAAGAAAATACTATAAATAAATTGTTTTTCCCACGGACTTGCATTGCCCACCTTTTCCAACACCTTAAAGTTCTATTTTCACAATAACAAAAGTTTATGTCTGGCTTCAAATCGTAATTTACTTTTAGGATAAAATACCTAAAATATTAAGTACTTGCATACACACATTTGCATTTATAATATAAGTGTACCTACTCACTGTGGTTAACTCATTGTAGTTTATTAAAATCATATTAGGAATAAAGCTGTCCGATAATATGAAATCAACCGATGTTGTTCCGAAAAAACAAATTCACTACATACAGTCTCAGTGAAACTACACATATTTATGTAGGTACGTCATATGAGACATTTTTGTCGCATGTGTTGTTCAAACACACAATATACGGCATGGGGTACGTTTGTGTACACGATTTGGTCCCCAATTGTTTAGTAAACAATTTGTTATCATGATAATAATATTGATATTGAAGCCTTTGAAAGGGTTCCATGACTTTTTATTAGGTAGATTTTTGGAGATTGTGCAAAATAAAATAAACATACATACATACATACATAGACTCACGCCTGTTTCCCGGAGGGGTAGGCAGAGACTACGGATCCTGACGTATTTCTCTTGCTTCATTCACTCCCATCAGATTCCTCATGCATGCTCTTCTGTTCAGGGTACTTCTCACCTGTCCTGTTTTTAGGATGTCTCCTTTCTGGTCAGAGAACGTCCGCCTAGGTCTTCCCCTTCGTCCTGTCCATTCCACACTTGCCTTATATATCTGCTTGGTCAGTCTTTCGTCATCCATCCTCTCCACATGCCCAAACCATCTTAGCATACCTTTCCCGATGCCTGTCACTACATCTTACATCCCCACAACACTCTCTTATATTCTCAGTATACTTCTCAGTGCTCTCATTTCTACAGCATTTATTCTACTTTTTATGACTCTTCTGCCATACCCAAGTATCACTGCCATACATAAGAGTAGGTACTAACACCCCTCTATGCACAGTCAAACGTGCCTTTTTAGACACGTTTTGGCTATTCATAAACGCCTTCAGAGCTCCATTCACTCTATTTCCTGCATTAACTCTTCTTTCAATATCATCTACATTCTTACCATCTCTTGTAAACAGTGTACCTAAATAAACATACTCATTCACTTGCTCCACTCGCTGTCCATCGATCATAACATAACAACCCGTAACGCATTCCTCCTTTTCAAAAACCATAACTTTCGTTTTACTTACATTCACTTTCATTCCTTTCCTTTGTAACGCACAATGCGTGATTGATAAATAGTACGCCAAAGGCATTTTTATTGAATGAGAGCGGTTAAATTGTAACCTTATCAATATATTTGACAATATGACTAGTGCTATTAATGATTTAACTATTGATCAAAGAGATACGTGTTTTGTAGGGACCTGAAGTAGGTACAGTTTTTCTTTATAGATAATACCCGCACTTGGAATGAATCTTGTATCGCGCAGAACTTTAAAAATATTAAAACAGCGGACGCAAAGAAGACCCAGACTCGAAACAACAATTTGTCCATCACACAAAGCGTTGTCCCGTGTGAAGTGCACCCGGAACACTCGCCGAAGTGTTAATTAACCAGCGCAGTGACCACTTCAAACCACTTCGCCTTAACCCAGTCGAAGTTGACACATTCGATACAGTGGTGGGAATGCGGCTAGGACTACTTCGAAAGAAAACAAAGTCATCCCAACTAGCAAAATTTCAACTTACCTACAGGTGTCTCGATATGCTTCATATGAATTGGCATCAACCTGATTGGTAGCTAGATTTGATGCATGGCCTGATAGTTAGAATTTAACCAAGGCTCGTCTTAACTCGATTCGAGTGGCGTTCAGCGCCAGTGCGCCATCAGTATGTGCAATCTTCAAGATCAATCCGTCAAAAAACTTGGTGTGGTGTGTGCTTACTAGCATAAGCTTAAGCTTAGTTCATCGGTTAGCAAAAATGACTAAAAGTTTAGTCATTTTTGCTAGCCGATGCAACTACAGGTATGGCTAAGTAGCCATACCTGTCGACCTAGCTAGGTCGTTCGCTCAAAAATGCCGATTATCTTCGATGTATACCTAGAAAGATATGATAATGACTTACTAGCGATGATAAAGACAACGAGATCAATCGTATAGATAATGTGAATCATGTTTCGTATTTGTTATCATATTACATCGAGTCATCTGAAGGCTTCAGAGTAGCTAAAACATATTTACCTATAGCAAAGGGTTCGCTGGCGTTTGTTTACCTAATCCATCAAGATTCTTCGAATTGAAAGTAGGTCATTAAGGATTTTTGAAAATACAGCATAATTTTTCAAAGTCATGTAAGTACTTATAAATTGGTAAAATAGGGAAGAGAAAATATATGTTTCTCAATCATAGTTTTCTCTAAAACTCAAATAGTTAAGTGATGTTGAAAGATATGTACCTAAGGTGTAAAGATAGGAAAATAAGGCACATCACCAGTTATATGTACATAATTTCGTACAGATTCGACTGATATCGCTCCGCTTACCACCTCAGCTCCGCTCCGCAACAGCTATTAATCTCGTTGCAACAGCGCGGATTTCCTCCCTACAAATATTACCTTTTGTCGCATTATCGCTAATTGACTACGTTACCTATTTGCTTTACGACGACTAACAGTGATGTTTTAATCCGCTTGTTCGTCTACAGTAATGGGCCAGATTAATTAGCCATTTAATGGATAGTCACAGATGTGTTGACATTCATATAAGTCGTGATAATTCTGTTGAGAAAAGGAATGCTTCTTGGATGATTTACGGTTCTGGAAGCGGGCATTTAATAGTAGTAGGTTTTTTTGTATCAGTAAAGCATAATCAAATATTTTTTCTGAGTTTAGGAACCTTACTCATAAAGTATTATGCAGGGATATGGCTACACGAATGTCTGTGGTGCAAGGTTATTAGTGCAACATTTCTCAAGTTTCTTTCGCGTGCATGTATCTTAAAAAACGAAAAAAATTGATTAAATTGAATGGCGTACTTTCTATCTGTGACTATCCGTAAGGATGGTATTTAGACGGTAATTTCTGAGTATGATAGCGGTAATACGCGACGGTAATTTCTAGTAACGATAACAACCGGATGTATACAATTTAGTAAGTATTCATCTTTATCTATTTTTCAGATATTTTTCTCAGCTATCGAACGTGGGATAATCTCTTCCCTTGCTTTTTAAAAGAATTAAATATAAATACGTGAAGCAACATTTTGTGATCCCTTTTTACGACAAATGAGCGAACGGAGGATTAAGAAATTTGGCAGACATAATATTGTTTACATGTTGTGCCGAATGCAATTAAAAAAAATATGCATTAGTAATATATGATTTTAAGGAAAATAAACCTTACCTATACACTCAAACATTTGCCACACACACACACACGAATGACATGTATACGTATAATGTGTATACTGTATTACTCTACTTTCAAACTGGAAAGAGATTAACTACTATATTTTTCTTTTGTTTTAGGTTTATCTTATTCTGCCTAATAGATTTTATATTTGACATTAAATTTACCTCATCATCATCATCATCAGCCTGCAAGAGTCCACTGCTAGATATAGGTCTCTCCAATGGCACGCCACTGAGCACGATTTTCGGCTTTTCGTGTCCAGCCGCTGCCAGCCACTTTGCGTAAGTTTACCTCGGCATATCTTTATTTACCAATTAAATATATACATAAGTACACGTATTAAACATATTGTATTTTTTAGATTGTCGTTATAAATTTTTGACAAAGTGAAAAATCACAAAATTGATATGCGTAGAAAAAAATTTGAAAAAATTTAGAATTCAGAACACCGCGCGCGGGAAATTTCGATTTCCGTCGGTAATTCTTATTGATTGTGAAAATTTTATATGTTTTTTTCAATTCTGTAATTTATTTGTGAATTAGAGAGAAATAATAACTTTTCATCTATCGGTTCTATGTCATTATCATCATCAGCCTTTAACAGTCCACTGCTGGACTAGGCCTCTCCTTTGAAAGGGGGAATAGGCCTACTATACCACGCTGGCCAAACGGGTTGGTATAGGGTTTGTACCAAGTTTTCCTACTCTTACAGAGCTGTTCTATGCATAATATGCTCCCTCTGTCGGCTGTTACTACACCCATGGGATGATATGGGGTGGTGACAATCCGTATTCTTAATCAGTCACCACACGGACGGTTTTATGTATCAGAGTGAAATTGCTGGTATTGGTAAGTTTTCTGTGTTTCTCTTATTTTAAAACTTAGGATATAAAGTACAACTGGTCACACCGTAATAGCGTTGAGTACCTACTATCTAACTCCAACCCTCTTTGTGAATGTTATTGTTGTAATGAAAAGGGATAGAAGATACCTATGTGTGATAAGTAATTAAGTTTTGTAGGGATATTGAGTAAGTAGTAACCATATTAAAGGGCCGCATGCATAAAGCTGCTATCTATAAGGCCTTTCGTATTGTATGTCGCTGAGTGTTGGGCTCGAAGACGGATGAGAAACACTTGCATGTAGCAGAGATGAGAATGTTACGATTAATGTGTGTAGTGAATTAGGAATGAGTATGTTAAACATAGTCTGAAAACATTTGGTTTGTATGTAGGTAAATAAGTGATAAATATGAAAGAAAAGAGAGGCCAAGGAAAATATATAAAGGATAGGCGGAAATGAATGGACTTTGAGAGAGGATGGATCTGAAGAGAAAGTAGGTAGAGGACGGGCTATATGGAAGTATGGAACAGAAGGATTTACTGCACTGACCTTAAATAAATTGGGACCACGGCAAAAGAATGACATGTTTATAAAGTACAAGTCTATAAAGTTTAAGTTTTTTCGTTTATAGAACATTTGTTTTAAAATGTAATACCCAAATAAAGTCTTTTATAGCCGTTCCAGTAATTTTCGTATTTTTATTATGCAGCGAGGTCTGTGATAGACTTTTTGACAATAAAACCTTAATAATGTAGAAACTTATTTTTTTTATAAATTATTGTTGAATTTCGACCACTAGGCGACCTCTAGTTATCATAGAACTGTACTCGTATAGTATTTTCGTTATTATATATTGTACTATATTTTTGTTACTCAGTAGGACTGAGATCAAGTGCGGTTGACCGGGTTGACGCGTCGTCGGCTATCCAAACCATCGGCTTTTGAAGTGTGCTGCCAACGTGACGCGCGGACAATTCTTTAGAGGTTTTTGTTCGGAAGCTGATGTAAATGAAATGGTTCTCAGTTACAATTTATCAAAATCTACACAATGTACGTTCAGGGTTGGTTAAGTTATTTTCAATACTCATAATTAGCAACAAGTTATTATTATTATACTAGAGGACGCCAGCAGCTACGCCTGCATTTTTTTAAATTTACCCGTTTTGGCCGATCCCGTGGCAATTTCGGGAAATCCCTTCTTAGTGCACCCCTACGGTCCCCAAGGAACATACATGCCAAATTTCAGCATCCGGCGCCCAATAGTTTCGGCTGTAGCGTGTCTGTCAGTCAGTCAGTAGCGCAAGGATTTTATATATTAAGATAACAAATCACAGTATGGCACAAAGATAAGTTTAACTTATACGAGTATCACAAACAACTCGTAAGGAGTTGATTGTAATTCGAAAGTACATACAATTCTTCCTTATTTTAATGAATAGCGACACACATTCTGTATTTACAATGCGCGGCGGAGTGCGTGAGCGGTCTCGGGTTAATAACTCAACACGATTCTTAGCAAATGAGTTAATAACGTTACTGAGTTGTTTCAGCCCCCCTCCCAACATACCTCACCCCCGTCATCGTCCTATACGAGCGCCAAAAGCGCTTCAATGTAAATAAATATATTAACACACGACTCAATTTACGTTGGTTCGTCCCGTCGTCCCGCTCGTCCCCGCTCCCGTATTCTTACTTACCTATCATGTATATGTTAGTGTGTGTACGCTCGAACTGTCAAAGTGTCTGGCGTCACCGAGTAACGTGCGAAAAATAATGAGACGGCTATCTGATATGTTTTCGAGGGATGGTGTTCCGTATTATGGTGTCTATACAAATCATCAATCTTAGAAATAGATATCGAAGTTAATGATGAAAGTTCTTCCTTGGTAAAAGTAATAATAGCTGAAGCTTAGAGAGATTATTTTGATTGCCTATGAATTATTTTTTAATGACAAGAGTTAGCCACTAATATTTACAAGCGGGGGCCCAGACCGCGTTCGAATCCAATTTGAGGCGATCGTCGACGAAAACCCGGCATTATTATCATTGCTTTTATGCGTCGATTGTTGGGGGTTCGATCTGCACACCCTAGCGTGATCTACAATTTGTTTTTGTGGGATGATGTGGGCATTGTTTGAATGTTTTTAAAACCTCCCCGATACAAAAGTAATTCCTAGTGTTACAAAATCGCCGATCGTGTTAAAAGTATAACGTGTTCAATATTTTATATGTATGTATGTGAATATGTAGGTATATACAGGGTGACGCTTGCATAGTGGCACTTTTTGAACAAAGGCATAGCTTACAACACTCTTAAGCCTTGTACCAAAAATCAATTAAAGCGGTGCAGTAGTTTAGCCACAATATCGATTTTAAGTTCCGCAATTTTTGCACACGCTTTGAGTTCCTTACAGCTGATACAAAACGGTCAACGACCCTACATTGCGCGCCGCGACTCGCTAGGTACTACTCACGACGCGACGCCTCGGCGTCATCCGAAGCTAGGCTCAGCGCAGACAGAACGGAGCGCAGCGGAGAGGATTCTATCAACGCACTTGAAAATAATCTTTAATGTTTTTACGATAAAGTTCATAAATGCTTGAACCTGACAAAAAATATTCGCGCGTCCTCGAAGATACGCGGAAATCCGCGCGCAAAGTCGAGTCGGCGCCCGCGTCGTACGCGTATTTTCAGGATTTAACGAACTTTCGCGACAAAATATTTACTGTAGAGTGGTAACCCAGAACGTTTTACTCGCGCAGGCTCGCGAGGTCGCGTGCAATCTTGGGCATACGCAATCCGTAAAGAAAATGGCCGAGACCGCGCGGGGATTATTCCTCCCTGCCTGCGTTGACCCTTCGATGACTTAGGACGATGACGTCTTCGTGCAACGTCGCTTCGCCTCGAAGGTACCTACCTAAGACTCGTCGTTATACATAGGTTTTTGCGCCCAAGTTATTGCGTAACATTTTTAACAGAACAAAACTTTTGAAACTCTCAATTACCTTTTCAATAAAGTTACATAATAATAAAATGGATCGGTTCCGCAAGCCCGAAAAAATCTGATTAGGTATGCACAGTATGCACGACGTATGACAAGGACAAGCATAGTCAAGCCAAATAGAGTTGCTCAATTATGAACAAAATATTGTCAATAGTGTCGATTAAAAATACGCACCGTAAAAGTTCGTTGTTTATTGTATCGACATTGATTGTATTTAACGTTAATGTAATCGTCTTATCAATGATAGTATCGATAAAAAATACCTACGCACCGTAAAAGTTTGTTGTTTATTGTATCGACATTGTTTGTATTTAACGTTAATGTAATCGTCTTATCAATGATAGTATCGATAAAAAATCCTACGCATCGTAAAAGTTTGTTGTTTATCGTATCGACATTGTTTGTATTTAACGTTAATGTAATAGTCTTATCAATGACTTTACGTTCGAAAATTTCAAAGTGTGGTACAAATAAAGACGACGTTTTTTAATAGGTAAACAATGATAAACATGTAAAGATATTCAATTATTTAATCATTTGAAATAAGTTAATAATTATTGACTATTTTAGCTCTTTCCGTATGGTATTTTTTAAATGGTCTAATGGGTTCAACAATCTACTTAAGAATTATAATAACTATGTACTAAACCTACTGAACTAATTGAAATATGTGCATAGTATTTCATAAACTTGTTTAACTGTGTCGTATTAGCAACACAATTAAGCAATAGCATACCAACGTCAATGTGGAAGTACCACATTGATGTTGGTATTTATTTAAGCCTTACAGATGTGAGCGGAATTGTTAATTATCGCTTGTCCCGTGCCTCGGAGAGTACGTTAAGCCGTCGGTCCCAGTTGTCATGAAGATCTTTGACAGTCATTACAGGGCGTCAGTACCTTCTAAATAAACTGACACTAGTCTAAACCATGGAATATCGCTATCCCTTCGGGTTGCGGAGGTCAGACAGGCAGTCGCTCTGTGGAAAAGCTAATATTTAGCCAAATCCGGTTAGACTAGTAAGCGGACCCCAGATTGAAACTGGGATAACGCTAAGAGAAATAAGAAGATGTGTGCGGCTGAGAAAATAGGGAAGAGGAGGACCACAATGAATGTACACTCTGTGGGATGACTTCTACTGTATTTACCTATCAGATGTTAACAACCGTATCCATCGTACAAGTACAGCGACGAAGACCCCAACAATAGCGATATCTAACGGACCCTGTCGAAACTACGAAGAACGATAGAAGATGCTGAATCGCGTTATTAGAAGTTACACACATGTTAGGTATATATTTTAGAAGTTTTCAACAACGCCGTCTTGCCTGGGCCTACTAGGCAATGTCACCTAGCCTGATCAAAAATCCTCTTCTAGGAATAAAAAAATAAAAAATATAGGAGAAAAAACGGACGGTGTTCCTCAAAGGAACACCGTCCGTTTTTTCTCCACAGTAGGTATATTAAATAGGTTAATATGAAAGAAGCATTCATCTATTTAAAAGACATGTCCTGACTAACATACGAGTATCATCGCGGCTCCTAAACTACTGAAGCTAGAAACAAATTGTGGACAGTGTGTTCTCTATATAATCAAAGGATTTTTTTTATATTTTACAGCTAAGGGGGTCAAGTAGGAGTAGAAAGTTTGAGGAAAACAGCTGGCAACAGATATAAAATACATGTTGTAACGTAATCCTACACGTATTGCGTTATAATATCTCGCAGGCGCTTAACGCCAGCTTAGCCGTTCGCAATATTACCAAATATGGTCATGTTCACTAGCCAAAGGCAGTTGTGAGTCATAGGCCTACATCTATATAAGATGGGTGCGCGATCTAAGTCGAGCACTTGCCCTACACACCGTCTCGCTGATGGTTGTAGTGACTATTACTACTATTATTAAAATACTACTGCTCTGTCTACTGTCCCGCTGGGGTTCTTCCTACGGGCTACGTTCTTCCTACGGGCTACGTTCTTCCTACGGGCTACAAGCCACGAGCTGCTGGCGCCGTGCCGCTACTAGCCAGCAGCCACCCAAGCCTCCGTTCCTGCCTACGAGCTCCTACAGCCAGGCCACGGACGCCTGAGCCTGACCGCTCGGCCCACATCGGCTGCACCGCCTGAGACCCCGCTCAGCCTGAACCTCGACCACAGAGCTGCCTGCGCAGCGCACCTTGGCCAGCTCATCGGCGACCCTACGAGCAGCTACCCTGCGAGCGACGGAGAGCAGCAGGAGTCTACACTCCAGCCTCAGGCCAGTGCTTACCTAGTTCGGCCATACTGTATGTAAGCGGTAGTGAGACATAATAAAGAACCTTTTCAGCCTAGCAGTGTTTCTCTCGAACACCGACATCCTACCTGAGATCCCCCGTCTCAGTGGCGCCCAACTCTATTTGTCTCACTTCCAATTACTGCAGTTGTTCTTGTTTAAGAGGTCAGTCTTTGTAAACGAGGAGGTGCAGACATCAGCGAACCGGTACGTACTATTTAACTTGTGTATATCTGTGTTTTGCTGTCTATCTTTAATTTCTATTCTTGTATAACTATTATGTGTTATCTTACTATTGCCTAATTCAAACAACTACCGATTCCCTACGTAACTGTTCGCAATTTGAAATAACCGTTTTTGTTTTTGCAAGTCACTTATCTATTGTCTACATTTTTACACCGAATCGTCGTAGTTTCTTTGTAAAGCAGAACGATTGCACACAGAGGGCTGTAATATACTTACGTTCTTTTCCTATCATACACTTCATTTCATCATGAGCACTAACCCCATTAAGTACTTCCTACTTAATAAAAATGAATTGGCCTACGAGGTCGCTATTCGCGGAGAGGAGCCGGCTACCTCTGTTTTAGGTTTACGGAAGCAGCTACCTAAACTACTCGAGCTGATTCCGAATGACGAAATCCTAGAGTCAGGCCTAGACATAGCAGACGATTTCAAGGGAGCTAGCCTGTCAGTTGCCGATTTAGATTCGCGAATCTCTTCCCTTAAGGTACATTACGACTGCAACTTGGCGAAGCGAACTGCAGCCTTGCACAACCATGTCTACCACAGGTTGAGTAGATTTGAAAATACTAATTCTAAATACGGCAAGAAAATATCCGAGCTGACTGAACGCTTTCGGATGCTGTCGGCAGAGCTATCTAAGATAGAACACTCGAATGTTCCGTCGGCGGAAGTCGGAGTCACGATGACTTGCACGGATTCAACCCCTGCACAGGCAGCCACGACTCCGGTAACTGTCCACTGTGAGCATTTGAGGGTTGGCGAACTATCGAAACTCAAATTCGACGGAACAGGCTGCGTTCGCGAATTTCTACAACGCGTGACGGAATTTAGGACGGTTAGAAATCTACCTGCCTATAGATTATTCGATTACGCGTCCGAAATTTTTACGGGTAATGCGTTACACTGGTTTCGCGGTGTTAAATATTCCATTTCTACATGGGACGAACTAGCTAGTAAACTCACAGCAGATTTTACACCGTACGACTATGATTATAAACTTTTAGCCGAGATTCGTAATCGTACTCAAGGGCAAACTGAGGGTATAATCATCTATTTATCAATTATGTTCCAACTTTTTGCGCGATTGTCACCGAACACGGTACTAACCGAACATGAAAAATTAAATATATTGCTTCACAATATTAGACCGTGTTATTCTACAGTACTAGCTTCATGTACTACGGCTATAGACACTATAGACACTCTAAAAACATTATGTCTAAACTATGAGAGGTTCCAGTGTTTAAGTGCACAATTTCACGAACCTAGTTACCCTACGTCTAACACAGTAGCACCTGATTTAGCTTACATAAAAAAAAGGACACGCACGGTCACTATAATAATTCACAGTACTATAAACCGTCTAAACTAAAAAACTACGCTTCTGTCGCAGCTATAAATGTCGAACCGAACGATACACCTGTGCCTAACCTACAACACTATAATGTCAACATAATATCTAAATCAGCTGTTCCTACAAAAATAACTAATAAGAGGTGTGTATTTTGCCCGCGATGCCGTTCAACTGATCACTCACTAGGGACGTGCAAGCGAGAACGTTATCCGATATGTTTTAAGTGTGGCCTTAGGGATGTCACGTTCGTAAATTGTCCTAACTGTAAAAATAAATATTTTTCTAGTGTTGGGTAGGACATAACATTGAAATGAGTTTGTAAGACACCTCTTACAAAAAGAGGCACCCCTCTTTTTTGTACTGAGCCAGTACAATGTTCCACTTCAAATGAGGCGAGGCATCTTGACGCGCAGAGGTATATTTGAGGATATCATATAAACACCATCAATTGAACCGCTGCGCTTCACGATGCCTCACCTCTGTTGAAGTGAGGCATGTGACGTGTTTTGTCTCACTCACTCTACGGTCACATCATACGCGCCGAACGCGACTAAATTTGAAGTGGTACAACAAGACATTACACGGTGTGATTGATCTAGTACTAACATTACTTACTTACGTATTAATATGAGTAGCAATCGTCGTGGGATAATTGATACTTGATATTTTCGTAACATTGATAACAACTCGAATGTTACTGTGTGATATTATAAGCAGCTAAAAGAACCTGCTATTAGTTGGTATAACTTTTTTATTTTAATATAGGCAATAAAACAAGCAAAAATAAATTGAGTGCACATGTATTTGAAAAAGAAATTACATATTAGAATTCAAAAACAATATTTGTGTTATCTTTTAAATCTCTTTAGACCTACTCAAACAAAACAAAGTTTAAACTTTTTCAAATCATGAATTTGCGCGTATGTTAAACATAAACAAACAATGTCGTCGACACTCGAGAGTGAACGAGAGTGTCATATCGTTGTCTCACTCGTTGATGTGTGAGCCCGCCAAGAAGCAACACGTAGTAGGTATATTTCATGTTAAGTGAAGCATGTGAGGTGTTCCTTCTCACTTACTCAACGCTCGCGTCGTACTTGACAAATGCGACTTAAAATTTGAAGTGGTACGTGTAAAAATGAAAAGAGGCGCTGTTCGAGTGGAGCGCGTGAGGCGTTCTCCCTCATTGGCCTCACCGTCTCATTTACTCTACGGTCATATCATACACGACGACCGCGACAAAAAAAATGAAGCGGTACAAGTAAAAATTTTGAGCCACTCTTACATTTGTGACTTTTGTACGGTACAAATGTACTGCCTCTTGTAAGTCCTACCCAACACTATCTTTTTCAAAAAATTAATTTACTCGGATCGTAGTTCGTCAAATAAGATGACAAACCCTACCGTTTATACATCTTCTAAACCTAAATATTTTGACAAAGAAGACTGGAAAAATTGGCTGAACACTCTAAAAGTGTATTTTTCCAGTTATTCTCTGCCTGCGATCCGTGATCAAAAACCTAATACTGATTTTCGACCCTATGTTAATGTAACCATTAAGAATCTACCCCTTACTGGGTTACTTGACTCAGTTTCTGCCGTGACGATATTGGGCAATAATTCTCATATAAAAATTATTTCTCAAACTAATCTCCCTTTGAATAAGTGTGACAACCCTACTATATTTTTTCGATCGGCGGGTGGTCATCGTTTGACACCGATCGCCTAAATCAACCTACCCACCACTTTTGAAAATAAAACTTATAACTTAAAAGCGTACGTAATTCCAGAAGTCACTAGTTCGTTAATTTTAGGTATTGACTTCTGGAAAAGATTTAAATTGTTACCAAACTATATTAACTCTGTTTCTTTATCTAATAATTACTCTCGTAGTAATTCCTTGCCTAATAAAGTTAATGCTACCGTGTCAGCTATTGATACTAACGCTGATAACGGGACTACTATAACCTCGGATCAGTGGTATACTACAATCTACAATGGCTGTAAAAACTCACCTACATCTTTCCCTAATTATTCTATCAGGAATGATAAATTGTACAGATATATGTTATCTAAATGTACATTGCGTAAAGTATTCGATTGGAAAGAGGTCCTACATACCTCGGATAGAACTACCGCTATTAAAGAATACCATTCGGAACTCGCTGCGGGTCATTTAGGTATTTTTAAAACGTATAAACGTTTAGCGCAGCGTTATTATTGGCCTGGTATGCACGCTGATGTTTTTAAATTTATATCTTCGTGTGATACTTGTGTTGCACATAAACACCAAAACAATGGTACTTTATATACACACACATACAACTTACGTCGTAAACAGGCTGGGTTTAACGTGGGTGATACTGTGTGGAAAAGAACCTACGACAAATCATTTGGCAAAAAACTAGCTCCTAAGTTTACCAAATGTACTATTATCGCTAAAAAGTCATCACTAGCATACGAATTAGCGGATTCGTCGGGTAAATCTATTGGCAGTTGGCACATTAAAGATTTAAAACTAATTAACTACACTGATTCCTAACCTAACCAGATTCTTTCATTGTACCTACCTGCAGTTTGAGTTTCATAGTCACTATCTACTTAGCACTGTCTACAGAAGTTCGGAGGACTTAGTTAGACGGATTTTCTTGTCTAGACACGAAAAATCCTGCTGTACAGAGCGGGGTATTGTAACGTAATACTACACGTATTGCGTTATAATATCTCGCAGGCGCTTAACGCCAGCTTAGCCGTTCGCAATATTACCAAATATGGTCATGTTCACTAGCCAAAGGCAGTTGTGAGTCATAGGCCTACATCTATATAAGATGGGTGCGCGATCTAAGTCGAGCACTTGTCCTACACACCGTCTCGCTGATGGTTGTAGTGACTATTACTACTATTATTAAAATACTACTGCTCTGTCTACTGTCCCGCTGGGGTTCTTCCTACGGGCTACGTTCTTCCTGCGGGCTACGTTCTTCCTACGGGCTACAAGCCACGAGCTGCTGGCGCCGTGCCGCTACTAGCCAGCTACCACCCAAGCCTCCGTTCCTGCCTACGAGCTCCTACAGCCAGGCCACGGACGCCTGAGCCTGAACGCTCGGCCCACATCGGCTGCACCGCCTGAGACCCCGCTCAGCCTGAACCTCGACCACAGAGCTGCCTGCGCAGCGCACCTTGGCCAGCTCATCGGCGACCCTACGAGCAGCTACCCTGCGAACGTCGGAGAGCAGCAGGAGTCTACACTCCAGCCTCAGACCAGTGCTTACCTAGTTCGGTCATACTGTATGTTAGCGGTAGTGAGACATAATAAAGAACCTGTTCAGCCTAGCAGTGTTTCTCTCGAACCCCGACATCCTACCTGAGATCCCACGTCTCAATGTTTTACTTCCAAGGCGCGACTAGAATGGCGCTATGCGGCGCTGTAAGCTGTCTCGTGTCAGATTACACGCGAGCTTTACACTACAATCCGATAGACGTTGCGCTTCTAATTCCTGGTATTATTTATTGTAACAAGAAGAACTTAGACAAGTTTATTTAGCGGGTCTTAATCGCGATAGCTAAGATATTTAAGGCTTTTATTGCAAACCGCTACGGCTCGGCATATATGATGTTTATGACGTACTTAGTACGAGGCAAGTAACATATGTTTGGCAGTTCTCCTGAAAGACTGAACACTACAGTGGTGCTTTATAATTATAACCTCAAATGTAGGCGCTTTCGCTGTTAGTGAAGTGGTTTTTATAAGCATGCACAACTTTACAGGCACACTTTGACACGGCAAGCTTGCAATTACATGGAGGTAAGATCAAAAAGGAAAAAGCACATACCGAGTAGAGTGTTTAACCACAGAATAATTAGTACTTACGTAGTTTAACCGTCATCCACCATTGTTTTTTGTGAGGGGTGGAGTTTATATTTCTTAGGTCTTAAATATCGTAAACCAGCGCAGTTGCTGTCTCAACACTGTTATTACGTTCAAACTGTAAGTGACACAAAACTTTGTGTATAAATTGAATAAAAATACATCTTTCTATCGTTTGAGAGTTTGTCATGTTTAATTATTGTAGTTCTCTACTTAATTCTTAAGTGATGGGGTAGATGTATTTGATCTTTGTGTTCTTAAGCTATAAGATAATAATAAAAATGAGATAGTTTTTTTTTTAGTCCACAATTTAAGCAATTGTGCTAGGAATATGGGTAAAAGCGCGTGACTGTATTCTTAACAATGTAACAAAACCAACAGGAAAATATCACATACACAAGTAGCGGCGTAGTTAGGAAGACATTCCGTATGCATCAGGATACATTACGCTTCGTACGTCCGTACGTATAAGTAGCGAACCAACGTACACTACGAGACTATTAGTTACAATGTAAGTAGTACTTGGCTCTTGTAATACTACAACTATTGTATAGAATTTACTGTATTCTATGCAACGGTTATAGTAAGGATTTTGAATGAAGAAGGCATGTCAAGTACCATCTTTATTTTAGTTGGAAATATTTCGAGAGAAGCTGCAACCCGTGGCACAAAATGATAGAAAATTCAGTTTTTATTCTAGATTACAAACGGCGAAAAGACATCGTTAAATTTGTAAGAGATTAAACAAAATTCGATGGAGATATGGGTATATAATTAAATTTATGTTATAATATTTCGCCATTATGGCTATGACGTACCTACCTCTGTTTTGAGGTGCCGATATTTCGGCATTCTTGCAAGCGTCATGATCACGAACGCATTGATCTACCCGGTATTATTTTAATTATATGATAGAGATTAAATTATGTAAAGTCGATGTATGAATCCATTTGGAAATAAGAGTCAATGTTCCTGTTATTGAACAGATTGGGTTTGTCATACTAACTAACATTCAGTAAAATACTATTGGAACAAATATTCGTACACAGTATTTTTGCCTCGTGGATCAGGAGACCATACCACTTGGTTTCCACCCGAGCAGTTTAAATCCTACTTTACCTGAAGCGGCATCACACCTAACAATAACAAACACTTCATCTCCACACCCACACATACATAACCTTGTATATGACCAATATTACGTTTGTGTGGAGGCCACGTCTCGGCCCTCATCAGTGTCCTGCTGTACGGTACCTCACTGTCCCTCAGCGCTGCCGCACCTCCAGGTGATTTATTACACTTTTTATTTGAACAAGAGCCCCTCATTCATTCCCTTCCGACCATAATTGAAAACTGCTACATAAGTACTATAAAGCTTCACTCACATGTCCCATTTGTGTGTATTCTAAGTGGGTGTTTTTTTTTTTGTATCAAACCAATATGTAAATTACTCGTGAGGTAGTCCCCAAAGGTACAATCAAAAGGGGATAGGATTAATAGGTAAGAAAATTTAAGAAAAATATTTGCATCATGACAACTGGGCTGTGAGTTCCTAGTAAGAGAATCCGCGTTTATGGTCGTCGATGGAGTACCTTTATGGATGTACGCCCGTGTGAAGCTAGCGCAGTTCCCGTATCCTCGCGATTCAATGGAATTGCATAGAGGAACACCATGGTGGTTTTAGTGAGTAGTCTCGATGCATCTCGTCGGAGAGTCTCACAGTCTCCCCCTCAACCGAGCATTTTACATTATGATTAGACTAGATGACCTAATTAGGACAATGTTACAATCACGTGATAATAAATAAAATAGACCATTTAACTGAAATGACTTTAATATTGGTATTGATCTCAAACTGACTGATTGCATGAGAATTTTGGACGATCAGTTGCGCACGGCATTTGGTCACCGGCATAACGTATCAGGTCACATTCCGTTTTTGCTGACGTATAAATCAACTGTGATCATTGTCACTGCTTGCCTATGTGAACGAGTAGGTATATTTTCGAACTGGTCTGAATCGAACAGTTCGGTATTTCGGTAGAATACATTCGGAGTTTCCATCGAAGGTCGGACGTGACCGTGATATATGTGACGTCGGACGTGATATTTGAGATGTAAACAAGCGACCCGACGATTAATGAGAATAGTACAAAATGCAAATAGTTACCGAACTGCAATTCTAAACTAGAAATCGGAGACTTTAAGTGGCGACCGGCTCTCAGTGGCAACTTTAATTAAACCTAACTTCTGAGATGACGTCCCACTCAAGATAATCCTGACAAAGTGTCTTTATCACCTTTTTTGTAATTTGAATCTTATTGCTATAAAAATAAGGATGAAAGTGGGTGCATGGGTGTGTTTGTGAGCTATTAAGCTGTTGCGTCCTGCGGCTAGAGGAGGCTAATTCAGAAACAAGATGGAGGAAGTGTTATAGTTCGTTTAAAGTGTAGGCACGAGGTGAGCGAGTAGTGAGTCCTTGGCGCGATTGAACACTTCTTCTAGCCGTTGGCATTGTCTGATTGCAGGTGAGATGGGACAACCGTTAGTCTGAATAAATTGATTTTTTTTTACTAATTATGTTGTTTCGTTGTTGTTAAGTCTTCCATACGTCTTGGAAGACAATTGGTCCAAGTGCAGTATTGTAAGAGATTTATTTGTATTTTTATGTATTTATTTAAATATATGCGGCGTAACTAACGTACCTAGTCCATAAACAATTGGTGAGAATAAAATTATATACCTCCGCTTTCATGTTTGTCTAAGTATAGATACTTGTCATTTAGCATAATTTATAACACATTTATTTACAATAAAAAATCTTACGTTACTGACTAACAAATAGACGTAAAGCCAAAACTATGGGGCGCAGGAAGCTAAAATTTGGCATGTATGTTACTTGGGAGCGGTAGAGCGGCACTAAGAAGGGATTTTCCGAAATTCTCTTGGGATTGGAAAGAAATGGATATATTTAAAAATATGTGTTTGTATTGCTTATATTAATCCTTGTTCTTACTGGTGTGTTATAAAGAATTATATTACCTATCTGTCTATGTATCTATATTGTTTGTGTAATAGTGACTCACGATGATGCTCTTGTATCAACGATGAATAATATAATCATTTGTTAATTTCAACCAAATCTTGACGATTGAATCACCACAAAAGATTAGCCGGAATACATAAATACGATTAGGAAGTAATTATACAGATTAAATAACATAAATATCAGATGATGAATCATTTGATTATACGGAGGCATAAAGTACAAGTCTTGTAATACAAAGTAATTAATTCAGATCAAAGCTAGGATTGTTTTCAGGAGGGTTACAATCCTTTGAAGACTAATCTGAAATTGACAATAGAAATATTTTTGAAGAGCAAATATGCTAGACAATCATACTGAGTAAATCTGGATGATTGGAATTTCTGTCCAGACCTTCAACAAGTATTTTTTAAACCTTCTTTCTCTTAGCGTTATCCCAGTTTCAACCCGGGGTCCACTTACTAGTCTAACCGGCTTTTAACTGAATAGTAGCTTTTCCACGGACCGACTGCCTGTCTGACCTCTGCAACCCAGAGGGATAGCGATATTCCATGGTTTAGACTAGTGTCAGTTTATTCAGAGATAGGTACTGACCCTATAACGACTGTCAAAGATCTTCATGACAACCGGGACCGACGGCTTAACGTGCTCTCCGAGGCACGGGGCAAGCGATAATTAATAATTCAATACGCACATAACTCCGAAAAGTCAGTGGTGCGCACCTAGGATTCGAACCCGATACCCTCTGCATGGCAGTCTGTTGGTATCTTCACTAGGCTATCGCTGCCAAGTATTTTTTTAAACCATTCTTACTAAATTCAGTACATGTAAAGTGAAGACGCAATGCATTCAGGTTTAATAGTTTGGATATGTGGAGCAAACGTAGTATTGTGGTAGATAAAAAGTGTTGTTTCTGAGATTTCAATAAATGTTTACACATATATTTATCATGTTTACGTGGTGTTTTAGCCGTAAGAGAATTTATGTGTACAATTATGTTTTAAATTAATATCACTGAAGTAGTGCAGTTCTTATTTATCGCCGTCAATTTATTTGACTAAAAGTCATCTGATTTTTTAATCTGACGTAGGATTGCTGAATCCACTTCAAATAGGGTTGTTTTCAACTAGTAAAATCAAGCACTTTTAATGAAATGTCAAAATCGACCTTTCCGCTCCTTGTTTGTATGAAATACGAGCTAGTGACGTCATCGATTTTTGCTGTCAAATAGAATACTTATTATCAATAAATTGTCGATAAAAAATGTTAAATATAGTTAACATTAATTGATGAATGACAATACCATTATTTTGACATATTTTACTAGATAATAATACTTGTATAATTTATTTCACTTGCAGGAAACTTCCCTATTATAATTTTTCAGGTTTGTGTCTGACTGTATATTAAGTATAGGTACAGTTGGTATAGTTTAATAAAGAAGCCATCAATGTCATCATACCAACAACTGATATTGCGAAAGTGAAGTGACATCACCTTGATGTGAACGTGAATAGTATCAGACGAGCCTCCTTAAAATGGTTTTTCTGTGAGAGAATTTTGTGAATGATTTTCTTACCTTGAACAGTGTTTGTAGTTGTATGAGGAGGGTAAAGACGAAAGTTAAAATAGTACTGCAAACATTGTAACAACTAAGGAGGTTTTACATAGCAGCTTCAACAACAACTGTAAATACATCATATCCCTATTATACATTCGGCTCATTATTTACGCGTTGCGTCGCGTCACTCCGCATAGCGCCGCCGCCGCAGCGAGTGTCGCTAGCTCGCGCGGAAGCAATTATCGGCCTGATTTAAATATCGTGGTGATCTGCCACTGGTACGATGACGTACTGGATCGTGTTGTAACTTCCTATTAATAGTTTAAACAAGGGCTGTTTATTCAACAAAGTTTGTAGATCTGTAGTTTACTTACACTGCTGGTCACGGGCTTCTTTTCACCATGAGAAGAGTAAGACATAGGCCACCACGCTAAGTGCGGATTGGCAGAATTTACAACTTCAGATATATAGGTTGCCTCACGATAATTTCCTCCACCGCACCGGTTATCTTCTCCAAGTGGAAAATTGCATCATAAGGTAATATTTGACAAGTGTAAATTTTCCAACCAAGGAGACAAGCGAAAGTTTACTGTTAATCGGGTTCATAGAAGCTTGCACAGCCACCACTTCATCAGCCATTCGTGGAATCCTCAAAGTACCATTTCCTTGTGTAGTGACTTTGAACCTGATAATTATATTATCAAAAGCATTACACAAGTCTGGAAAGTTTCTGATCGATACAACAACTAGAACTTATCAAAAGTTGTTAGATTCTCCTACAATGTTGCCAAGTTTGAAGCTTCAAGTATAGGTATGAGGTAATAAAATCGTGCTAAATAGGTAACACCCACTTTAGACAAGCCGTGAGCTTTAGTTAATATTAACTTGTACTCGCGTTTTGTCCACGAGGACAACAGCTGCGTACGTATGTACGTACGCAACTATTTTCTTCATACAAACTTTTAATTTTTCGTGCACCTTCGTTGAAAAAGGATGTGCTCTTCTATAGTGCCTGGCTAAACCCAGTACTTAATATGCTTCAGTGAAGCTATTATTCTGCTTGGTTAGAGCAGTAAGTGGACCGCAGTCTCCAAGAAGTAAAACCTTGCATGTAAGCGGGATAGCGCTAGGACGATCATGATTATCTGATTGATAGAGAATAACAAGTTCTTTATAAATATTTTTCGTATAATGAATTTTCGTACCAACCGAATCACTGACGCAGATAATATAATTATTATTCAATTCAATTCAAAGTTAATTTAAAAAGCTTTTTACGCTAAATGTAGCTTGACCGGGACTTACAAAACATTGAGATATTTGAAATTGTGTCATTCAAATACAAACTTCCTTATTGCCAAGTCACTTTTAATAAATGTTTCTTATTCGTTTGATGTCTTTACCTGCGATAAGTAGCAAATAATGATTTCCGTGAACTGATGGAGTGTGTATTGATGGTTCTTGACTTCTGTTTCACATCTTGTCTCCATGGCAATGTACTGCTCTGAATCACAATATGCGAGTCTTTTGCAGTACTTTCGTAGTACCTACATAGACCCATTATCAGTACATTCTATATAAATATATGCACCTGTACAATGAAGTCTATCAGACTAATATAACACACTACATGATCCCCTAACTTTGTTTGTGTAAAGTTAATGGCATCGAATTTGATACTATAAATAGTCTAGTAAATATCGGTTCAACCATTTTTAAGATTAACCGCAACAAGCAACATCGTGTAAGCGAATGAATTCGGAAAACAATGTTGTTGTGAAGTTGCAAGCTGATGCTGAGAATGACTCACCCGGGAATCAAACCCGGGACCTCCCGATCAGCAGACGCATACGCTATGCACTGGACCATGGCGGTAGTCCTAAGTATACCTATAAAATCTGTATTTTGCGCAAAATATGCTTTACCCTACCTCTGGCGAGAAACGCTTAAGCAAAGAAAGGATCAACGCGACACGAAAACATTCGCATATAAAAATCGTCAATTGAAACCAGGCTATTATTAGAGTCGTCGCCGGCGGCGAGAAGTTTGCAAGGCAGATTTAAAGATATAAAATGAATATCGTCAGAGCTCTAAGTGGAGGAACTAATAATTAAGTCCGTTCCCCGGGAACGGCACCTCCTATTTAATGAACTTATTGACGCAGCCGTCTGAATGGCGGTAATGTGGGATCACGTGATGTCACTAATTGGCACATGTTCCTGGAAGTTGAACTCATTATATTTGATGTGAGGCGTTGAATCGTGTTGGTATATAATATTATGCTTGTATATAAACTTTCCTACTACTGGGCACAAGTAAGGGTTATGTCATAGTTCACCACGCTGATCTACTTTGGATGGGCAGGCTTCACATCTTTCCAGAACTTTGTGGCGAACTGGCAGACATGCAGGTTTTCTCACGATGTTTTCCTTCACCGTTTAGCAAGTGATAGATTCGAAAAGTAAGTGGAACCCGAGATCTGCTAGTCTCTCTATTAAACAATTGCTGCCTACGTTTTGAGTAACAAGTAGTTAATATTCGTAACAGCAATGCTAGCGAGATTGAAATTGAAATGAAAATTTAATTTATTTTAATTTTGACCAGGCTAATATTTAAAATAAATCAGCGCAATTATAGACACTCATTAACTCGCTATTATCTAAAAAATGCAACATTATTCATGTTCAGTTTAGTGACGAATCTCTTTACTTGACTCAAATATTAGCGAAGTTCAAATAAGGTTTAGGTAGCTTTACTACTCGTCGATTAGTTCCGGTTAATTTACCGATTAGATAAAGTCATACGAATATGATTAGAGTAAATTCGTGATTATGGCGCGGTGATACGAATCTCGTTCAAATTTTCAATCCTATATGAAAATTAATGTGTATCTAGGTGCTGGGTGCGTCCCATAAATTATTATAAAGTACTGCTTTATGAGGCACTTTAATTTCATTAAGACATATTTATTTCTGCATTTTGGTTGTTTAACACACTTATGCAAATCTAAAATCTATTCAAATTCAAATTATCTTTATTGCTCAAATTGTGGTATTACAAAGATCTTAAAAACTAAAGAGTACAGCACAATTTACCTTACTAGTTATGCAATAATTGGTTTTATAGGAACATTTTCAAACACGCATTTACAATTTACATTTTAAATATTCTTCTACAGATTAAAAACATTTATTGCATAATAATTTGTGTAGTTGTTTCTTAAATTTATAAAATGTCAAGTTCTTTAAATCCGTGGGCAAGTGGTTGAGTATGCGTACAGACATTGCATAACTATTACGGCTACATAATTCCGTTTTCAGTGGTGGAAGGACAAGTCAATTAGGATATCTAGAATTAAATTTACATGTATTCATTAACATAGTGTATAAATTAGAATTACATTTGACAAAAACACAAATCTCAAATATGTATAGACATGGTACTGTTAATAAGGTCAGTTTTATAAATGAAGGCTTACTACTAACCCATGGCGCTATATTACATAAAGATCTGACACATTCTTTTTGAGCAATAAATGCTCTGTTCATGTGTATTGAGTTACCCCAAACTACAATTCCATATCGGAGATTTGAAACCACATACCCTTTAAAGCTGTCTCCCTATTTGCAATTTTAATTAAACGCCATAGTGCATAAGCAAATCTGTTAATTTTTTTACAAAGCCTTTCAATGTGGGCTTTCTAGATGATGCTGGCTTTCCCTAACTAAATTAGCTCTTTCAAGTTATCCTATTACTTATATAAAGACCGTATACAATAATGAGTAGTTTTATTCTAAACTAAATTATACATATCTACTTCAAAGTCCGAATGTCTGTAACGGCGGTTCACGTGATCTCGCTAATTGGCAAACGCACGTGATTGTGTGCCTGGAAACGCAACTCATTAGTACTGAATAACGAGTCACTGAATTGGATAATGACTACGATATAGTATGAACTCGTGCCCGACCAATATACCTCGCGGAACAGCGCAGAATCGAACTGAGTTTTCGTCTGCCATCATCAGCATCGGTCTTGTATATAAACTGTCCCACAGCTGGGCACGGGCCTTTTGCCAGTATGAGAAGGGTAAGGACGTCAAACGTCTGCCATAGCTAGACTTTTTGTTTAAGTAGCCATTGGTTACAGATGTGTGGATCACCTGATGACCTTGTTTATTATACATACTGACCACGTTCAGTGTATAACCAGTAGTATGATTGGAAAGGGGCAAAAATGGTAAAAATAATATAGAACATTACATAATTTTGTGTATGAGGCAGCGATAGCCTATCGGAGATCTACAGACGACCACGCAGGGAGTCTCGGGTTCGACCACACGGTGCGAGACTTCGGGTAGTTAAACTTTGTATTCTTAATCCATTATTTGCTTACTGAAATCAAACTTTTTGAAACAAGATTATATTGAATCTGAAGATCGCGGATTAGATTGTTACTCTATTCATTTTTGCTATTATTATCGCGTGTCGACATTATGTATTTTAATAGTTTCTTTGCTAATAAAACTAAAGTGTTACGAACACGTAATATTGATCATGTTTTGACAACGAATGAATTCTGTGACTGAGTACTTTACTTATATTGAAACAAATCTATCTCTATCGGCTAAAAGACACGCGTATTAAATACGATCCATTTGATTTAAAGATACAAACTTAATCAAACAGATACAATGACAGACGCCGGGCATCTGTATTTCCTCCCGATTTGTCTTAACAAAACGTCCATGGCCTTTAATGTTGTCGTTTAATTTAAAACGAAAGAAGAGTTATAGGAGTCCTTCAGGCTCGGGACGGGGCGGGGAGCGCGGGACGAGACGAACCGTCCCACGTAAAAAACACAATTAATGTAATGGGTCGAGAGATGGCAGACTGTATACAAATTAATTGTATCGGAATGTAGGGCGTACGTTATACAGAAATTTTATTTAGTGAAAAGAAGGAAAGAATGTTGACTTCTTCGCTGATCTCGTGGTACTAAATATCTCAATCAGAACCTCTATCCTGTAATGTGACACTACCTCAGCTTATAAGCATCAAAGAGTCCAATATCTCATATACTTCTGATAATAAGATACAGTTACCGTTGTCAGAAATTGTAAACAATAATGCATATATATTCTCAGATAGAATAGGCATAGGTTTTGGTAGGCTAATTAATTCTTACATGACAGAGCCCATAACTAACATTTGTTCACCAGGTGCCAAGTTTAGTCACATAATTAATTGCTTAAAAACAACACATTTAAATGCTCAATCTACGGTGATAATTTTGTATGGTGACAGCTTATCAGTCACCAGACAGGATATCATTCATTTAAGTAAAATAATGGTATCACTTCACAATAAAACCGGTTGTAAATTTATTACTTGTGCCTTGCCATATTCTTGCACACTAGACAGTACACAAAACAGACACATACATAACCTAAACATGGTAATGTATAATTCCACTAGGTATTATGATAATTTTATTTTATTTCGTGACATAAATAAATTTATTAATCAATATAGATTGACTAAAGGTACAATGTACCTGTCACTTTATTATAGAAAGGAACTTGCTAGGCTTCTAGCAATTAATTTACAATTTGACACAACTCGGAGTAGGTTAAGTAGTGACTCAGTATTTTGTAGTTTTTCTCCAAGTTCTGTAAGTATTAGTTTAGATCAGACATTTATTCCATTTGACATGCCTAAATCCAATGATATTCAATTTAATGACATTCCAATCAATCCAATGCTATATTACCTATTAGTGACAATAATGATAATCTTTTAAACTAAATAATAAGACAACTGATAAGCCAACATTGAATATAGTACACCAGAATATCCAGGGCTTATCCGGCAAGCAACTAGAAATAGAATTATTTTTGGAGAAACATAATATTCACATTTTCTGTGTCACCGAACATTGGTTACAGGCACATCAATTAGTATTCAATAATGAAAATTATTCAGTAGTTAGTTTATTTGTTAGACAGAAAGCAATTCATGGTGGATCGATGATCTTTGTGAGGAATAATATCAAGTGTAGACAACGTAAAGATATAGTGAATTACTCGATAGAGTGTACAGTAGAACTTGCCTGCATTGAGTTATCGCACTATATAATAGTCACTGTTTACAGACCACCTCAGAGTGACTTTCAGCTGTTTGAGACTACGATGGAAGATGTGCTCAGATGTCTAACCCTCAGTAATAAGTCTGTGGTAGTGTGTGGAGACTTTAATATTGATCTGCTTGCGCAGTCCTCTAATAGCTTAAGATTAGTTAGTTTATTTAACTCATTCAATTTAAATTACTGTTTTTACGAGCCTACCAGAATAACTTCGCATTCTGCTACATGCATAGATAACTTCTTTTGCAACTGTGATTGTGTGAATAAACTAATTGTAAGTGACTTAACATCAGACCATCTTGGGCAGAAGGTCATGCTACCTATTAAGAATATAGATGAAGCTATAATAATTACTTGTAGACCTATCACTACAGATCGTTTAGCAAGATTTTGTAGCAATGTTGATACTAAGGTATCCAATCTGGATATTACTTTAAATAACCCAGATGACCTTTATAGAGACTTATTTAATATAATAGAAAAATAAAATAACACAATTTTCAAAAGTAAAACATTTTGTGACTGGGCCACTGTGGGGATTTATAAAAGTAGAGCTAAGTTGTACGAATTATATGGTATGAGGCAATATAATTTTGAACCTTCTTTTACTGCATATGTTAAAAATTATTCAAAAATTTTTAAAAGGGCTTGTGCTTCTGCTAAGTCATTATATTTAAGCAACAAAATAAAGCAGTCTGACAACAAGATTAAATCGACTTGGAATATGATTAATAATGAAACTGGGCGGTCTAAGCCGCGTGAAACTAGTATCCAGCTGATATACAATAATAAAATTCTTAAAGATGAATTAGATATAGCTCAAACTTTTAATGACTTTTTTTCAAACATACCTATTTCAACAACCAGCTCCTTGAACTCCTCGTCAGAGAAGGCTGAATCTTTAATGAGGGAGAATGTGGGAAAGTGCAATATCCAATTTAATTTTAATTACATTAGCCCAACAGACATTGTCAAAATCTTCAAGTCACTCAATTATAAAAAAAACTACTGACTTGTGGGGAATTTCAATTAAATTATTAGATAATATAATTGTAAATATATCACCACATTTAGCTACAGTATTTAACCGTTGTGTTGATGCAGGTGTGTTTCCCAATTTAATGAAGTATAGTAAAATAGTTCCCTTGTTTAAAACAGGCTCCAAAAATGACCCAACCAACTATAGACCGATTTCTATCTTACCGGCTATAAGTAAAATATTTGAAAAAGTTGTGTTGCGGCAATTGCAGAGTCATTTTAACCTGAATGGCTTGTTACACAGTGAACAATATGGTTTTACGAAGGGTCGTTCGACTACAGATGCTGGTGTTGCTCTCCTAAATCATATCTTTAATCTTTAATTCACAGGATGCCATTGGAGTGTTCTGTGATCTCTCCAAGGTGTTCGATTGCGTGGGACACAATACGCTCCTTCGTAAACTAAGGCACTACGGCATCACGGATGTTGCACTCGACCTTCTTGCCTCTTACTTAAGTGACAGGGCACAACAAGTGGATATAAATGGCTCTAGATCTTCAAAATTAGCTATCACAATGGGCGTGCCACAGGGTTCAATTTTAGGCCCCTTTTTGTTTCTCATTTATATTAATGATTTGCCGTTCTATGTTCAGGATTTTTGTGACATTGTATTGTTCGCAGATGACACGTCGCTTATTTTTAAAGCTGATCGTAGGAAGAGTAATTTTGATGATGTAGACAAATCAATTGCTAAAGTCCTGGATTGGTTTACTGCCAATAATTTATTGTTGAATGCAAAAAAGACTAAATGTGTGAGGTTACTTTGCCAAATGTGAAAAATCTCAGCAGTAATTTAACTCTAAATAATGAAGTTCTTAGTTTTGTTGATACGGCGGTATTCCTGGGCATAGCGCTGGATAGTAAGCTTCAGTGGGGTACACAAATAACTGGACTCGCAGGGCGGCTCAGTTCAGCAGCATACGCTGTTAGGAAAGTAAGACAGCTTACTGATGTGGATACAGCTAGGCTGGTATATTTCAGCTACTTCCATAGCGTTATGTCCTATGGCGTATTGTTGTGGGGCAGGGCGGCAGATATTGAGATCATACTCAGAATTCAAAAAAGAGCGGTACGTGCAATCTATCAGTTAGGTGTACGTGACTCACTTAGAGAAAGGTTCAAGGACATTAGGATATTAACAGTTGCATCAGAGTACATACTTGCCAATATTATGTATGTAAAGCGAAACATACATAAATATGCCAGAATCAGTGATAGACATACAATATATACTAGGAACAAACACAAATTAGAGGGTAAATACCATCGCCTACATAGAGTGCATAACTCATTTGCAGGGCTCGGTGTGAGATTATTTAATAAAATTCCTACTAACATTATCGATTTACCATTAAACAAGTTTAAGACTAGTGTTAAGAATCATCTTATTAAGAGGGCCCACTATACGATTAACGACTATCTAATAGATAAGGAATCATGGGAGTAATTGTCTTTGAAATTTATAGTGGGTCTATCTGACATTTATGTGCTTTTTATGTAATTTTGTGCTTTTAATGTACCTATGTACTTTTGTGCTGTTTGTACTTTTGTGTGTTTAATGTCATGTAGTTTTGTGCTTTTGATGTTGTGTAGTGCTTCTAATGTATTCTAGAGCTTTTAATATATGTTTCGTTTATTTATTTTTTGTTTGCTTTTAATGTTTCTATGTGCCCTTTGTGCTTGTATTTAGTTTGTGTGACCCTAAGCAATGTACCCATATTAATTAATGTAATTATGTATGCAATATTATGTCATTTTTATTGGAAAAAAATGCACATGAGTTTCTCACCAGTTCTTCTCATAGTGTGTTACAACTCGGAGCTGGTACTTAGATTGATTTTAATTCTACCCAAAACAGTGGGATTAAAATTAATCTAAGCTTCGGTACATTATTTTCTTATATATTAATAAGTATCAGATAATTTTTAATTGCATTTAATGTAATGTAAGCTTTGACGTTTTTAAGCGCCCTTTGGGGCCCAAGAAATAAATTATTTTTGATTTTTGGAATGTTATACCTATTCTCTTTGCAGATCAATACTGAACCAGTTTTTGGAACCTAGAGAGTTGTGAATTAAATTCATAGTGCATATCGATTCCATTCGTAAAACGCGATCTGCAATGAGCTCTATACCTGAGGTAGGCTATGGATATAACAAAATTTTAATGGATATAATACAACTGTGCACGTTTATAAAGAAAAAAATTGGGAAAATGAGAGAAATATGGATAATGTTACTGGAAAATGTACAAAAAGGACTAGGGTCAATTGCCTCTTCTCAAGAAGTATAAGGTCTCAACTGACTCAGTGCTCTGTGATAATTTTTGTCAAGTGCTAGTGCTAGACAATATCCGTTATAATTATGATTCACGGTGCTTTATCACGTTTTTGGTGCAAAGTTGTATAAGCTTGGCGGCGCGTTTACTGAAATTGGTTGCATTGCCAGTTAGCTTAGATAGAATTCAGGACGATTAAAACTTATCTTTACGAATCGCTTTTAAACTGCGACCTACCCTATTGAGCCATTGCCTATTTGTCACGACCCTCAACGATGAATCCGCAAATGATAAATAAATAGAATTACGAAAACTATTAGCAGAAAGGCGATTTCATAACAAATTTCAGTTTCGTCCAGGCAACCTTTATTATGCTACAATCTACTAGGTAGTTCAAATATATTCAGACTAACGCAAATCAATTTTGGATGTGGATAGGTCGTCTTTGAGGGCCCAATTGCACATATCTACTTAGCTATACAATGGGTATGTTTTATCAAAACTGTCACCCCGTTTATATACTGGCAACAGTAATCTATACTTGACCTGATTCAGGTCCTCCCAAACTCTCAGTAGATCAAGTTCTCTGTGTTTACTAACACGCCGTTGGAGTATTCCATGACAACAAACGTCAATAGGTTGAACTACATTTACAGAGTGTAACAGTAAAGTGTGGCTATGTCCTATCTAATGGTGCTGATACATTTGAGCATTCACCTGTAATGAGCATTCGTGCGAATGTTACAAAACAGAAAAACAAACGACTGTGTTTTAGAGAGCATTCTAACGAACGCTCCGGCGAGCATTCTAACGAATTGACAGTAATTTTTTTTGACGATTTTGCTGATTAGGTTGTTCGCTAGAAAGATTGTGAAATTGTTCGTAGCAATGTTCGGCTCTGTTCGTTGTTCGGCTCGACTAAACAAAAAACCGGCGAATGCTCGCTGTTCTGTTACAAATGCATGCTTAGGTGTATCACCACCATAAAGGTAACATTTCTACTTTCTTTTCTTATTCGTGTTTGTGTGGCCAACTCTGGTGTCGGCCAATTTTCAAACTGCCCAAAGGCCTACAACGTGCCCTTTCGATGCCGGTCCTGAGACAAGAACTGGGAACAAATTTTTTATGCGACCCCCGAAGGACGGTAGTACTCTTATAGGAGGGGACTGGCCACGGTCGGTCACCCATCCAAGCGCCGGTCAGCCATATATGTGTTTCCTAAATAAAGGCATAAGTTATCATTCATATATGTGTTTCCTAAATAAAGTTATAAGTTATCATTCATATAGGTGCTTTCCATAGACTAATGATTGGTATCGCTTCGCTATACTAGACACCGCACTGCCTAAGAAAAATATGTCCATAAGTGAGGCAACTCATTATGACAGTGTGTGTCAATCAAAAGCACCAAGACGCATGCGTGAAGAATTGTGTTGTCAGCTTCTCAACAGTTACCCGAGTTAATAGGAAAATATTTTATACTGTGGTTATTACTGTGGGTATTGGATAAGTAACTGGTTATAAATGTAGGTAAAAAATTTACAATTATTTAAAACCATCAATTTATTCGTGTATGGGTTAGGCGCAGGTTTCATCATCGAAAAAATGGTGGGTATATTATCCAATGATTTGATTGTATCCAAATAGTTTGTTACATATGATATTTACAAATTATTACGTATTCAAAATATTCTTATAGGTTATAAGTTATTTAGAAAATAGTGCATTATATTTCCATTCTAGCCGTCAATTGTTAGTTACACATTATTTAGTACGTATACCAATTTGACCTTTTAAGTTTTACTTAGGTTTATTTACTGTTAATAGTCATGTAGACACCAAAACTCACAAGTAACGATAGACAATATTAACAGACTGCCATGTAGACGGTTTCGAGTTTGAATCTACGGCGTGCCCGCGTGCACTATTGTCTTTTCAAAGATATGTGCGTAGTAAGTTGTTAACAACTCACTACGATCTTTGAAATTCTTTACGGGGAGTCAGTCCCCTCAAATAAACTGATACTGGTCTAAACCTATGGAATATCGCTATCCCTTTGGGTTACGGAGTCAGACAGCAGTCGATCTGTGGGAAAGCAGATATTCTGTCATAGCTGGATGGTCTAGTATAGTATGTAAGCGGACCCCGGGCTCAAAGTCGCAAGGTCTTGGATGCAACTGGGATAACGCTAGGACGATGATGATGGTGAATGACTGCGATACGTATATACCTAATTATTATAAAAGAATCTACGTGTAATGAGTAGCTGTAGGTATGTGAGGCCCAAAAGATATTTATTCTGCAACCACGAGAAGATACTGCGTAAACTGTTGAACTTTTTCAGATTTTTTTACTAATAATTAAAATAGATAAAATTGTTCTAGGTACCAAATTGTGTTGAAAGATTTTAAATTACTTTTTAAGGAATCTTATCTTATCTGTATTGCTTAAAATGAAGTCCACACGCATGCGCGACCTATCACTACTGTTACTTTGTAAAACAATATGAGCTCACATTTGTTCAAGATGACTGCCTTATATATTTACTTCAACACTTTATGTATATAAAATACGCTATCTGTGAAAACTTTTAATTGGCCTTCTTTTTTTGTATTCGATTCTGTTTAAATTAAAATGTAGCTGTAAGTTTTCCTAAAACTGTAAAATAAAAAATAAAACAAAATATAAATTACTAATGTAAACATTAAACAATACACAAATATGTTAAATAAATAATAAGGTTAGATAAATACAATAGATTATATTATAAAATACAATAACAATACATTTATATTATAAAAATCTCAACTACGAGGAAATTGTTCTTCTACACACAGCAACACTGAATGAAATTTTTGGTTTAATGTAATTTTAGGGTGAAATTTCAAATTTATTGTTATCTTATAGATGGTATGTGATCCCAGAGTCCTTCTTATTGCTTGCTGACTTATTTTTACACGGGATAAAAGCGCAACTTGGCATTGTACGGCGATTTATTTGCGTAATTAATTTGGTGGATATATGCACCTGACACACCGCTGTCAAGGTGACAGCCTCAAACCATGCCAGCTGGCATGGTTTTTTCTGCCTCACTTTACAAGTATGAGGGCTCCGTCTAGTAGAGCACAGCGAGACCAATCATTAGTCTAAGGTGCTTTCCTAAATAAAGTTACTGAGCAGATTTCAATTAGGTAACTCTACAAAGGTGCTACGATGCATTTTGGAGACATACGTAGGAATCAATAAATTTAATTTTGGTTATCTTATTCGGGTTGAAATACACTTATCAAAGTCAAAACAAATGTTACCACCACGATTGGAAAGATAGAAGAATATTAAAGCATTTACAGTATCATGGCTTATCTTAGTTACACGCACTCTGTATATTTATCTGTTTTCCATATTTAGGCCTATCTCTCTGTCACGAAATCAGTTATCTATGTAGAAATTGTTTGTCAATACTAATAATTAATCTAATCGAAGTAAATCACGCACTGACTGAAGAGCTCGCCGAATGATTGCTAAAGAAAAAAATCTAGTTTTTATGATAATATATTGATTAAAATAAAATTGAGTAACGATTCAACTTCTATGTTATCTGAGACGATATACTACTTTTTATATTATTTTTACTTTTTAGAGTGATAAAGATATGAGTGTATTTTACTAAGATGAATCTATTGACCTAGTTGTACAATGGGATTGCTAATTTTTTAAATGATTCTCTCATCTTAAAAACTAGACAGAGTGTGTCCAGGCGCGGTCGCAGCCTGAAATTTTGGAGGGGGTCACTCACTACACTAATAAAAAAAGGGTATCTGGATCGCCATTTATAGCGTAAATACTTACTATTTTTGTAGTTTTTTTTAATTATACATGTAAATGTCTAAAAATCATTAATGTACATCAAATTTCACTTTATTTAGCAAATTTCTGTATAAAAATATAAAAAAAACCTTCTCCTGTAAAATTTAGTTTTTGTCGGTTGCGCTAAAATGGCTGGAAAGGCTCGATATTACTTACAATGTCTTACCATTATTATAAAATTATGATAAATGAAGCACTGTTCTTCAAATTAAATTATATGTAGTAAGTATTCGACAATTAAGTTATATTTTAATTTTTCCTCAATCACAAAACTTAACAACAAAAATCACAATTCACAACTAAGTAGGGTAGACCGAGGCGAATCGGATCACTTTTTATTTGAGGACATACTAAAGTAATATAATTATGTAACTTTATTTGCCAAAACGGGAGGTAATCAGTAATTATTTGGCTACGCATTAAACATTTCGAAACTCAAATTATTCAAAATTGTGCAAAATATGAATCAAAAGGTAGAAAGAGAGAAATAGCCGAATCGTCCCAATTATCTGGGCGAATAGGATCATACATTTAATTAAGGGTTTTCAGCATTATAGGCTTTTGTATCAAAAACAATATTAAAATAATTAATAATCAGAACAATATTATTTACTAAAACATAAATCACATCGATACGGGCCTTCTTTCCCACCCAGATCAGCGATTCTTTCATGGCACCATTCTGACATAAAAATAATCATTCAGCCATCATGTGAACATGATGGTGGTTGAATGATTATTTTTATCAGTAAATACAAAGTCAATCTTTGTGCTCCGCACGTGAACTTTCTTTTTTGATTTTTATTTAAGGTGTTCTTTTATTATTATTCTGCTTCATATTTTCTTTGGTATTCAGTCAGCTTTTCGGGTTTTTCGGCAGTTTTTAGTTTCTTCTTAGCATCTCTTTCGTAAAGATTAATCTAACACTGCGGTGAAGTCAAATGCAATATTGTCTACGACGCATCTTAATGACATCACTGGAGAGAGAAACTATTCTTTGTAAATTCGTGTATGGTAATTTTTAAATCTCAGCAGCCAGACCTAAGATTAATTCTTGGGCCAATACTTTGTTTGGGGCCATAATTTTTATTTGGGGACCATTCTTCTGCTTTTTCTCTTTATAGTTTGTCTTTTTTATGTGTGAACCATCTTTAATTGAATAAAAATACTTAACTATTCTCTAATGTAAAATAAATTATTTTAAATAAGTAATCCAATTTGCACCCGATGACGCGATCCGAATCACCCCATAGTGATTACTTTTGAAATTAATATTTCACATATTGACCTATTAATGTGCTTAAAAACTAACATGTTTTATAAAATAGACCTATTCCCAAGCCGTTTAAGCTATAAAATTCAAAGATTTAACGCAAGTTCTTAGATTTACACCAAGAAATAGTAAGCATGTATTTTAGATGAGCGCGAAAATTTTAACGCACACAAAAAGCGACTCACTGGCAAGCGGCGCTGACGCTGATGTACTAGTCGTATCGAAACGAAACCGACCGAACCGAACCGCAGGAGGTGCAGGATAGAATTGTATCAACGCTTAATTAAAATTATTCACAAATTTCTTATTCTGATCCGATTCGCCTCGGTCTACCCTAGACAGCCTTTATTTTGAATCTTTACAATAAACCGACAAATTATATTATTAGAAGATTGTTAAACAATCGTTATAATAACGACGCATATCGATTTTGCTAGGATTACCAAAACTACGTAGTTCGGTTCCTTGTTTCTAAACTAGATGTAATTTCCGAGTTATTTCAGACATCGTACGTGCATAAAAACACCACCAGATGACAGCAAACTATAAATTTATCGCTGTTAGGGGATAGCTAGATATTTCCTTTTATTATTCGGCAAATTTTTGAGATTTTTCAACTTGACCTTAGATTTTGGGGAGGGTCATGTCCCCTGTGACCCCCCCCCCCCCCCTTCGGACCGCGCCTGAGTGTGTCTGTACGTGGTCTGTACTATGACATCCTTTAATGCAAATGAATATCAAATCAGCTAACCCCAACCAGAGAATAATGAATCTGTGCTCATGTCATAAAGATTTTATTATAACTTTTCATTAATAAATTCTGGATGTAGATTGTAGATTCTGAAATCAGATTCCGTTCTTCCCTCCAGTTAGATTTTTCCATATATTCCTGCACATGAAGTAAAGAAGCTGTCTAAATGCCTTCAGACGGGTGATAGTAAGGATTTTTAACATTGATTCTGTCAGCCTAGGGGAAAATGTTTTGTCTTTCAGTCGCATGACCTGCTTAGCGTCAAATATATAAGATACTAGAGGACGCCAGCAGCTACGCTTGCATTTTTTTTAATTTACCCATTTTGGCCAATCCCGTGGGCAATTCGGAAAATCCCCTCTAAGTGCACCCCTACGGTCCCCAAGGAGCACACATGCCAAATTTCAGCTTCCTGCGCCCAATAGTTTCGGCTGTAGCGTGTCTGTCAGTCAGTTAGTAATGCAAGTATTTTATATATTAAGATGATATAATTTGTTTTTCCAAGAAAACTAAAACATCTCTTTATGTCAAAGCAGCACAATCTATAGACTGGACAACGGTCAATAAAGGCCGATTCACACATATCAGTGAAGTCACAGTTCCGTCACAGTACCGGCACCGTGATAATTATTCTTTCATACATTTTCTATGAGAGTACTGAGAGTACTGTGTCGTCACTGACACTGACAGGTGTGGATATGTTCATAGAAAATGTATGAAAGAATAATTATCACGGTGCCGGTACTGTGACGGAACTGTGACTTCACTGATATGTGTGAATCGGCCTTAACACGGCCCTTTTGATATGCCTGCAAAATCAACCTAAATATAATATCACGTATGAATTACTTACACTCATTTCCTTCACGACATATACACGTGCACCATCTGATAAAGTAGCGACTGACACAAATAAACTTACATTACAGTTCAGCACGACACCTTACTTGGCATATCACCATCTTATAAATTAATCCGATTAACTGTCTATTCACATACTTATTTATGCAACATAAATATACCTATTAACCTTAATAGTTTTATCGTTAAATGTGTTCATGTTATGCCTAAGCATTAGGCTTATCATTTGGTGTTAGTTGCTCATCTTTCTAAATATATTTTATTTATTATTCAGCATTGTCTGGTATAGCTGTAATTGCTCGGCGATCTTAAAAACATTAAAACACACACACAAATATTTTATACGTTTTAATGTTTTACAGCCTTAATTCATAGAATTTCACACATTGTTTCACACTAGAAATATATAGACGAATACATCCTTATATTTCCAGGAATGGCACAAAGAACCTCACCACAGATTTCAATCTGTTACTTGCCATTTATAGTTAGTTAACCTCATTACTTTTCCGACAGTTTTATTGGGTTTGGGTGTCAGATATTCACAGAAACAGACCCGAGTAGAAACGGCAATTAGATCGGGCTTCATCACGTGACACCTAGATGTAGTTTGCGGAGATGTGGGTACATTTTGGTGCCTAAATGTGTGTTGTGATTTTCTTTCTTTTGTTGCTTGATATATCTCAAGGCCTAATGGAATAGTTGTAGATAACTAAAGGGAGTAACATTTTCATTAAACTTTTGGGTATGGCAGGAGAGTCATGAAAGTAGAATAAATGCTGTAGAAATGAGATCACTGAGAAGTATGTGTGGTGTATCTTTGACCGACAGAGTAAAGAATTGTGTGATAGGAGAGTGTTGTGGGGTAAAAGAAGATGTAGTGACAAGCATCGAGAAAGGCATGTTAAGTTGGTTTGGGCACATGGAGAGGATGGAGGACAAAATACTGACAAAGAAGATATATAAGGCAAGTGTGAGTGGGACAGGGCGAAAGGGAAGACCTAGGCGGACGTTCTCTGACCAGATTGGAGACATCCTAAAAAAAGGACAGGTCAGAAGTACCCTAAACAGAAGAGCATGCATGAGAAACTCGATGGGAGTGAATGGAGCAAGAGAGGTATGTCAGGGTCGTTGTAAATGGCGTTCCGTAGTCTCTGCCTACCCCTCCGGGAAACAGGCGTGAGTCTATGTATGTATGTAAAAGACAACAATAAAATAAACATTCAGAATTGTCTAATCATGCCTCAAGAATATGTAAGTGAATCTTTTTTTACTTTCTTACGTAGGCGATCAACCTAACAAAGTAGCTCCAGAAATAAGTGTGTGAATCAATGACCTTAAAACATTCAGTCTTTTTATTTAAAACCAGACTTTATATGTTATTTCGCCAATATCTTTTTTATTATCTTAATATAATTATAAAATCCTTGCGTTACTGACTGACTGACAGACACGCTACAGCCGAAACTATTGGGCGCAGGAAGCTGAAATTTGGCATGTATGTTCCTTGGGGACCGTAAGGGTGCACTAAGAAGGGATTTCCCGAAATTCCCACGGGATGTGCCAAAACGGGTAAATTTAAAAAACATGCAGGCGTAGCTGCTGGCGTCCTCTAGTCTTTTTATAAACACGTTCTTTGAATTTGTAGCTATATTATTTTAACTCTAAAAACTCCAATTTCAATATCATAAAAGCATATTTCATTGAAAGAGAGAAACTGTACAAGTTTATAATAAAGAATATTTGAATTAGCTTTTCAATCGTCTTTTTTTGTGGTAGGTTTAAGAATTTCGCTTCAATTTATCTTTACATATAATTAAAATTGAAGTGTCTGTCTGTGATTTCAAAATAACTATGGGTTTTCAAGTGCTTATAGTTAGTTACACGGTTCTTAGTCCTAAACAACCCTTTTTAACATTTTTGTCTGTCTGTCTGCCTGACGGTTTGCAGTCTGTCTGCTGAAGTAAAATTATACTGTTATTTTCAATACATTGGTAAAAATTTAATGAGCTAAGGTAATAAATAGTAAGTTTTAATGTGTCTTCACATCCGTGTGGTAACGGATTAAGAATACGGAATGTCACCACTACATATCATCCCATGGGTGTCGTAAGACCCGACAGAGGGAGCTTATTATGCAGAGAGCAGCACTGTAAGAGAAGGAAAACTTGATACAAACCCTACACCAACCCATTTGGCCAGCGTGGTATAGTAGGCCAATTCCTCCTTTCAAAGGAGGGCTTAGTCCAGCAGTGGACTGTTAAAGGCTGATGATGATGAATGTGTCTTAACGGCAATGTCGATCAATCTATACTAATATAATAAAACTGAAGAGTTTGTTTGGTTGAACGCACTTATCTCATGAACTACGGTTCAGTTTCAATAATTATTTTGTGTTGCTTAGCCCATTTATTGAGGAAGGGTATAGGCTATATAACATTTCGTAGCCCTTAATGACGTGGGTGTACTTGCGAGCTCAGCTAATACGCAATAATGAGCCATTCACAACAAAAATACCCTTTGTTATTGATACGAAAGCTGCAGCGTTTTGTACTTCATAGTGATCATAAAATCAAATTACTAAAATATTCGCCCTACTATGTCTAATATAAAATTCCTAGCATTCACCATACGATACTTAAATGGCTTTAAATATTTTGCTACGTACATAAAGAGTTGTTCTTTATTAGATTGATACTATAATTATCATAATTTAATGATCATTTAAAGAAATTGCTTCACATTGGCTTACCTTAAATCATGTTGATAATAAATCGCGCCAATTAGCACTTGCATTGCTGCCTGTTGGATATTTCAGACGGGTTCCATAAAGTGCATGGCTGGTAATGTATGCTTATTAACTATTTGTAGTGTTAGAACTAGCATATTGTCTGGCATATAACCTCAGGGGGTTAGGCAGGACTCAAATTACACCTCCATTTAGTAGGCCACATCGACAACCAAATTAGACGAAGCGTTTAATTCCGGTGGCATATATTGCCCTTTATTGAAGTTCCATGCTGTGCCTGATACATTCTAAGCAATAACTTACAACCAATGAAGCATTCCTCGAATTGCGTCTTTAATTTTAACCTCACTTTAGTAAGGCATAACAGATAAGGAGTTTAAAATGGTTAAAGCATGATTTGCTTTGCGCCAAAATTTACTTCAGTCGCCTTCACGGAACAGTTTAAAGGAGTAAAATGGCCTTGTGGGCGTGGCAGGCGCGCCGTGCGTGTGAGCAAACGCTCATATTTCGACAAAATTTGTTTGACCGGTCAACAATCGCGCTCATATTGCGACAGCGTACGAAGCTCCGAGAAAAAAAAAATATGCCATCTTGCACTGTTATAACGTGTAGAAAAAGAAGCCAGGCATGTAATCCTTCTTACATAAACATGCGCTCCTAAATCCCTATCAATCTGGTTTCCACCCCGGGCACAGTACTGTCACTGCATTGGTTCGTGTAACAGATGACATTAGGCTAGGTATGGATAGTGGCAATCTGACGGTTTTGACCCTACTTGATTTTAGTAATGCTTTTAACACCGTAGATTTTCACATTATACTTGGCATATTACGCTCTCTTAACGTATCTCCAACGGCAATTGACTGGTTTCACAGTTACCTGTTTGGTTGCCGGCAACGTATACGCATCGAAGACACTTATTCCACTTGGTCTAACACAAATGCCGGTGTGCCACAGGGTGGCGTGCTATCTCCTTTACTCTTCGCAATATTTATTAATTCTATCTCAAACCAATTACTTTCATCCTACCACCTTTACGCAGATGATTTGCAAATTTACACGCAGGCTCCGTTAAATAAGTTAGTGGAAGCCTGTACTACCATTAGCTCGGACCTGGCGCGTATCTGTGATTGGACCACGAAATATGGACTTAAGGTAAATCCTGACAAAACACAACTGATTGTTGTCGGCAGCCCCAAACTCATCTCGAAAATTTGTTGGTCTGAACTGCCACGCATTAGTTTTAACGGAAAGGATCTTCCGTTCAGTAAAACTGTTAGGAATCTAGGTATTTACTTTGATGATACTATGTCATGGAGATCTCAAATCCTAGAAACGAGTCGAAAACTATTTGCATCAGCAGGTTCGTTGCGTAGATTACGCAACTTCCTTCCAACTGCCACTAAGATTGCGCTTGCTAAAGCTCTGCTTCTGCCTATACTTGACTACGCGGACGTCAGCTATCTTGACCCCACTGAAGAGCAGCTACATAAACTTGAACGTCTCCAAAACTTTTGCATACGATTTATATTTGGATTGCGCAAATATGATCACGTTTCAGATTTTCGCAACAAACTCAAGTGGCTGCCAATTCGTCTTCGCAGGAATACTCACATTGTTATATAATGTACTTTTCAATCCCAATTCTCCCTCTTATCTCAAAGAACGGTTTAAGTTCCTCCATGACACACATGTAAAGTCCTTGAGGTCGTCTGAGGATCTAACGCTGGAGATGCCGAAGCATTCCACAAATTACTTCGACAAATCTTTTAATGTTTAGGCTGTGCGACTGTGGAATGCCTTACCACTGGAGATTCGAAGAGCAAAAACAATAAATATTTCAAAGTCTTGGTAATGAGGCATTATTTCAAGGGTTGACAAATATACCAACTTAATTATCGTCTGAGTTCATCACTTGTATAAACTGTATCTATTATATTATTTAGTATATTGATATATATTTAATTGTATTTGTATAAATTATGTATGTATTTTATGTATCTAAGTAAAATGTATATTTATTTATATTTTAGTACTTATAATATTTTATTAAGGATAATCTTCTTGATAATTTCATTTTAAAGCTACACCATACCCACAAAAATGCTTTGATCATTCCTGTCCATCCCAAGGTTGCCTGGCAGAGATCGCACCTGGCGATAAGGCCGCCGTTTGTACATGAAACTTAGCTTTAAGTCACTGAATAAATGTAATTAACTTTGGTGTGCAATAAAGAATATATCTATCTATCTATCTATCTATCTAATGTGGCTCGAGAAGGGATTTCTTTTCACCGGTAAGTCCAAAAACCTTATAATACAAATGATATTTGTAATAATTGTAGTTATTACAATAGTATTATGTAGTTTGTAGACAAAAATGATACTATCGCAAGCAAATAAAAAATATACATTGCTGGCAATACGTGGGTACCATCTAGTACTACGTAGGCGATTGCGCAATGTATTTCGTTCACTGCGAACGTCGCGTGCGACTAGCCAATGAATACATCGCGTAGACCGGCCACTGCTACTCGAAGCGGCCAGTCGACGCGTGAGCGATTAAAAGGATGTGCTTGTGCAGATCTACTAACGTGATAGCGTTAAATGTTCTTGTGTGAGTAAGTTTGACGGCGCATGGTAAATAAACGCTATGTTTGACAGGCTAAAGTCTATAATTGATTTTTTTGCACGTTCTGTTTTAAAAAATACGAGTGTGTGCTCGACTGCGTTTCTATTGATTTTACTAAAGTGTATGTGTAGTAGTAGCCGTGTGGTAGGGGCAAACTGGCGACACAGGTTCCGATACATTTTCGTCTAGAGGGCATATCTACTATAATTAATATATCTATGGTCGCCTTTCAGGCTCATTAATGATGCTGGCCCTGTATGCGTATGTAAGCTTCCATGCAACAACACATGCAGTCATTGCGTCCTCAACTGTCCTCCCGGAGGAAACACAACGGCCGTTTTTCCATACAAACGTAGTCTCCTGTTTTCTCCCTTGATAATGCCAGTAGAGCAATTATTTCCAAAAGATGTATGGCCCCGATTGGCATGTCCCTATGTTTTTCTCATAAATTAAATATTAAAAAAGATATGAACCTTCAAATACCTCAAAAATTGGCCAGATTTTCCGCTGTGTTCAAACATAAAAAAAACAAATTTGGCTAGATTATTTAAAAAGAGGAAAACACAGGAACACGGCCAAAGCTTTTCTTTAATTTAATATGAAAGAACTAGTTAAATCGATGAAGTTTTGGAGAAGGAATCAAGGGAATACGAAACGTTGATTTTGTGTACATTTAATATGTATTTTTGGTCCAAGCTGCAGTTGTCTCTATCGCGCTCTGCGGGGGGAGGCTTGAGGCTGCGCGACAGCAATAGATTTTACAAATACCTATTTTTCAATTCTCTCGCCCATAGTGTTTCTTTCCTCTTAAGATCATCTTCTTGTTCATATCAACGCGACAGTGCAGGCGGGACTGACAGCTAAATATGCTTTACGAGGCACGGAGCAAGCGCCTATTAACAATGAAACACGCACATAACTTTTAAGAGTCAGTGACAGGTATCATGTGCTCAATCCCGAAACACTCAGTATAGCCATGCATTGGTCTAGTATTATATAATCCTTGCTAACCAAAACCAATTAATTACCAAAACTGAATGTCGCTACTTGTGAACTAAATCAAAGGCTATTGTGTAAGGTACAAAATGGTTAGCAGTGAATAATCGCGAGCTCACAATAAATCCATACTAAAGCAACACAATTGTTTACCGATTAACCCTCTAAAGGCTAAAACTGTGAATAATTTGTAGTAAATCAGTTAGCGGCGTCGTGCAGCTTAGTGCTAACCGTGATTCATGTATATGTGGCGTACGGTGAGAGGAGGGGATGATACGAGTGTGTGCGTAAGTGTCGGTACGTGCATAGGGTTGTCACCTCACACTGGTTGCGATAGTTACAGGCTTCGAAATTTGCAATTTTGTTTTTTTTTTTCGTGTGAGTGTGAGGGCAACTTTGGTATCGGAGTTATTTATCCTTAGGCAAGAACCGGGACCGACAGCTTTTACGTGCCCTCCAAAGCACGGTAGCGCTCTGATGTAAATGCCACACACGGTCACTCATCCAAGTGGTGACCTGTGCAAGCGTTGCTAAATTTTTGCCGATCTGTGACGAATGGCAAGCTAAGTCTCGCTATGCGTGCGACTACTATTTGCAATGAAATGGCCGGTTGTGTCGTACAATTATGTGTTGTTTCTGTCCATTGTTAGTGTTTCTTTAGTGTGGCGCGCAAGAACTACCTTGAGTTTGGCAGCATTCTCTATGTTAAAGGTTCACATCACTTATTATGTAAATAAGTTTGTTGACTATTAAGCAACGTTGTCATTACTTTACTTCATAATACATACGTATTCACTGTCAAACCTAACATAGCACTGTCAGTAAGTATGATTGATCCAAGGCGAACTTGCGGTATTATTTCTGCGTACCGTCTCTTAACAGGGATTATAATTCCGTAGGCATAAAGCAACGACCAGCAGCACCGAGATTTTCATGTCATCACTACTTGGTTGGTGGTTGTTCCACCCTAGGTTTACAATAAGTTCCTTAGGTTTTCCTCTAACAATCGCCTATCCTTCACTTAGCAAATAACTGATGGTTATTGGTGGACACTTTTGGACAACGCTGTCAACCCTAAGCGTGCGCGCTTTTGTACGTGTAGCAATAGTTGTTCGTTGAATGGTACATGTGCTAATTACCTTGTGATTGTCTTAGGACGCGGCCCGCCCCACCGCGCGGTCTCGCGACCGAATTGCACTCATTATTAAATAATGCTGACCTTACATTTGTCTGCCCCTTCTGTGTAATGTCCTTGTTAGCACCCGCTAAACAAACGTATGTACGTAATTGTCCAAAGGTCACGCCATAAATAAACTTATTCAATTATGAACGTAAACACTGTTTTGGGGATTTATAGCGGGTTTGGTAAGTTGTTGTATCGGAAATGCAGTGGAGGGTTATGGTAAAGGTGCTTTGTATTTAGTTGTATAATATTACAAAAGACATTAGCATATCTAAGTGTTTTCATATATCAAGGAGACAATGCCATGTCCACGTAACGGCTCCCAAGGTCAAGAAGAAATAAAAGTAACGATGCCTGTCAGGCAATTCCCGGCAGGGTCGCGACAAAGTATGCTAACCCCGATTTGCGTGGCCCTGCCGCTACGGGACGTCAACAGATGCGGCGATTGTTTAAGTGTGTACGCCCTGAAAGCCTGTATGGGACAATCACACACACACACATTTTCTTTCGCTGCCCGAAAAAGCATGGGATGAGACAATTATTTGGGTTTTGCACCCTGAAGGAAAAAAAATATACAAACCTATTAGGTTTTCATATTTATTCAACTCTAGTTTTTGCAATTTATGGCTTGAAACTTGGGATAAAAAATATATTTTCTACTCCATGTACCTGGATTTCCATTCCTCGCATCGTGTATTTCTCAGTATTGAGGACTATGTACTCCCCGCTACTGCGTATTATTAAATGAAACTACCTTTATATAACTACTTTTAAACTACCACGATTTGCACACATACTCTTTTCATTCATTAACACGATTCAGACCCGTTACATTACCTTTATATAAATTCCTGAAAATCAAAAGTTCAATGAAAACAGCACGGCCAGGAATAACTTTTGATCTGGTCACAGTACTATCGAGTTTTAGAAAATTCTCAGAAACAGCGACATTTCAACGTGCCCTGCAGACGTCACACTTTTCATGCATTTTGTACTTTCTTTAAAGACAGTTCCCGCATTAGGACTAAATCCTGTGTCGCGAGGGACTTAACAAACATACAACTAACGGACACAATGAACACCCAGACTCGAAACAACAATTTGTGAATTACACAAAGTGTTGCCTCATGTGGGGATCGAACCCACAACACTCGTCGCTGTGTCAAGTGGCGAGGCGACCGTCTAAACCACTACGCCAACCTTTTTTTATCCTTTTAGATTTCCAGGCCTGAGTGTAATCTGTGTGAATGTCTGTCGTATGTATGTGCCATTTTACTCATTTTTGTTAAAATAATATTGTAATAAAATTCTCTCTCATAAACGCATTGGAACGTTTATATAGCCTGTATGTATTTTTTTTCGGTTTTTACTCGGTTACACTTATTATCATCATCATCATCAGCCTGCCGTAGTCCACTGCTGGATATAGGACTCTCCAATGACACGCCACTGAGCCCGATTTTCGGCTTTTCGTGTCCAGCCGCTGCCAGCCACTTTGCGTATATCGTTACTCCACCCAGCCGGAGGGCGTTCTACACTACGTTTGCCAAGGCGCGGACTACTCCAACGGTTACCGGTTCTGCCACAAATGTGACCAGCCCACTGCCACTTCAGCTTGCTAATTCTCTGAGCTATGTTGATAACCTTGGTTCTCTGTCGGATCACTTCATTACGAATTCAATCCTTCAGAGAAACTTCGAGCCGAACTTAAGGTCGCTTAGCGAGCTATGAAGTGGGCTATCCTCTTCACAGCTCGCTGAGCGACCTTAAATTGGTGGACCAGTCATACCGTCAGTGTCCACGTCTCGGCACTGTAAGTCATGACGGGTAGGACGCACTCGTTGAAGACCTTTGTCCTAAGGCTGTGCGGTAGGGATGACGAAAAAACTTGACGGAGTTTTCTATATGCTGCCCAGCCGAGCTGTATTCTTCTGCAAGTCGCCCTCTCGGTTACACTTATATTCAACACAAATTAACTCTTTTGCATTAAAACCAGGGCAATACTAGGATGATGATGAGTATTATTTAGACTTAAACTTAGTTTAATTTATCTTTTTAGCACATCTCCCACTCTACTTTGTGAACATTCAACAAACGGACTTATACTCAGACTCAAAATACCTTTGCGGATCACACAAAGAAAAAGTCCCATGTGAGCATCGAACACCCACCAGTTAGTTCCAGGCGACCACATAAACCAATATGGCCTACGTGCAGTAATTACGTTCTGACCTGCGCTTTACGATCCAGTGTAACTCATAAATCATTGAATAACTTTATATTATTACGGTACAACGTAAAGTTACCCTTTGAAATATTGGGTAGCTATAACTTTACTGGCGCAGAGGTTACATTGATGTAGAAATTGGATATACTACTAGTACCCGTGATAAGATGAACCTTGTGGTAAGTAAAGACAACATGCCTCTCTCATACGAAAAACGGCATATATAACACCTAGTTTTACTGTTTTACTCGGTCCACCAAATTTATCAATTCGTTTCCACCCAAACTACTTATAGACAACATACTCATCACATACAATTCCTACCAAAACATAGTTCAAGTAATTTCCAAGTAAATACAATGGATATAAAAGATATAAATAAGTACAAATAGATCTATTGAAACGCGCTTTAGTAGGAATAATGGCACTAGTATTCCTCTGGCTAATTAGTTGCCAAGATCTGAATAGATAATGGAGATACATAGAAGATAGAATAATACGTCATAATGTATGTCTGAGTCAAAATTTGAATAGCGGAGAATGATATTCTATAACCATTATAAATTCGGCAAACTGACGTGAATCTATATTGGAATTAATATCTACTATTGTTCAATCGGGAAACTAAAATTAGATTGCTGCTGGTTTTCACTAACATTCAATACGATTAAAGGAAGTTTACGTTTACACAATAGTTCAATTCAATACTTGATTTGGCAGGATAACAGAGACCTAAAAGCTGAAACTCCATTAACAAAACGAGCAACAAGCTGACAGGTGAGGAAGAGACCGACCACCGCACGTTGAGATCAGCACATCAGAAGACACGGAGGCCTAACGGCAGACGGCAAACCGGAACGGCCACGAATGGAAAATAGGGAAGAGGCCTACATCCAAGACTAAATTGAGAAGCTACCATGATCATGACCAAACAGCTATTGATTTGACAAGTACATAACTGTATAACATGTAGGTATAAATGAAAATTTTTGCACGCTATCATATTGATAACGGCCTCTAATCTATAATTTTTTTTAAGAATCTTCAACATACAGTCCTTTACCAGTCAATTGCTGGACATAGGCTGTTCCTAATGGTCTTCCTGTATTTTTCTTAGTCGCCTCTTATGACACTCACGGCACGAAACAGAACACTTTGTACTCTTAATACACGGATTGAAATAGGATACTTTCACTTTGAATTCTTAATTTTATTCAAAACCTCTTTTACTAGACGGAAGGATAATTTTACTTTAAAATAATAATAATCATTAGTGCAGACAACGTGATGTGACGACACTAGTGCGGGCATCGCGTCATTACGTGCGTAACACGTGAGCGACACTTAAACTCGTATTATCAGATATAACGCGCACACTAATGTTGCCGCCAGGCGCCCCCCGCACACGAGATTTACATATAATTGCACACTCCAAACGACGTAACAGTATCGTGCAGACGGGCAACTTTTTGTTGCTTGATGTTGTGGTATTATATCGCTTGCAAAGAGAATAGAAAGAAGGAGTTCAAGCTTAAAAATCTAAAGTTTTCTTCAAACTTCTGGGAACAGTTTATGTCGTCGTCTAGTGAGATGAGCAAGAGTGACCACGTTATTTGTCTGATTTCCTCCTATATTATAAACATCCTAGCGTTATCCCATTTGCTTTCTTCCTATGCTGGACCACTCTCCCCGGCTACTTGAAGGAGGATTTGCGACACCTCTAGTGGCATACAGGCCTATACTCTAAAACAAGGCATTCATTGAACGTATATATCTTACTACTACTCCACCAAAATTCCTCAAACACGACCGTTAGTGCATGGTGTACGATATTAGTAATACACTGCCACCACAACAATTTTCTATCCGATAACGAGACGCGATTGTTGCGGCATAAATTATTATAATATTTTGGATACGGAAGTTTTCTCTTTTGCATACAAACTTTCCAAAATATTAGAAACCCATATTTTTTTTATGTAAATGATGCCCTAAGGTCATACGGAACGTATTGGCGACGAACGTTTTCAGATCTCGTTTACACTTTTAACTCTGCACCAAACTCTACAAGCTCTAACTTCAAAAGCACTAAATCTCTGATACCATTTGTGGCTTGGCAGTTTTGCTACTACAAGAACTATTGTATAACAGAATATGATGAGCGAGCGTGAAGTGAAATTCATTCATTGAATTTCACTTCACCCCATGTGACAGAATGAGATTGAATCAGTCGCTAAACCAGAGCTACAATCAAATAAAGTGTTTCGTATGCACAGCCTGTTCCGCTAGGACGTATGTAGTTCACTTCATGGCAGATAATAAACTTGATGAGGCCGGTTTACGCGATTATCATTGCGTGGAAGAAATATGGAAGCTCGCGTAATACTCGACGAATACAGTTGTACGTTTGCTTTAAAGTTAGGCTTACAATAATTATGTCTTAATGTTGCTTAAAGTTTTGTACCATAAGCTTTAGTTTTTTTATATTCATATATAACAGTAAGCGGTCCGTAGCATGAGTAATAGTGCGGTGGCTCATTGAATACTGAACATATTTTTTTGAGACTAGCTTTTGCCCGCAGCTTCGCTCACGTTAAATTCGGGGTAACACAAAACTCCTTCATCGTTCTATAGTAATTTTCGTTTTAATTCTGTTCATAGGGACTAATAAGAAATATAACCGCAAGAAGTATTAATAAAACATTTCTGTAAACAGTATTTTTAGAGTTCCGTAATTAAAAATGGCTCAACACGGAATACTTATAGACGCGCTATATCTGTCAGTCTATCCGTATGTCACAGCCACTTTATGCCGAAACTATTCAGTTTACACATTTGAAAATTGGTAGGTAGATGAATTCTGTGAACCGCTAAAGATATACGGTTCCAAAGTGGTAAAATGGGTGTGTGTGTCCCTCTAACTTTTAAAGTAAGAGACTGACAAATCTTAAAAAAAATATATGCTGTAGATCGTTATAAAAACTTCCAACGAAAATTGGTTTGAACGATATGTAGTCAGCAGATTTTTAAATAAAGCACATCTTAAAAACCGCAAATACAGCTTTGTCGTTTATACAAATACTATTAATAGTTAGTCGAAGATAATGGCTATGGTAAGTGGATCCACTACGCAACCCTTCATGAGCGAGTCTGACTCGCAATAGCGAATAGCTTTTATAATGTTTCGTCCTAGGTGTTACTTGTAGCCGTTTGCCATTACAAAGCTTTGGTGCATTAAGATTCCGCATTAACTGGAACACCAACGCTCAGTCTCAAGTTGCGTGAAGGTACTCCTGATAATTGTAAGGAGTTCAAGAACTCTATAGGGTACGAAGTAACTTGGTCAGTATTCATGACATTATCTACCGAGAGATGCTCAACAACATCACTTTGTATGCAGTCAAATGTCAAAGCCATGGTCCGATATATCTCTATACACACTTTCGCATTTATGAGTAGAGATTATTAGTTCAGCCGGTTCAGCGTGCAATCGGTATATACATACATACACATTTTCGCACTTATACTTAATATTAGTAGAGATTAGCCAAGGCTGTTACGATAATTATTTGTTTATTTATGTAAGCGAACGAAGTAATGACAGTGCACCATATGACAATGTATAATGTGACAGTACTGATAGATATACGATAGCACATACGCAGCACTCAATTATTACAGCGCATGCGTTCTTACTGTCAATAGGTAGTAGGTTTGTCCCTGCAAACTTCGACCCTCTGTAAAATCCCTCGCAGATTATTTTTGCAACTAATTGTATCCTGTGTTTTTCGTGGTTCTGAGCTACCTCTCCACCAATTTTCAGCTAAATCGGTTGAGCCGTTCTTGAGTTATAAATAGTGTCACTAATACGCCTTATTTTTATATATATAGATTTGTGCATTAAACTCATTCCTTGAACAAATTTGGAGCGTCGAGCATCGGATAGCGAAAGTAATTTTTCTATAAAAAGGCTTATTTTTACTGTAAGTTATTCGTTAGTAGGGATCCATGGAAATGTATACATTCTGAAAGTAGCCCGTGACTATAAAAAGTTTAAGAAAGCCTGATATATAATGAAAATAGCTTTGCACAAAACTTTTATTTTATATTAGTAAATTTAATTACAGGAATTTGTCGACATTTTAAACATGAAACATTTTCAACAAATCACTTCAGAGGATAAAATTTAATGCAACGGATTTTCCCTGTAATTTTCGAGAGCAGCGTTTGTTATCTTTTGCAACGATTTAAATAGGAATATGTACACATCGATAGCCGTGTAATCGAATATGATGTTACTTTTTTTTAAGTAAGGCTATAGAACCGGATTCTAATTGTGTCATTGAGTTTTAAAACTCCTTAAGAATCATTGTATGTAATTTGGAACTCGATGACATTAAAATGCATCATGATAAAGAAACAAAAAAAAATGCTCCGCTCGATGTAGGGTAAGTCGGGGGTGAGATATAATATAACAATCTATTTCTCCCAACCAATAAAAAGGAGAATGAGTATATTAAAAACTTTGATCCATTACATTCCTGAAATATCGCGAATTCTGAAAAAGGATTGCGATAAAATTCCAATGAATTTGTGAGGGTATTTTAACATGCTGATGAGAAATATTATGATGCTTATTCGAAATTCACACGAAATGCGCATCAAATTCAGTGTTCCCTTTAATTGAGCTCCTGGATAAAAAAAATATGGTGGAGCAGTCGAACTCAATCCACATCGAGATCGAAAATAATAATGACATTGTGTGCCGTTCCAAAGACATATATAGGTACATAGATCAAATTAAAACTGACAGACCTTCTGCTCTACAAAGCAACAGATGCTGCTTTGGTTATAGTGAGTATCAACTCAAGCGAGACCCCTCGAGAGTCTTAAGGACACTGTTTTGAGCAACCTTCAAACTGCAAATTTAATTAAAAAACAAACATGAACGTCCCCATCACAAAGAACAAGGAGCTAATGTTGATGATTTCCATAAACAAAAAGTTAAACAACACTGAACCAACATTAATTGATTTTGTATCCATTTAGGCGCTTCTGCGATACATAGAGGGAAGTGGATTATTTATATTTTCGACTCTTATTAAACTCGTTGGAGGCTCCGTAAGTGGAGCTTCACGAGTGACGAAATTCGGTCTTCAATGGTCAATGCAGCTGCTACTCAAAGGCCGTAACAAAACAAAGAAATATAATAAATAACGCAAAAACCGGATGAAATAGGGTGATAAAAATGTGCGATTAATTTTAGTATTCTTTAAACTAGACTAATAAAGCACCACCATTCAATACATTAACAATAACAGAACTTCGTCGTGGCAAACCGTTACGTTCGAAGCGTCTATCGCGGCATAATTGATGTACCAAGTTAAACGTACGCAATCTGCGGCTCAGAACAAATGCCTGTATTAGTGTAAGAGCCCGATCACAACGGTATTAGTGTAGCTATTAGTGAATGACAGTCACATTAGTCAGCTAGCTGGCTTCGCTGAGACTCACCGCATGGTCGTGTGTGTATTTATTACTAAGCCATCCTTTGAAGACAGTAAACGTTATTCTGAATCACAAAAGTCACATTTTGTAACCCATTGTCACATATAAACTGTTAACAAATTATGTAAGAGCCGATAAAAAAATTCCAACACAAATAACAAAAAAGTCTCTTACTGTTTAATTGATTTTAGATGTCTTCTTCTAAATGTTATCTTAAGTTCAACTCTCTAAATCATAAGCTTTTTAAAAATATTACGCACGACGTCCTGAATCGATGATCGAGCCGTTCGGAAATTGGACTTCCACGTGGAACTCTCGTAAATTAATGGAATCCGATGCGATGGGAACAATCAGTATAATTTGCATTATAAAGGCTCGGTGCCCTGCCCCCTCCCACACCCCTCTACTTGAGCAAGAATTTTCTCAGCAATTTTCCCTCCTGAGAGTTCTTTAAATCTCACCTTGATCCATGCAATGAGTTCGCAAATTACGCGGATATTCTATGCATACGAATCAGTAGCTGCTCTCACACTGGCAAGCACCTAACCTGCTACGTACGTGACTGCAGTGACTGCTCTCAATTACATACAAGTGCAAAGCACTGCCAATTTAAAAGGTATATTTTTCGTTCATTTAAAATCGAAGTCAGAACTCTAATGAGCAGATAAAGGGAGCTTGACAAACAAAGCAAAAATACATATTATCCACAGAAGAGATAATCACATCACAACAGACACTAAGGTACCTGACTAACTAGCTAACCTTAGCTTGACAGCCTCTATGGTCCTGCCGTAGTGTTAGCGACTGCGGATCATGAGGTCTCAGGTTCGATTCCATGGTCAAACAAAAAGTCATATTGGGTTTTTCTGTTAGGAATTATTCAATAGAAGTTCCGAGTCAGAGAGTTGGCTCCCTCCGGTCGTGTCGCTTGTGGCGTCCCATCGGACTACTATGAGAGTGAGGGAATAAAGAGTGCACTTGTGTATGCGCACACACTTATGCACTATAATATGTCCCAGGCAGATGGCAAGTCTAATATATAGACAAGCCGCCGTGGCCGAAATCGGTCAGGAGGACATTATTTATTATTATTATAACTAGCTAAGAAGGAGCAAAGAATAATATTGTAGCAAAGTTTTTGTAGCAAATTCTGACGTATGTGATTGGACATACGTCATGACTGCCTTATTGGTCTCGTGGCATAACGGTGCGCGTGGGATTGGGAGGTCTCGGTTTCGATCCCCGTGTCGGGCAAAGTGTTATTGGGTTTTTCCGTTAGGGAATTCTCAGTAGCATTCTCGGAGTCTGGTAATGTGCCCGGTATGGCAATAGGCTCGCCCCCTATTACGTGGGACTAAAATAAATCTGGCGAAAAGTGGGTGTAGCAATATACCTCTGCCTACCTCTTCGAGGATATAGGCGTGAGACTATGTATGTATGTGACTAGACTAGCAACCGGACCTCAAGCTCCAGGATAAAGGTGTTGGATGACACCGAGATAAGGCTGAGACAATAATAAATAGGTAGCAAAAAAATTACATCAATAGAAATATATTAATACATGAAAGGAAGCCATCTAAAATAATCGAATATCTTCCGCAATGATAGCGATAGCGTGCAAAGAAGACTGTCAGTATTGCCACGTTCGCAATGATTAACACCATTCCTTACATTACTTTCTATTTTGTATAGTCAGTCTACCCCAGCCTCCTACAGGCACTAAATATCACTCAAGTATGTGTTCGTTCGAGACTCGATGCTTAAACTACTCGTCGATATTCATTGAACACTTACGTCACCTTGCATGTAATATATGAGCATCCTATTGCATATGAGTGAAATATTTCTAGAAAATACTCAGGTTTATTTACTGAAGGTAGAGGATAATAGCTTTAAAAGTCCTTTACTAATGTGGCTATTATACTACGTAGTCAACATGACCTCAATAGTTCGGGTGGTGTTCGTTCAAAAAGATTATTCTGACTAATATGGTACATATATAATATCAGCCGTGTATCTATAAACTATCCCACTGCTGGGCATAGGCTTTTTCGGACTACGAAAAGGGTTAAGGCAATGTCCACTATGTTGGCTTGCTGCTTGGCTTGCATGTTTACAGACCTTGACATATTTTCCGAAGGCATTATGGACAACCTGTCAGGCATGCAGGTTAACTCACAACGCTTTCCGTCACCATTTATTATTTCATCTCTTATATCTCGCTGCTGGGCACGGGCCTTAATCCAAAGACCATAATCCACCACGCTGGAAGATGTTTCACTTCACCTTTCAGCAACGGTAATTAACAATTTAGTACGCAAATAACTTCGAAAAACAGTGGCGCGCGCCATACGTTTGTATCCAAGACTAGCAGTGGCAGCCTGTTAGGCTCTCTATTAGGCAAAAACTGCTTTAATACCTTGCTCCAATATACTTACAAATTAAAATACGCCTTCCGTTACAACATCTAGTCGCCTAGAGCACAAAGCACGACATGTTGTATACACCCACGATTCCCAAAGCAATCTCGCTCCACATCTTAATATCGACACATCGTTATTTCGATGACAGGCCCAATATCGCAAAAACCCAAGATTACGCAGCCCATGATATTGTATCGTGCACGTTTTAATTTTATCAACAATTGCATCCAATCTCGTCACATAATGAAACGTCCGCGAACAAATACCGCCGGAGGGAAATTGTTTTATCCCCTGTTTTGTAAACTTATTACGTCATGTATTAGAGGGGGAGGGAGGGGTGTGTGTCTTGCTCTTACTAATTGGTAGGTAATTGTTGGGCGTCGCATTCGGTGCGGACGTAGGACGTCTAGTAGTAATAACGTGCTATTGTGCGCTGTGTCGTCACATGCCACGATTGAGAAGGTAGCTCTATGTCTTAAGAGGCCGCGGCTTATGTTTTGCCAAATATTGTCGTTTCGGCTTAGACGTGATATAAAATTTGTTGCAGCCAATATAAAAGATTTTATTGCAGCCGTTTTAATTTTATTCTATACCTCTAAATCCACAAAAAATGGGTTACCTGGAATCAAAGACAGGAGGAGTAGTGTTCCTCCATCTAGAAGTAGAAATCTCTGACCAAGGTCCATGATTGTGCCAGATGGAAGGTAGCCTAACGTATGTTGTTAAGCACTTATTTAATAATGCATTGTAATCGTGTGCGAAACTTTTGATAGTGCGATTAAGGATCTTCTATCCTTCTCTGTCTTCGTTGGTACTTATGTTACTTATGTTGGTATCCGTTAGATGTTACCAAAGTCAGTGCCTTTGCCTTCGTACGATAGATGATACCAGTTTCAATTAGCTATTACTAGTATAGCTATATTATAAATAGCTATTTCGGTATTATTTTCAATGTATAGGTACTCCGTTTAGTTGGAGTGACGATATACGCAAAGTGGCTGGCAGCGGCTGGACACGAAGAGACGAAAATCGGTCTCAGTGGTCACTACGGCAAGCTAATGCTGATGATGATAATAAATAAAAAAACGTAGAATAAAATAAAAAAAAACATAATGGTTGAAATACTTTCTACTAATATAAAATACGTTATATAATGTTTACTTACCAGTTTTCTTCTAAATAAAATATCACCACAGTATCTCTATTTTAATACGTGATTTTCAGATGCGTCGCAAAAATGCAAAATTCAAGTGTTGCATGAAGCACTCATATATCAAATAGTTGCAGTCTAATTAATTCCCAGTAATCGTCATTATAATCGGTTTATAATACAAGCTATCTTAAAAAACGATGCATTACGCAGTTCATCCGTAATAAACTAAAAAGAACGTAGCGAGTTACGTCACACGCCAGTGTATTTCAAGCTGTGACATCTTACGAAAATAATGGCAACCTGCAATAACATAAATCACGTTTCGTCTATAACAAGATCAAGTACGCTTTAAGGCAGTAGCAGGTACCGTAGCACGTATTGTACAAATGAACAGCCCGTGTCGCTACGAGAGGCGTAGCAGCTACGTGCGGGTGACGCCTGCTACGCGGCTACGGATTTGTCTAGAACTTAATTAAATAGCTCCTTGACATTGTATTGTAGGAAACGTATCTCGTACACTAATAGAATGAAATATATTGCAGCTTCTATTTACTTATTAGCTGAAATTAAAGCAAATTATGTTTTGAGATGGGAAGATAAAAATGTGTGAGTCAATGTGACGTTTCAATGATGAATCTACACTCGTTTACAGCGATAATTTTTACTAATTAAAACGGTTTACTAATGTTTGCCATAATTTAAAAAGGCATAATTTCATATGCCATACTGGTATTTGACATAATTTCATTAGAAATAACGCTTCAGTTGCCATAATCGTGAAATGAAATAAAATTACTTTCACTAATTCCATTGGTCATAATCGATCAAGTGTCATAATAATTTAAATCCATAAATGTATTTGCTATAATTTTCGTTTTCAATACTGCCATTTTCCATAACTTTTATTCACATAAAACCTAAATATCGCTTTTATTGATTCCACTAGTTTAATAAACTGAGGTTGACGGAGCCCTGCTTCGCAGGGCTCCTATTTTCGGGTTAAGGGTCAACAGAGAACCTAACACAACCTATTTAGTTACTTTCACATAAAACCTAAAATTACGTTCCGTTTTGCATATTTGAATGAAGAATTTTTGGAAATTGTTTAAAAATATTTAGACGCAACTCCGGCAGCCAAAATTACTTTTAAGGGATTAAAACTAACTCCCTTAAGCCTCCTACACCACCAATACCCTCAAATTCGGGCGAATCGTTTCAAAACCCAACCCCAGATTTTTTATTCACAATTAAACCTAAGGCTAAACCTCATATGGTGTCTACTAACTAAGCTCGACGGAGCCCCGCTTCGCGCTTCGCGGGGCTCCTACTTCCGGGTGGTTAAAAAAAAAACCACGAAGACTTAGGCGGAAGCTCCGCTTCGCTTCACTCCCGCCTTAGTCTTCTAACCTAACCTATCCGAGTCGGATTGCACTGAGTCGGGGTGTTAACGATAATTAATTTCGACTTAACAAAATTATGTATTATTTTCATAATTATATCAAATTTTTATTATGTCAAGAGTCGATTATGAGATGTGTTACTTTTGGAAACTAATTATTATGATATATGTTGTTATAGAAAGTCATTTTATGGCAAATAAAAGTTATCACTGTTGAGTTGGTAAGGCAAACGTTATTAGTATAAATGGTAATAGTGCAAGTAAATATTATGATCAGGGATGATTATGGCAAACAATATTAGTGCAAATGAATTTATGGAAAACGAGAGAATACCGTAAAGAAAAAAGTCCTTATGTATGAAAATCAGATTGCTTGCTTCGTATGTATATGAGTATTAGTTAAGACACGAAACTGCAAGTTGATATTTACCTCACTAAGCTGACGCTTTGGGTGAAACTGTTTCATAACGTTTGATACACGTGAGGAGTCACGTTGAGTAGCACACAACTCAGTTGGCGGCAACGCGCTACTTGTACATAAACTTGTACTGAATAGTGCTCGAGACAAAGCGCAATGCAATAAACGCCAGTAGCGTCGGTGCGACACCGGTGCGGTAGCGGCGCGGGAGCGGCGCGGGAATGGCGGAGTACGAAGTATGGCGCGCGAACCGCCGCCACTACGGTGCCCCGACGCGAATAAATCACGCCACTTTATCGTCTTATATTTTTATGATATTTCGCCACAAACAAAGCCACTTCGCATTTGTCTTCCACGCGTATCTTAGCTCTGTTATTTTTCGCGAACAATGGCCGCGTGAAATCAAATGATAATTTAAAATTTGTGCGAGACGACGTCGGGTCGGGAAGCAGCGCGGGGAGCGGTATCCTAAATAAATTGTTTAAGATACAACATGAAGACGTTCGCTTTGAGTTATGGCGGGCCGTGGCATTGTACGCCTAAGTGTGCGTCGCTGCTCTACACAATGAAATAACTTTCGAGACATTACACTAACATTAATGAGATTTATATTTGTCTACTCTTTGTATTGAAATCCTACACAGCTACAGTTGTTCTGCTTAGTAACTTTCGGGCGTCCTTAGTACGTCAGATATGCAGTACTTTGTATATTCATCGACCTAAGTATATTAAGATGTAGAAGATCCAACGATATCAGTGCTCGGTTGTTCGCCGGACACAGTTCCACAAAGTTGCAGCTCAAACAAACAAAGTTGGACGTACTTTTAAATGATCTCACAAACTGTCACTATGACCACTGTAAAATCGTATATTTGCCGGCAACTGTTGTTAAACTTTAGAGATAAAATGCTCCTCGTGATATTGGATTGCGGAACTTGACGAGCGACAATGAGGACTCTCTCTTATTACCTCTGTCTCTCTTACAGGATTTAAAAAAATAATCAGGTTAATTAGCTATATTAAAAGTATACTTTACTTTTATTACCTTTATATAATAAAGCTTATAAAAGTAAGGCTACTTTACCTTCGAATCACAATGATTTGAAGTATACAAGACGTCATGATTGGATAAAACATATTTTCATGGTGTAATAATCATATTAATAATTTAGGTGACACGTATGCACAAAATACAATGAAACTATCACATTGTTGCTTTACTGCAGCTGTGCTTCATCCAGTTTTACTCCTTCGTCACCCAGCCAACAACTATAATGAATTAAATTAGACGGTACTTGGCGAAAATCCATTCTAAAGTGATAATGCGGAACTTGGCACTTCCCCTTGAATGTCAACTAGGACGAACTATATTTACAACTTGGTAATGCCGAATTCTCGGTGGATCTTTATGGTGTTGAGAGAATATGAAATACGTGAGAAGTATGTTTGGATATAAATACGATTGAACACAAGTGTGGACACGTGTTTGAAAGGTGCAGCACGTATAATAGCAGTGATCAAACGAGTGATCAAACACTTTTATTGATTTTCTACTAGCTAGAAGGGAAGGGTATTAGGTATTTATAATTGATATTAATCAAGTCGAGGAACTAAGCAAAATAGTGAAATTATCGTTAGAACTGTTTGTTCTTATTTCTCAAAAAAAGAATTCTGTTAAGTGTTCGTATACTCTTGTTGATGGAAATTAATTTCACTGTTAGAGTATAAATTCCATTGCCAAATTTACATCTTCAAAAGGGATATAGTTTCCTAAAAAAATTTTTGTATAAGTTCAGCCTTAAAATATCATACAAGGACATTCGTATAGTTCAACTCTGTATCGTTCAGATATATTTGACACTACCACGGTCCCGGATGGAGGCGAGTTCTATGTAGCTGCGCACACTAATAATGTAATAACATATCACAATGCACCAGAGAGGATCCATCCACAACGGATTAGAAGCCGCGAACTGTTCCAATTACAATGAAACGACGTAAGACAAAACGCACTATTAATGTAATATAGACTTTAGGTGATGTGCTTAAGGTGTGAATTAAGAAAGCAATGGTGGTAGTTAGTGCTTTATGAAAGAAAATTAGTGTCGAAGAGACACGTGAAATCAACAGTGCAGCGTAGCCCAGACGTGCGACTAATTACTACGGTATGTGGTTGTTCGCTTTCATTATAGGGAGCTTTTGGCCTTAAGACGTGTTTCGGAGAAGTCTGAGATGCTTTTGTGCTCTACTACTATTATTAATTTGAAGTTCTGAAGAAACAATTGATGAAGCTGTTGCGAAAGTTAAAGTAGAGAGGTGAGTATTGAAAGTCATTATTATTCTGTGAGGTCAGGTAAAAGCGATGTTTGAGCTTTTATGTTATAAAACTAGTTATGCCTAATTGGTGGTACCTAGTAAATTGTGAAGTCTGTGAAGTTGATAATATATGATATGACACACAAATGTGAATTTTTGCTTATGTAACTGCACAACAACCGTGAGGACCTTGAATTGGCCACATGTCACATATACCATTGTTATTCAATTTAATAAGGGCGTTGGTCTTCTTATAAATTAAATAAATAAATAAACAAACACACAACAGCGACCACAACTAAACCATGATTGATCAATCCCCATTCACCTTCCAAACACAGTATGCAGAGTACCTACATTATTGGTAAAAGCGCCTTTTAAAATATCTATATAGGTCACCACTAAAAATTCCCGCCACATTTTAGTGACGGGTGACTCATTTTATGAGTTCATCTTAAAGATTTAAAGAGATAGCTTCGCGAAAAAATCTATGGCATCGTGTGCCAACAACGAGAGTCTATCTTTGTGGGACGCTGCTACGTTATATAAGGCCCTTGGAGTGCCTTAAACTTGGCAAACTGCATGGATCACTGGAGACCTTCGAGATTTGTATAATGGCATATATGCACTTTGTTATACTTCTGCCATACTTCCATACTTACACACTATTCGAGTTCAATGCAGTGTACACGTAAATTTACCCGATGACGTCATTGTGAATGCATTTTAGATAAGCATTTATTCACAGCTTAAGTATTTGAACTAGTATGTAAATTCAAGAAAATATATTTTTTAAAGCTATCTAGAACTAAATTCGACATATATGTCCTCCATCTCTTAATCAGGAATTTGATCTGTGAGAAAATATAGGATGTTTTATCCTAAAACACCTCTTCTATATATCGTTTTACCTGTAAAACTATATATTTTAACGCAAGCAAAGCATGTATTCTGGCTTTAAACATCTAGAATCTTGTTGTCAGCGTGTGCTAGCATATCACAAACATAAGTGTGTTAGTGTGCATGTGAGTGATGGTTGGATCGCATCCAGCGTGGCGTGAAGGTGTGCCGCGTCAAATGGAGCCGAAACAACTCCATATAAGTTTTAAATCCCCGATTGCAACTAAATTCGACACGTTTGAATAGGACTTACGTCTGCTATCAGATATACGAATAGATATCCGAATAGTCTAGCTGAAGTGGTAGTGGGCAGGGTACATAGCCAGAAGAACTGATGGCCGTTGGAGCAGAACGGTGCTGGAGTCGCGTCCATGCACAGGACGTCGTAGCAGAGGTAGGCCTCCTGCAAGGTGGACAGACGATCTTTTTGGGATCGCGGGCAGCGGATGAATGCATGCGGATGAAAAAAAAACATGATGAATGCGGGTGGCTCATGATCGGTCTATGTGGAGAGCTTTGGAGCCTATGTCCAGCAGTCTTTCGTCTAATGTGATGATGATGATGAGGATTATATATACATAGCTATATCTACCCAAATGTGATATACCTAGCAGATACTCAGTAGTGAGTACAGTTACATTAGGTACATGGAAACTTTATTCTCAACTTTTTATTCTAACATACAACAAGATACACAATATTCGTTTGGATAGATTAGTTTCATTTTTGACTAGCAAACATTTTGGCAATGTAATGTCTCTGCTCGTCGTTTTGCTCTGCCGATGCGGTGAATGCTATGGAGTTCTCTTAAACAGTTACAGTAATAAATGATTATTTTATTTAAAAGATACAAATATAAATATTTGGCTGACCTTTTTATTTTGTCCAAGAATGGATTACATAAGGAGAATCTGTATATATAAAATTCTTGCGTTACTGAGTGACAAACATCAACAACGCACAGCCAAAACTATTGGACGCAAGAACCTGGCATGTTTGTTCCTTTAGGATTGTTGAGGTACACTAAGCAGGGATTTGACGACCGGTTGGCGCCGCGGGAGTGTAAGCGACTGCTACACTGAAGGTCGCGGATTCGATTCCCACTCAAGTCAAACATTTGTGTGCATGAACATGGATGTTTGTCTTGGTCTGGGTGTTTCTATGTATAATATGTTTCTATTTACAAAAAAAATGTATATATATATATATATATATATATATATATATATGTTTATCCATTATCTAGTACCCATAGTACAAGCTTCTGCTTAGTTTGGGACTAGATGGTGATGTGTGAATGTGGTAGAATATTATTATTATTATTTCCCGAAACGCCCACATGATCGGGCAGAAACGGTGAAATAAAAATAAAATGTGCGAGCGTAGCTACGGCCGACCTCTAGTCATAATACTCTTTCTTTTTTTGGACTGTTTTTTTTTATTAATTAATGTTAGTGGTGTAATATCCATATGTGGCCAATTATAATGACGTCACATAAGAATTTCCTTTGACGATATGATAAGATTGATATCATTTGTATTTAGATATCACAGAGTTTATACGTAATGAGTAAATATCATTATGAAATTGATAACATTAGTGTCCAACAGATCTAATACATAGATAGGAAGCTTACATAGAAGTTGACGATAAAAATTATTTGGCTTTACACTAGATTTGCTTACAGAGAGAGTGAACATAGCTTCCTAAAAAATTGAATAGTACTGTAGGTACAAGTTGTTTGTGCAGCTTAATACGACTAGCCACATCTCAACCAATCAAGATAGGCTTGACTTATCTTAAGTAAAAGTCGGGAATGAAGATAGCCTAGAAGAAAAAAGAAGAATTTTGTAACTTTAAAAGTCTTAGCAATACATTGCAAACGGTAAGTACAAGCAATGTCTCGATAGTGCACAATGTCAGTACCGGTAACAAAACCTACTCGATGAAAAAGTTGACACCATTCAGTGCTCGATGCGACAGCGAACAGTAAATCTTTCAGTGGCCGGTTACCGTTAACACACAAGACACGTTGACACATGACTACCCTAAACAACCCGAATATATTCATGAGAAGACGCCAAAATGGCGCAAGCAGCCGAACCAAGTGGCTTGTCGCGATGACTCGCCGAACTTTTCTCATCGACGCCGCGACGAGTCGGTTACTAACTAGCCTATACATAATGGAGCATTTTCCATTCGGTCCATAAGAATCGGTGAACCGTGTAAATTGAGGATGTAACTCACGAGGCGCGGTTAGTATAAATCAACTGTCTCCCAAACTCCCCAGATTAATATTAATTTATTGGACAAATTTTCAATCGTCGGCTGAGGCGCTCATTATGAGACCGTCAAATAAATTTGCGGTGCAGCTGTACGTCGACATAAGAATTTGTTTATAGTGCTGATAAAGAGGAGTGATGCTTGAACGTGAATAAATATTCGGTTTAAAGACTTTTATTCTCAAAAAGAACTTACAAGAATTACTTGTCCGTTTCATGAGTATACAATATTCCTTTGAAACTTGTTTTATTTTTACATTATAACCCAGATTGGTTTGCAATTATAATTTAGGTATTTTAGCCTTACCTTTCGACGATATAGGTCACAATAATAGTGTAAGTTTCAACGTTAGTATAAGGAGTTAGCAGAGTTCAAGTTGTTTAGTACTGAGGCTCAACCCCTCCGCCTCACCAAAAGCATCTATGTCATCTCATGGCACATCAATGAAATCCACCAATGCAGAAATGTACTGTACAGGCTCATCCCTCCTCTTTGATTCGCTTTCTTCAGCAAACTTAATAGCAGAACTCATAATTATACTGACATAAACTAGACTGTTCACTACTAGACTTTACTCTGGATAAATAGTGACTACCAAAATGTCAATTTCAGGTATGTTCATGTTTACATACAACGACTAAGACAGATCCTGATTTCGGCGAACTGGTAGTATCGGTTCTATTCGGTAAGAGATTCTTGGTAACTCCACGAAGACTAAGTATGTGCTCGGTAGCTAGCGATAGTCTTGTCAAGTATAACGTGGCAAGATATAGTCTGCATTTCACACCCGACCTCAAAATTTACTTTTACAAGTAGATTTTACACATTGATGGGTCCATATTTATACAACAAATTAAATAGAGTCATAAGTTTATATACCTCAAAATTATATAACTGTTGTAATTATTTACAAGACATGTCATATGAAAAGACAGAAGAGTTACTTGCAATATTAAAATAGAACTAAGAACGTAACTGTATACAACTATTATTATTTTTGCTTTAGTTATTTAATGTAGTTTTACCATATAAGATAGTTTTACTTAATCGCCTGAAGCACAGGTTTTTAACCCAGTACATGCAAATATGTATTTATCCCTTAAATTTACGTATAAGATCTAAATTGTAAATGTATTTGCACTATTTTGGAGATAAAATGTATTATTTATTATTATATTATTACTAGAGGATGCGAGCAGCCACGCTTGCATTTTTTTTAAATTTACCCGTTTTGGTCGATCCCTTGGGAATTTCGGGAAACCCCTTCTTAGTGCACCCCTACGGACCCCAAGGAACATACATGCCAAATTTCAGCTTCCTGCGCCCAATAGTTTCGGCTGTAGCGTGTCTGTCAGTCAGTAACGCAAGGATTTTATATATTAAGATTATTATTTGTAAAATCTCTTTAGAGATCTTCAACAGACACGTTTGGTATCCGATGTGATACGGGCCTCCGTATCCGTAGGCTTATACAACGTTTACTTCAGCAGTCATAGGGATTAACTCATACAAATGTATTTTAATAAAATTAATAATATTGTCAACAAGAAAACGGACAACACACAAACTTGAAATGTCTATTTGTAGCTAGAAAAAATATGTATCTAAATTGGTGGGTTACTGGTACCGGATATTACCACTGCTACCATAATAGAATTGAGAAGTAGGCTGTTAAGGAAAATACTTTACGGTTTCTATACCCAGTCTTCTTCATCGTGGGGCGTCTTTGGTCAGCAATTTGGTTTTTAGCAGTAACACAACATATTCCGGCTCTTATTTCTCGTAGAGTTGGAGATCCAACGGGAATTTCCACAGTTGAGAAAATAAGTATAGATAGAAAGATACCTTTATTGCTACTAGGAAGACACAATATTGCAATCATTTTAAATATGAAAACAAAACAGTATTATAAGGTATCTTAAACTTATTGTAATACAACAAGATACACAAATTGTGTCTCACTGTTGCAGCAACTAGGTGGGCAGCTCAGCATGTGCCAGGCCACTTGAATCTGGCATTGGTTTTCAGCTGAATACCCTTTCCTGAAAACAGTAAACACTTCTTCAAATACATTAGTGGCAAAGAACACGCTGCACTTAAGTTCTATGACTAGGGCGCTTAGGTAATAACTGAGTCGGGGTACCTATCGATGCTTCATTTATATGACATGAAACAGCGTCACATTTTGATTACATTATAAGTTATCTCTCTGCATTCAAATTAAATGAACTTAGAGTTACTGTGTCGCGTTTTGGGACTGTCTACGTTCAGTCGCTTTACAGCTGTAATTGACATCAACCGCCACAATAGACTTATTGCCGCTAGAGAGCTTGTAAGTGGACGAGTTGAACCATTCAGAAGCAGTTTCTAGCTTCTAGAGAATGTCTAAATTGTTGGTCGTTGCTCCCTAAAGAAATATGTGTTGTTGCCCTAAACTGTTCGTTTGCACAGGATTGGCCTTAAACGTTCGTTTATGACTAGTAACTAGCTCGTCCAAGATTGTGATGGGTTCACATAAGCTGCACATTTGACTGTATTGCCGCAACATATGTGGCGAAACCTAACTACTGCTTAACTGCTTTCATGTGACTATCTGGCTAGAGATACGCTTAATTTGCGTTCAATATTTGGGATTTCGTCTTGAGGAAAAACGTGACATTTGCCGAATGTGTTATTTGCTTCGTATATTTATAACTATGTAAGAGTTTTCTATGATATCGGAGAAAAACTAGCCATCGAAGCAACACTAGAGGTGATGCAATTGAGTTGCCGGCCTTTCAAAAAAGAATTACGCACTTTTTTTGAATGTTTGTAGGTTGTATTGAGCTAGAAATACCGCAGCGTTTGTGCTAAAGTTGTTTCATCGCTTAGATAACACAGGATAACATGTTTTCAACTACGTTCTATGGACACATTTCCTTCCACCTTCATTTAATCTCCGCACATAAGGTTTCGGATAATTTTATGACTGTAAAGCAGCCTTTACAAAACAAAATGAAGTTTAACGACAGACAGCTTGACCGACAGGTACAAACAATCGTCATTGACGCGGCAAACTTGGCCAATTAAAAGTTGCAATCTAGCTAGTAAAAGCTGCAGTAGAGCGCATTGATCGCGACCGGAGGTACGCCGCAAACAACAGGCTCAGTCGCGACCGGGTCATCAGAGGCAAACAATACAAAGTTGGTACAAACAAGCTTATCGCCTGACGACGCTCGACTGCACCGTGCAGGGTGAAGTGGAGGGTTCTCGTCGGCGAGCGACAGGTGAGAGCAATAAATACTGAACGCAATATAAGTTGGACATTGCAGCGGAACGGGTCAGGCTCCATTGTCGCGATGGCCACGGTAATATTACCTTTCGCGGAACTGACTTCATAAGGACTAATTGAAAACAGTTTTATAAAGAAATTTCTTTTAGGAATTCATAAGTCTGTATGTTAAATTTTTTATTAATAACAACTATAGAATTATCCGTGTGGTGACGGATAATAATAAAATCATCTTATATAATGAAGAAATATATAAATAAAAAACGTCCGTGTGGTGACGGATTAAGAATACGGAATGTCACCACCCCATATCATCCCATGGGTGTCGTAAGAGCCGACAGACTCTTACGAGGGAGCATATTATGAAGAGTACAGCACTGTAAGAGAAGGAAAACATGATACAAACCCTATACCAACCCGTTTGGCCAGCGTAGTATAGTAGGCCAATTCCTCCTTTCAAAGGAGAGGCCTAGTCCAGCAGTGGACTGTTAAAGGCTGATGACAAATGAAGAAATAAAAACATCTTGCTTTGCAGGAAGCTCGGAGAGAAACTACACGTAATGTATTCATCATAGAAATGCCGTTACGGTACTTGAACAACCGTGAAGTTTAGCTGTTTACCAAGTTGTTTCATTAAAATCAACAAGCAGGCAAGGTTTCAATTTAGTGTACTGCCTTGTGTTAGGCGAGCCATTCGCAAAGAGTGGAACGCAGTGATGGTTTAGCTGGTAGGAATCCGGCACAACACTATACTGGTCCATGAACAGATGAAGTCCTTTAACACCATTGTATAAGAAAATTTCAAAGCCGCAGAACTAAATTATACTAGATACTCTATTTATCGTGTCGTGTGTCCTAAGACAACGTAGTTGCGAGCTAAGACGTCGCGTCCAAACTTAGTTTTTCGCGTAAATCTGCGCGCACCCGCCGAGAGATGCCGACTCATGCACCACAATCACACCGTGTTGTAATGTGACTAGGACAATAACGGAAAAATTCTTTAAATGAATATAGTGCGCAGGGTCATCTTATACGATACTTAGGCCCGTGTGCACACAAAAATTACGCTACATACAATTTGAGGGCCGTTTTGAGACGTAGAGAAAGTAAGGCATAGAAATATTTCTTTGTTGTATTCTCATATTAATACTTATCAAATAGTAGGTTATAATTGACGTAGAAATCTAAAACCTAAAGTGTAAGTGTTACTATTATCCAATGTTTATCTGCTCGTGACGTCTTTCTTGTTAAGCAGTCGTCGAAATACGCTTTTCACATTCACATAATGAAGAACAGTCAGCAAGCAATGTTCAATAAAACCGGTCTGAGTGCAGTCCACTCATAGCTCTCGACTTGTGAGTTGTGCAAGCACTGGAGTGAAGACAGCCATGTAGTTGGCTCGGCCGAGTCTAGACCAGCAGGAATACAATATCTACACTTGACAATGATATTTATTTGTTCAGTGTAAATTTCATTTAAATGGTATTCCGTGAGGTGGTGGATTAAGAATACAAACTGTCACAACCGATGACTAAGTAAAATACACGAAGTGTGTAGTTGTAGTGTGAAAAATTCGACATCAAACCCATGCCGTCTGGGCAACGTACTATAATAGGCCAATTCTTCTTCTTGGCTCTCAAGCCAATAGAGGAATTGCTATTGTGACGCAAATTGGGCAAGGCCAGCAGTGGACTGTGCAATCAGCAAGTGTGTATCAACAATGTTGACTTCTTATGCAAGAAATTTTAAATCAGTCAAGCTATTTTTTTATACATACATACATACATAGACTCACGCCTGTTTCCCCAAAGGGGTAGGCAGAGGCTTATTTAACGCCCACTTTTCGCCAGTGTTTTGATCCCACGTAATAGGTGGCGAGCCTATTGCCGCTTATTGGGACATTTTGTTTGCCAGAGCCTCGTCCGTTGATCGGCAGGTGCACCACTTGCAGGTGAGGTTGGCTTGGGACCCTAAGTTCTTGGTGGGAACCCTATGCATTTTTTTATAATAATCGCATAATACGATAAAAGGAAGATACTGTCTATAAAATGGACATAATGGGATTGCATTTGCATGTATGGTGCAAAGGTAAAATCGTCGCCTCAGCAATTAACAATTTCGGTTTCGTCGGTTTGATCTCCGCACATAACAAAATACCTGTATATAATACAACCTTATTTCTTTGTGTTGTTTTATATTAATATCGTCGGTGGAGCTCGCGCGGAACTAGGTAATTGTTCCGTGTAACGATTAGTGACGCTCCGGGCACGCCGATAAATTCACACAAACTGCTGCCACATGCTTGTTTTCAAACACACTATAATATTACAAGAATTATATACTGGTTGATGTGTGTGGTTGTATTTGAGTTATTCAGCGATGTACCTACCTAGATATAGAGTAACAGTAACGATGATGAAGATGCTAAACGAAAAGAGACACTTGATAATCTTAACGAAACTGTGTGGATAGTTTTTTTATAGGCTCATGTCTGTATCCCCGAAGGGGTAGACAGAGGTGTAACATTAGTAACGTTACACGCACATTTCGCCATGAATTTTTTAGGTCCCACGTAATAGGGGGCGAGCCTATTGCCGTAACCGTCACCAGAGTCCGTGCTGCTACAGAGAATTCGGAAAAACCCATTAACACTTTGCCCGACTCGGGAATCAAACCCAGGACCTCCGATCAGCAGTCGCATTCACTATACACTGGGGACAGCGGAGGCAGTCCAATTTTTGGAAATTAGAGCCAAGTTTTATACATACTTGCGCAGTCCACTGCTGGAGTTATGCCTCCCCTACTATGCATCACAATAGTCATGGGCTTAAGGCACGTTGAACAAAACGTGTATGAAAGATTTGCCTATTTATTTATGATCACACAACAAAATATTCCTACAGGCGAACCCAATGCAATGGATGCTTAATTTACATAAAGATAACATAAATTATAATTATTTTGTGAATATATACAAATGATTACACGTACAATCAAACAAGTCGGCGGTGGACCAGTATGAAAAAAAATCCCTTGGCTCGCTCATAAAGTTGAGGCACACTAGAACCTGGTTTTGTATACGAGTCTCAATATGTGTGTAAAGTAGCACTGGAAGCGACGATGTCTTGCCGAGCGATTTTCACCCTTATGGTGGTCTAGCGGGAAGTTGTTCGACTGTACATATGTATAATATAATATTTGTTGAAGTTCTCGCAATACACATGCACGTGCACAGATTGTGTTGACACTTCATAAAACCGCACACTACATCAAGATAAACTCTGCGACCATTCGTTAGATTGTTTTATAAGGAACTTGAATTCGAACGCGGCTCTGGCCGCATGCAATATACACCTTAATCTTCCTCAGGAATCGCACTGTCAATTGGTGAAAACCGTGCAAAAAATCAGTTTTGTAGTTATCGAGCTTTTTTTTATAGTAATAGGCAAACGAGCAGACAGATCGTCTGATGGTAAGCAATTACCTACCGCTGCCCATGGACAATTGGACACAAGCAACACCACAGGAGTCACAAGTGCGTTGCCGCCCCTTTGGATTGGGAAAAGGCATTGGATGAGGAGTGGGATTAGGGAGAAGGAATAGGGGATAGGGCCTCCGGCACTCTCACTCACCGAACGAAACGCAACTGTTTAAGTACTGTTACTTTACGTCCATTTTCTGTGAGAGGGTAGTACTTCTCCGATCGAGCCAGACCATTCATGCTGAAATCAGCAAGGCTCTACTACCTGTTAATGCTGCGGATGAAATCTAGTCATTCAAAAAAGAAAAATGAAATACCTTTAATAACGAGGTTGAATCCTGTTCTATAAACTCGTATATGTATACAAATCGTGAAAGTTTGAAACTAGGTCAAGATGTTTTCATTGCTTGTTATAAAATGAGTAACAGTACCTATCTTCCGCGCAGCCGTTACTAGATTGTTTCTACTGAAATGATTTATGATATTCATTATACTATGCAATACAATAGTTCTTTGAAAAACAATAAGCCAGAACAAGTCTGAAATATATCCCTGTCATCACATTACCCTCTAATTCAAACCTTACTATGTTTTATAAGCAAATATACAACCTATAGAGAGTGGTATGAATACTTTTACAGAGTATTCTTCATCGTTTCCATATTGGCTTTTATAAAACCTTGTAGTTACATCAGTTACATGAAAAATGGAACTCACTCAACATTATAATCACTAACTGTTGTTTCTGAGTGGCCAAACATATAGACACACTAACATGAAAAATAAGCATTTCTAAAAAAGGTTAATAAATATCCGGTGAGAGGAAGCCAGCTAGACGTAATTTAAAGGATTCCCGTGAGTATGCGTGGACTAGCGTACAACTCGCCGCCAGATAAAATTGCACTGAAATAAAAAGACACTTATCGGCGCTCGGGAACCACGGTGCAGGCAATACTGGCTCCCGTCTCGACGCTTCGCGAGAGGCGAGACGGGAACGGGATCTACGCGAGGTGAAACTAAAACTGCATATCCACAAGGGATATGCGAATTAGCTTAGCGGAAAAAAAAACATCCAACAATAAGTAAGCTAAGCGGAGCTGAGCTAGGAAAATCAATTGATGTTGTTCTGAGATGCATTCTTCGCTCATCTCAGCTGCCTCGCGCATCGTCGATGGATAAGCAGCCTAACGATCTCTCTCCGCGTCACTACGCTTCTTCACTCGCGACTATCTAATTACGTGAGTGTTCAAAGTCCCTGTCATTGAACATCGCCTTTATGAAACCAATCTTGTGATCAGGCTGGCTGCCTGTATATAGTATAAAGTTGCGTTTTATTACCAGGAATAGGATCTTACCAATTATTCTTTTGTTTAGCCAGTAACTTTGAGCTTCAATTTCATTATAAGGCTTCTAACTTCTGATGTTCATAGATCAAAGTAAAGTTATATATAATACACATAACACGAGTGCTAGAGACAAGTGATATTAGAATTATCAGAATTACTTAAACGAGCTACTTTTAAACCCGAAAAAGCAGCCCCACTTATCATCTTCATTTATCAACCTATCTTTGACAAAATTATACGCCGAATTTTCCTTAGAAAGCTCGCATAATTATATAGGTATTGCTACATCACGAGTTTATGTTTCATTATATTAAGGTTTCACTCTCTTTTCTAAATATAAACGTAATAATTTGATCAATCACATATACACCTATAAACGCGATGAATAACTCGCATTGCACAACACTCGACTCCGAAGAATACAGAGAGGAAATAAGTTTAATTTAAATGTGTAACACGTGAAGACGTAAGGTCGGATGTGCATTGAAGCGGGGTGGGACGATGTACCGGCTAATATCCTGCGAAGTTCCGCGACCCGATAGATCGTACGGCCACAGTGCGCCGCAGACACAGTTCACGATGATATCTCCTCACCTTGAGCTGACACTTAGCTGCAGATTGTTACAAGGATGTCATACGCTGGATCTGGATTGGTTAAGGTGCGTCCAGATAAGAAGATCGTGTAAGGACGTGGAGAGGGCCGTGGTGGAGAAGCGGGCACTATTTAGTATTGTTGCGTTTATTTCAAACGTTAAGTTGTCTTAATGTTCGAACAGATCCAAGCCGCCAAACCTAAACCCGTAACAAAGAGCTGTACATGGATGCGTACTATAAATGCAAGTGTGTATAACATCTTAGAGCCCGTGTTCTGCTTACTGATCAAACAAGATTTAACAGAATATTATCTTCTCCACAGCCATCTGACTTTCGCAACCTATAAAGAATAGAGATATTCCATCAGGTTCATAAGGTTTTAATACATATCCACATTTAGTATCGCTGGTAAAATTTTCGATAAAATGAATTTGCTCATTCCGGTAACTGAAACCAAACCCTCGAGATCCCTCCCAACGCGAAAACCTCACAATCATCCGCACATCCACCGTGTGAGCAACAAGACAGTCACGTCCTAACATAACGAAAGTACAGTTTAAAGAGAAATATGATACCATGTAAATAATGAGGAGTAATAAAGGTTGAAGTAGACGTATAACTGCGGCATGTGAGTGGTGCGACGCGTGTGAAATACTGCGGTGCGTTATTATGTGTCGAGCGGGCAATGCTCGTGTACCCAGCACTAACGTTTCCTTTACACAGCGGGTGCATGTAATATTGGTGTATATGAAACGGTACGGTGATACAAGTAATAAGATTAAATTATGTACATTTATAGATCTAGTTCTGGTGAAGCGTTCATACAGGATATAGACTGACAACAGAATGGATACGAAGCCAGGATATTGATTATGAGAGGTATAAATAAGTACCTACGGCTCTGCACTTATAAATTTATTATTTTATTATTATTTACAAAACTGAAGCATGGTTCGAACGGAATCATTTCGGGACTCCACAGAAGTTTGTTTTTAGGGTGCCGTACCTAAAAGGTAAAAAACGCGACCCTATTATATACCTACCCTCCGCTGTCTGTCTGTCCGTCTGTCTGTCTGTCTATCACCAGGCTGTATCTCATAAACCGTGATAGCTAGAAAGCTGAAATTTTCACAAATTCTGTATTTCGGTTGCCGCTATAACAACAAATACTAAAAATAAAACAAATGAAAATACTAAGGGGGGGTCCCATACAAATAACGTGTTTTTTTTCGTATTTTTTGCTCAAAATTACTAACTGTAACAGGTAGACGCTTTATATTTTAACAGAATAAGTAGTTGTATATTACCTTTAAAAATAAATAATTAAATAAAAAAGGTAAATAATAAAGTCCCATACAACAAACGTAATTTTTAAGCAATTTGTTACTCGATTTTAATAAACAGGTAGAAACTTAAAAAGTATTTACGTATACATACAACGAACGTGATTTTCTTTTATAGATGATGGTACTGAACCCTTCGTGCGCGAGTCCGACTCGCACTTGCCCAATTTTTAGTTTACCAACTCGTGTATTAAAAGTAGGATACTAGTTCAATCTCACCATAGTTCGCAAAATTTTCGCCTATAAATACCTGCGTTCATTCTTTTACGAGTATGGTACATTGTATGTTTATGGGTATTTGTACACTGCGTACGCGGGAGCAAATACAACTTTGCGCTAATCTATCTTTGTATGATGTGTGTAGGCAGTGTACTTATATTGTATGAAATTATAACATGTCTGTCTGTCAGCCTCGGTCTTCATCCTCATAACGCAATCAAAAGCAAACACACTGTTAGCGTTTGCCACTACGTCATTATTTAAGGCTGCGTTCAGATTTGTTGACACGTTTTTAGTAATAAGTCAACGGGTAGAGGACGGACGAACTCGCGTATCAGTTAGCTTATCCTAATATTGACACAAGTGGCGTGTCAACATGACGGTACACCGATGGTCAAAATCAACTTGCTACGGGGTGAATTTCCTGGAAACAAAAATTACGTGGCGTCAATTAAATTGGTACTATAAAACATAGAATGTTCTAACATTTTTTTCTGGTTAGGTGAAATAGTAATCTATGTGTAGCACAAAATATTTAATTAAATAGGATTAATATATACTCCAAAAAAAAATATTATACCTCGAAATCTTTCATTGCCGTGTTTGTCCACACATCACCTTGATGTGTATTATACGTTATTGATAAAAATCTAATGGTTATTTATGTAAAAACCTAGTTTTATTTGATACGTGAATAGTTTAAGTATTTTTACGGAATACATTTATTCAAATATTTAAACAATACAACGAATGGTTAATAAAAATGCATTTGTCCTAGAACTACCTTTCATCGCCGTGTCCTAAATATATTTAAGAATATTTATTTATTTTATTTATTAAACTTCCTGCACAATACTGTACATAGGCGGACTTAATGCCTTAGGCATTGTCTAACAGTCTACCTTAGGGTGATGCAGAGATAGTTAAGGCAGGTATTAGGTGGAAGTACTTTATAATTGAATTTTTATATAACTAGATAGGTACTTTAGTAAATAATATACATAACACACCTATACAATACACATAAATTTAATAATTAATACAATATACTATTTATAATATTATAAACATTAATATATTATAACATATATATTTATATTTATATACATAAATATTCAATAAAATATTCTATATACATACATAATCCTGTGATGATTACGATGATTCAGCCAATAACCCACGTTGAATCCATTGACGAGCCTTGTTTTTAAATGTCCAGCGACTGTCTGCCGTCGTGACTTCCAGAGGGAGCGCGTTCCATAGGAGTATAGCTTGAACGTAGAAGGAAGAATGTACAAGGCCAGAGCTATGTTGAGGACATAGAAGTAAAAGGTTGTGGGAAGAACGAAGAGCTTTATCATGCGAAGAGCATAGATATTGAAAGTGAGAAGTAAGATAAGCTGGAGGAGTGGGTGAGTGAAGTAGCGAGTAGAGAGTAGTGAGAGCACGCAAGCTACGGCGTTGACGAATGGGAAGCCATCTCAGTTGAGAACGATAAGTAGACACATGGTCATACTTGCGAAGATTGAAAACGAATCGAATGCAGTTATTGAGAAGCCGGTCGAGTTTATTGAGAAGGTCTGCATTCAGGTCATAATAACACACATCACCATAATCGATGACAGGGAACACTAAAGATTGCACTAGCATAGTCTTTGTTTTGGAGGGGAGGAAATTCTTCAGACGATAGAGACATCGCAGGGTCCCAGTGACACTTTGACACACGTTAGTGACTTGCGTTCTCCAGTTAAGGGTGTTATCTATGTGTAGTCCCAGGTCCTTAACGCTTGAAGTGACCTTAATATTTAACCCATCAAAGATGATTGGAGGGTGAGCTGCAGTATCCACTCTGCACATCATGCGGTTACCACCCACGATAATGGCTTGACATTTTGACGGGTTAACTGATAGCCCAAACTGATCAGACCAATGCTTTATGGCCATTAAGTCTTGGTTCACATCGTTGATGGCCCGTGTTAGGTCCTCAACCCTCGCCTGAGAATACAGCTGCAGGTCGTCTGCATACAGATGATACGAACACCGAAGATTGTGAGTTAAGATATTAATAAATAGAGAGAAAAGAAGTGGAGAAAGAATGCCGCCTTGTGGGACGCCAGAGTCAAGATCACACCAACGAGATAAGGACTCATCAATGCGAACAGACTGTTGACGCCCACGAAGATAGGATGAGAACCATTCCAAAGCTTCAGGTGCGATCGAAAGGTGGGATAGTATGGAGAGGAGGATATCGTGACTGACGGTATTAAAAGCGTTCGAGAAATCTACCAAGACCAACACAGTGACCTTGGTGTCCTCCACTCCCGCTCTAATATCGCCAGTCACTTTAAGGAGGGCTGAGGTTGTGCTGTGTCCCGATCTGAATCGATTATATAGACCGATTGAAAAGGACTCAACAGGTTATTAATATGTACAAATCGGGTCAGCTGCTGGTGGACACAAGCCTCGAGCACTTTGGATAGGAAAGGAAGAATGGATATGGGGCGAAAATGGCTAGGTAAAGTGGGGTTGGGAACCTTGGGTAGAGGACGAATATAGGCTTTACGCCATACCGAGGGGAAAACGCCAGACATGAGTGAAAAATTTAAAATATGAACAATTGGGGATAGGAGTTCATCTAAGGCTGCGATAATCATACGACGACTAATGTTGTCGCAACCCACAGCCTTAGATTTAATGGATAGGATAACCTTTCTGACCTCACCCTCAGCGACAGGAGAAAACTTAAAAGAACTTACCTTTGGCCGTGGCAAACTGGCGACATAATTGACCGTCCGATCTTTGGTTTGGCGATCCAAGGCAGGCGTGGTGGCGAAATGCTGATTAATATCGTCCAAACCAACGACTTTTGGCAGGTCAATCTGTCGCTGCCTGCCAATGCCTAGAGTTCCTAAAAACTTCCAGACATCCGCAGCAGAACTTGATGAAATATTTTCGAGTATATGACGGCGTTTGGCGTTACGTATCATCTGGTTGCAACGGTTCCTTGCAGCCTTGAAAACGACCCAGTTGGTGTCACAGCGATCTTTTTTATATTTTCGGAAAGCTCGGTCCCTGCGCCTCATAGCCATCCGAATCCCCTCCGTCATCCATGGCGCTGGTTGGCGCTTCAGTTTGACTCGCTTGACCGGAGCATGAGCGTCGTAAAGGTCTAAGACAGCTTTGTTGAAGACTTGAAGCTTATCATCGACCGTGGTGGCTGCAACCATAGGTTGCCAGTTAATATTAGATGCGTCTTCTAACAATTTATTCCAGTCAATACGGGCAAAACTACGCAAGTGCAATACTTTAGGCTGAGGTTTGGGTGGTTTAAAGATATACGAAAGGAAAATTAGGTCGTGATGGGAGAAACCAGGAGCGGGAAATTGACCATGGGTAGAGACAAGGGAAGGATCAGCAATAAGGATTAAATCCAACCAGGTATCTTCCCCATTAGTGTTGTGATGTGTGGCTAAAAGGGGTAAGATATGGAGACTGGCAGATTCTACTATATGGGTAAGTTTACGGGACCGACAGGAATGTGGAATTAGGAGATTGGTATTAAAATCACCCATTATGATGAGATGTGCATATTCAGACCCTATAGATTCCAGCACCGATTCGATACTGGAGAAGTAATCAGCGGATGGCGGACAGTATACAACACCAAGAACGGCTTTCGCACCCTTGACACAAACCTCAATAAATAAGAACTCAGCAGCAGGAGCGGAACTAGAGGAAGACGAAGCAATGATCTTATAGGGGAACTCACTGCGAAGGTATATAGCAACACCCCCTCCCCTCTTATCAGGTCGGTCATTCCGGATAAGCACGAAACCGGGAAGGGGGTATGTTGTAGAAAGTATGTGAGGTTTGAGCCATGTCTCGGAAATCAGGACGGCATGTACATTTACATTAGAAAATGCTTCGAGTAAGTCACTAAAGTGACTTGGCACACTCTGAGCATTTAAGTGACACACATTTAATAGCCGGTTCTGTTGTAATTTGAATTTATCACGCACGAATTCGCCAAGTGTAATATCTGGCACTGAGCAGAAACTATCATTCGAACCCGATTCAATTGAGTCATTAGCGGAGTGGAAGGATGCATCATCATCATCAGATAACATTATAATACAAATAATAAATATATATTAAAACAATAAATAATATAATATAACAAATAAAATATGTATAAATAAATATCAAAACACGCAATATACACTATCAAAGTACCAACCCGTGCTAGGCTTGTTTACCTCTGCACCACCCGCCAGTGTACACTTAACATTTTATGATTATAATAATAAAAGTCAAAACTAAAAGATTACAAAATGTATAGGAACATCATTTGAAAAAAAAAATACAACTTTGGATTCTATGCCTATCTAGCGGAGAAACTAAACATATCATCCTATTTGACAAACGTCTAATGTCAATTTGACAAGTGCCAATTCAGTCTGACGGGAAAATAATAACTTAATATAAAGCATTGGAAATTCTAACCAAGAAAGCCGAAACTTAATAAAAAATGTGTAAATTGTAAATTAATATAAGGCTAACAAAATTAATAGTTATACGGTACATACCTATCTAATATTCAATAAGAAAATATGACTGTTGTTGGTAATTAGATACAACAAAGTACTGAGTCATAAATAGTGCAATACGTGTGAACTATGTATACCTAATGTACCTACTAACAGACATGAACAATTGGGAATCAAACCTATATCGCATTGAGAGCTTCAGTTAGTTTCGCCGAGACCCGCTGTTAGAAGGTTTTGCTGTCCCGGAACTACCAGTGCTACCAGTGGCTTGCGCCTCGCTCCCAGGCACCTTTGGATACTTCGCTATTAGAGTATTTAGTTCATCTGCTGAAGTTATCTTGCATCGATGACCATCTGGAGCCTTTATAACTATGACGCCGTCCTGTGTCCAGCACGACCGCATCCCAAAGTGGAGACGAGCCTTGGCAAACGTTGTCTGACGGACTTTTGTCAAAAACTCTTTGACTGAGATTTGAGAGCCTTTAAGTCCCGTCTTGGCCTTCCATGCTTGCGACTTTTGCTCGTAGCTGCAGAACCGGACGAGAATGGGACGATGTCGATCATTGGTAGAATAACCAAGCCGGTGCGCTGACTTTATTGAAGATGCTGTCATATCCTTCAAGCCTAGTTTTTTGTTAAGGATATCCACTATGATGTTGACGCAGTTCTCCTCCTTAACCTCAGCAATACCAGAGAAGATCAGTGCCTTCCGCCGTTGTCTGGTTTCCATAACATCGCACATTCTAGAACAATCGGCGATCTGGCTCCGAAGCAATCCCAACATTTTGAAGACAAGCTCCCTAAAAGTGCGGAACTCCTCGGCTACCTTTGCCACTGTGTCTTTGGCTGGTCCACTGCCTTGTATTTGTGCTTCTAATTCATCCATCCTCTTCATGAAGCATTCCTCCAAGTCCCTCTGGGCAGATTGGATATCGGAGAGCTGAGACATAGTTCCAAAATTTTCTTGATGTGAAGTGAGTGTACAAACAGCTGGCAGGTGGTGTTAGATATAAGACACTAGTTGAGTTACATGTACTGTGTGTCCACAAACGTGAGTACTGAGTTTACTATATGTATACTACCAAATAAATTAATAATAATTCGTACTATTTATGTAAATTAATATAAAATGATTTTTCGAAGACTTGGATGTGTCCTACTTGTTTTATCTAAGGACTTGCACCCCCCACCCCTATGCCTCGGTAATATAATCTAACAGTATTGTAACTCGGCCGTATCTGTGAGTTATATACCTAAAGACGAGCCGTACGCAAACCAGCACTAAGTCACTGCGACACGGTGCGAGCTGCGGCACGATCGCGGCTGTGTGTACTTTAGGCAGTCTAATGTGTACTTTGCTCGAGGCGCGTAGGTATAACTCGAGTTTCGTGCGTTTGTATGGAGTTACAATAATGTTAGATATTATTACCGTGCCTGTGCGCTAAACGTTGCATAATAGTGTCGCTTGGTGCTCGACGAGGAACGACGTGCCTGCATTTTTGCGCCATAAATGTGAGTATTAGATGTTTATATTACTGGACATTTTTTCTTTCATCGCCGTGGATAGGTCTAACTTCTATTTGAATAAGTTTGTCCTTTTGATTAAGCATTCGATAGAATTCCATTTATCTTATGTTTATTTGTGACGTGTTAATTACTCTGAATTATTAATAGATTTTTGGTTACTTGATTTTTCGGCCTTGATTTTCATCGCCATGCTCTCATTGCCGTGGTTTCCGTGGGCAAAATTTGCTATGGGAATGAAAAAAAGACAAGGCGATGAAACAAAATTTCATTGCCATGCCTTTTAAAATAATTTAGTTTCATTGCCATGACCAGTTGTTTCATATCCGTAACTTATATATTCATCGCCACGGCATGATTAAGAAAAAAACAATCTGTACTGTACAGTCAACTACAAGAAAATATTTCCACGTTAACCTTAAAATATGATATATATTTGGTACTCCATCACATGATAGACATTCAAACAAACGCACACACACACACACACAGACTCACACACACACACACACACACACACACACACACACAACACAATCACACGCACTCACTCACTCACATATACTATAGTCTAATTATAAACATAATAATGGATTGTTTATTTTTAGAAAGCCAAGATGCCTAAACCGAAACTATCGGAAGAGTAGAGAAAGGAAAGAAAAGATTGGCCGAACAAAAGCGACGAAAAATTAAGAAGCGACCCTATTATATTATATAAAGTTAAGTAGGTATATATTGTTAGCAATAGCTATTGCATACTTTAGAAAAGTATCTTATTATTTGTTAATTTTTATTCTGTTAATTTTAAATAAATAATTGTGTTGCTTTGATTCTAAGTATTCACTTTTTGTTTAATTTTACTCCGATGCGAGAAGGTTATTGAGAAGAGGGTAAAAAGAGCGTATGTGTGTGTGTTGTGTATGCCTTTCTCTCTCAGAGCCAGGGATGTATCTATTTCAGGTAAGTATATTATATAAAAAATATCATGTGTTGTTGGATTTTTTCATTACCGTGGATTGATTCTATCATTCTCTTGGCACAGTTCTTTCATTGCCGTGGACGCATGTTTCATTGCCGTGCATGCATGTTTCATCGCCGTGGCACGAAATTTTTAATCTTGTTTTTTAAGCTATCTGCTAGATATTAAGCAAGATTACATATATTATCAAAAACTTGAGTAAACACTATTTTTTCTTGTTCTAAAGTTGATGAATTAAAAATCCACGGAAATGAAGATTTTATTGGACCTGTTTGATGTGCATATTACTTTGGTCAATCAATCCTGATTACTACTGTGTATCTAATCTGTGTATATTTGTTACGCTTTTATGACGATGGCATTTAGTATGAAATAAGTTTCTCTGTCCGCAATGCAATCGTATTCCTTGACAGACTACGCTTGACTTCAATTTTGTTTGGTCCGCTGTGACATAATCTAGAACCAAGAACTGCATTCCACGCGGTGAATAACACAGTTTCAGCTAATCTGTACACCTGCATGCACCTTTTAGTTGAACTTATATTTATTTTATACATTATCATGCAGTACTTTATGTGATCTCATCGTAGGGCTACTGCTGACATTTATATAAAGCCTTCTGATAACATCATTATGCCAGCGCGCTGTGCGGGCTGCCTGACCATCGGTTTAGAGCCCGAGAATCACTTTTTGCTCTAAAGTGTTTGTGTTTAGCATCCCCGGTGATAAATCAATTAGCAGGCATATCATCCCTCACGTGGTCCAGATAGAATCACGGCCTATACGTAATTAATAAAAATCTTTACCTTCTAATAAGTAAGAAACATAATATGCGGTGATAAAAGTGTTCAATCTAAAGTGACAGCATCGACAGCTAGCTCTCTCAAACACAGAACGTGGCACTGAAAATAAAAAAGAACGACAAAGTGTTTCACTTCGGCGCGTGTCCATTTTAAAAGTGCAACAGAACAATTTGAGTACATGCCGGCAGTCTGCGGGTGCACGGCACGCTTTATTAAGTTTCGTGATTGAATGGCCTCAGCCGCGCGAACTCGCGGCGCGCGTCTAATCCTATCAGCAGCTAACAAGCCGCACCGCACCCGTACCGCGCCCGTGCCGCCCGTCGCCCCGTCGCGCGGTAAACCATGCGTACACTACCTTATTTCTTCGATCGTATTTTTATTGATATTAACATATTTCATTCGGTTACTACCCTACTCTTTAATATTTACTCAGTATTTTTTAGGTTTTGAATTCGTTCTGTTTTTCTAAACCTTGAAACGTTTTTATAGACGAAATAAAATATTTTTCTGCTATTTATTTTGTGTGTGCGCAAACATTTAAATTTAAATTAAGGAATATTCTTATATTATTTTTGAGCTTTTAACACACTACCACTTGATATGCTTTACACACTTTTACAACAACTTTGTGTAGTAGGTATGTGGTTGCCTCGCCATGAAGTGCTGCGAGAGTCGTGGGTTCGATTTCCTCACGGGACAACACTCTATTTGAACCACAAATTGTTGTTTCAAGTCTTTATGTCCGTTGATTGAATGAAAGTCTTTCGCAACACAGTATTTTTGTGCAAGAATGGAAGTATTAGTAGTGTTTTTAAAATATAGAATAACACTCCTAGATATTAGTGCTTTCTACCGATCTCGTCAAGTTTAATGTATGTGAATAACATATTGTATTTAATATGTTATTCACCCACAGTTTACTTAATTTCTGTAAAGGAATGTGTGTACCTATAACGAAAGCCACGATCATTTTCATTCTTGCTTACATACTTTCTCGTCTTTATATTACCGAAAATTAGAGTAAAATGCCACAGCTCCAGTGGCGCAATTGGTTAGCGCACGGTACTTATAAGCAGTATAACGTGTGAGTCATGCCGGGGTTGCGAAGGCATATCAGTCTTACTCTGCTGACTGTCCAAATTATGTACGAGGTATTTCTAAAATCAAAGCTTTAAGAACTAGAAGGAAATGTTTGCTGAGCGATGAGGAACGTTTTTCATTATAAACCTTGCATATCGTATCACGTGCCAACTTCCTCTATCTTCCGTCGGAATTAAAATAGTACCTAAGAGCCAGGTTAACATCTACCACCAATGCACCCAAGCCAAGTAACCTAATTATGTTCTTTAGTAACTAGAGTAGTAGAGCCTTGCTGATTTCAGCATCACACTGTTTATCTGCGCATCACACACCCATTTATCTGCGCATCCTCACAAGGATCGCCAAGTCCCTCCTGGACTTTATGGTTTCCACGAAATCCCAACACCAGAGTTGTCTGCCTACCGCGTACTCACGGACAACTGCCTTCACAGTTGTATTGAATCCGATCTGTACTGATTTGCGGCTACAAATCAACCTCTGATATTAAATCACACAAGCAATCAAACACCAGAGTCGTCTGCCTACCATGTACTCAAGGACAACTGCCTTCACAGTTGTATATTGAATCCGATTTGTACTGATTTACGGCTACAAATCGACCTCTGACATTTAATCACACAACCAATCAACATGTAAGCCTAGTTTTCTACTGTCTCGTCAGTATTAAGGTTCACACTTTGCTCTCTTCAAGATCGTCAGTTATGCTCTGATCCTCTGGCACAAAGTTTCAGTATCAATAATCAGGAAACTCAAAGTAAAACTGACATTTCACTATCGCTGTATCTCTCAAGATATTACTTCAAACCAAGTAAACCATAACATTTAAGCTCATGCCATCAGCCATGTGATCATGGCTATGCATAGCCCAAAAACCTCCAGTTACTCTACTTTCTGCGAACCCCACATGGGAACGCCGAGTCAGTCCAGGACTCTATGGTTTCCACTGAAACCCGACCTCCGCCAGAGCTGACTGCAATACCGCCTACTCATGGACTACTAAGTTAGTAGACGCTGATTTCTACCGAGCTATGGCTACAAGGCAGCCTCTGGTACGGTCCGATCCGATCATCATGTAAACTTAAACAGTTTCTTCAATATCAGAACTACTTTGTTCAACCTCAATTTCGTCAGTTGTATTTTGACCTTCAGGCATTTTTCGCAACCTGTTGAGTGCGTACTTACAGTAACGCTTAGAATTAAAGGCTTTGTGATTATAACGACCATCGTAAAGAACTTCTGTGACCTCAAATGGGCCTTTATACTTTAAGATATTTCAAAACAAGTTAACCAAAACATTTAAGCTAAGGTCTTTGGACTCTACATCTTCTAACCAAACTCCTTTAATAAACTACCTTCACTTTCATTGCCAGTTTCGGCCAGATAGGCTTTAGCTATACCAGTTATCAAGCTCCTCAAAGTTACATACAGGCCTCACACAGGCCCCGCGCCACACACGGGCCGCGCTCCTCACACGGGCCACGCGCCACACACGGGCCGCGCGCCACACACGACACCAGGTCGCGCCGGCCTCCAGACCGTGCCGGTCTATAGGCCACGCCGGCCACCAGGCCGCGCCAGCTACCAGGCTGCGCCGGCCACTAGGCAACGCCAGCCACCAGGCCGCGCCAGCTACTAGGCCGTGCTAGCCACCAGGATCACCCAAAAAGGAAATAAATCTACCATTAGTATTTCAAAGATTCGTCTTATTGTATACCCACTAAATAGAGTACCCGTTCTTTCAGACTAATTCAACGTCAACACTTCGTAAATTTTAAGCGATTATCAAATTCTTTTACAACTTTACAACTTCACAACTGCACAGAACGTAACTCCCGCCCATACTCTCAATGAGCTATGTCAAAACTGGATTTGACCACTGACAAAAACTAAAACCAAATGCGAACATGGCAAGGCAACGACTACAGTTCTGAGATAACCAATCGACAGTCTATGAGTACTTTCAGATTTTCGCAACACGCTCTTCTCATACAACGCAGAAACCAGTGGTAGATAATTTTAGCGATCAAAAATCAAATGAGAGCTACTTGTGTAGCAGGGTATCCGTGATTGCGATCAACAACCACACTTTAATGTACTTCGCTCTAGGATTAAGAGAAAATTCTCGAACAGCAATCCTAGTCGTTCGGCCATTCCTGGCACAAGTCGGTGGGCAATAAAAGGTACTCTAATCAAAATCATTACAGGTTTTAATGAAAATCACAACTAACTCTTTGTCTCGAAGCTGACATGTTGAACAACACGCATACTCGTTAAAATAATAGGAAACTCATTAAAATATTGCATTGCTCATACTCTGACATCCATCGGGTCTTCAACATCACGCTATGCAACCTCCATCCGGTTACACAACACCACCCGGATAATCATTTCAAGCCTTTAACAAAGTAATCTTAAAGTAGGTTTGTTGAACATGTTGCAGTTTTCCTTATCTCATAGCAAACTATAAAAAAATCTTACTAGGCTGATACTCTAGATGTTAAGTTTCCTACAAAGTATCCAACCAGTCTTTTCAGCGTTATAATTTTGTCATGGATAGTCTAAATACGAAGCTTTTCCTAACCTAATCATTAGCAATACAGCAACGCACCTTTCGCGTTCAAGATGGACAACGTTTGTGATACTATGATAAATGCACTAATGGCTGTCTTGTTTACGCATCAACGGAGACTATGAATAACACAAAAGCTTAAGGGAAAACGAGGCTAACCAGAAAGGCACTTTACCGGTCAAACCAATGGCAATGCATGGCTAAACATGCAGCCGCACAAATGGCTTATACTATCAATCCTAAACGTCCTAAGCATAACTTGGAATTGGCCATAGAACTCGGGGCACTTGATCAAAATTCCCAGCGTATCACATGAATTTTAAAAACACACAGTAGGAATTTTCACACGTAAAATCTTAAAATTGAATTTAATTTTACTAGTGGTGCCATCTAATAATCAGAGTAAAAAACATTTTAATGTGCCATGTTAAAAAATTATGCACACAAAGAAGCAGGTGTAATTGCAATACCGAGATCGTATGTACAACTCAGAATTACAACTAGTAACAGAGCCACTTTTTACTTAGGCTCTAATCAAGTTTAAACGAAAATCGTTACGTATTGTCAGCACTACGAGTCGATAAAATAATGGCGCTAGTAATATCTTTTGACTATGGTCAGGTTACACTAACCAACCAACCGCACTCGTCTAGACAGCACTGCAGTTCACACGTCTATTTAAGAAATAAAAGCTACAAGCTGTTCTACACAAAATCAGCACAGTCAGAAGCAATAGCTCCGCACAGTCTTACACTATGAACTTAGTATATACGATTCGATTAGTTTACCAACTTTAGCGCCTCTGCCCTGCGAAGGAGTTATTGTTCTAGATTTAGCAGAAAACCAACCAAAGCTGGGTGTTGGTTCTAAAACCAATATTACGACTGCACTAGAACAATAACTAGCACGTTTCACTCAAACGCACTTGCTTAGAATAATGCAAGTCGGCCTGTACGCTCACTCTCGTTACTATCACAGTCGACAAAGTAAGACCGAGACAAGATAATCTATTTGCAAGCAAGCATAATATGATCACAAGGTTCGCGAGTGCAAGCCACCCTCGCATGAAGAAATAAAAGTAATCGCTTTCTTTTTAACTGGCGTATCAAACTCAAAACTTCCGTTCGCTATCTACGCTATAGCTATATCACTCTGGTAGTCAGACAACCATGCGCTTACTTAAAATACGGCAAAGGTCGCAAATAAATCGTTACTACCTACATTTTTTTTGTCTTTCTTCTTTAAGCTATTAAAAAGAAGATTATTCATGAGATCATGCCATGGGAACCACGACACCGTAAAAGTCAAACGGTTCCACAACGCAGTGTCTCGTGTAGGAATCGAACCTACAACACTGAGTACGATGTGATGGCGATATCACCACAACGATCATGACATTTCCAAGGTTAAACGCGTAATGTTTTACTACTACCGCCACTAAACAAAATTGGCAGTACCAATAAAAAAAAAATCAGACAAAATACGCTCACCACGGTTGCAGTTGCAAACTCAGCTGATTCACCAACATAGCAGCGTTAGCAGTCGCCTTCGCTCGCGCCTTGTGGTCGCACTGGTCCATGATGCCACTTCTGATGTTAGTGGGTTGCGTGATTCTTGGCCGGTATCAACACTTCACATCACAGTTTGTTATAACTTCACACCAAATCAAAGGGTCACGGTCAAAATGGGCGTAAAACCAACAGCTTTAAAATATATTTTATGTGAAAGCTAATGACCATTACTTAATTTTATACTATGACGCCAATCACCCAAACAACCGGTGAGCAGAGATATTCAGTGATGTTCAAACGTATTTTTTATAGAATCCAAAACAGTCGCTAATACAACGGAGATAACACGACACGATGTTGTGCAGAGCTAGGCCAAAGAAACCAATATATTGGTTGGTAACCTAACGGAATTACTACATTCCATCCCTTTCTAACTTCTCTCTTACTCAGGCACCGACCAAAAACAAGCGTGCGGGCAGGCCGGGCAATGCGCGTCAGTCGTTTTTCATATTTAATTGAATTATATAGAGAAGAGTCATTAGATGATTTAAACAGATGTAATCATTGACATTTATATTACTGCGTAAGGACTGGGCGGACCGCATGTTACAATGACGCCTTGAAGATGGTCCTAAAATGGTCTTCTCTTTAACGAAGTGAACTAGAACGCGATCAGCTGTCATCGGGAGCGGTCGTAAATTTTGCGAACAAAAATGCCAATTGTGCCGTGAAAGGTTGCGTGAACTACGACAAAAAACATAATAAAAAATATGATAACATTTCATGTCACCGGTTACTTAAAAATATGTCATTAAACCAACTTCTAAAATTATTTAAAGCAATTTTCTTTCATATTGGTAAAAACGGCGCGAAGCCGCGTAAAAGTGCGACATAACTTTGAAGCGGCGGGCGTTGTACCCGATGAAATGAAAAGATTTATTATTATTACTATAAGATTAAATAATGTTCTAACAAAATTATTTTTAATTGATTCTTAAAAGTTAAAGATACACCAATGTCCAAAAACATTAGGTACGAATCCAAAATGGAAAAATATATTTTTTTTTTTGTACCTCGAAAAATACCTCACCCCGCTGTTACAAGGTTATGTCTAGGAGCAAACCATGCCGATTTACATCGTAGTTCATACTAGTTTGAATAGATGGCGTTATTTTTTTTGTAAGGTGACTGCGTCTGTCAAATGTTCGGTCGCACGTATCTTTAGTATTTAAATCAATGGATGTAATATTCTGCAAACTAATGTGTGGTTGCTTCGAATTAAAATACAGTCGCGGCATGTCAGATCAAACTCAAACTCAAACTCAAAATCATTTATTCATTTAGGTCACAAAGTGACGCTTATGAACGTCAAAGATTAAAGTTAATTACTAGATGATTCTACATTTACATTTACTGCCACGTTCGCAATGCAATAGGTAGAACCACGAGAAAGAACGGGCAATAAAACTCGTGGCCACTCTTTTTAACTGCCAGTATAATTCTTTTACATGTTTTATTTGTAAGGAGCTGCAACTGTTTCACATTGTGAGTTATCTGCTATTGCAAAAGTTAATAGTTGTTGATATCATACTCAAGCAATCAATTATGTTCATTTAGTAAGCCTCCCAAAGTGAATATGGTGAAACAGGAGCATCCACTTACGTCTTTTGATATAAGCAACTCGCGAACATGACTGTTCTGATTTATGGTGGAACAGTATGTTCCGAAAAGTAATGGTATATGAACCTGCAGCAATTTACAATCTATTAGTTAGCAGTTCATGACCACGAGTTACCCTCACCTTACAAATCCGATAAATTATAATATAAAGAGTAGAACAAGAATGCAAATGTAGTATAAAAGAGAATACGGTAATTAACTAAACTATAAAACTGCCTATTGACCTAATAATAAAAAGAAATTGACCTAATAAAAGAATATTTATTTCCAAGCGTACTTGTCGTCAAGATACTCATTTAAACTATAATATGCCTTTAGTAAAAGATTATTTTTAACAATTGTCTGAAACGACCTTAAAGGCAAGTCTAAAATATTACTAGGTATTTTATTATACATTCTTATACTAAGCCCAATAAAAGAGCTATGCGTTTTGTGTAAACGGAAATATGGTACACATAATTTGTGCCTGTTCCTAGTATTAATATTGTGTATGTCACTATTCATTTTGTAAGAATTTATATGTAGTCGTACATGCATAACACTGGCATAAATATATTGTGATGCTACAGTAAGAATACCAATATTTTTAAATTTTTCTCTAAGTGAGACACTTGTCTTTAACTGGTAAATGGCCCTAACTGCCCGTTTTTGTAATATAAAAATATTTTCGATGTCAGCAGCCCTACCCCATAATAATATGCCATATGACATAACACTATGAAAATAGCTAAAATAAACCAATCTAGCCGTATCGACATCAGTCAACCTACGAACCTTCTTAATGGCATAAGCAGCTGATCTAAGTTTCCCTGAGAGATATGTAACGTGCGCACCCCACTGTAATTTCGAATCAAGTGTTATTCCTAGAAATAATGTAGATTCAGATGTTTCGAGAACATCGTCATTTAGAGCTATACTAGGACCAAGGTTTCTGACATTAGACAGAGCAAACTTAATACATTTTGTGTTTTTGGCGTTCAGTACTAGATTGTTTACATTAAACCATTTAGTTACTTGAATGAGCGCACTGTTTATTTCGTTAAAATGTTCCTTATTTCTATCTACTTTGAATATCAAAGAAGTATCGTCAGCAAACAGTACAACGTCACAAATGTTTTTCAAGTAAAAAGGTAAATCGTTTATGTAAACAAGAAACAAGAAAGGCCCTAGGATGCTGCCTTGCGGCACTCCTAAATCAACAGGTAAGCCACTGGATTTTGAGCCGTTTATTTCAACACATTGGATTCTGTCACTTAAGTATGACTTAATGACTTCAAATGCTTTAGTCTGTACGCCGTAATGTCTAAGTTTGCATAAGAGCGTTTCATGGCAGACACAATCGAATGCTTTCGAAAGGTCGCAAAACACACCAATAGCATTTTGGGCATTCTCCCATGCACTGAATATGTGTTTAAGTAACGCTACTCCTGCATCTGTTGTCGAGTGACCCTTGGTAAATCCATATTGCTCACTATGAAGGAGGCTGTTTAGATTAAAATGTCTAAGTAATTGCTTGAGTATGATCTTTTCAAAAATCTTACTAAAGGCAGGTAGTATCGATATTAGCCTATAATTACTAGGATCAGCCTTACTGCCGGATTTGAAAAGAGGTATTATCCTACTGTGTTTCATAAGATCGGAAAAAACACCTGATTCAATACACTTATTAAATAAGTTGCTTAAATAAGGAGCTACTACATCAATTATACTTTTTAAAACCTTAACAGAAATGCCCCAGAGATCACCTGTATTCTTAGACTCTAGAGATTGAAAAGTACTTATAATGTCGGTAGAATTAATACAATGGAACTTAAATAATACATCACATTTTCCTACACTAGATTCTAATAGGTTTTCTGCGACTATAGCTGATGATTTTAATTCTCTAGTAGTAGTAATCGGTATGCTAGCAAAGAATTTATTAAATGTGTGTGCGACTTCTTTGTCATTATGAATTAATCTGTCACTATCAAATAAACTAAAACTATTACCTCTTAGTGTTGTCTTACCTGTTGCTTCATTAATAGCTCGCCAGGTTGCCTTAATTTTATTCGAGGATTGTTCAATTTTGTTCCTAACGAATAATGCCTTAGCTGTATTGCACACTCTTTTAAATATCTTGGAATAATTCCCAACATACTCAGTGAAGTTCGAATCAGAATTGTATCTCTTCATACCGTACAACTCGTACATCTTTGCTCTGCTTTTGTAAATACCTGCAGTAGCCCACTCACTAAAAGCTCGAGATTCCTTAACTACTTTCTCCTTAGTCCTAAAAGTATTCTGAAATTCCTTGTTAACTACATTAAATATATTATTGAAAAAATCAGGACTCATAGCATTCATTCCAATCAAAATTTTATTCCGGAATTCATTAATCTTATGCCTAGGTAATGGCCTAACTAACACTTTCTGTATGATGCTATCACTATAATACGGAAACCTTGCTAATTGACCACAGTGATCCGAAGTTAATTCAGAACTAACTAATTTATCCGAAACTGTACAATTACTAAATATATTGTCAAGACAGGTGGATGATGTTGCTGTAATCCTAGTTGGTTCAAGGAACAATTTTTTTTAATTAAATGATTTAAATAGCTTTAAAAATCTACTAGTCATTACTGAATGATCAATAATATTTACATTAAAATCACCACAAACTATAATACCTTTCTTATTGCTCCTAATTTTAGTAATTGCATCTTCAATGACTGATTCAAACAAGCTAAAGTTACTTAACGGTGGACGATATACACATATGATAATATGCTGCTCAAGTTCTACACATGACAGTTCCACAGTGCGTTCTATAGACAAACTTGCTATGTCTTTCCGTTCTTTACATGTTAAGCTGTTTGAAACAATAATCAAGGATCCACCATGAATAGCGTGTTTCCTAGAGAAGGCACTGTGTACCGTGTATTGCGAGTTATTTAAGAATCTAATTTGGTACTCTTTTAGCCAGTGTTCTGTAATACACATAACTATCGCGCACATATAATTCTTACATTTTGATCGATAGAGAAAAATCGGTAGAAATGCGATAGTTGAGCATTACTGTACTTCCCCCCCGTGGGATCTCCACCTTGTCGTGGTGAGGGGGCTCAGTAACCGTGGATTGGTCACCCGCGGTGAAGCTAAGATGGATCCAGGAGGGGACGCTCCGCGTGGGCTTGGAGGGGCCTGCGCAGGATGCGTCCAACGGTGCGGGTGCGGGGGACAGTTCTGTCTATCCCTCGCAGTCGGGTGCGGTCGCGGGAGGAGAGGCGTGTCGGTGTTGTGTTGCCGCGCGCCCTATCTCCCGCGACCAAATGGGGGCGCACCATTCGATGCGGTGTTGCGTTGCCGTCCTCCCTATCCTCTGCAGCCGGTGGTTTTGGCGGCGGAGCCCAACACCTTAATCCGCCGCCAAGGGGGTTTTGTTTGGGGCCCGCCTAACCATCTGGCGGGCCAATGCCCGTCGGAGGGTGGCGACGAATGCTTCGGCGATACCCTACCCTCCGACACACGGGTACATGAGAAAGTCGAGGTGGTTTTTAGTGGAAACACCACATACTCCGGCTCTCATTTCCCCCAAGAGTCGGAGATCCGAAGGGATTTTCCACCTCGTAAAACAAACAAAAAAAAAAAGCAATACTGTACTTGCTTAACAGGCAGAAGAACAGTAGGAAGTTGTGCCCACATAGTTTCAGTTTTGTGGTTTTTAGGGTTAGGACGCCACAAACCTTTTATTGCACCCGCAGAACATTTATTAGATGTTATAGTTGATGATAACCATTGATATTTAAATAAAAGGTATCAATATATAGTAGTTTTTAACAAATATGTCTGTTTTATTTAACCAATCTTTGGGATTTTTTGCAGTGATACCCAGTCGATATTTGGGTTAACAAGTATTTAGGGGGTATTTAGAAGTACAATGAAGTAAATTACAACACATTTTATTTCTGTTGGTTTTACGCCCAGCTCTCATACAAAAATGCCCATGATCCTTTAACAAAACTGACTAACTATTTTGGATTACTGAACACGAAACGAGTGACATTTTCTAGGTACTTGTTGTCCGCCCGGAGTATCCAAGAGAAGTGATGGTTGTCGTTGCTCCGTTGAACGTCAACCGTCATCCCCCCTCTTCAACTGTAGCGAACGTCACTAGACTCTGTCGAAGCGCGCCATCTTCGCACTTCCGTTTCGAAGTCAATTCACGTCCCGTTCTGATGACCAATCCGATACATATAAATAATATATAAATTAAATAGGTTAATATGAAAGAAGCATTCATCTATTTAAAAGACATGTCCTGACTAACATACGAGTATCATTGCGGCTCCTAAACTACTGAAGCTAGAAACAAATTGTGGACAGTGTATTCTCTATATAATCAAAGGATTTTGTTTATATTTTACAGCTGAGGGGGTCAAGTAGGAGTAGAAGGTTTGAGGAAAACAGCTGGTAATAGATATAAAATACATGTTTTACTTCCAAGGCGCTACTAGAATGGCGCTATGCGGTGCTGTGAGCTGTCTCGTGTCAGATTACACCCGAGCTTTGCACTACAATCCGATAGACGTTGCGCTTCTAATTCCTGGTATTATTTATTGTAACAAGACGTACTTAGACAAGTTCATTTAGCGGGTCTTAATCGCGATAGCTAAGATATTTAAGGCTTTTATTGCAAACCGCTACGGGCCGGAATATATGATGTTTATGACGTACTTAGTTAGAGGTAAGTAACATATGTTTCGTCCGTTCCGTCGTAGTCCGTGTGGATTAAGAATACGAAATGTCACCACCCCATATCATCCCATGGGTGTCGTAAGAGCCGACAGAGGGAGCTTATTATGCAGAGATCAACACTGCAAGAGAAGGAAAACTTGATACAAACCCTATACCAACCCTTTTGGCCAGCGTGGTATAGTAGGCCAATTCCTCCTTCCAAAGGACAGGCCTGGTCCAGCAGTGGATTATTAAGGTGATGAACATATGTTTGGCAGTTCTCCTGAAAGACTGAACACTATAGTGGTGCTTTATAATTATAACCTCAAATGTAGGCGCTTTCGCTGTTAGTGAAGTGGATTTTAAGTATGCACAACTTTACAGGCACACTTTGACACGTCAAGCTTGCAATTACATGCAGGTAAGATCAAAAAGGAAAAAGCACATACCGAGTAGAGTGTTTAACCGTCATCCACACTTGTCTTTTTGTGAGGGGTGGAGTTTATATTTCTTAGGTCTTAAATATCGTAAACCAGCGCAGTCGTTGTCTCAACACTGTTATTACATTCAAACTGTAAGTGACACAAAACTTTGTGTATAAATTGAATAAAAATACATCTTTCTATCGTTTGAGAGTTTGTCATGTTTAATTATTGTAGTTCTCTACTTAATTCTTAAGTGATGGGGTAGATGTATTTGATCTTTGTGTTCTTAAGCTATAAGATAATAATAAAAATGAGGTAGTTTTTTTTTTGTCCACAATTTAAGTAATTTTGCTAGCAATATGGGTAAAAGCGCGTGACTATATTCTTAACAATGTAACAAAACCAACAGGAAACTATCACATACTTACACAAGTAGCGGCGTTGTTAGAAAGACATTCCGTATGCATCAGGATACATAACGCTTCGTACGTCCGTACGTATAAGCAGCGAACCAACGTACACTACGAGACTATTAGTTACAATGTAAGTAGTACTTGGCTCTTGTAATACTACAGTTATTGTATATAATTTACTGTATTCTATGCAACGGTTATAGTAAGGATTTTGAATGAAGAAGGCATGTCAAGTACCAGTTTTATTTTAGTTCGAAATATTTCGAGAGAAGCTCCAACCCGTGGCACAAAATGATAGAAAATTCAGTTTCTATTCTAGACTACAAACGGGGAAAACACATGGTTATATTGGCAAGAGATTAAACAAAATTCTATGGAGATATGAGTATATAATTAAATTTCTAAAAATTATAACATTATGGCTGTGACGTACCTACCTCTGTTCTGAAGTGCCGATATTTCGGCATTCTTGCAAGCGTCATGATCACGAACGCATTGATCTACCCGGTATTATTTTAATTATATGATAGAGATAAAATTATGTAAAGTCGATGTAAGAATCCATTTGGAAATAAGAGACAATGTTCCTGTTATTGAACAGATTGGGTTTGTCATACTAACTAACATTCAGTAAAACATTATTGGAACAAATATTCGTACGCAGTATTTTTGCCTCATGGATCAGGAGATCATACCACTTGGTTTCCACCCGAGCAGTTTAAATCCTACTTTACCTGAAGCGACATCACACCTAACAATAACTAACAATTCATCTCTACACCCACACATACATAACCTTGTATATGAACAATATTACGTTTGTGTGGAGGCCACGTCTCGGCCCTCATCAGTGTCCTGCTGTACGGTACCTCACTGTCCCTCAGCGCTGCCGCACCTCCAGGTGATTTATTACACTTTTTATTTGAACAAGAGCCCCTCATTCATTCCCTTCCGACCATAATTGAAAACTGCTACATAAGTACTATAAAGCTTCAGTCACATGTCCCATTTGTGTGTATGCTAAGTGGGTGGATTTTTTTTGTATCAAACCTATATGTAAATTACTCGTGAGGTAGTCCCCAAAGGTACAATCGAAAGGGGATAGGATTAATAGGTAAGAAAATTATATAAAAATATTTGCATCATGACAACTGGGCTGCGAGTTCCTAGTAAGAGAATCCGCGTTTATGGTCGTCGATGGAGTACCTTTATGGATGTACGCCCATGTGATGCTAGCGCAGTTCCTGTATCCTCGCGATTCAATGGAATTGCATAGAGGAACACCATGGTGGTTTTAGTGAGTAGTCTCGATGCATCTTGTCGGGGAGTCCCACAGTCTCCCCCTCAACCGAGCATTTTCACGATGAGTCAAAAAATATAACGGATTTTACACGTACTCCCATAGTCTGTGTTTTATCGTAGGGTAACAGAACTCCTTTTAATTTCATTCTAGTCGATTTCTACTCGCTATTTGCACACGTACGTTGTCCACGAATACCTTATTGGTGGGATGACAACTCTGTAATGTCTCGTGGTACCCATCTATCTCATGGTATCCACCGTACCATGAGAGATGGAGACTACACCTATGTGCTGCATATAATCAAAGAAATAGACTTCAGTTTAGTTAGGGTTAAAATTGTTAATAATTAATTTAACCATTAGGTACCACACTCGTCACGCTGTGTGTTGTGGCTACTGAGCAGTAGCCACAACACACACACAGGTAACAGAGTGCGCCTGATAAATGATCGCCGGTGAGCGCGATGTTGACTTTGATGCGACTAATAATGAGAGTATCGATACCAACTTTATAACGGCTTGTATGGCTGTGGTGTTACTTAATATACGATGTTGACTTTGATGCGACTAATAATGAGAGTATCGATACCAACTTTATAACGGCTTGTATGGCTGTGGTGTTACTTAATATACGATGTTGACTTTGATGCGACTAATAATGAGAGAATCGATACCAACTTTATAACGGCTTGTATGGCTGTGGTGTTACTTAATATACGATGTTGACTTTGATGCGACTAATAATGAGAGTATCGATACCAACTTTATAACGGCTTGTAGGGCTGTGGTGTTACTTAATATACGATGTTGACTTTGATGCGACTAATAATGAGAGTATCGATACCAACTTTATAACGGCTTGTATGGCTGTGGTGTTACTTAATAAACGATGTTGACTTTGATGCGACTAATAATGAGAGTATCGATACCAACTTTATAACGGCTTGTATGGCTGTGGTGTTACTTAATATACGATGTTGACTTTGATGCGACTAATAATGAGAGTATCGATACCAACTTTATAACGGCTTGTATGGCTGTGGTGTTACTTAATATACGATGTTGACTTTGATGCGACTAATAATGAGAGTATCGATACCAACTTTATAACGGCTTGTATGGCTGTGGTGTTACTTAATATACGATGTTGACTTTGATGCGACTAATAATGAGAGTATCGATACCAACTTTATAACGGCTTGTATGGCTGTGGTGTTACTTAATATACGATGTTGACTTTGATGCGACTAATAATGAGAGTATCGATACCAACTTTATAACGGCTTGTATGGCTGTGGTGTTACTTAATATACGATGTTGACTTTGATGCGACTAATAATGAGAGTATCGATACCAACTTTATAACGGCTTGTATGGCTGTGGTGTTACTTAATATACGATGTTGACTTTGATGCGACTAATAATGAGAGTATCGATACCAACTTTATAACGGCTTGTATGGCTGTGGTGTTACTTAATATACGATGTTGACTTTGATGCGACTAATAATGAGAGTATCGATACCAACTTTATAACGGCTTGTATGGCTGTGGTGTTACTTAATATACGATGTTGACTTTGATGCGACTAATAATGAGAGTATCGATACCAACTTTATAACGGCTTGTAGAGCTTATTCGAAGGTAAAAATAAACAAGTCTTCTTTTTGGACAAAATAAATGTTATTTATTTATACTGCACAGTAAGCGATAAAAACAAGAATAAAAAAATCTACAAGAAGACATTACAAGAAGACAACACACGATACGTAATGTTTGAATTCAAGAAACCACAGATAAAGATTATAAACATGATACGGCCAGTATTCATATAAACAGCCAGTATTAAAATTTACTCCAATACTCCCACTAAATTTAAATAATCTTAAATGTTTGCCTGTGTAACAAAAATTCATTTTATTTCCAGGTGCTTTTACCCCATCTGGGATTTCCATAAAAATATCTTCTTCTAAGTCACCATTTAAAGAGGCTCTTTCTATTTGTGTGAAAACACGAGCACAAAGTCTAGTTTTATATCTGTCTTGTTTACCATCATCATTTCTTTTGATACTGAAGACCCATTTTGAAGTTATGGTTCTGTGATTCTGTCTTTCAACAAATCTCCAGGTGTGGTTCACCTCATAAGCTTCTAGTTCTTCATATATTGCTTCTAGCCACAACTGACATTCCTTACTGTTGATGGCTTCCTTATAAGACAAGGGAATATTTAATTTATTTAATTCCACCACATTTGCTTCCAATTGGTTTCTTCGTGGTCTCAAAGTTACATTTGATCTACCTATGTTTGTCAGATCAATTTCTTGAGAGGGTTCAAATGTTTCATCATGCTCTTCAGCACCACAATAAATACTCTTGTCACTATCATCGGAGGATTCAAATGTTTCATCATGCTCTTCAGCACCACAATAAATACTGTTGTCACTATCATCGCTATCATCGCTTTGCTCATTTGCACTATCATTGCTTTGCTCATTTGCACTGTCATCGCTTTGCTCATTTGCACTATCAATGTTGTTGGTGACATTCTCTACTGCTTGCTGTTCATCATCAACAACGTGATTATCATCTGAGCAACATGTCTTATTGCCATCATCAACAACGTGATTATCATCTGAGCAACATGTCTTATTTGTACAATCAATGTTGTTGGTTACTTCCTCTGCTACTTGATGTTCATCATAAACAACATGATTATCATCATCACCAATGAAAATTTGAGCTCCATTTCTTCTAAATTCAGGGTTCTTATGTTCATCAAAAATTACATTTCTTGATATTGTTATTCTTTTCGTTATTGGGTCATACATTCTATAGTTAGTGTTGTCATAACCAACTAACATCATTTTACGACTTTTACTATCAAGCTTCTTTCTCAGCTGATCTGGTACATGAACATATCCTTCACATCCAAATATCCTTAGATGATCTAAGCTTGGTTTTACACCACTCCACAATTCCATAGGTGTAACATCAGGTGTCTGACTGGAGCACGTACGGTTCAATAGGTACACAGCACAATTTACTGCTTCTGCCCAAAGATTCAGTGGTACATTACGAGCATAAAGCATTGATCGAGCACTTTCTACTATTGTCCTTATTTCTCTTTCAGCACAACCATTTTGTTGCGGCGTGTAGGGGGCAGTGAACTCATGAGTAATACCTACACTGTCTACATATTCCTTAAACGCTCTGCTTGTATACTCTCCACCACTATCCGTATGTAAAGTGCATACACCATGCATGAATAAGTTTTTAATTTTAGCATTGTATTTCTTAAGACATTCGAGAACATCACATTTGTTCTTTATAAAATACACATGCCTAAAACTTGTTGCAGCATCTTTAAAAATAACGAAGTATTTCATACCTTTAACTGATGGCATGTGAAAAGATCCACAGACATCACTGAAGACAACATCACCTGGTTGTAGTGATCCTCTGCTGTAAGCACAGCCCTCACACACAAACTTGTCACAATCTGATATGTCGACACCTGTAATCAAATTGTTTTTGCACATTTTTTTAATTTCTTTAATGTTTAACTGTCCCAGACGTTCATGCCATGTTCTAATGTCTAACTTTTGCACTATATTACACACTGGATTGACAACTGTTTTTATTTTTAACACATAAAGATTGTTATCTAATAAAGTTCCACACATCACTATTTGATTGTCTTTATAAATTAATGCGTCAGTGTTTTTCTTTACAATTGTGTATCCTTGTCTCATCACCACTCCTTCAGAAAATAAGTTTCTTCTAAGTTTCGGTACATAGAGAACATTCTTGAGAATACTTTTCTCCCACTGACCATTGACACACCTTTCAATCCATACGCTACCTTGGCCAACCACTTCCACAGATTCTTGGTTGCCCAATTTCAGTACTGATCCTGTGTACTCATATAATTCTGCAAAATTTTCTTTCTGATAAGACATGTGAGCTGAGGCAACGCTGTCTAATATCCAATTATTGTCATTCCAATCAAACCTTACAACATTGAAAGCAACATTTTCACCTTTAGTTTGCTTCTGTTTAGAAGCTTTACATTCTTTTGCAAAATGACCACGATTCCGGCATTTGTAACATACAAAAGTATGTGACTTTTCATCTGTCACATTAGTTTGTTTTTTTAAAGGAAAAAACTTTTTCTTTGAATTTTGCTTAGCCACCATTAAAGCAGTTTCATTTTCATCTTCTACGTTCAAACTAGCCTCTTCATCTAATAAACGAGCTGTCAGGTTTATTATGGTCTGTTTAGAGGGATCTAGAGATATCCAGGCTTGTCGCAAAGATCTGTATTTAGGTGGTAAAGTGCTCAAAATTTTTGTGATAATAGCAGTATCACTTATTTGCTCTGCATTGTCTTTCAATTGCTTTGCTAAGCTTTCAACTTTCGCAATATGTTGAGCGATATTGTCGGAAGATGACATTTTATATTGATAAAAACGCTCATGCAACATCATTTTATTCATTTCTGATTTTTGCTCGAAAATAGACTCTAGTTTACACATCACTTCGAGTGCTGTTTCGCAATTTTCTATAAGTGCAATCTGCTTCAGATCCATTGCGGAGGTTATAATAAACATAGCCATACCGTCATCCTTGTTCCACTGAGTAACATCGTTTTCGGGTTTTGGCGTGTTGATATCCAAACCTCTGGCACGCAGTGCACACTTAATTTGGAATTTCCATTGTTTAAAATTCGTTCCATCGAATTTTTCAACATTCATGGATTTTCCAAACTCCATTCTTACACGATTTTTGTTTTGACACTTCTGTTTTCTATTGCCAATGCCTCTTTGTTATATATTTACTCGCGTCGAACTGGGCCCATAACCTATTCGAAGGTAAAAATAAACAAGTCTTCTTTTTGGACAAAATAAATGTTATTTATTTATACTGCACAGTAAGCGATACAAAACAAGAATAAAAAAATCTACAAGAAGACATTACAAGAAGACAACACACGATACGTAATGTTTGAATTCAAGAAACCACAGATAAAGATTATAAACATGATACGGCCAGTATTCATATAAACAGCCAGTATTAAAATTTACTCCAATAGGGCTGTGGTGTTACTTAATATACGATGTTGACTTTGATGCGACTAATAATGAGAGTATCGATACCAACTTTATAACGGCTTGTATGGCTGTGGTGTTACTTAATAAACGATGTTGACTTTGATGCGACTAATAATGAGAGTATCGATACCAACTTTATAACGGCTTGTATGGCTGTGGTGTTACTTAATATACGATGTTGACTTTGATGCGACTAATAATGAGAGTATCGATACCAACTTTATAACGGCTTGTATGGCTGTGGTGTTACTTAATATACGATGTTGACTTTGATGCGACTAATAATGAGAGTATCGATACCAACTTTATAACGGCTTGTATGGCTGTGGTGTTACTTAATATACGATGTTGACTTTGATGCGACTAATAATGAGAGTATCGATACCAACTTTATAACGGCTTGTATGGCTGTGGTGTTACTTAATAAACGATGTTGACTTTGATGCGACTAATAATGAGAGTATCGATACCAACTTTATAACGGCTTGTATGGCTGTGGTGTTACTTAATATACGATGTTGACTTTGATGCGACTAATAATGAGAGTATCGATACCAACTTTATAACGGCTTGTATGGCTGTGGTGTTACTTAATATACGATGTTGACTTTGATGCGACTAATAATGAGAGTATCGATACCAACTTTATAACGGCCTGTATGGCTGTGGTGTTACTTAATATACGATGTTGACTTTGATGCGACTAATAATGAGAGTATCGATACCAACTTTATATCGGCTTGTATGGCTGTGGTGTTACTTAATATACGATGTGACTTTGATGCGACTAATAATGAGAGTATCGATACCAACTTTATAACGGCTTGTATGGCTGTGGTGTTACTTAATATACGATGTTGACTTTGATGCGACTAATAATGAGAGTATTGATACCAACTTTATAACGGCTTGTATGGCTGTGGTGTTACTTAATATACGATGTTGACTTTGATGCGACTAATAATGAGAGTATCGATACCAACTTTATAACGGCTTGTATGGCTGTGGTGTTACTTAATATACGATGTTGACTTTGATGCGACTAATAATGAGAGTATCGATACCAACTTTATAACGGCTTGTATGGCTGTGGTGTTACTTAATATACGATGTTGACTTTGATGCGACTAATAATGAGAGTATCGATACCAACTTTATAACGGCTTGTATGGCTGTGGTGTTACTTAATATACGATGTTGACTTTGATGCGACTAATAATGAGAGTATCGATACCAACTTTATAACGGCTTGTATGGCTGTGGTGTTACTTAATATACGATGTTGACTTTGATGCGACTAATAATGAGAGTATCGATACCAACTTTATAACGGCTTGTATGGCTGTGGTGTTACTTAATATACGATGTTGACTTTGATGCGACTAATAATGAGAGTATCGATACCAACTTTATAACGGCTTGTATGGCTGTGGTGTTACTTAATATACGATGTGACTTTGATGCGACTAATAATGAGAGTATCGATACCAACTTTATAACGGCTTGTATGGCTGTGGTGTTACTTAATATACGATGTGACTTTGATGCGACTAATAATGAGAGTATCGATACCAACTTTATAACGGCTTGTATGGCTGTGGTGTTACTTAATAAACGATGTTGACTTTGATGCGACTAATAATGAGAGTATCGATACCAACTTTATAACGGCTTGTATGGCTGTGGTGTTACTTAATATACGATGTGACTTTGATGCGACTAATAATGAGAGTATCGATACCAACTTTATAACGGCTTGTATGGCTGTGGTGTTACTTAATATACGATGTTGACTTTGATGCGACTAATAATGAGAGTATCGATACCAACTTTATAACGGCTTGTATGGCTGTGGTGTTACTTAATATACGATGTTGACTTTGATGCGACTAATAATGAGAGTATCGATACCAACTTTATAACGGCTTGTATGGCTGTGGTGTTACTTAATAAACGATGTTGACTTTGATGCGACTAATAATGAGAGTATCGATACCAACTTTATAACGGCTTGTATGGCTGTGGTGTTACTTAATATACGATGTTGACTTTGATGCGACTAATAATGAGAGTATCGATACCAACTTTATAACGGCTTGTATGGCTGTGGTGTTACTTAATATACGATGTTGACTTTGATGCGACTAATAATGAGAGTATCGATACCAACTTTATAACGGCCTGTATGGCTGTGGTGTTACTTAATATACGATGTTGACTTTGATGCGACTAATAATGAGAGTATCGATACCAACTTTATATCGGCTTGTATGGCTGTGGTGTTACTTAATATACGATGTGACTTTGATGCGACTAATAATGAGAGTATCGATACCAACTTTATAACGGCTTGTATGGCTGTGGTGTTACTTAATATACGATGTTGACTTTGATGCGACTAATAATGAGAGTATTGATACCAACTTTATAACGGCTTGTATGGCTGTGGTGTTACTTAATATACGATGTTGACTTTGATGCGACTAATAATGAGAGTATCGATACCAACTTTATAACGGCTTGTATGGCTGTGGTGTTACTTAATATACGATGTTGACTTTGATGCGACTAATAATGAGAGTATCGATACCAACTTTATAACGGCTTGTATGGCTGTGGTGTTACTTAATATACGATGTTGACTTTGATGCGACTAATAATGAGAGTATCGATACCAACTTTATAACGGCTTGTATGGCTGTGGTGTTACTTAATATACGATGTTGACTTTGATGCGACTAATAATGAGAGTATCGATACCAACTTTATAACGGCTTGTATGGCTGTGGTGTTACTTAATATACGATGTTGACTTTGATGCGACTAATAATGAGAGTATCGATACCAACTTTATAACGGCTTGTATGGCTGTGGTGTTACTTAATATACGATGTTGACTTTGATGCGACTAATAATGAGAGTATCGATACCAACTTTATAACGGCTTGTATGGCTGTGGTGTTACTTAATATACGATGTGACTTTGATGCGACTAATAATGAGAGTATCGATACCAACTTTATAACGGCTTGTATGGCTGTGGTGTTACTTAATATACGATGTGACTTTGATGCGACTAATAATGAGAGTATCGATACCAACTTTATAACGGCTTGTATGGCTGTGGTGTTACTTAATATACGATGTGACTTTGATGCGACTAATAATGAGAGTATCGATACCAACTTTATAACGGCTTGTATGGCTGTGGTGTTACTTAATATACGATGTGACTTTGATGCGACTAATAATGAGAGTATCGATACCAACTTTATAACGGCTTGTATGGCTGTGGTGTTACTTAATATACGATGTTGACTTTGATGCGACTAATAATGAGAGTATCGATACCAACTTTATAACGGCTTGTATGGCTGTGGTGTTACTTAATATACGATGTGACTTTGATGCGACTAATAATGAGAGTATCGATACCAACTTTATAACGGCTTGTATGGCTGTGGTGTTACTTAATATACGATGTGACTTTGATGCGACTAATAATGAGAGTATCGATACCAACTTTATAACGGCTTGTATGGCTGTGGTGTTACTTAATATACGATGTGACTTTGATGCGACTAATAATGAGAGTATCGATACCAACTTTATAACGGCTTGTATGGCTGTGGTGTTACTTAATATACGATGTTGACTTTGATGCGACTAATAATGAGAGTATCGATACCAACTTTATAACGGCTTGTATGGCTGTGGTGTTACTTAATATACGATGTTGACTTTGATGCGACTAATAATGAGAGTATCGATACCAACTTTATAACGGCTTGTATGGCTGTGGTGTTACTTAATATACGATGTTGACTTTGATGCGACTAATAATGAGAGTATCGATACCAACTTTATAACGGCTTGTATGGCTGTGGTGTTACTTAATATACGATGTTGACTTTGATGCGACTAATAATGAGAGTATCGATACCAACTTTATAACGGCTTGTATGGCTGTGGTGTTACTTAATATACGATGTGACTTTGATGCGACTAATAATGAGAGTATCGATACCAACTTTATAACGGCTTGTATGGCTGTGGTGTTACTTAATATACGATGTGACTTTGATGCGACTAATAATGAGAGTATCGATACCAACTTTATAACGGCTTGTATGGCTGTGGTGTTACTTAATAAACGATGTTGACTTTGATGCGACTAATAATGAGAGTATCGATACCAACTTTATAACGGCTTGTATGGCTGTGGTGTTACTTAATATACGATGTGACTTTGATGCGACTAATAATGAGAGTATCGATACCAACTTTATAACGGCTTGTATGGCTGTGGTGTTACTTAATATACGATGTTGACTTTGATGCGACTAATAATGAGAGTATCGATACCAACTTTATAACGGCTTGTATGGCTGTGGTGTTACTTAATATACGATGTTGACTTTGATGCGACTAATAATGAGAGTATCGATACCAACTTTATAACGGCTTGTATGGCTGTGGTGTTACTTAATATACGATGTTGACTTTGATGCGACTAATAATGAGAGTATCGATACCAACTTTATAACGGCTTGTATGGCTGTGGTGTTACTTAATATACGATGTTGACTTTGATGCGACTAATAATGAGAGTATCGATACCAACTTTATAACGGCTTGTATGGCTGTGGTGTTACTTAATATACGATGTTGACTTTGATGCGACTAATAATGAGAGTATCGATACCAACTTTATAACGGCTTGTATGGCTGTGGTGTTACTTAATATACGATGTTGACTTTGATGCGACTAATAATGAGAGTATCGATACCAACTTTATAACGGCTTGTATGGCTGTGGTGTTACTTAATATACGATGTGACTTTGATGCGACTAATAATGAGAGTATCGATACCAACTTTATAACGGCTTGTATGGCTGTGGTGTTACTTAATATACGATGTGACTTTGATGCGACTAATAATGAGAGTATCGATACCAACTTTATAACGGCTTGTATGGCTGTGGTGTTACTTAATATACGATGTGACTTTGATGCGACTAATAATGAGAGTATCGATACCAACTTTATAACGGCTTGTATGGCTGTGGTGTTACTTAATATACGATGTGACTTTGATGCGACTAATAATGAGAGTATCGATACCAACTTTATAACGGCTTGTATGGCTGTGGTGTTACTTAATATACGATGTTGACTTTGATGCGACTAATAATGAGAGTATCGATACCAACTTTATAACGGCTTGTATGGCTGTGGTGTTACTTAATATACGATGTGACTTTGATGCGACTAATAATGAGAGTATCGATACCAACTTTATAACGGCTTGTATGGCTGTGGTGTTACTTAATATACGATGTGACTTTGATGCGACTAATAATGAGAGTATCGATACCAACTTTATAACGGCTTGTATGGCTGTGGTGTTACTTAATATACGATGTGACTTTGATGCGACTAATAATGAGAGTATCGATACCAACTTTATAACGGCTTGTATGGCTGTGGTGTTACTTAATATACGATGTGACTTTGATGCGACTAATAATGAGAGTATCGATACCAACTTTATAACGGCTTGTATGGCTGTGGTGTTACTTAATATACGATGTTGACTTTGATGCGACTAATAATGAGAGTATCGATACCAACTTTATAACGGCTTGTATGGCTGTGGTGTTACTTAATATACGATGTTGACTTTGATGCGACTAATAATGAGAGTATCGATACCAACTTTATAACGGCTTGTATGGCTGTGGTGTTACTTAATATACGATGTTGACTTTGATGCGACTAATAATGAGAGTATCGATACCAACTTTATAACGGCTTGTATGGCTGTGGTGTTACTTAATATACGATGTGACTTTGATGCGACTAATAATGAGAGTATCGATACCAACTTTATAACGGCTTGTATGGCTGTGGTGTTACTTAATATACGATGTGACTTTGATGCGACTAATAATGAGAGTATCGATACCAACTTTATAACGGCTTGTATGGCTGTGGTGTTACTTAATACATTATGTACTTGGTGACGTAAAATCTTGTACGTTTCACGTTATAATACGTACGTTATTATATACGTATAAGTTTAAATATACACTCATGTAAGTTTTAGGTCACTGAACGTTAAGCTTACCGCGATCGTCGTCTATGTAGGTGGGTCGAAGTGGTGAGAAAATTAAGACGTATACCCTACATATGTTGGAAATCACTACATAGTATAAAACAAAGGCCTTTCTGTCTGTCCCTATGTATGCTTAAAAAAATTAATGCGTTGTTTTTAAATCGATAGAATGATTCAAGGGAAAAGTTTTTATGTATAATACATATATATGTGGCGGTACGAAGTTCGCCGGGTCAGCTAGTAAGTTAAATAAACTCAAACGATTTACGCAAAGCGTAAAGAATTTGTAATAACTTGCCAAGCAGCAGTAAATTGACGTATTTTTAGTATAATAATCTTACAAGTGACGTTCGAGCTGGTGCAGGTATAAAATCGTTACAAAAAACAACAAAGTTTCTTTATGAACATAAAATTAATATTTACCTAGTATTATCCATAGTATTTGGCAGAAGATAGGGATGCTTGGAGGCGTATAAGGGAGACCTTTGCCCAGCAGTGTGCCCGCGCACCGAGGGTTCCGTACGCATTTTACCTTATTTGAGGTAGGTGCTAATTACGCTAGTCCTCTAAATCTTTATGAGTGCCCATACAACTTAGAGGATTATCTTAAAGGGAGTCTACTATGTATGTATGGGGACACCCTTAAAGGAGAATGACCAAATTTGTATGGAAGATGGGCTAAGTTTGCTTCTCGATGATTTGACCAGTAAAATATAGTAAATATACTCCTAATTAAATTAAGAAAAAAATAATACGATATTCGGCGGCAGTTCTTAGCTATCGGACATTAAATATTTCAAATATTTTGAGGTTAAGTATTGTGATAGTTACATGATTTAATCATACGAATTAGTAGTAATCCCGTGCTTCGAAGAGTACTTACGTTAAGCCGTCGGTCCCAGTTGTCATGAAGATCTTTCACCATCGCACGTCGTTACGGGAAGTCAGTACCCTCCAATAAACCGATACTTACTGGTCTAAACCATACAATATCGCTTTTCCTTTGGGTTATGGCGGTCAGGCTATGGAAAAGCTAATTATTCTGTCATATCTGGTTAGACTACTAAGCGGACCCAGGGCTCCTAGGCGTTGAAGTCTTGGATGCAACCGACATAACTCTAGGACGGTGATGTATGATTTAATCATATTACCGGCATTCATTAGAAGCCTCTATGTATATTATACAATATAGAAAATAGTTGTAAAAAAAAGTGGAGCTACGAAACAAACGCTTGTATATTATATTAGTTTGCGGTTTTTCCAGTCTGATATATTTTTTACTGAGAATTCTCAATACCATGTGGTACAATTAATGAGAATTTCAGTGAGGCTAGTTCGCAAAAGATAAGCTCATTCCATTGGACCTTATTACAAAGTTGGCATTAGAACAACACTGTTTTATGCTTAATAGGTAAATGAAACTCAGTTTTTATGTTATTCTTTATTTTATTTGTTATTATACCTAAATCTTCTTCAAATAAATCACCTCAAAATGAAGCAGAAGCTTGTATATCGTATACCATAATGTGGTGCAGGTATGGCCTCAGAAGTTACAACAGCTTCAATTAATGTGTAGCATTCTAAACATAAGACTCCGTTCAATTCCTGAAACAAACAATTAAAGTAGTTTGAATATTCGGTGAGGAGAGCACGAGAGGATTGTAGGAATTGAGAAGAGAAGTAAACAACACTAACACAGACTGGCGCTATCCATGATGTCAAAATATTGAGCTCCGAATCAGATAGCTTGTCCAAAGAACGGGCGTGTTGCTGCCGAGGTACCGCAAAGGAGGAGTTAATATAACTGCAATCCTCACCACGGCTAGTTGTTCTAAGTCCAGACGACATACTAATGTTACCAATAAAGACTGTCTCATACTTTAGTCAACCCACGAGTCTTGATAACACGAAATAAACTTGTTTGGTCCACAAAGGATTGTTCTAGTCAATATAAACAGTAAATTACTTATTTTCCAATAAAGAGATAATATGAGCATAGGTGAAAAAGCAATTTGACTGTTTTCATGTCAAAATAACTGACGTAAGACCAGAGAGGTTGGACTAGTAATAAGGTTATATTTCTTTGCGTAAGACATTACAGATACCAGTATAATAAAAATATGTTCCCATATTTTCGATAAGTACAAAACATTATTTCGTGGGTAATATGTTGCAAAAAGGATAAACATATTATTTATAGAAAATATTTCACCACAATACATTTTTCAAAATATCATAAGATTTTGGTGTTATTTTGCTTATTTGAACTTTTGTTATGTCACCCTGTTTTCACTATGAATGTATTTTTTTCCTATTAAAAGGATTGGTGATTCTAGTTCAACGGTAACTAGCATATAGGTCTTCGACCCAAAACCTATATGGTACTTACAGTTGACATAGAATTGTCAATTTTGGTTAAAACCAAGGTCTTACAGCACAAGTAAAGGAAAAATTCCGAAAATTAAAAAAAGTTGAAAATTAAGGTTAATTTTGGTACTTACAAATTTTCGCAAAAATTTAATTTTGATTATATCTTTTTATCGGGTTGACCCAGGACCCTGATTTTTAAACACCTAATAGTAACCATAGACCTCAGTATCTGGTATAAATTTAAATTTGCTAGGTCCACCCGTTCCTGAGAAAATCGGTGGTGACACACGGACAGACAGACAGACAGACGGACGGACAAGAAAGTGATCTTATAAGGGTACCTTTTTTTACCTTGTGAAGCCTAAAAAAAACATAAAATTTATAATGCCGACACAATGTATTGCAGCCAATGCATTGTGTGAGTCGAGATTTTGCCGTCACACCACAATCGCACTAAATAAAGCTAGAAATGAATTTAACAACTATCCTGATACAATTTTGCTATTGCGCTAGTTGCGAGTTGACTAAACAGTCACAGTAAAAAGTCACGATGTTCCACGCATTTTACTCTATTCGGTTTGTTTTCGGTCACAACTCGCTTTCGGTCACAGTTCACTGTATATTATGATTAATTAGACTAGATGAACTAATTAGGACAATGATACAATCACGTAATAATAAATAAAATAGACCATTTAACTGAAATGACTTTAATATTGGTATTGATCTCAAACGGACTGATTGCATGAGAATTTTGGACAATCAGTTGCGCACGGCATTTGGTCACCGGCATAACGTATCTGGTCACATTCTGTTTTTGCTGACGTATGTATCAACTGTGATCATTGTCACTGCTTGTGAACGAGTAGGTATATTTTCGAACTGGTCTGAATCGAACAGTTCTGTATTTCGGTAGAATAGATTCGGAATTTCCATCGAAGGTCGGACGTGACCAATATTTGAGATGTAAACAAGCTACCCGACGATTAATGAGAATAGTACAGAATGCAAATAGTTACCGAACTGCAATTCTAAACTAGAAATCGGAGACTTTAAGTGGCGACCGGCTCTCAGTGGCAACTTTAATTAAACCTAACTTCTGAGATGACGTCCCACTCAAGATAATCCTGACCAAGTGTCTTTATCACCACTTTTTTTTGTAATTTGAATCTTATTGGTATAAAAATAAGGATGAAAGTGGGTGTATGGGTGTGTTTGTGAGCTATTAAGCTGTTGCGTCCTGCGGCTAGAGAAGGCTTATTCAGAAACAAGATGGAGGAAATGTTGTAGTTCGTTTAAAATGTAGGCACGAGGTGAGCGGGTAGTGAGTACTTGGCGCGATTGAACACTTCTTCTAGCCGTTGGCATTGTCTGATTGCAGGATGGTGAAATGGGACAACCGTTAGTCTGAATAAATTGTTTTTATTTGAATAAGGTTGTTTCGTTGTTGTTAAGTCTTCCAAGACGTAACAATTGGTCCAAGTGCAGTATTGTAAGAGATTTATTTGTGTTTTATATATTTATTTAAATATGTTACACTTCGCGGCGCGGCGTGACGAACGTAGTCCATATACAATTGGTGAGAATAACATTATATACCTCCGCTTTCATGTTTGTCTAAGTATAGATACTTGTCATTTAGCATAATTTATAACACATTTTATTAACAATAAACAAATCTTGCATTACTGACTAACTAATAGACGTAAAGACAAAACTATGGGGCGCAGGAAGCTAAAATTTGGCATGTATTGGGAGCGGCAGAGCGGCACTAAGAAGGAATTTTCTGAAATTCTCTTGGGATTGGAAAGAAACGGATATATTAAAAAAATATGTGTTTGTATTGCTTATATTAATCCTTGTTCTTACTGGTGTGTTATAAAGAATTATATTATCTGTCTATCTGTCTATATTGTTCGTGTAATAGTGACTCACGATGATGCTCTTGCATCAACGATGAATAATATAATCATTTGTTAATTTCAACCAAATCTCGACGATTGAATCACCACAAAAGATTAGCCGGAATACATAAATACGATTAGGAAGTAATTATACAGATTAAATAACATAAATATCAGATGATGAATCATTTGATTATACGGAGGCTTACAGTACAAGTCTTGTAATACAAAGTAATTAATTCAGATCAAAGCTAGGATTGTTTTCAGGAATCCTCCTGATACAATCCTTTGAAGACTAATCTGAAATTGACAATAGAAATATTTTTGAAGGGCAAATATGCTAGACAATCCTACTGAGTAAATCTGGATGATTGGAATTTCTGTCCAGACCTTCAACAAGTATTAACCTTCTTTCTCTTAGCGTTATCACAGTTCCAACCCGGGCCCGCTTGCTAGTCTAACCGGCTTTTGACTAAATATTAGCTTTTCCACGGAGCGACTACCTGTCTGACCTCCGCAACCCAGAGGGATAGCGATATTCCATGGTTTAGACTAGTGTCAGTTTATTCAGAGATAGGTACTGACCCTATAACGACTGTCAAAGATCTTCATGACAACCGGGAGCGACGGCTTAACGTGCTCTCCGAGGCACGGGACAAGCGATAATTAATAATTCAATACGCACATAACTCCGAAAAGTCAGTGGTGCGCGCCTAGGATTCGAACCCGATTCCCTCTGCATGGCAGTCTGTTGGTATCTCCACTAGGCTATCGCTGCCAAGTATTTTTTTAAACCATTCTTACTAAATTCAGTACATGTAAAGTGAAGACACGATGCATTCAGGTTTAATAGTTTGGAGATGTGGAGCAAACGTAGTATTGTAGTAGATGAAAACTGTTGTTTCTGGGATTTCAATAAATGTTTACACAAATATTTATCATGTTTACGTGGTGTTTTAACCGTAAGAGAATTAATGTGGATGTTTTAAATTAATATTATTGAAATAGTACAGTTCTTATTAACATAACGCCGTCAAATTATTTGACGGCGTTATGTTAATGAAGTCATCTGATTTTTAAATCTGACGTAGGATTGCTGAAGCCACTTCAAGTTATATTTTTTCAGGTTGGGCAGCATCCTTTTTCCCATTTATTCATATGTCATATGATATGTCACCTGTGTCTGACTGTATATTAGGTATAGGTATATTTGGTATAGTTTAATAAAGGAGCCATCAATGTCATCATACCAACAACTGATATTGCGAAAATGAAGTAACATCACCTTGATGTGAACGTGAATAGTATTAGACGGGCCTCGCGCAAGTGGTTTTTCTGTGAGAGAATTTTGTGAATGATTTTCTTACCTTTGTGTAAAGACAAAAGTTTAAAGAGTACTGCAAACATTGTAACACCTAAGGAGGTTTTACATAACAGCTTCAGCTTCAGCACAACTGTAAATACATCATATCCCTATTATACATTCGGCTCATTGTTTACGCGTTGCGTCGCGGCACTCCGCATAGCGCTGCCGCCCGCGCCGCAGCGAGTGTCGCTAGCTCGCGCGGAAGCAATTATCGGCCTGATTTACATATCGTGGTGATCTGCCACTGGTACGATGACGTACTTGATCGTGTTGTAACTTCCTATTAATAGTTTAAACAAGGTCTGTTTATTCAATAAAGTTTGTAAATCTGTAGTTTACTAACACTGCTGGTCACGGGCTTCTTTTCACCATGAGAAGAGTAAGACATAGTCCACCACGCTAAGTGCGGGTTGGCAGAATTTAGAACTTCAGATATATAGGTTTCCTAACGATAATTTCCTCCACCACACAGGTTACCTTCACCGGTTGACGACCGGTTGGCGCAGCGGGAGTGTAAGCAACTGCTACGCCGAAGGTCGCGGGTTCGATTCCCGCTCAAGTCAAACATTTGTGTGTGTGAACATGGATGTTTGTCTTGGTCTGGGTGTTTCTATGTATAATATGTATGTATTTACAAAAAAAAAGTATATACGTATGTTTATCCATTATCTAGTACCCATAACACAAGCTCTGCTTAGCTTGGGACTAGATGGTGATGTGTGTGAATGTGGTAGAATATTATTATTACCTAGTGGAAAATTGCATCGTACGTGGAATCCTCAAAATACCATCTCCTTGTGTGACTTTGAACCTGATAATTATATTATCAACAGCATTACATAAGTCTGGGAAGTTTCTGATCGATACAACAACTAGAACTTAATCAAAAGTTGTAAGATTCTCCTACAATGTTGGCAAGTTTCAAGCTACAAGTTACAGGTATGAGGTAATAAAATCGTGCTAAATAGGTAACACCCACTTTAGACAAGCCGTGAGCTTTGGCTTTAACTACGCACGCACTAACGTACGCAACTATTTTCTTTATACAAACTTTTAATTTTTCGTGTACCTTCGTTGAAAAAGGATGTGCTCTTCTATAGTGCCTGGCGAAAACCAGTACTTAATATGCTTCAGTGAAGCTATTATTCTGCTTGGTTAGAGCAGTAAGTGGACCGCAGACTCCAAGACGTAAAACCTTGCATGTAACCGGGACGGCGTTAGGACGATCATGATTATCTGATTGATAGGGAGTGACAAGTTCTTCATAAATATTTTTCGTATAAGTAATGAATTTTCGTACCAACCGAATCACTGACGCAGATAATATGATTATTATTAAATTCAATTCAAAGTTAATTTAAAAAGCTAAGTACGCTAAATGTAGCTTGACCGGGACTTACAAAACATTGAAATATTTGAAATTGTGTCATTCAAATACAAACTTCCTTATTGACAAGTCACTTTCAATAAATATTTCTTATTCGTTTGATGTCTTTACCTGCGATAAGTAGCAAATAATGATTTCCTTGAACTGATGGAGTGTGTATTGATGGTTCTTGACTTATGTTTCACATCTTGTCTCCATGGCAATGTTTCTCTGAATCACAATATGCGAGTCTTTCGCAGTACTTTCGTAGTACCTACATAAACCCATTATCAGTACATTCTATATAAATATATGCACCTGTACAATGAAGTCTATCAGACTAATATAACTGCAAACTACATGATCCCTCAACTTTGTTTGTGTAAAGGTAATGGCATCGAATTTGATACTATACAAAGTCAAGTAAATATCGGTTGAACCATTTTTAAGATTAACCGCAACAAGCAACATCGTGCAAGCGAATGAATTCGGAAAACAGTGTTGTTGTGAAGTTGCAAACAAAGTGGAGCAATTTGACTGTATGGTCTATAGATTTGTACAAGTATAGTCGAAGAACTCAGAGGCCCAATTCTCCTAATTATATTTGTTCAAAATGCAGTTTCGATCTAATGTCAGTGTCATACTCATGTCACAAATGGAATACTCCAAAATTAACTGATATTTGGATGTTATTGGAATGTTATCGTGACTAGATCGTAAATTGAACAATGTGGCAATTTCGAACTGTAGAAGTCAAATTAGATGATAATGACATTAAATTAGCAAAATACCGATACTGAGTCAATTCAAAATCTAATCTGATTTCATTCAAATTATAGTTTCAATGTCATATAAAATACGAGAATTGGTCTTCAGATTTACATAGAACCGTAGACATCTTAAGGATTACGTGGGCCGATTCCAAGTTGGGTCTGCCCCCAGTTTAGCTCGTAGTTGGTGGCGCTGGCGTCGTCTCTCTGTCTCTCTTGCTCTCGTAGTTAAGATACACTGCGGGAACGTTCGTCTCTCTTGCTCTTACACTGTAGGAACGTCTGCCACGCCACCGAGCGGCAATTAGGGTCGCAGAAAGTTGGTCTAAGATCGCCCATAGGAAATGTGCTTCTACGTAAATCTGAGTTCTTTGGTATAGTTCTAAGGGATAAGTTATCTTGATAGTTCATAGGTTAAGCAGTAGGTATATTTTTTATTACTATTCTATTGCGTCACGCCTATATTCCAGAAGGTGTAAAATTACACCCACATTTCGCCGTGTGAATTTTTAGGTCCCAAGTAATACCTCTATTACGTGGGACTTAGAATTTCATAATTGGTGAGCCTATTGCCGTTACCGGGCACATTGCCATACTACATGCTGCTACTGTTAATGACTCTCCCGGAATCAAAACCGGGACGTCCCGATCAGCAGACGCATACGCTATGCACTGGACCATGGTGGCAGTCCTAAGTATACCTATAAAACTCGTAAAAGGCACCATTAAAATCTGTATTTTCCGCAAAATATGCTTTTATCCCATCTCTGGCGAGAAACGCTTAAGCAAAGAAAGGATCAACGCTACACAAAAACATTCGCATATAAAAATTGTCAATTGAAACCAGGATATTATTAGAGTCGTCGCCGGCGGCGGGAAGTTTGCAAAGACGGATTTAAAGATATAAAATGAATATCGTCAGAGCTCTAAGTGGAGGAACTAATAAGAGGCGGGGTCAGCGCTTAATCCCGGGATATGAAGTCCGTTCCCCGGGAACGGCACCTCTCTATTTAATAAACTTATTGACGCAGCCGTCTGAATGGCAGTAATGTGGGATCACGTGATGTCACTAATTGGCACATGTTCCTGGAAGTTGAACTCATTATATTTGATGTGAGGCGTGGAATCGTGTTGGTATATAATATTATGCTTGTATATAAACTTTCCTACTACTGGGCACAAGTAAGGGTTATGTCATAGTCCACCACGCTGATCTAGTTTGGATGGTCAGGCTTCACACCTTTTCAGAACTTTGTGGCGAACTGACAGACATGCAAGTTTCCTCACGATGTTTTCCTTCACCGTTTAGCAAGTGATAGATTCGAAAAGTAAGTGGAACCCGAGATCTGTTAGTCTCCCTATTAAGCTATTGCTGCCAACGTTTTGAGTAGCAAGTAGTAGATATTTGTAACATCAATGCTAGCTAGATTGAAGATTTTTTTTGACCAAGCTAGTACTTAAAATAAATCAGCTCAGTTATAGACGCCCACTAACTCTCTAGTATCTAAAAAGTGCAACATTTTTCATGTTCAGTTTAGTATCACATCTTTTTACTCGACTCAAATACTAGCGAAGTTCAAATAAGGTTTAGGTGTAGTTCTACTACTCGTCGATTAGTTCCAGTTAAATTACCAAGTAGATAAAGTCATACGAATATGATTTGAGTAAATTCGTGATTATGGCGCGGTGATACGAATCTCGATCAAATTTTCAAACCTAGATAAAAATTAATGAGTATCTACTGACTTTGACTTATGCAAATCTAAAATCTATTCTAGATGATGCTGGCTTTCCCTAACTAAATTACCTCTTTTAAGTTATACTATAACTTATATAAAGACCGTATACAATAATGAGTAGTTTTATTCTAAACTACATTATACATATCTACTTCAAAGTCCGAATGTCTGTAACGGCGGTTCACGTGATCTCGCTAATTGGCAAACGCACGTGATTGTGTGCCTGGAAACGTAACTCATTAGTACTGAATACGACACTGAATTCGATAATGACTACGATATAGTATGAACTCGTACCTGACCAATATTCCTGGCGAAACAGCGCAGAATGAAACTGAGTTTTCGTCTGCCATCATCATCAGCGGTCTTGTATATAAACTGTCCCACAGCTGGGCACGGGCTTTTTGTCAGTATGAGAAGGGTAAGGACGTAAAACGTCTGCCATAGCTAGACTTTTTGTTTAAGTAACCATTGGTTACAGATGTGTGGACCACCTGATGACCTTGTTTATTACACATACTGACCACGTTCAGTGTATAACCAGTAGTATGATTGGAAAGGGGCAAAAATGGTAAAAATAATATAGAACATTACATAATTTTGTGTATGAGGCAGCGATAGCCTTTCGGAGATCTACAGACGACCACGCAGGGAGTCTCGGGTTCGACCACACGGTGCGAGACCTCGGGTTGTTAAGCTTTGTATTCTTAATCCGTCATCACATTAAAAATACAAAGGCATTATTTGCTAACTTAAATCACACATTTTGAAACAAGATTATATTGAATCTGAAGATCGCGGATTAGATTGTTGGTCTATTAATTTTTGCTATTATTATCGCGTGTCGACATTATGGATTTTAATAGTCCATTGCTAATAAAATACTAAAGTGTTACGAACACGTACTATTGATCATGCTTTGACAAAGAATGAATTCTGTGACTGAGTACTTTACTAATATTGAAACAAATCTATCTCTATCGGCTAAAAGACACGCGTACTAAATACGATCCATTTGATTTAAAGATACAAACTTAATCAAACAGATACAATGACAGACGCCGGGCATCTGTATTTCCTCGGGGTTATTGTCCCGATTTGTCTCAACAAAACGTCCATGGCCTTTAGTGTTGTCGTTTAATTTAAAACGAAAGAAGAGTTATAGGAGTCGGCTCGGGACGGGGCGGGGAGCGCGGGACGAGACGATCCATCCCACGTAAAAACACAATTAATGTAATGGGTCGAGAGATGGCAGACTGTATACAAATTAATTGTATCGGAAAGTAGGACGTACGTTATACTGAAATTTTATTTGGTAAAAACACGGAATGTTGACTTTTTCGCTCATCTCGTGGTACTAAATGTTATATTCTGTTTGCAGATCAATACTGAACCAGTTTTTGGAACCTAGAGAGTTGTAAATTAAATTCAAGGTGCATATCGATTCCATTCGTAAAACGCGATCTGCAATGACCTCTATACATGAGGTAGGCTATGGATATAACAAAATGTTAATGAATATAATACAACTGTGCACGTTTATAAAGAAAAAAATTGGGAGAACGAGAGATATATGGATTATGTTACTGGAAAATGATTGTACAAAGAGGACTAGGATCAAGCCTCTTCTCAAGAAGTATAAGTTCTCAACTGACTCAGTGCTCTGTAATATTTTTTGTCAAGTACTAGTGCTAGACAATACATAGTCTCACGCCTATAACCCCGAAGAGGTAGGCAGAGATGTATTTCTACACCCGCTTTTCGCCAGATATACTTTAGTCCCACATAATAAGAGGCGAGCCTATTGCCGTACCGGGCCCATTTCCAGACTCCGTGCTGCTACTGAGAATTTCGTGACAGAAAAACCCAATAACACTGCCCGACCCAGGAATCGAACGCGGGACCTCCCGATCCCACGCGCACATTTATGCCGCGAGACCAACGAGGCAGTCGTATAGGGTTTGATGGTGCTAGACAATATCCGTTATAATTATGATTCATGGTGCATTATCACGTTTTTGGTGCAAAGTTGTATAAGCTTGGCGTCCCATTTACTGTAATTGGTTGCATTGCCAGTTAGCTTAGATAGAATTCAGGACGATTAAAACTTATCTTTACGAATCGCTTTTAAACTGCGACCTGCCCTATTGTCACGACCCTCAACGATTAATCCGCGAATGATAAATACAAAATAATGAAAAAAAATAAAAATGGTAATTACGAAAACTATTAGCAGAAATGCGATTTCATAACAAATTTCAGTTCGTCCAGGCAATCTTTATAATGCGACAATCTACTAGTTCAAATATATTCAGACTAATGCAAATCAATTTTGGATGTGAATAGGTCGTCTTTGAGGGCCCAATTGCACATAGCTACTTAGATATACAATGCGTATGTTTATCAAAACTGTCACCTTGTTTATATACTGGCAACAGTAATCTATACTTGACCTGATTCAGGTCCTCCCAAACTCTCAGTAGATCAAGTTCTCTGTGTTTACTAACACGATATTGGAGTATTCCATGACGACAAACGTCAATAGGTTGTACTACATTTACAGGTGCATAGGGTTCCCACCAAGAACTTAGGGTCCCAAGCCAAACTCACCTGCAAGTGGTGCACCTGCCGATCAACGGACGAGGCTCTGGCAAACAAAATATCCCGATAAGCGGCAATAGGCTCGCCATCTATTACGTGGGATCAAAACACTGGCGAAAAGTGGGCGTTTAATATGCCTCTGCCTACCCCTTCAGAGAAACAGGCGTGAGTCTATGTATGTATGTACATTTACAGAGTGTAACAGTAAAGTGTGGCTATGTCCTATCTAATGGTCACTACATTTGATCATTCACGTGTAATGAGCATTCTTGCGAATGCTACAAAACAGAAAAACAAACGACTGTGTTTTAGAGAGCATTCTAACGAACGCTCCGGCGAGCATTCTAACGAATTGACAGTAAATTTTCTTTGACGATTTTGCTGATTAGGTTGTTTGATTGTGAAATTGTTCGTAGCAATGTTCGGCTCTGTTCGTTGTTCGGTTCGACAAAACAAAAAACCGGCGAATGCTCGCTGTTCTGTTACAAGTGAATGCTCAGGTGTATCACCACCATAAATGTAACATTTCTTCTTTATTTTCTTATTCGTGTTTGTGTGGCCAACTTTAGTGTCGGCCAATTTTCAAACTGCCCAAAGGCCTACAACGTCTCCTTTCGATGCCGGTGCTGAGACAAGAACTGGGAACAAATGTTTTATGCAGCCCCTGAAGGACGGTAGTACTCTTATAGGAGGGGACAGGCCACGGTCGGTCACCAATCCAAGCGCCGGTCAGCCATACAAATATCATATATGTGCTTTCCTAAATAAAGTTACTGAGCAGATTTCAATTAGGTAACTCTACAAAGGTGCTACGATGCACCTTTCATTCATATTTCTTTTCATATCATTTTGGAGACATACGTAGGAATCAATAAATTTAATTTTGGCTATCTTATTCGGGTTGAAATACACTTATCAAAGTCAAAACAAATGTTACCACCACGATTGGAAAGATAGAAGAATATTAAAGCATTTACAGTATCATGGCTTATCTTAGTTACACGCACTCTGTATATTTATCTGTTTTCCATATTTAGGCCTATCTCTCTGTCACGAAATTCGTTATCTATGTAGAAATTGTTTGTCAATACTAAATTATTAATCTAATCGAAGTAAATCACGCTCCGACTGAAGAGCTCGTCGGATGATTGCTAAAGAAAAGAATGTTGTTTTTATGATAATATATTGATTAAAATAAAATTGAGTAACGATTCAACTTCTATGTTATCTGAGACGATATAGATACTTATTTTTATATTATTTTTACTTTTTACAGTGATAAAGATATGAGTGTACTTTTCTTAGATGAATCTATTGACCTGTACAATGGGATTGCAAATTTTTTAAATGATTCTCTGATCTTAAAAACAAGACAGAGTGTGTCTGTACTATGACATCCTTTAATGCAAATGGATATAAAATCAGCTAACCCCAACCAGAGAACAAGGAATCTGTGCTCATGTCATAAAGATTTTGTTATAACTTTTCATTAATAAATTCTGGATGTAGATTGTAGATTCTGAAATCAGATTCCGTTCTTCCTTCCAGTTAGTTTTTTTTATATATTCCTGCACATGAAGTAAAGAAGCTGTCTAAATGCCTTCAGACGGGTGATAGTAAGGATTTTTAACATTGATTCTGTCAGCCTAGGGGAAAATGTTTTGTCTTTCAGTCGCATGACCTGCTTAGCGTCAAATATATAAGATACTAGAGGACGCCAGCAGCTACGCTTGCATTTTTTTTAAATTTACCCATTTTGGCCAATCCCGTGGGCAATTCGGAAAATCCCCTCTAAGTGCACCCCTACGGTCCCCAAGGAGCACACATGCCAAATTTCAGCTTCCTGCGCCCAATAGTTTCGGCTGTAGCGTGTCTGTCAGTCAGTTAGTAATGCAAGTATTTTATATATTAAGATGATATAATTTGTTTTTCCAAGAAAACTAAAACATCTCTTTATGTCAAAGCAGCACAATCTATAGACTGGACAACGGTCAATAAAGGCCGATTCACACATATCAGTGAAGTCACAGTTCCGTCACAGTACCGCCACCGTGATAACTATTCTTTCATACATTTTCTATGAGAGTACTGAGAGTACTGTGTCGTCACTGACACTGACAGGTGTGGATATGTTCATAGAAAATGTATGAAAGAATAATTATCACGGTGCTGGTACTGTGACGGAACTGTGACTTCACTGATATGTGTGAATCGGCCTTAACACGGACCTTTTGATATGCCTGCAAAATCAACCTAAATATAATATCACGTATGAATTACTTACACTCATTTCCTTCACGACATATACACGTGCACCATCTGATAAAGTAGCGACTGACACAAATAAACTTACATTACAGTTCAGCACGACACCTTACTTGGCATATCACCATCTTATAAATTAATCCGATTAACTGTCTATTCACATACATATTTATGCAACATAAATATACCTATTAACCTTAATAGTTTTATCGTTAAATGTGTTCATGTTATGCCTAAGCATTAGGCTTATCATTTGGTGTTAGTTGCTCATCTTTCTAAATATATTTTATTTATTATTCAGCATTGTCTGGTATAGCTGTAATTGCTCGGCGATCTTAAAAACATTAAAACACACACACAAATATTTTATACGTTTTAATGTTTTACAGCCTTAATTCATAGAATTTCACAGATTGTTTCACACTAGAAATATATGGACGAATACATCCTTATATTTCCAAGAATGGCACAAAGAACCTCACCACAGATTTCAATCTGTTACTTGCCATTTATAGTTAGTTAACCTCATTACTTTTCCGACAGTTTTATTGGGTCTGGGTGTCAGACATTCACAGAAACAGACCCGAGTAGAAACGGCAATTAGATCGGGCTTCATCACGTGACACCTAGATGTAGTTTGCGGAGATGTGGGTACATTTTGGTGCCTAAATGTGTGTTGTGATTTTCTTTCTTTTGTTGCTTGATATATCTCAAGGCCTAATGGAATAGTTGTAGATAACTAAAGGGAGTAATATTTTCATTAAACTTTTGGGTATGGCAGAAGAGTCATGAAAGTAGAATAAATGCTGTAGAAATGAGATCACTGAGAAGTATGTGTGGTGTATCTTTGACCGACAGAGTAAAGAATTGTGTGATAGGAGAGTGTTGTGGGGTAAAAGAAGATGTAGTGACAAGCATCGAGAAAGGCATGTTAAGATGGTTTGGGCACATGGAGAGGATGGAGGACAAAATACTGACAAAGAAGATATATAAGGCAAGTGTGAGTGGGACAGGGCGAAAGGGAAGACCTAGGTGGACGTTCTCTGACCAGATTGGAGACATCCTAAAAAAAGGACAGGTCAGAAGTACCCTAAACAGAAGAGCATGCATGAGAAACTCGATGGGAGTGAATGGAGCAAGAGAGGTATGTCAGGGTCGTTGTAAATGGCGTTCCGTAGTCTCTGCCTACCCCTCCGGGAAACAGGCGTGAGTCTATGTATGTAAAAGACAACAATAAAATAAACATTCAGAATTGTCTAATCATGCCTCAAGAATATGTAAGTGAATCTTTTTTTACTTTCTTACGTAGGCGATCAACCTAACAAAGTAGCTCCAGAAATAAGTGTGTGAATCAATGACCCTAAAACATTCAGTCTTTTTATTTAAAACCAGACTTTATATGTTATTTCGCCAATATCTTTTTTATTATCTTAATATATAAAATCCTTGCGTTACTGACTGACTGACAGACACGCTACAGCCGAAACGATTGGGCGCAGGAAGCTGAAATTTGGCATGTATGTTCCTTGGGGACCGTAGGGGTGCACTAAGAAGGGATTTCCCGAAATTCCCACGGGATGTGCCAAAACGGGTAAATTTAAAAAACATGCAGGCGTAGCTGCTGGCGTCCTCTAGTCTTTTTATAAACACGTTCTTTGAATTTGTAGCTATATTATTTTAACTGTAAAAACTCCAATTTCAATATCATAAAAGCATATTTAATTGAAAGAGAGAAACTGTACAAGTTTATAATAAAGAATATTTGAATTAGCTTTTCAATCGTCTTTTTTTTGTGGTAGGTTTAAGAATTTCGCTTCAATTTATCTTTACATATAATTAAAATTGAAGTGTCTGTCTGTGATTTCAAAATAACTATGGGTTTTCAAGTGCTTATAGTTAGTTACACGGTTCTTAGTCCTAAACAACCCTTTTTAACATTTTTGTCTGTCTGTCTGCCTGACGGTTTGCAGTCTGTCTGCTGAAGTAAAATTATACTGTTATTTTCAATACATTGGTAAAAATTTAATGAGCTAAGGTAATAAATAGTAAGTTTTAATGTGTCTTCACATCCGTGTGGTAACGGATTAAGAATACGGAATGTCACCACTACATATTATCCCATGGGTGTCGTAAGACCCGACAGAGGGAGCTTATTATGCAGAGAGCAGCACTGTAAGAGAAGGAAAACTTGATACAAACCCTATACCAACCCATTTGGCCAGCGTGGTATAGTAGGCCAATTCCTCCTTTCAAAGGAGAGGCTTAGTCCAGCAGTGGACTGTTAAAGGCTGATGATGATGAATGTGTCTTAACGGCAATGTCGATCAATCTATACTAATATAATAAAACGGAAGAGTTTGTTTGGTTGAACGCACTTATCTCATGAACTACGGTTCGATTTCAATAATTATTTTGTGTTGCTTAGCCCATTTATTGAGGAAGGGTATAGGCTATATAATATTTCGTAGCCCTTAATGACGTGGGTGTACTTGCGAGCTCAGCTAATACGCAATAATGAGCCATTCACAACAAAAATACCCTTTGTTATTGATACGAAAGCTGCAGCGTTTTGTACTTCATAGTGATCATAAAATCAAATTACTAAAATATTCGCCCTACTATGTCTAATATAAAATTCCTAGCATTCACCATACGATACTTAAATGGCATTAAATATTTTGCTACGTACATAAAGAGTTGTTCTTTATTAGATTGATACTATAATTATCATAATTTAATGATCATTTAAAGAAATTGCTTCACATTGGCTTACCTTAAATCATGTTGATAATAAATCGCGCCAATTAGCACTTGCATTGCTGCCTGTTGGATATTTGAGACGGGTTCCATAAAGTGCATGGCTGGTAATGTATGCTTATTAACTATTTGTAGTGTTAGAACTAGCATATTGTCTGGCATATAACCTCAGGGGGTTAGGCAGGACTCAAATTACACCTCCATTTAGTAGGCCACATCGACAACCAAATTAGACGAAGCGTTTAATTCCGGTGGAATATATTGCCCTTTATTGAAGTTCCATGCTGTGCCTGATACATTCTAAGCAATAACTTACAACCAATGAAGCATTCCTCGAATTGCGTCTTTAATTTTAACCTCACTTTAGTAAGGCATAACAGATAAGGAGTTTAAAATGGTTAAAGCATGATTTGCTTTGCGCCAAAATTTACTTCAGTCGCCTTCACAGAACAGTTTAAAGGAGTAAAATGGCCTTGTGGGCGTGGCAGGCGCGCCGTGCGTGTGAGCAAACGCTCATATTTCGACAAAATTTGTTTGACCGGTCAACAATCGCGCTCATATTACGACAGCGTACGAAGCTCCGAGAAAAAAAAAATTATGCCATCTTGCGCTGTTATAACGTGTAGAAAAAGAAGCCAGGCATGTAATCCTTCTTACATAAACATGCGCTCCTAAATCCCTATCAATCTGGTTTCCACCCCGGGCACAGTACTGTCACTGCATTGGTTCGTGTAACAGATGACATTAGGCTAGTTATGGATAGTGGCAATCTGACGGTTTTGACCCTACTTGATTTTAGTAATGCTTTTAACACCGTAGATATTCACATTATACTTGGCATATTACGCTCTCTTAACGTATCTCCAACGGCAATTGACTGGTTTCACAGTTACCTGTTTGGTCGCCGGCAACGTATACGCATCGAAGACACTTATTCCACTTGGTCTAACACAAATGCCGGTGTGCCACAGGGTGGCGTGCTATCTCCTTTACTTTTCGCAATATTTATTAATTCTATCTCAAACCAATTACTTTCATCCTACCACCTTTACGCAGATGATTTGCAAATTTACACGCAGGCTCCGTTAAATAAGTTAGTGGAAGCCTGTACTACCATTAGCTCGGACCTGGCGCGTATCTGTGATTGGACCACGAAATATGGACTTAAGGTAAATCCTGACAAAACACAACAGATTGTTGTCGGCAGCCCCAAACTCATCTCGAAAATTTGTTGGTCTGAACTGCCACGCTTTAGTTTTAACGGAAAGGATCTTCCGTTCAGTAAAACTGTTAGGAATCTAGGTATTTACTTTGATGATACTATGTCATGGAGATCTCAAATCCTAGAAACGAGTCGAAAACTATTTGCATCAGCAGGTTCGTTGCGTAGATTACGCAACTTCCTTCCAACTGCCACTAAGATTGCGCTTGCTAAAGCTCTGCTTCTGCCTATAATTGACTACGCGGACGTCAGCTATCTTGACCCCACTGAAGAGCAGCTACATAAACTTGAGCGTCTCCAAAACTTTTGCATACGATTTATATTTGGATTGCGCAAAGATGATCACGTTTCAGATTTTCGCAACAAACTCAAGTGGCTGCCAATTCGTCTTTGCAGGAATACTCACATTGTTATATAATGTACTTTTCAATCCCAATTCTCCCTCTTATCTCAAAGAACGGTTTAAGTTCCTCCATGACACACATGTAAAGTCCTTGAGGTCGTCTGAGGATCTAACGCTGGAGATGCCGAAGCATTCCACAAATTACTTCGACAAATCTTTTAATGTTTAGGCTGTGCGACTGTGGAATGCCTTACCACTGGAGATTCGAAGAGCAAAAACAATAAATATTTCAAAGACTTGGTAAAGAGGCATTATTTCAAGGGTTGACAAATATACCAACTTAATTATCGTCTGAGTTCATCACTTGTATAAACTGTATCTATTATATTATTTAGTATATTGATATATATTTAATTGTATTTGTATAAATTATGTATGTATTTTATGTATCTAAGTAAAATGTATATTTATTTATATTTTAGTACTTATGATATTTTATTTAGGATAATCTTCTTGATAATTTCATTTTAAAGCTACACCATACCCACAAAAATGCTTTGATCATTCCTGTCCATCCCAAGGTTGCCTGGCAGAGATCGCACCTGGCGATAAGGCCGCCGTTTGTACATGAAACTTAGCTTTAAGTCACTGAATAAATGTAATTAACTTTGGTGTGCAATAAAGAATATATCTATCTATCTATCTATCTATCTAATGTGGCTCGAGAAGGGATTTCTTTTCACCGGTAAGTCCAAAAACCTTATAATACAAATGATATTTGTAATAATTGTAGTTATTACAATAGTATTATGTAGTTTGTAGACAAAAATGATACTATCGCAAGCAAATAAAAAATATACATTGCTGGCAATACGTGGGTACCATCTAGTACTACGTAGGCGATTGCGCAATGTATTTCGTTCACTGCGAACGTCGCGTGCGACTAGCCAATGAATACATCGCGTAGACCGGCCACTGCTACTCGAAGCGGCCAGTCGACGCGTGAGCGATTAAAAGGATGTGCTTGTGCAGATCTACTAACGTGATAGCGTTAAATGTTCTTGTGTGAGTAAGTTTGACGGCGCATGGTAAATAAACGCTATGTTTGACAGGCTAAAGTCTATAATTGATTTTTTTGCACGTTCTGTTTTAAAAAATACGAGTGTGTGCTCGACTGCGTTTCTATTGATTTTACTAAAGTGTATGTGTAGTAGTAGCCGTGTGGTAGGGGCAAACTGGCGACACAGGTTCCGATACATTTTCGTCTAGAGGGCATATCTACTATAATTAATATATCTATGGTCGCCTTTCAGGCTCATTAATGATGCTGGCCCTGTATGCGTATGTAAGCTTCCATGCAACAACACATGCAGTCATTGCGTCCTCAACTGTCCTCCCGGAGGAAACACAACGGCCGTTTTTCCATTCAAACGTAGTCTCCTGTTTTCTCCCTTGATAATGCCAGTAGAGCAATTATTTCCAAAAGATGTATGGCCCCGATTGGCATGTCCCTATGTTTTTCTCATAAATTAAATATTAAAAAAGATATGAACCTTCAAATACCTCAAAAATTGGCCAGATTTTCCGCTGTGTTCAAACATCAAAAAAACAAATTTGGCTAGATTATTTAAAAAGAGGAAAACACAGGAACACGGCCAAAGCCTTTCTTTAATTTAATATGAAAGAACTAGTTAAATCGATGAAGTTTTGGAGAAGGAATCAAGGGAATACGAAACGTTGATTTTGTGTACATTTAATATGTATTTTTGGTCCAAGCTGCAGTTGTCTCTATCGCGCTCTGCGGGGGGAGGCTTGAGGTTGCGCCAGAGCAATAGATTTTACAAATACCTATTTTTCAATTCTCTCGCCCATAGTGTTTCTTTCCTCTTAAGATCATCTTCTTGTTCATATCAACGCGACAGTGCAGGCGGGACTGACAGCTAAATATGCTTTACGAGGCACGGAGCAAGCGCCTATTAACAATGAAACACGCACATAATTTTTAAGAGTCAGTGACAGGTATCAGGTGCTCAATCCCGAAACGCTCAGTATAGCCATGCATTGGTCTAGTATTATATAATCCTTGCTAACCAAAACCAATTAATTACTAAAACTGAATGTCGCTACTTGTGAACTAAATCAAAGGCCATTGTGTAAGGTACAAAATGGTTAGCAGTGAATAATCGCGAGCTCACAATAAATCCATACTAAAGCAACACAATTGTTTACCGATTAACCCTCTTATGGCTAAAACTGTGAATAATTTGTAGTAAATCAGTTAGCGGCGTCGTGCAGCTTAGTGCTAACCGTGATTCATGTATGTGTGGCGTACGGTGGAGGAGGGGGCGATACGCATGTGTGCGTAAGTGTCGGCACGTGCATAGGGTTGTCACCTCTCCCTGGTTGCGATAGTTACAGGCTTCAAAATTTGCGATTTTGTTTGTTTTTCGTGTGAGTGTGTGGGTAACTCTGGTGTCGGAATTATTTATCCTTAGGCAAGTACCGGGACCGAGAGCTTTTACGTGCCCTCCAAAGCACGGTAGCGCTCTGATGTAAATGCCACACACGGTGACCCATCCAAGTGGTGACTTGTGCTAGCATTGCTTAACTTTTGCCGATCTGTAACGAATAGCTAGCCAAGTCTCGCTATGAGCGCTACTACTATTTACAATGAATTGGCCGGTTGTGTCGTACTATTATGGGTTGTTTCTGACCATTGTTAATGTTTCTATAGTGTGATGCGCAAGAACTACCATGAGTTTGGTAGCATTCTCTATGTTAAAGGTTTACATCACTTATTATGTATTTATTATATAAATAAGTTTGTTGACTATTAAGCAACGTTCTCATTACTTTACTTCATAATACATACGTATTCACTGTCAAACCTAACATAGCACTGTCAGTAAGTATGATTGATCCAAGGTGAAGTTGCGGCATTATTTCTGCGTACCGTCTCTTGACAGGGATTACAATGTCCCTAGGCATAAAGTAAAGACCAGCAGTACCGAGTTTTTGATGTCATCACTACTTGGTTGGTGGTTGTTCAATCCTAACTTTACATAATCATAATCATTTATTTATTTGTAAACATAGGTTAATTACATGTTAGGTGTTACAAAAGAGTTGGTATCACTATGTTTTGCCGAACGGCGTACAAATATTAGGTTATACATTACAATGATAATACTACAATTTATCTATAATATGCTTTTGTAGCCGACAGACATTTTAATATAATTTTATAAATTTTGCATGCATAATTTAACAGGGCAGCTGAAACAGCATAATATTTAAATTTTGATTGAGATAGTACTAGCAATTAATATAATACATTATGATAAATGTCATGTAAAATATAAATAATTAAATGTAGGTCAGTAAATATTATGTCAAGAGTCTTTATAAATTGTCATTCAAGTAATCATTAATACTGTAATAGCATTTCTCAATGAGTATAGAGCGCAGTTTATTCTTAAAATTAACTAAATCTATGGCTTTTAGAGCGTCAGGTAACTTATTATATATTTTTTGGGCCATACAAAAGAAGCTTTTTCATTTTAAAGCCGTCAATGGCTGTGGAATTTCCAGCTCTAATTTATTTTTGTCGCGCAACTGTGTGTGTGTGGCTTTTAAAAGCAACATAGTATAGTGTGATGTTAGTTATTATATATATATCTCCTTATATATTTATGAAATATATATTATATACATATATTTCATAAATATATAAGGATGGAACAGTTAGGATTCTCAGACTTTTGAATACAATAAGTTCCTTAGGCTTTGCTCTAAAAATCACCTATCCTTCACTTAGCAAATAACTGATGGTCGACACTTTTGGACAACGTTGTCAACCCTAAGCGTGCGCGCTTTTGTACGTGTAGCAAATTAGCAATAGTTGATCGTTGAATGGTACATCTGCTAATTACCTTGTGATTGTTTTAGGTCGCGGCCCGCCCCGCCGCGCGGTCTCGCGACCAAATTGCACTCATTATTAAATAATGCTGACATTACATTTGTCTGCCCCTTCTGTGTAATGTGCTTGTTAGCACCCGCTAAACAAACGTATGTACGTAATTGTCGAAAGGTCACGCCATAAATAAACTTATTCAATTATGAACGTAAACACTGTTTTGGGGATTTATAGCGGGTTTGGTAAGTTGTTGTATCGGCAATGCAGTGGAGGGTTATGCTAAAGGTGTTTTGTATTTAGTTGTATAATATTACAAAAGGCATTAGCATATCTAAGTGTTTTCACATATCAAGGAGGCGATGGCATGTCCACGTAATGGCTCCCAAGGTCAAGAAGAAATAAAAGTAACGATGCCTGTCAGCAGCTAGGCAATTCCCGGCAGGGTCGCGACGAAGTATGCTAACCCCGATTTGCGGCAGGCTAAGGGACGTCAAGAGATGCGGCGATTTTTTAAGTGAGTACGCCCTGAAAGCCTGTATGGGACAGTCACACACACACACACACACACACATTTTCTTTAGCTGCCCGAGAAAGCATGGGATGAGACAAGAATTTGGGTTTTGCACCGTGAAGGAAAAAAATTATACAAAAATCACCTATTAGGTTTTCATTGTGTACAATTCTAGTTTTTGCAATTTATGGCTTGAAACTTGTGATAAAAAATATATTTTCTACTCCATGTACCTGGATTTCCATTCCTCGCATCGTGTATTTCTCATTATTGAGGACTATGTACTCCCTACTGCGTATTATTAAATGAAACTACCTGGAAGTGAGTACCTGAAACTACCTTAATATAAATTCCTAAAAATCAAAAGTTCAATGAAAACAGCACGGCCTGGAATAACTTTTGATCTGGTCACAGTACTATCGAGTTTTAGAAAATTCTCAGAAACAGCGAGAATTCAACGTGCCCTGCAGACTTTACACTTTACAGCATTTTGTACACATATCTGTTTTTTAAGACAGTTACCGAATTAGGACTAAATCCTGTGTCGCGAGGGACTTTACAAACATACAACTAACGGACACAATGAACACCCAGACTCGAAACAACAATTTGTGAATTACACAAAGTGTTGCCTCGTGTGGGGATCGAACCCACAACACTCGGCGCAGTGTCAAGTGGCGAGGCAACCGTCTAAACCACTACGTCAACCTTTTTTTATCCTTTTAAATTTCCAGGCCTGAGTGTAATCTATGTGAATTGTCTGTCGTATGTCATTTTACTCATTTTTGTTAAAATAATCATAATACCTATATAAAATCCTTGCGTTACTGACTGACTGACAGACACGCTACAGCCGAAACTATTGGGCTCAGGAAGCTGAAATTTGGCATGTACGTTCCTTGGGGACCGTAGGGGCGCAATAAGAAGGGATTTCCCGAAATTCCCACGGGATCGGCCAAAACGGGTAAATTTAAAAAAAATGCAGGCGTTGCTGCCGGCGTCCTCTAGTATTGTAATAAAATTCTCTCTCATAAACGCATTGGAACGTTTATATAGCCTGTATGTATTTTTGTCGGTTTTCACTCGGTTACACTTATCATCATCATCATCATCAGCCTGCCGTAGTTCACTGCTGGATATAGGCCTCTCCAATGACTCGCCACTGAGCCCGATTTTCGGCTTTTCGTGTCCAGCCGCTGCCAGCCACTTTGCGTATATCGTCACTCCACCTAGCCGGAGGGCGTCCTACACTACGTTTGCCAAGGCGCGGTCTCCACTCTAGAACACCACTACTCCAACGGTTATCGGTTCTGCCACAAATGTGACCAGCACACTGCCACTTCAGCTTGCTAATTCTCTGAGCTATGTTGATTACCTTGGTTCTCTGTCGGATCACTTTATTACGAATTCAATCCTTCAGAGAAACTCCGAGCATAGCCCTCTTCATAGCTCGCTGAGCGACCTTAAATTGGTGGACCAGTCATACCGTCAGTGTCCACGTCTCGACACCGTAAGTCGTGACGGGTAGGACGCACTCGTTGAAGACTTTTGTCTTAAGGCTGTGCGGTAGGGATGACGAAAAGACTTGACGGAGTTTTCTATATGCTGCCCAGCCGAGCTGTATTCTTCTGCAAGCCTCCCTCACGGTTACACTTATATTCAATTCAAATTAACTCTTTTGCATTAAAACCAGGACAACACTAGGATGATGATGAGTATTAAACTTAAACTTAGTTCAATTTATCTTTTTTCCACATCTCCCACTCTACTTTGCGAGCATTCAACTAACGGACTTATAGTGCACTCAGACTCAAAATACCTTTGCGGATCACACAAAGAGAAGTTCCGTGTGAGCATCGAACACCCACCAGTTAGTTCCAGGCGACCACATAAACCAATATGCCCTACGTGCAGTAATTACGTTCTGACCTGCGCTTTACGATCCGGTGTAACTCATAAATCATTGAATAACTTTATATTACTACGGTACAACGTAAAGTTACCCTTTGAAATATTGGGTATCTATAACTTTACTGCCACAGAGGTTACATTGATGTAGAAATTGGTTAGACTACTAGTACCCATGATAAGATGAACCTTGTGGTAGGTAAAGACAACATGCCTCTTTCATACGAAAAACGGCATATATAACACCTAGTTTTACAGATAAATACACATAATTAATTAATTTATCATAATAATTTAATCTTTTTAGCCATTTACTACCGCTTGGGTGTCTTCCTTCTTCAGTTTCTGCTATTTATAGGAATTTAAACTATCGTGATAATTTACACTGATTTTAAATTGTCTTTCGGGATATTTTTGCTATTTCTTTCAGTGTCTTTTTATGTCGTTGTACCAACGCATCTGTGGTAATATTTTCCATATTCTCTCTACAAACATATAGTACTTAGTGATATCTGTGTATGTTTGTTTTGTTTTCACGTCAAAACAATTGAATCGAATTTATAAATATTACCTAAAAGTAGACACGAACTTGAAAAAAACATAGTAATATAGGAAGTGTGGGATTTTGCGAAAGTAGCATTTTGTGAATGTGGCATTGTACGCCTAATCCTACTGGTATCTACTAGTGATACAACAATTGGTTTGCCTAGCATATGTCCTATTCTCATGCATATTTTGATTCTCTAATGCTCTTTCTTAGGTGTTCGCTCAGATAAGACCGCGCAAGTTTTATATTTTAAGCCACTATCCCCGAAGGGGTAGGCAGAGGTGTAAATATTACACCCACATTTTGCCATGCATTTTTAGGTCCCACGTAATAGGGGGCGAGCCTATTGCCGTTACCGGACACATCACCAGACTCCGGGCTGCTACTGAGTAATGGGAAAAACCCAGTAACACTTTTCCCTACCCGGGAATCGAACCCGGGACCTCCGATCAGCAGTCGCATACGCTATCTACTGCACCACGGAGGCAGTATACAAAAAGAAAATACTCTTATTTAGATCTTTCATGAATATCTTAAATTCTTGCGTTACTGACAGACAGACAAGCTACAGCCAAAAATACGGGGCGCAAGAAGCTGAAATTTAGCATGTATGTTCCTTAGTAACTATAGAGGTGTCCTTAGAAGGGATTTCCCGAAACTCCCAAGGGATCCGACAGAAACAGTTAATGTGCCAGCTTAGCTGCGGGCACCCTCTAGTCTGATATAGGTCTCAAGATGTTACAACAGTCTCCTTTGAGACGCTTACCGATCACCTATTGTAGACCTTGTTTACTGTAAGAAACAAATAAAACATGTAAATAATATATCCACTAGGTAAATTAATAACTGTGCACAATAACTACGAAAAAGCAATGAAATCAATTTTGTTCTTAAGAAAAAAATACTAAGGGCGGTTTCAGATTAGCGTTTTATACGCGCGTATAAGCTCGTTTTGAGAAGCGCATGTAGGCGCGTATAGGCGCGCTTCTAAGCTCGTATCTAGTGGCAGCCGTCAGAATCCATGTTGACACTGACAAGATGTCACTACCGTTTCGAGCAATCACGCCGAAATATGCCTGTCCGGTTTTTTGAAACGACTGTATACGCGCAGAAAAATACGGTAATCTGAAACCGCCCTTACACGAACGGGCGTGCGATGAGCAAACTGCCGCACTTCACGATGCACCCCACACAAACCCATCACCACGTAGTCATGGTGGCACTGAGCAGCACGGGATTTGCGTCAGGGGAGAGGGGGTGAAATTCTAAGAAGGTACTGTGAAGCTTGTAATGACACAGTATAGCTAAAGTTAAAGCAAAGAATTTATGCGTGAGCAAAATGCTTATAGCGCGCCTTCTCACGGGTTAATAATTTTATTTCTGTCCAGTGAAATAGTAACGTTAATCATGGCTATTTAAAAGAAAGAGCTATGATTAATGTTACTGTTTTAATTGGTCCACCAAAGTTATGAATTCGTTTCCACCCAAACTACTTATAGACAACATACTCATCACATACAATTCCTACCAAAACATAGTTCAAGTAATTTCCAAGTAAATACAATGGATGGTTAAGTACAAACAGATCCATTGACACGCGCTTTAGTAGGAATAATGGCACTAGTATTCCTCCGGCTAATTAGTTGCCAAGATCTGAATAGATAATGGAGATACATAGAAGATAGAATAATACGTCATAATGTACGTCTGAGAATGATATTCTATAACCATTATAAATTCGGCAAACTGACGTGAATCTATATTGGAATTAATATCTACTATTGTTCAATCGCGAAACTAAAATTAGATTGCTGCTGGTTTTCACTAACATTCAATGCGATTAAAGGAAGTTTACGTTTAAACAATAGTTCAATTCAATACTTGATTTGGCAAGATAACAGAAAGCTAAAAGCTGAAACTCCATTAACAAAACGAGCAACAATCCGACATGTGAGGAAGAGACCGACCACCGCACGTTGAGATCAGCACATCAGAAGACACGGAGGAACGGCCATGAGTGGAAAAATAGGGAAGAGGCCTACATCCAAGACAGAATTGAGAAGCTACCATGATCATGACCAAATAACTATCGATTTGGCAAGTACATAACTGTGTAAAATGTAGGTATAAAGGCAAATTTTTGCACGCTATCATTTTGATAACGGCCTCTAATCTATTTTTTTTTAAAGAATCTTCAACATACAGTCCTTTAGCAGTCAATTGCTGGACATAGGCTCTTCCTAATTTGCGTCACACTATTATGAGTCAATAAGTGGATTCGGTCTTCCTTTATTTTTCTTAGTCGCCTCTTATGACACTCACGGCACGAAACAGAACACTTTGTACTCTTAATCCACGGATTGAAATAGGATACTTTCACTTTGAATTCATAATTTTATTCAAAATCTTTTTCATTAGACGGAAGTATAATTTTACTTTAAAATAATAATAATCGTTAGTGCAGACAACGCGATGTGGCTACACTAGTGCGGGCACCGCGTCATTACGTGCGTAACACGTGAGCGACACTTAAACTCGTATTATCAGATATATCGCGCACGCTAATGTTGCCGCCAGGCGTCCCCCGTGCACGAGATTTACATATAATTGCACACTCCAAACGACGTAACAGTATCGGGCAGACGGGCAACATTGTGTTGCTTAATGTTGCGGTATTATATCTCTCGCAAAGAGCGGAGAGGGAAGGAACTCAAGCTTAAAAATCGAAAGTTTCATTTTAAATTATTGGAACAGTTTATGTCGTCCATCTTCTTGTGATATAGGCATAAATGGCCGCAGTTGTCCTTTTATATCCTAACGTTATCTCTGTTACATCCCTACTCATTTGCGGTGCCTTCATTTACGGAATTAGTGGCTACTTGAGACTCCTCTAGAGGTATCCAGGCATATCCGCTAATACACATCTGAATTGAATTATATTAATTAAAAAAAAATATTTAATTAGAATATATCTTACAACTTCTGCATCACATTGGTTCTAACGACCCATTGTGAACGGCGGACGAGCTTTGTCCTACACTGGCACCACAACATTTTTTATGTAGAAAGTCGGGCTACGCTACTCGATTATTGCAGCATAGAATATTATAATCTCTAGGATGTGGCAGTCTTTTCTTTTGTTTACTAACTTGCCAAAATATTTGAATGCCATCAATATAATTTTTATGTAAAACATTGTCAATAGGAACCAAATGACTCGCACTAACAAAAAATGTTAAATCTTATTATATATTATCTTATTTGACGACCGGTTGGCGCAGCGGGAGTGTAAGCGATTGCTAAGCCGATGATCGCGAGTTCGATTCCTGCACAAGTCAAACATTTGTGTGCATGAACATGGATGTTTGTCTTGGTCTGGGTGTTTCTATGTATAATATGTAATTATTTACAAAAAATATATATATAAGTATGTTTATCCATTATCTAGTACCCATAGTACAAGCTTTGCTTAGTTTGGGACTAGATGGTGTTGTGTGAATGTGGTAGAATATTATTATTATCTACAGCCGAGTTTTTAACTTTACGTGACCTAACTTCAAAAACTTTACATGTAAATTATAAATGTGGCTTGGCAGTTTCGCTACTACGAGAACTATTGTGTAACAGAATATGATGAGTACTGAATGAATGTCACTTTACCCCATGTGACAGAATGAGACTGAATTAGTCGCTAAACCAGAGCTACAATCAAATAAAGTGTTTCGTATGCACAGCCTGTTCCGCTAGGACGTATGTAGTTCACTTCATGGCAGATAATAAACTTGATGAGGCCGGTTTACGCGATTATCATTGCGTGGAATAAATATGGAAGCTCGCGTAATACTCGACGAATACAGTTGTACGTTTGCTTTAAAGTTAAGCTTACAATAATTATGTCTTAATGTTGCTTAAAGTTTTGTACTATAGCTTTAGTTTTTTTATATTCAGATATGTATAATGAAAATAGCTTTGCACAAACACTTTTACTCTATAATAACAAATTTAATTACAGGAAAGAGTCGGCATTTCAAACATTACGGCAACATTTTAACAAGTTACTTCAGAAGATAAATTGCAACGGATTTTCCCTGTAATTTCGAGAACAGCGTTCGTTATCTTTCGAAACGATTTAAATAGGAATATGAACACATCGATAGCCATGTTATCGAATATGATGTTACTTTTTTAAGTAAGGCTAATTCTAATTGTGTCATTGAGATTTAAAATTTCTTAAGAATCGTTGTACCTATGTAATTTGGAACTCGATGACATTACAATGCATCATGATAAAAAAATTGCTCCGCACGATGCACGGTAAGTCGAGGTTGAGATATAATATAACAATCTATTTCTCCCAACCAATAAAAAGGAGAATAAGTATATTCAAAATTTAATTGATTACATTCCTGAAGTATCACGAATTCTGAAAAAAGATTGCGATAAAATTACAATGAATTTGTGAGGGTATTTTAAAATGCTGATGCGAAACATTATGATGCTCATTCGAAATTCACACGAAATGCGCATCATATTCAGTGTTTCATTTAATTGAGTTCCTAGATTAAAAAAAAATGGTAGAGCAGTCGCACTCAATCCACATCCGGATCGAAAATAATAATGACGTTGTGTGCCGTTCCAAAGACACATACATAGATCAAATTAAAACTAACAGACCTTCTGCTCTACAAAGCAACAGATACTGCTTTGGCTATAGTGAGTATCAACTCAAGCGAGACCCCTCGAGAGATTTAAGGACACTGTTTTGAGCAACCTTCAAACTGCAAATTTAATTAAAAAACAAACATGAACGTCCCCATCACAAAGAACAAGTAGCTAATGTTGATGATTTCCATAAACAAAAAGTTAAACAACACTGAACCAACATTAATTGATTTTGTATCCATTTAGGCGCTTCTGCAATACATAGAGGGAAGTGGATTATTATTTATCTTTTCGACTCTTAGTAAACTCGTTGGAGGCTCCGTAAGTAGAACTTCGCGAGTGATGAAACTCGGTCTTCAATAGTCAATGCAGCTGCTACACAAAGGCCGTAACAAAACAAATAAATATAATACATACATACATACATATCATCACGCCTTTTATCCCCGAAGGGGTAGGCAGAGGTGTATTTCTATACCCACTTTTCGCCAGATATACTTTAGTCCCACGTAATAGGGGGCGAGCCTATTGCCGTACCGGGCACATTTCCAGACTTCGTGCTGCTACTGAGAATTTCGTGACAGAAAAACCCAATAACACTGCCCGACCCAGGAATCGAACCCGGGACCTCCCGATCCCACGCGCACATTTATGCCGCAAGACCAACGAGGCAGTCGTATAGGGTTTGATGTCGAGTTTTCCGTCTCTACGCAAAGATGGTATTTGCATCGTGTTATCCCTTAGTCGCCTCTTACGACACCCACGGGAAGATAGGGGGTGGTGCCACTTGTATTCTATGCCGTCAACCACACGGCAACACTCCAGAAATATAATAAATAACGTAAAAACCGGATGAAATAGGGTGATAAAAATGTGCGATTAATTTAAGTATTCTTTAAACTAGACTAATAAAGCATCACCATTCAATAAATAACAGAACTTCGTCGTGGCAAACCGTTACGTTCGAAGCGTCTATCGCGGCATAATTGATGTACCAAGTTAAACGTACGCAATCTGCGGCTCAGAACAACTGCCTGTATTAGTGTAAGAGCCCGATCACAACGGTATTAGTGTAGCTATTATTGAATGACAGTCACATTAGCCAGCTAGCTGGCTTCGCTGAGACTCACCGCATGGACGTGTATGTATTTATTACTAAGTCGTCCTTTGAAGACAGTAAACGTTATCGTGAATTACAAAAGTCACATTTTGTAACCCATTGTCACATATAAACTGTTTACAAATTATGTAAGAGCCGATAAAAAATTTGCAACACAAATAACAAAAAAGTCTCTTACTTTTTAATTGATTTTAGACGTCTTCTACTAAATGTTATCTTAAGTTCAACTCTCTAAATCATAAGCTTTTTAAAAATATTACGCACGACGTCCTGAATCGATGATCGAGCCGTTCGGAAATTGGACTTCCACTTGGAACTCTCGTAAATTAGTGGAATCCGATGCGATGGGAACAATCAGTATAATTTGCATTATAAAGCCTCGTTGCCCTGCCCCCTCCCACACCCCTCTACTTGAGCGAGAATTTTCTCAGCAATTTTCCCTCCTGAGAGTTCTTTAAATCTCACCTTGATCCATGCAATGAGTTCGCAAATTACGCGGATATTCTATGCATACGAATCAGTAGCTGCTCTCACACTGGCAAGCACCTAACCTGCTACGTACGTGACTGCAGTGACTGCTCTCAATTACAGTTTACAAATACCCTCAGTACCCGGTAACCTGCGAGATCTAACTTTAGTGTTAATAAATCTCACAAGTGCAAGGCACTGCCAATTTAAAAGGTATATTTTTCGTTCATTTAAAATCGAAGTCAGAAGTCTAATGAGCAGATAAAGGGGGCTTGACAAAGAAAGGAAAAATACATATTATCCACAGAAGAGATAATCGCATCACAACAGACACTACGGTACCACTGATGAACTAGCTAACCTTAGCTGGACTGCCTTTATGGTCCCGCGGTAAGCGACTGCGGATCATGAGGTCTCAGGTTCGATTCCATGGTCAAACAAAAAGTCATATTGGGTTTTTCTGTTAGGAATTATCCAATAGAAGTTCCGAGTCAGAGAGTTGGCTCCCTCCGGTCGTGTCGCTTGTGGCGTCCCATCGGACTACTATGAGAGTGAGGGAATAAAGAGTGCACTTGTGTATGCGCACACACTTATGCACTATAATATGTCCCAGGCAGATGGCAAGTCTAATATATAGACAAGCCGCCGTGGCCGAAATCTGTCAGGAGGACATTATTTATTATTATTATAACTAGCTAAGAAGGAGCAAAGAATAATATTGTAGCAAAGTTAATATTCTGACGTATGTGATTGGACATACGTCATGACTGCCTTATTGGTCTCATGGCATAACTGTGCGCGTGGGATTGGGAGGTCTCGGTTTCGATCCCCGTGTCGGGCAAAGTGTTATTGGGTTTTTCCGTTAGGGAATTCTCGGTAGCATTCTCGGAGTCTGGTAATGTGCCCGGTATGGCAATAGGCTCGCCCCCTCTTACGTGGGACTAAAATAAATCTGGCGAAAAGTGGGTGAAGCAATATACCTCTGCCTACCTCTTCGGGGATATAGGCGTGACACTATGTATGTATGTGACTAGACTAGCAACCGGACCTCAAGCTCCAGGATAAAGGTGTTGGATGACACCGAGATAAGGCTGAGACAATAATAAATAGGTAGCAAAAAAATTACATCAATCCTACTAATATTATAAATGCGAAAGTTTGTGAAGATGTATGTATGGATGTTTGTTACTCTTTCACGCAAAAACTACTAAACAGATTTGGATGAAACTTAACAGTAATATAGTTTATACATCAGAATAACACATAGGCTACAATTTATAAAGATTTTATGTAAAGTTGCCATAATATAAGGAAAATTATCAATTAAGTCAGTAAAAATCCTGAGCTCTGAAACCTATCTTCGCGTGCGTTGCCTAAACCGTTGAAGTTACATGAAGATAATGTACGGTGATATTGTTTATCTTAAAAAGTTCTAAATAAAAGTCCACGGCAGCATAAACCTACCTTTTATGTAGAAGCCAATATATACTAAAAAGTGGTCCGTAAAAATAATTAAATTTGATACTTTTTTTACAATGCTCATTCTAGAGTATTATCAAATTGTTTTCAAAATTGATAAATTTATTGTCTTCAGTATTTAATGTAGATGAACGTTGTCTTTTACAGTAAGTAGTTTGGGTGAATAGTTTAAAAGTTATCACGATATAATCGACCTATGCGCAGCGTTATTAAAAGCGCTTACTATGAGTTGGCGCGCTTAAGCGCAGCGGGGCGGAGGAGGCGGTCTGATTATGTACTTTGTGGTAATGTTTTCAGTTTTTATTATTGCTGCTATTCTCTTCAGTAGGTATGTAAGCTCTTCAATAACTTTAATAATATACTTACATACTAATCTTTACCTGAAGTTTGACGACTCATCGTTGTCTTGCCCTGGTCCCAATTTATTTGGGGTCGGCGCAGTATGTCCTTCGCTTCAATACTTCTCTGTCACCAGCAGTCATCCGATTGTTTACCCCTTTCTTTTTCATATCCATCCTTACACAGTCCATCCATCTTTTCCTTGGCCGTCCTCTCCCTTTTCGACCTTCTACGTGCATATTCATCACTGTTTTAACTACATACATATCATCTCTCCGCATAACATGTCCATACCAGGCCAGTCGACTCCCTTTTACCTTTTCATCAATGGGCGCCACTTTCATACTACCTCTAACGTAATCATTCCTTAATTTTAAGTATTATCTGTTTATATGTATGCTACACGGCTAATGTGCAGATCCGTTTGTGATGAAATTTGATATGGATAGTCTGAAACCTAAGTACAAAGGCTACTCTTTATTAAAATTTCATGCGGGCGAAGCCGCGGGCGAAAGCTAGTAGAAATATATTAATACATGAAAGGAAGCCATCTAAAATAATCGAATATCGTCCGCAATGATAGCGATAGCGTGCAAAGAAGACTGGCAGTATTGCCACGTTCGCAATGCTTAACACCATTCCTTACATCACTTTCTATTTTGTATAGTCAGTCTACCCCAGCATACTACAGGCACTAAATATCACTCAAGTATCTGTTCGTTCGAGACTCGATGCTTAAACTACTCGTCGATATTCATTGAACACTTACGTCACCTTTGATGTGATATATGAGCATCCTATTGCATATGGCTGAAATATTTCTAGAAAATACTAAGGTTTATTTACTGAAGGTAGAGGATAATAGCTTTAAAAGTCCTTTACTAATGTGGCTACTATTACGTAGTATTTTGACGACCGGTTGGCGCCGCGGGAGTGTAAGCGACTGATACGTCGAAGGTCACGGGTTCGATTCCAGCTCAAGTCAAACATTTGTATGCATGAACATGGATGTTTTTCTTGGTCTGGGTGTTTCTATGTATAATATGTATGTATTTACAAAAAAAGTATATATGTATGTTTATCTATTATCTAGTACCCATAGTACAAGCTCAGCTTAGTTTGGGACTAGATGGTGATGTGTGTATGTAGTAGAATATTATTAATATTAAATTGACCTCAATAGTTCGGGTGGTGTTTGTTTCAAAAAGATTATTCTGACTAATATGGTACATATATAATATCAGCCGTATATCTATAAACTATCCCACTGCTGGGCATAGGCTTTTTCGGACTACGAAAAGGGTTAAGGCAATGTCCACTATGTTTGCTTGCTGCTTGGCTTGCATGTTTACAGACCTTGACATATTTTCCGAAGGCACTAGGGACAACCTGCCAGGCATGCAGGTTAACTCACAACGCTTTCCGTCACCATTTATTATTTCATCTCTTATATCTCGCTGCTGGGCACGGGCCTTAATCCAAAGACCATAATCCACCACACTGGAAGATGTTTCACTTCACCGTTTAACAACGGTAATTAACAATTTAGTACGTAAATAACTTCGAAAACCAGTGGTGCGCGCCAAACGTTTGTATCCAAGACTAGCAGTGGCAGCCTGTTAGGCTCTCTATTAGGCTAAAACTGCTTTAATAACTTGCTTCAATATATTTACAAATTAAAATACGCTTCCGTTACAACATCTAGTCGCCTAGAGCACAAAGCACGACACGTTGTATACACCCACGATTCCCAAAGCAATCTCGCTCCACATCTTAATATCGACACATCGTTATTTCGATGACAGGCCCAATATCGCAAAAACCCAAGATTACGCAGCCCATGATATTGTATCGTGCACGTTTTAATTTTATCAACAATTTAATCCAATCTCGTCACATAATGAAACGTCCGCGAACAAATACCGCCGGAGGGAAATTGTTTTATCCCGTTTTGTAAACTTATTACGTCATGTATTAGAGGGGGAGGGAAGGGTGTGTGTCTTGCTCTTACTAATTGGTAGGTAATTGTTGGGCGTCGCATTCGGTGCGGACGTAGGACGTCTAGTAGTAATAACGTGCTATTGTGCGCTGTGTCGTCACATGCCACAATTGAGAAGGTGGCTCTATGTCTTAAGAGGCCGCGGCTTATGTTTTGCCAAATATTGTCGTTTCGGCTTAGACGTGATATAACATTTGTTGCAGCCGATATAAAAGATTTTATTGCAGCCGTTTTAATTTATATTCTTTATTTATTTTATTTATAGACTCACGCTTGTATCTCCTAAGGGGTAGGTAGAGGTGTAATATTACACTCACATTTCGCCATGAATTTTTAAGTTTCAGTTTTTTAAGTCCCACGTAATAGGGGGCGAGTCTATTGCCGGACCGGGCACATTACCAGACTCCGTGCTGCTACTGAGAATTTCCTAACGGAAAAACCCAATAACACTTTGCCCGACCCGGGAATCGAACCCGAGACCTCCCAAGGCCACACGCACATTTTTGCCGCGAGACCAACGAGACAGTCCTAATTTATATTCTATACTTCTTAATCCACCAAAATTGAGTTACCAGGAATCAAAGACAAGAAGATTAGTGTTCCTCCATCTAGAAGTAGAATTCTCTGACCAAGCTACATAATCATGCCAGATGGAAGGTAACCTAACGCATGTTGTTAAGCACTTATTTAATAATGCATTGTAATCGTGTGCGAAACTTTTGATAGTGCGATTAAGGATCTTCAAACTTTCTCTGTCTTCGAACTTATGTTGGTATCCGTTAGATGTCACCAATGTTAGTGCCTTCGCTTTCGTACGATAGATGATACCAGTTGCAATTAGCTATTGCTAGTATAGCTTATATTATTATAAATAGCTATTTCGGTATTATCTTCAACGTATAGGTACTCCGTTTGGTGACGATATACGTTAAGTGGCTGGCAGCGGCTGGACACGAAGAGACGAAAATCGGGCTCAGTGGTGTGCCATTGGAGAGGCCTGTATCCAGCAGTGGACTACGGCAGGCTGATGATGATGATGATAATAAGTAAATAAACTTAGAATAAAAAATAAAATTTTAAATTTAAACTTCTTTGGCAATGTTACAGGTACCCCACAAAATTTTTATATCAGGATAAGCTTTTGGAATCAGCAGTTGGGTGTCAACAAGGTGACCCTCTTGGACCAGTCATTTTTAGCTTAGCAATACACCCCATTATTCGGCAAGTAAATTCTAAATTTAATGTATGGTTTTTAGATGACGGGACCCTAGGAGAGGATCCAGATATTGTATTACAAGATTTAGCTCTTCTTAAAAATAATTTCGCATCTATTGGATCTAAATTCTAGTAAATGTGAGCTGTTTATAAATACAACAGACTCTACAAAAAGGCTTTCGATACTATCTAAATTTAATAATTTGGCATCAAACATCAAAATTATTGATAAGACATCTCTTCGCCTCCTAGGTTCTCCAGTATTTGAAGAATCTTTCGATTCTTTCTTAAATGAAAAGATACAAAATTTTTCTGAAGTTTCAGATCGCCTATTCAAAATTAATATTCACTCGGCCTAAACTCGATATTGTCTTTTCGTCCCAAAATTCACGCATGCCTTAAGTTCTTCCCAACTTTCGAAAAATATGCACTTTTAGAACAAGTCGACAAAATTATCCAAAGTACTTTAAAGAGAATATTAAATGTGGACTTGGACGACCGAGCCTGGCTACAAGCGTCATTGCCTATACGTCTGGGTGGGCTCGGTGTACGCAAAATTTCTAGTGTCAGTTTACCGGCGTTTCTATCTTCGGTTCACTGCACGGAAGAGTTAACTAGGAAAATTTTATCACCTACACTAAATAACTCAGAAGTGCTGTGCAAAACCGAAGCTGTAAACGCCTGGAAAATGGCTTGTCCAAGCGCTGATTTGCCTACCAACCTATTCTCCCAAAGACAGTGGGACTCGCCGCTTTGTGACATTGTAAGGAAGTCTTTTAGATACAACTTTTAATGTTGCAGAGCGTGCTCGCTTGCTGGCTGTGGGAGAGTGGGAATCGGGTCTGTGGCCTCAGGCACTACCATCGTCCAACACTGGAACCATGTTGGACGATGAGACGTTCCGTATCGCCACTTGTCTTCGCTTAGGTGCTCCGTGTGTTTCTCCGCATCGATGTCATTGTGGAGAAGACGTCGATAGCCTCGGACACCATGGGCTATCTTGCATTCATTCCCCGTCACGCCCATCTGAATGACATAATTCGTCGTGCTCTTGTCGCGTCTGGCGTACCAGCTGTACTTGAACCAAATGGTTTGGTAGGCGACGACGGTAAGAGACCTGATGGTATGTCATTGTTGCCTTGAAAAATGGGTAGGCCTTTGGTGTGGGACGCAACCTGCGTAGACACCCTCGCGCCATCACATGTTCCAAGCACGGGAGGCCATGCTGGCGCTGCTGCTGCAACTGCGGAAACCCTCAAACGGCGCAAATACAGTAATTTAGTGAGTAATTACGTGTTTGAGCCGTTTCGGGTGGAAACGCTAGGCTCATGGGGTCCGAGCGCTCGTTCACTGTTCCGGGAAATTTCGAAACGTTTAATCGACGTCTCACGTGACCAGAAGGCTGGTTTATTCTTTGCTCAGAGAATCAGCATTGCCATCCAGCGTGGCAATGCTGCCAGCCTTCTGGGCACGTTACCCGATGACATTGATGCGGAGGCATTTTACGACGCCTAAACCGTGTAAATATTTTGAATTTTTAATTTCTTTTTACGTTTTATTTGTACATATACTACTTAGACATTAAGATTAGATTAAGCTTCATGTAGATTATAAAATAATGTTTATTTAAAGATAATATTAGATAAATGTCAAAAAATATTTTAATAAAATAAAAAACATAATGGTTGAAATACTTTCTACTAATATAATATACGTTATATAATGTTTACTTACCAGTTTTCTTTTAAATAAAATATCACCACATTATCTCTATTTTAATACGTGATTTTCAGATGCGTCACCAAAATGCAACATTCAAGTGTTGTATGAAGCACTCATATATCAAAATAGTTGCAGTCTAATTAATTCCCAGTAATCATCATTATAATCGGTTTGTAATACAAGCTATCTTAAAAAACGATGCATTACGCAGTTCATCCGTAATAAACAAAAAAGAACGTAGCAAGTTACGTCACACGCCAGTGTATTTCAAGCTGTGACATCCCACGAAAATAATGGCAACCTGCAATAACATAAATCACGTTTCGTCTATAACAAGATCAAGTACGCTTTAAGGCAGTAGCAGGTACCGTAGCACGTATTGTACAAATGAACAGCCCGTGTCGCTACGAGAGGCGTAGCAGCTACGTGCGGGTGACGCCTATTACGCGGCTACGGATTCGTCTAGTACTTAATTAAATAGCTCCTTGACATTGTATTGTAGGGAACGTATCTCGTACTCTAATAGAATGAAATATATTGTAGCTTCTATTTACTTATTATCTGAAATTAAACTAAATAATGTTTTGAGATGGGAAGATAAAAATGTGTGAGTCAATGTGACGCTTCAATGATGAATCTACACGTGTTTACAGTGATAACTTTTACTAATTAAAACAGATTAGATGGTAATCTTTTTCAAAGAATTGGTGATAAGCATATTCTTCATAATTAAAATTGTTAAGTAAAGAATGCTCGTTTCCTTAAGTATGAATATCAGATTGCTTGCTTCGTATGTATATGAGCCTGATTTAGTTAAGACACGAAACTGCAAGTTGATATTTACCTCACTAAGCTGACGCTTTGAGTGAAACTGTTTCATAACGTTTGATTCACGTGAGGAGTCACGTTGAGTAGCACACAACTCAGTTGGAGGCAACGCGCAACTTGGACAGAATAGTGCTCGAGACAAAGCGCAATGCAATAAACGCCGGTAGCGTCGGTGCGACACCGGTGCGGCAGCGGCGCGGGAGCGGCGCGGGAATGGCGGAGTACGAAGTATGGCGCGCGAACCGCCGCCACTACGGTGCCCCGACGCGAATAAATCACGCCACTTTATCGTCTTATATTTTTATGATATTTCGCCACAAACAAAGCCACTTCGCATTTGTCTTCCACGCGTATCTTAGCTCTGTTATTTTTCGCGAACAATGGCCGCGTGAAATCAAATGATAATTTAAAATTTGAGCGAGACGACGTCGGGTCGGGGAGCGGTGCGGGGAGCGGTATCCTAAATAAATTGTTTAAGATACAACATGAAGTCGTTCGCTTTGAGTTATGGCGGGCCGTGGCATTGTACGCCTAATTGTGCGTCGCTGCTCTACTCAATGAAATAACTTTCGAGACATTACACTAACATTAATGAGATTTATATTTGTCTACTCTTAGTATTGAAATCCTACACAGCTACAGTTGTTCTGCTTAGTAACTTTCGGGCATCCTTAGTACGTCAGATATGCTGTACTTAGCATATTCATCGACCTAAGTATATTAAGATGTAGTAGATGCAACGATATCAGTGCTCGGTTGTTCGCCGGACACAGTTCCACAAAGTTACAGCTCAAACAAACAAAGTTGGACGTACTTTTACATGATCTCACAAACTGTCACTATGACCACTGTAAAATCGTATATTTGCTGGCGACTGTTGTAAAACTTTAGAGATAAAATGCTCCTCATGATATTGGATTGCGGAACTTGACGAGCGACAATGAGGACTCTCTCTTATTACCTCTGTCTCTCTTACAGGATTTAAAAAAATAATCAGGTTAATTAGCTATATTAAAAGTATACTTTAATTTTATTACCTTTATATAATAAAGCTTATAAAAGTAAGGCTACTTTACCTTCGAATCACAATGATTTGAAGTATACAAGACGTCATGATTGGATAAAACATATTTTCATGGTGTAATAATCATATTAATAATTAAGGTGACACGTATGAACAAAATACAATGAAACTATCACATTGTTGCTTTACTGCAGCTGTGCTTCATCCAGTTTTACTCCTTCGTCACCCAGCCAACAACTATAATGAATTAAATTAGACGGAACTTGGCGAAAATCCATTCTAAAGTGATAATGCGGAACTTGGCACTTCCCCTTGAATGTCAACTAGGACGAACTATATTTACAACTTGGTAATGCCGAATTCTCGGTGGATCTTTATGGTGTAAAGAAAATATGAAATACGTGAGAAGTATGTTTGGATATAAATGCGATTGAACACAAGTGTGGACACGTGTTTAAAAGGTGCAGCACGTATAATAGCAGTGTTCTATGATCAAACACTTTTATTAACTTTCTACTAGCTAGAAAGGAAGGGTATTAGGTATTTATAACTGATATTAATCAAGTCGAAGAACTAAGCGAAGTAGTGAAATTATCGTTAGAACTGTTCGTTCTTATTTCTCAAAAAAATAATTCTGTTAAGTGTTCGTATACTCTTGTTGATAGAAATTAATTTCACTGTTAGTGTATAAAATCCATTGCCAAATTTACATCTTTAAAAGGGCTATAGTTTTCTAAAAAAAAGATTTTTATAAGTTCGACCTTAAAATATCATTCGGACACTCGGACTAACTCTGTATAGTGTATCGTTCAGATATATTTGCCAGTAGCACGGTCCCGGATGGAGGCGAGTTCTATGTAGCTGCGCGCACTACTAATGTAATAACATATCACAATGCACCAGAGAGGATCCATCCACAACGGATTAGAAGCCGCGAACTGTTCCAATTACAATGAAACGACGTAAGACAAAACACACTATTAATGTAATATAGACTTTAGGTGATGTGCTTAAGGTGTGAATTAAGAAAGCAATGGTGGTAGTTAGTGCTTTTGGATAGAATATTAGTGTCGAAGAGACACGTGAAATCAACGTGCAGCGTAGCCCAGACGTGCGACTAATTACTACGGTATGTGGTTGTTCGCTTTCATTATAGGGAGCTTTTGGCCTTTAGACGTGTTTCCGAGAATTCTGAGATGCTTTTGTGCTCTACTACTATTATTAATTTGAAGTTCTAAAGAAATAATTGATGAAGCAGTTGCGTAAGTTAAAGTAGAGAGGTGAGTATTGAAAGTCATTGTTATTCTGTGAGGTCAGGCAAAAGCGATGTTTGAGCTTTTATGTTATAAAACTAGTTATGCCTAATTGGTGGTATCTAGTAAATTGTGAAGTCTGTGAAGTAGATAATATATGACACACAAATGTGAATTTTTGCTTATGTAACTGCACAAGAACCGTGAGGACCTTTAATTGGCCACATGTCACATATACCATTGTTATTCAATTTAATAAGGCCGTTGGTCTTCTTATAAATTAAATAAATAAATAAACACACAACAGCGACCACAACTAATCTGTGATTGATCAATCCCCATTCACCTTCCAAACACAGTATGCAGAGTACATTATTGGTAAAAGCGCCTTTTAAAATATATATATAGGTCACCACTAAAAATTCCCGCTACATTTTAGTGACGGGTGGCTCATTTTATGAGTTCATCTTAAAGATTTAAAGAGATAGCTTCGCGAACAAATCTATGGCACCGTGTGCCAACAACGAGAGTCTATCTTTGTGGGACGCTGCTACGTTATATTATAAGGCCCTTGGAGTGCCTTAAACTTGGCAAACTGCATGCATCACTGGAGACCTTCGAGATTTATACATCTTAATAAAATGGCATATATGCACTTTTTTATGCTTCTGCCATACTTCCATACTTACACACTATTCGAGTTCAATGCAGTGTACACGTAAATTTACCCGATGACGTCATTGTGAATGCACTTTAGATAAGCATTGATTCACCGCTTAAGTATTTGAACTAGTACGTAAATTCAAGAAAATATTTTTTTAAAGCTATCTAGAACTAAATTGGTTTTGTCTCGTAATAAATAACAAATTCGATATATATGTCCTCCATCTCTTATTCAGGCATTTGATCTGTGAGAAAATATAGGATGTTTTACCTTAAAACACCTCTTCTATATATCGTTTTACCTGTAAAACCATACCTATATTTTAACGCAAGCAAAGCATGTATTCTGGCTTTTAACATCTAGAATCTTGTTGTCAGCGTGTGCAACATATCAGGAACATAAGTGTGTTAGTGTGCGTGTGAGTGACGTCACGGTTGGATCGTATCCAGCGCGGCGTGAAGGTGTTTCGCGTCAAATGGAGCCGAAACAACTCGATATAAGTTTTAAATGCCCGATTGCAACTAAATTCGACACGTTTGATTAGGACTTACGTCTGCTATCAGATATACGAATAGATATCCGAATAGTCAGGCTGAAGTGGCAGTGGGCAGGGCACATAGCCAGAAGAACTGATGGCCGTTGGAGCAGAACGGTTCTGGAGTCGCGGCCATGCACAGGACGTCGTAGCAGAGGTGGCCTACCTCCCGCCTATTTTTCGGCTGATCTGATGATGATGATGATTATATATACATAGTTAGTTATACCTACCTAAATGTGATATACCTAGCAGATACACAGTAGTGAGTACAGTTACATTAGGTACATGAAAACTTTATTCTCAACTTTTTATTCTAACATACAACAAGATGCACAATATTCGTTATGTGATAAGATAGATTAGTTTCATATTTGACTAGCAAACATTTCGTAAATGTAATGTCACTGCTAATCGTTTCGCTATCCGCCGATGCGGTGAATGCTATGGAGTTTTACTCTTAAACAGTTACAATAATAAATGATTGGTTGAACTTTTTACTTTATCCAAGAATGGATTACATAAAGAGAAACTGTATATATAGAATTCTTGCGTTACCGACAGACAGACAACGCACAGCCAAAATTATTGGGCACAAGAAGCTATAATTTGGCATGTTTGTTCCCTTAGGATTGTAAGGTGCACTAAGACGGGATTTCCTGAAATTCCGACGTGGTCAGGCAGAAACGGTTAAATAAAATTAAATGAGCGAGCGTTCTCTACTCATAATATTTTTTTTAATTAATGCTACTGGTGTTATATCCGTGTGTGGCCAATGATTATGACGTCACATAAGAATTTCCTTTGACGATATGATAAGATTGATATCATTTGTATTTAGATAGCACAGAGTTTTTACGTAATGAGTAAATATCATTATGAAATTGATAACATTAGTGTCCAACTGATCTAATACATAGATAGGAAGGTTACATAGAAGTTGACGATAAATAATTGTTGACTTGGCTTGACACTTTTAGCTAATACTGAAAAAGTGAAGATAGCTTTCTTAAATATTTGACAAAGTGCTACAACCTTTGTTTAGTACGACTAGACACTTGTCGACCAATCTCGATTCGATTGACCTAGCAGAAGTAAATCACGTGAATGAAGATAAGCTAGAGGAAATAAGACGAATTTGGTACCATAAGACGTCTTAGGGATAGATTGCGTGTTCGCAATTTTTATCGCTCACTTACTGTTGTAAGTACAAGCAATGTAATACCTTGTCACGATAGCGCACTATGTTCGTGCCGGTAACAAAACGTAGTCGATAAAAAAGTTGGCACCATTCAGTGTTCGATTCGACAGCGAACAGTAAATATTTCAGTGGCCGGTTACCGTTAACACACAAGACACGTTGACATATGACTGCCCTAAACAACCCGAATATATTCATGAGAAGACGCCAAAATGGCGCAAGCAGCCGAACCAAGTGGCTTGTCGCAATGACTCGCCGAACTTTTCTTATCGATGCCGCGACGAGTCGGTTACTAACTAGCCTATACATAATGGAACATTTTCCATTCGGCCCATAAGAATCGATGAACCGTGTAAATTGAGGATGTAACTCACGAGGCCCCGGTTAATATAAATCAACTGTCTCCCAAACTCCCCAGATTAATATTAATTTATTGGACAAATTTTCAACCATCGGTTGTGGCGCTCATTATGAGACCACCAAATAAATTTGCTGTGCAGCTGTACGTCGACGTAAGAATTTTGTTTATAAAGCTGATAAAAAGGAGTGATGCTTGAACGCGAATTATTTAGCGACCTTTCGACTATATATACATACGTACATACATAGACTAACGCCTGTTTCCCGGAGGGGTAGGCAGAGACTACGGAACGCCATTTGCAACGATCCTGACATACCTCTCTTGCTTCATTCACTCTCATCAAATTTCTCATGCATGCTCTTCTGTTATACGACTATATAATATATACGTCACAATAGTAGTGAAAGTTTCAAAGTTTGTTTGAGGAGCTAATAGATTCGTCTAATAGAGTTCAAGTTGGCTAATCTTGGGGCCTAAAGCACTCCAACGTCTTACAGAAAGCATCTAAGTCATCGCATGACAAGTTAATGAAATTGAGTAATGCAGGCATGTAATGAATATGCACACCCTAGGAAGAAGTAAGTCAAAGGGGACATTGCCTTACTTTCTACAGCAAACTTTATAGCAAAACCCATACTAACATATGTACCAGACTGTTTGCCACTGAGGATAATAGATATACTCTTTATTGTACACCAAATAATATTGAAAAGTACACATTTTTTAATTGGCTTATACTACAGCATGTACAAATGGCGGCCTTATCGCTAAAAGCGATCTCTTCCAGGCAACCTTTGGATGGACAGAAATGGTGTGTAAGCAATCAAGTGTGGCGATGGTGTAGTTAATTAATAAAATAATATCAACTAATATACAAACTGAATATACATAAATGTATAAATATTATATATTATACATATTCTACATAAAGACCATACACATATTATGTACATACATTATTATAAATAAATATATACCTATAAACTATACGAGATAGAATGTCATATATTTCATAATATTGTTATACTAAAAACTATGCTAAAATACAGATACAGTGAATACTACTCATAAAGTAAGACCTGCATTCTAGGAGAACAGTGCATGATGTTAAATGGACAGGTAGTGCTTTTTTAACATGCTTTTAAAAATGTTTAAGGATTCTGCTTTCCGAATCTCTAGTGGTAATGCATTCCACAGTCGCGCGGCCTGTACAGTAAATGACTTGCTATAGAAATTTGTGGAATGCGTTGGTATCTCCAGCGTCAAATTTTCAGACGACCTCAAGGACCTCTCATGTGCGTCATTAAGGAACTTAAAACGTTCTTTGAGATAAAAAGGAGTACTGGGATTAAACAAGATATTATACAATAATGTAAGAATGTGAGTATTCCGGCGAAGACGAATCGGGAGCCACTTGAGTATGTTGCGAAATTCTGAAACATGATCATATTTGCGCAGTCCACATATGAAACGTATGCAAAAGTTTTGAAGACGCTCAAGTTTGTCTAACTGCTCCTCAGAGAGGTCAAGATAGCTGACATCAGCGTAGTCAATTACGGGCAGAAGCGAAGATTGTGCAAGTGCAATTTTAGTGGCAGTTGGTAGGAAATTGCGTAACCTACGCAATGAGCCCGCCGAAGCAAATAGTCTGCGACTTGTTTCTTGCAGTTGAAAACTCCAAGATATGGTTTCGTCAAAGTAGATACCAAGATTTTTTACAGTATTACTGAACGGGATATTTTTGCCATCAAACTTGATTTGTGGTAAATCGGACCAGCAAATTTTAGACACCATGCGGGGACTGCCGACAATAATTAGTTGTGTTTTGTCAGGATTTACTATGAGTCCATACTGTTTACTCCACTCGCAAATCCGCGCCAAGTCTGTGTTGATAGTAGTACAGGCTTCGGGCAAGTTATTTAAGGGTGCTTGCGTATAGATCTGTAAATCATCTGCGTAAAGGTGGTAGGATGAAAGTAAATGTTTTGAGATAGAATTAATAAATATCGCGAAGAGTAAAGGAGATAGCACGCCACCCTGTGGTACACCGGCATTCGTGTTAGACCAAGTGGAATAAGTGTCTTCGATGCGTATACGTTGCCGGCGACCAAACAGGTAACTATGAAACCAGTCAACCGCCGTTGGAGATATGTTAAGAGAGCGTAGAATGCCAAGTAGGATGTGAAAATCTACCGTGTTGAAAGCATTGCTGAAGTCAAGTAAGGACAAAACGGTAAGATTCCCACTATCCATACCTAGCCTGATGTCATCTGACACGCGGATCAATGCAGTAACGGTACTGTGGCCAGGGCGGAAGCCGGATTGATAGGGATTAAGGAGTGCATTTTTACACAGGAAGGAACTGAGTTGCGTGTGAATGAGACGTTCTTGGACTTTTGACAGGAAAGGTAGTATGGATATTGGTCGATAGTCTGAGAAGGAATAGGGTTTAGGTTTCTTGGGTAAAGGAATTATAAGTGCATCTTTCCACGCTGTTGGAAAGATGCCACGGACAACGGAGTGATTAAGGATGTGACATAGGATAGGAAGAATTTCGTCTAGGATGGGGAGGATCATTTTACGGCTGAGACTATCGTTACCGACTGCATTAGACGTCATTGCTAATATACTCTTCTTAACATCACAAGCGGCAAATTGCGAGAAGGCAAAGGGATCATAATCTGGGGTTGGCAAGGATGAAAGAAGTTGTAAAGTGTTTCTTTTCGTATTTCCATCTAATTTGGACGAAGTAGTAAAATGTAAATTGAGAGAATCAAGGTGGACGTTATTCGGAATGGATTGCTGCTGTGACTTACCAATACCCAATGATTTGAGAAATTTCCAGACTTTAGCTGGATCACCATTTTCAACGGATTCATGAATATGTTGGCGTTGTGCTTTCCTACACACCTTGTTGCAGTGATTTCTTAGAGCCACGTATCTTTCTTGGTTCAAAAGAGTCGGCCTATGCTTCAATTTAGTCTTCGCAGCAGATTTTTTGGCCATGATCTTTTTAATATCATCTGTAAGCCAAGGTGCTGGTAAATGCTTCATTTTGATAGCGCGGATGGGCGCATGCTTGTCATATAGCTGAATTAGATTCGTTGTTAGGATATGGACTTTCATGTCTATACAATCTGAGGAATATAGAGTGTCCCAATCTATTTTATTGGCATCCTCACGCAACTTGGCATGATCCATGCCGCTAAAATTGCGCTGCAAGATAATCTTCGGCTTCGCTTTGGGTGGACGTATTTTGTATGAAACAAAGATGAGGTCATGGTAAGAGAATGCATCAGCTGTGCACTGACCATGCTTAGAAACAGAGTTAAGAGAAGATACAAGAATAAGGTCAAGAAGAGAAGAAGCGGAATTAGGGAAGTGATGAGTTGCATTTAAGTTAAGAATTGATAAATTGCAGGACTCAGTGACACGCCGAAAAGAGGTGGCACGAGAATCCTGTTTGAGAAGGCATGTATTAAAGTCGCCCATAATAATAGTATGGTCGTAAGAGGGAGTCAAATTTTCCAAAATTTGCTCGAAGGATGAAAAAAAGTTAACACGACTCGAAGGGGAATAGTAAACGCCTAATAGTAGTTTCGTGTGGTGCAGTTCCACCTCTAGAAAAAGATGCTCGCCAGCGTTCGCCGGTGGCGGCTGCGTTGACATAGATACTATATGAAAAGGAATGTGAGAACGTAAGTATATGGCAACACCGCCTCCACCACCGATCGCGCGATCATTCCTAAGGTGGAAACCAGGCAGAGAATATAAGGTGGATGGAAGACATGGTTTTAACCATGACTCCGACACGAGGATGGCATGTATGTTTTGACTGTCTAGGTTGGCCAGCATATCGGGGAAATGGGCTGGAATACTCTGAGCATTTAAATGGACTACATTAAAGTTCCTGGGTACGTCTGAAAACTGAGACTGGAGAATGTCTCCCAGGGAGGGTACACTTTCAAAGCTGTCATCGTGGCTTGTTGCAGAGAGGAAGGTGTCATCTTCGCTATTTGAGTCACTGTCTGTCATATCAAATAGATCTAAGGTTAAATATATATATGTGTATATTAGCAAATAATATAAAAATATAGTATATAATATATCAATAAATATTTTATAGTTGTTATCGCGTAAAGCTTAAGTCATTGTGTCCACCCGCCGGTTGCGCATTATCAAGATAACATAATGATGCAAAAGAAATAAAAATGTTACTAACAAATATAAGTAAAACGAGAGAGATTGTTACATTATAACTCAAGAATAGTCCTACATACATTTTACATAGTAAATGAAATAAATACCAGAATTTTGTCTCAAAATACAAGTATTCAAAATACGTAGTTGCCAAAATGTCAATTTCAGGTATGTTCACGTTTATATACACCGACTAAAACACATCCCGATTTTGGCGAACTGGTAGCATAAGTTCTACTCGTTAAGAGATTCTTAGTAACAGCACGAAGACTATGTGTTCGGTAGATAGCGATAGTCTTGTCGTCTATGACGAGATATTTGCTAAATCCCTTTAAAGATTTACAACAGACATGTCTGTTATCCAAGGTGATACGGACGCAGGCTTATACAACGTCTATTTCATAAGCCATTTTCTAATAAATTAGCGATTGACGCTGACAAATGTATGTACATATTTTTTAAACGTCTGTCGTAGTAAATATTGTTCACGAGAACACGGAGAACAAGCAAAATTAAAATATATATTTGTACTAAAAAAATACCTCCTATATAGTACCCGAAACAGTATAGATACGAAATGAGCTCCTCAATCGTTACACCATTTGTCCTCCTATATACGCAACAACAGCGGAATATACCGGTTCATCTTTATAGCCATATTGATTCAATTTAGCGGACCTACTTACCCGAAACCCTGAACAGATTATCCGGCGACTTCACACATACGTTTATCTAGCTACATTAATACGCTGAGATTAATCCCCAATAAATCATATTAGCATCAGTTGAGTGGAACGCAAATGTAAAAGGCTGAGGATAAGAAGTAATGCGACGTGCGCACTTACCGCCGGCACCGGCACATTACCGCACCGGGTGCGTCAGTGCCGGCAGATAACGCACATGAATCACCTCCATTACAACCATTACTCGCTCGTTACCTAATTAATAAGTTATGACGCCGATAATAAACGGGCCGCTCGCACCAACAAACCTATCTTTGCTACGTAAGTACTAAGGGCTGGATCACAGTGCGCTTTTAATGTGATCGTCGATTTTTGACTGCTACGATAATAAAGTTAAGAAGTAGGCTGTTGAGGATAAGACTGGATGGTTCCTGTACCCAGTCTTCTCCCCTGTATGATGCCTTTGGTCCGCAGTCGAGGTGGTTTTTAGTGGTAACGCCATTTACTCCAGCTCTAATTTCTCGTATCTTATAATAAGCGTTATACCTATACACGTATAAAAATTTTGCCTCACAGTTGCAGCTACCAGCCCAGTATGTGCCAGGCTACTGGATTCTGGCATTGATTTTCAGCCAAACACCCTTTCGTAAAAACTGTTGTGTGAGTAACACTTCTTCAAATACGTTAGTAGCAAAAAACACTCCGCACTTTAGTATTAAAGACTGGGGCGCTTAACAACTGAGTACATATTGAAGCTTCATTTATATGACATGAAACAGCGTCACATTTTGATGACATTATAAGTCAGCTCTCTGTATTAAAATTATATGAACTTAGCGTGTCGCGTTTAGGGACTGTCTATGTTCAGTCGCTTCACTGTAATTGACATCAACCGCCACAATAGACTTATTGCCGCTAGAGTTTGTAAGTGGACGAGTTGAACCATTCAGAAGTAGTTTCTAGCTTCTAGAGAACGTTTAAATTGTCAGATGTTGTTCTCTAAAGAAATATGTGTGCTGTTGCCCTAAACAGTACGTTTGCACAGGATTGGCCTTAAACGTTCGTTTATGACTAGTAACTAGCTCGTTCGAGATTGTGATAGGTTCACATAAGCTACACATTCGACTGTATTGCTGCAACTTATTTGGCGAAACCTAGCTGCTGCTTAACTGTTTTCATGTGACCATCGCGCTAGAGATACGCCTAACTTGCGTTCTATATTTGGGTTTTGGTCCTGAAGAAAAACATGATACTATCCGAATGTGTTATTTACTTCGTATATTCATAACTATGCAAGAGTTTTCTATGATATCGGAGACAAACTAGCCATCGAAGCAACACTAGAGGTGATGCAATTGAGTTGCCGGCCTTTGAAAAAAAGTTACGCATTTTTTTTTAATGATTGAAGGTTGAGCTTTGTTGTTGTTGTTGAGCTAGAAATACCGCAGCGTTTGTGCTAAAGTTGTTTCATCGCTTTATTAAATAACCCAGGATGACATTTTTTCAACTACGTTCTGGACGGTACGGTATGGACACTGTAACGGATGCCAGGAATCGAACCTTAGCTGGTCCGCTACAGTGCGCTGGTGGTGTGTTGCTGACGAGTGATGCTACGACGATGCCCTTCTATCGGTGTGTTCTTCTATGTGTGTGGATTGTATGGCTTCGATCTATTCGGTGCTTCAGAAATAAAACATCTTTATACGTTGAGAGCGATGCTGTTCAGGTGTTCGGTGCTTGATAGTTACATATGGTTACTTGGACACGAGATGGTGGTTGGGACGCCACCGAACTGGCCGAATACATGGTCGCTTAGGTACTTCGAAACTTTACCTTAACGACGACCACCGCACCGAACACGTGCACAGAGAATCTTTATTTATTTTAACTTTCGATAAGGCACAAATGTGTATTTATCCTAGGTACTATGATACATACATATATGTTCTATAAATAGTTAGATACGTCTCATAAAGTTCTATCTATCGGTATACAATACCTAAACCTAACTACTTGCGTCACTAATCTATTCTAGAAAAACTGTTGAAAAATGTCGTCACACAAGGGCCCGCCCACTATATTTTCTATTGAAAAACTATTAAATACTATAGTTACACAAGTAATTTTGGTAGGCCGTTGTGTGCAACTATATGGGGCATCTATTAAACAAACACCATGAAAATATCTTTATTCAATTCGAAGTTATTACATGAAAACCTACGATGCATAAGAAAAAATACAAATTTTCTTAAGTAAACACTATCGTACATAAACAAAGTTTATGATAAACATGCAAATGTTTGTTATTATGTTTATTTTAACTATATAAGGTAAAAAATAGTAATAAGAAAGTATCTAGACATGATTTCACTTTTTCACACTTATAAAACTATAAACCGACTATGTAAACAAAACAGCTGTTTATCAACTATTAGTTCTTATGATTCTTATCTGTTACAACTGATAACACTATTTATGAATCGATATCTAGGTCCCTACAGTTAGCACAAGTTTCAAAACTAATGTTCACGTACTATGTAGTACTTCTTATTGACATTTTAACTATTTTCACTATTTTAGCATTATTTTTAACACTTTGACGCGTCCAGGAACCGAACCCGGTGTACCGCACGATTGGATAGCACTGATTTTATACGATTTTCACTCGTGGTTTCGAATACTCTATTCACTGTCATAGTTTTTAATGTCTGTCGCGAACAGACACCTTTCCTTCCGCCTTCATTTAATCTCCGCACATAGGGTTTCGGAAAATTTTATGACAGTAAAGCAGCCTTTACAAAAGAAAATGAAGTTTAACGACAGACAGCTTAACCGACAGGTACAAACAATCGTCATCGAACCGCAAACTTACATACATACATACATACATAGACTCACGCCTGTTTCCCGGAGGGGTAGGCAGAGACTACGGAACGCCATTTGCAACTTCATTCACTTCCATCAAGTTTCTCATGCATGCTCTTCTGTTTAGGGTACTTCTGACCTGTCCTTTTTTTAGGATGTCTCCAATCTGGTCAGAGAACGTCCGCCTAGGTCTTCCCCTTCGTCCTGTCTCTTTCACATTTGCCTTATATATCTTCTTTGTCAGTCTTTCGTCATCCATCCTCTCCATGTGCCCAAACCATCTTAACATGCCTTTCTCGATGCTTGTCACTACATCTTCTTTTACCCCACACCACAATCTTATCACACTATTCTTTACCCTATCGTTCAAAGAAATACCACACATACTTCTCAGTGCTCTCATTTCTACAGCATTTATTCTACTTTAAAGTCTCTTCTGCCATACCCAACTTTCACTACCATACATAAGGGTAGGCACTAACACCCCTCTATGCACAGCCAAACGTGCCTTTTTGGACACGTTTTGACTGTTCATAAAAGCCTTCAGCGCTCCATTCACTCTATTACCTGCATTAACTCTTCTTTCAATATCTTCTTCATTTTTACCATCTCTTGTAAACAACGTACCGAAGTATACAAACTCATTCACTTATTCCACTCGCTGTCCATCGATCAAAACATTACAAGCCGTAACGCAATCCTCCTTTTCAAAAACCATAACTTTCGTTTTACTTATTTTCACTTTCATTCCTTTCCTCTCTAACGCACCATGCATGATTGTTACCATCTCCTGCAACTCCTCCGCTGAAGACGCAAGTATTACCTGATCATCAGCATAAAGGAGGCATTTGACGAGTAGCCCATTCATACTTAATCCGCAGTCACTCTGTTTTAAATCTTGCAAACAACTGTCCATGAAGAGGTTAAACAGCCACGGCGACGCTACACATCCTTGTCTAACACCTTTCTCGATGGTAAACCAGTCAGTGTATGCCCCGTTTATCCTCACACAAGCTCTAGAATCCTCATAAAGGGATTTCAGAATTCGAATGAGGCTGCTGTCCAACCCATTCATTGACAGCATCAACCACATTTCATTCCTCACCACTTTATCGTAACCTTTTCCAAATCCACGAATGCACAATACACCTTTTGACCTTTGGTCAAAAACTTTTTGGCTATGCTTTGCAAGGAAAAAACATGATCCGTACATCCCATACCCTTTCGGAATCCCACTTGTACATCCCATATTTTCTTGTCGGTTACTTTCATAACTCTTTCAACCTTTGCATACAATTTGCCAACAATGCTGAGAAGGCTAATGCCTCTATAGTTGTTGCAGTCTTGTTGCGAGCCTTTTCCTTTATAAAGAGGCACAACTACAGCTGTGGCCCAGTCATTAGGTACTCGGCCGGTGCTCCAGCACAAGTTATATAACCGCTGCAACTGACCAACTATGATGCCCTGTCCAGCCTTCAGCATTTCGACTGTAATCCTATCATACCCTGCAGCTTTACCGACTTTCATACTTCCCAGTGCCTTCACGATCTTATCCACGCCAATAAAGATTTCGTCATTGCTATCACTACCATTCATTTCATCGATGGGTATCTCTACCGCCGTTCTTTCAAATAAACCTTCAAAATACTCTTTCCATCTCGTCAGCACGCACAATTCACCATTCACTATCCTTCCATTCTTATCTCTGATCGATGTGTATTCTGAGGATTGAGTTCTTCCTCGAACTGCACGAACGGATTTCCAGAAAAACTTAATGTTTCTCCAGAAATCGTCAGATGGTCTGCTATCAAACTCATCTTTCTTTTCCTCTTTTTTCTTTTTAACCATTTCTTTCAGTATTCTTTTTGACCTAACAAACTCCTTTCTTGCTTCATCTATATCCTCACTCGTTGCTTTTCCCATTCTTTCATTTGCTCTGGCAGCCAACCAATCTAACCAAGGTTTCTTCTTCTCTGACATTGCTGATTGTACATCCTTGTCCCACCATGTATTCTTAACCTTTCGTATTTTCCTTCTCTTGATCACACCACATACTTCAGACGCCACACATACTACCTCTTCTTTAAAGGACTGCCATAATTCATCCATATCGTTTATGCCATCGAACCTCTCAAATCTTGCTATCAATCTTCGTTTATATTCATCTTTCACATCTTTCTCTTGCAGATTTTCTACTTTTATTCTTTCCAAGACTCTATTTTCATTATGCTCTCGGTGTCGCCATCCTTTAAAGAGCCCACTTATCCGGCTCAACACCAAGAAGTGGTCTGTGTGGATGCCGATCCCTTGATACACTCTTGTATCCATCACATTTTTTTTCTCAATCGTTCATCTACTATTACAAAATCAATCATACTTCTTCTAACATTTTTCGCCTTACGCGTATACATATGTATCCTTTTGTGATCAAACATGGTGTTTGTCACACAAAGGCTCCACTCCAAACAAACCTCAAGCAGTGCTTTTCCGTTTTCGTTCACACTCTCATCACCGAATGCACCTAACACCCTCTCAAATCCATCTCGCTTTACTCTCACCCATCCATTGAAATCCCCTAACAAAATCAATCTTTCGTTATCCTTACAGTTCCTCAAAATATCTCTTAAACTCTCCCAAAACTCCTGCCTTTCGTCTTGCTCTTGCTGTGACATACCCGTAACAATATTGACCGGGCCGTACACCCCTATAATAAAGACACGAGTAAGTCCTACTTTTATTCTCATCTATAGTAGCCTAGCATTTACACATTCAAACTCTTTTCGCGCAGATAGTATTACACCAACTCCCTTGCAGGCTCTGGTAGTACTATCTACCCCAGACCAATACGCCGTATATATGCCACGCTTGGTGGTGTCACACCCTTTCCTTTTTGTTTCATTCACACAAAGAACATCAATCTTTCTATCATCCATCATCTGACATACTTCATCCAATTTGCCGTCCATCCCTCCTCCAACATTCAACGTTGCAAACCGACTTTCTGTAGGCTGCTTTTCGCCCTCGCGGGGAACGAGACGTGACGGATTGCGAACCGCGTCGCCGCCGTATGGAGAAGAAGAAGTTTTTGTTCCCATAGCGTCCCCACGAGATTTAGGGATCTAGACGGTCCATCCCAGTCATCAGAGACCTATAGGGGGGTAAGGCGGAATATCAGCTGTGCCCTGTGGCCACCAACACAGGCACCCTCCGTTTACGACCACGGGTCGGTTCATACCTTAGATCGGGGTCCCTGAAAATTGGTTTAATTTCGGAGTTTTCCTTCTCCTAGACAGGTTGCCAACCAAGGCTAACGAGGCCCATCTCCCCGCAAACTTGGCCAATTAAAAGTTGCAATCGCTAGTAAAAGCTGCAGTAGACCACATTGATCGCGATAGGAGGTGCGCCGCAAACAACAGGCTCAGTCGCGACCGGGTCATCAAAGGCAAACAATACAAAGTTGGTACAAACAAGCTTATCGCCTGACGACGCTCGAGTGCACCGTGCAGGGTGAAGTGGAGGGGAGGGGTTCTCGTCGGCGAGCGACAGGTGAGAGCAATAAATACTGAACGCAATATAAGTTGGACATTGCAGCGGAACGGGTCAGGCTCCATTGTCGCGATGGCCACGGTAATATTACCTTTCGCGGAACTGACTTCATAAGGACTAATAGAAAACAGTTTAATAGAATGAATAGAATGAATTCATAAGTCTGTATATATTTTTTTATTATTAACATAAACTATAGGATGCTTACCCTGGGGTAACCCAGGGTCACAACTTCATACACACTGATGTTATGTGTCGTAAGTTCTGTGAGGACTATTCCGTATAGTTAACGTATTTAGACTTATCACTAATAATAAAAACCACTGAGGAGATTAATAAAGAAATAAAATCACCTTCCGCTGCAGGAATCTCGTGGCCGGAGAAACTATACTAATATATCCAGCATGGAGTTAAGGTTACGGCTCTTTAACAACTTACCATGAAGTTTTACCAAATTGTTTCTATAAAATCATCAAGCAGGCTGTAAATGCAGATTGAATCTTACCTACTTGTAGTAGGTAAGGTTTCATTTTAGTATTCTGCTTCTAAGTAAAACAGCCATACACAAAGACTGGAACAGTGATGATTTCGCCGGTAGTACTCCGACACCATCAATATATATGTACCCGACACACTCTGCTGGACCACGGGCAGAGGAGGCACTACCTGATAATTCCATTACAGTAAGAAAATCTCAGAGTCGCAGAACAAAAGGATACTAGACACCCAAATTATCGTGTCGTGTGTCCTGAGACAATGTAGTCGCGAGCTAAGACGTCGCGTCCAAACTTAGTTTTTCGCGTAAATCTGCGCGCACCGCCGCCCTCACATGCCGACTCATGCACCACAATCACACCGTGTTGTAATGTGATTTAACTAAAATGCTCTGTAAATACTATGTACAGGGCCGTCTTAAGCGATTGCCCCTTGCCCAAGGCCCTTGTGCACACAATAATTAGGCTCCATTGGGCATGCAATTTGACGTCCGTTTTGAAACGTTGAGAGAGTGAGTGATAGACACAGTTTTCTGTTTTTTCTTATATTTGTCATATTTATTTAAGGCAGCGATAGCCGAGTGGATATACGAACAGACTGCCATGCATAGGGTATCGGGTTCGAATCCGCGGCGCGCACCAATGACTTTTCGGAGTTATGTGCGTATTTTATTGTTAATTATGGCTTGTCCCGTGCCTCGGAGAGCACGTTAAGCCGTCGGTCCCGGTTGTCATGAAGATCTTTGACAGTCCTTACAGGGCGTCAGTACCTTCTAAATAAACTGACACTAGTCTTAACCATCTTATAATATCGCTATCCCTTCGGGTTGTGAAGGTCAGACAGACAGTCGCTCTGTGGAAAAGCTAATATTCAGCAAAATTAATGATAGTGTACAAGTTAGGGCCTAACCTTCGATAGCTCTTAAGTATAGCCCTAAGCTTGCACGTACCTAAACCTAGACTTATCCTAATTTAAGCCTACTGGTTCCTATATCTAGCCTAATCTATGATATACCTATCCCTATTTTAGATCTAACTCTAACCTAACTCCCTAGTCTACCCTAGCCCTGTTAGGTATAGTGTATAGCGAGGCCGTGTACACTGTGGTCACACAGACTGTCGCGTATACAACCCTAATCCCTAGTTCCCTAGCAGTCCCTGGGATCCCTAGGCCGGGATATCTGTCGCCGGGAGACCTAAGGCGACAGACGGAAAGTGGGTAGGATTAGGGTGTAGTGAAGTGGGTTTTCTCACTGCCGGTCGAGCAGACTCACAAGACCGATCATGGTGACGGCTAAGGGTGTCTTGGCCGCAGTGAGAGGTGAGGGGTAGGGTATGAGTCAAAGCCGGGAGTGAGCTAATGACTGGTTTATTTCTTAAAACTATAATCTTATATACTTAACTTATTCTATGTACACATATACACGTATTTAGTTGTGTGCCGTCGGTGTATTGTGCCGATGCAGCATGTCTGAGCCGACCGCCGTACGTGATAAATTACATGATCTTAAAATATCACGCATCTTCCTCGGTGATAAGTTGGATGTGTGTTGGAATGCCAAGAATGTCATGTTCATGTTTGAACATTCTGGCGTCTCTCCGGGATAGGCTTCAAGATGGTCATGTTCCGGCGTGAACATTCTAGCGCCTCTCCGGGGCAGACTCTAGAAAGTTCTTATGTTCAGGCGTGAACATTCTGGCGTCTCTTCGGCGTAGGCTTCAGCTCAACGTTAACGGCATCTTTAGTTTGTTGTTCACTGGTGATTCGTTTTCTTGACGGCTTCGGTTGGCTGGCTGTAGGGCATGTATGATGCGGTCCTGGTAGCGGCAGCTTATTGCGTTGCTTGCTGTGGAACCTTGAGGATCGTTGCGGTGGATATGTTAAGTACCTATGTGTAGTAGGAAAAAACAAGGTATATTTTATATTTAGTCAACATGCAGTTGTTTTGTACCATTGCATGTTATTCACCCCTCCAGAAATTCCATCCCTTCTCTTATTTAGTAGTAGTAGTAGTAGACGTTGTAGTAGTAGTAGTGTAGTAGTAGTAGTAGTGTAGTAGTAGACGTTGTAGTAGTAGTGTAGTAGTTGTAGTAGTAGACGTTGTAGTAGTAGTAGTATTCGTTGTAGTAGTAGTATTAGTAGTAGTGTAGTATTTGTAGTAGTAGTAGTAGTAGTGTAGTATTTGTAGTAGTAGTAGTCGTTGTAGTAGTAGTAGTAAACTTAGTATATTCGTAAAAATTTAGCGCCCATGAACTCTGATCGCGCAGAACTCGTATACAAGTGTGTATCGCGGCTGTGGCAGTAACTTGTTACGAGGACGATGGCGGTTTGTCAACACTGTGGTTTTCTGGGAGTCAGGTTCGATTGGACTTCATGACTTGTAACATGTTCTTAATTGTAAAGGTATGGGTCCTTGATTTGTTTATCTAAGGCCCTTGTTATGTATTCATTGTTATTTGCTTCCTCTAGCCAATCCTAACTTGTTTACGTAGATATGTCTTTCCCTAAACTTGGTTGCAATCTCGTCCTCGAAACGGTAAGTGCGACTTCTCGAGTACCGGGGCGACCCGCTTGTGGGAGACCGATACCTGATTCGCTACCGCCCGACGCAACCAAGTTAGTTAGTCTCTTACTATACCACGAGACTAGTGCGATTGGGGAACACTAGCCCGCAATATAATAAGTGTCAGTCAGTCAGCTAGTCAGCCAGTCAGCTAGTCAGCCTACGGGAACAGGAGTTCCAGAGATGTTATATCGCTTTTGCTCGAAGGACCAATGTACAAGTTAGGGCCTAACCTTCGATAGCTCTTAAGTATAGCCCTAAGCTTGCACGTACCTTAACCTAGACTTATCCTAATTTAAGCCTATTGGTTCCTATATCTAGCCTAACCTATCCCTATTTTAGATCTAACTCTAACCTAACTCCCTAGTCTACCCTAGCCCTGTTAGGTATAGTGTATAGCGAGGCCGTGTACACTGTGGTCACACAGACTGTCGCGTATACAACCCTAATCCCTAGTTCCCTAGCAGTCCCTGGGATCCCTAGGCCGAGATATCTGTCGCCGGGAGACGTAAGGCGACAGACGGAAAGTGGGTAGGATTAGGGTGTAGTGAAGTGGGTTTTCTCACTGCCGGTCGAGCAGACTCACAAGACCGATCATGGTGACGGCTAAGGGTGTCTTGGCCGCAGTGAGAGGTGAGGGGTAGGGTATGAGTCAAAGCCGGGAGTGAGCTAATGACTGGTTTATTTCTTAAAACTATAATCTTATATACTAAACTTATTCTATGTACACATATACACGTATTTAGTTGTGTGCCGTCGGTGTATTGTGCCGATGCAGCATGTCTGAGCCGACCGCCGTACGTGATAAATTACATGATCTTAAAATATCACGCATCTTCCTCGGTGATAAGTTGGATGTGTGTTGGAATGCCAAGAATGTCATGTTCATGCTTGAACAGATAGCCAAAATAATTAATGATTATATTGACATACATATTGTTAATATATATTAATCTAACCATCATAATTATATTAAATTTATATAAGTATATTATTATAAAGTGTCTCATTACTTAGACACACACGAACAAACACGATATCACACACCTATCACACATAGCATTCCAATCATGAAAATATCGACATCCGCGAAATGCAGGTACCAGATGAACACCACCGACCGGCGTCACCGCTAGACATTGAGCTGATCTGGGCACCTTTTCAGACTGGTCGTGGGACTCATAGTTTCATGTTTCGTTAATCCTTGTAGGTAAGTATTAATTATTGTATTGTACTATCTCTTCCTGTGTCTTTACTGAATAAAGCTTCATTCATTCATTCAAATCCGGTTAGAATAGTAAGCGGACCCCAGATTGAAACTGGGATAACGCTAAGAAAAAGAAGATTTAACTTGACGACCGGTTGGCGTAGCGGAAGTGTAAGCGACTGCTATGTCGAAGGTCGCGGGTTCGATTCCCGCTCAAGTCAAACATTTGTGTGCATGAACATGAATGTTTGTCTTGGTCTGGGTGTTTCTATGAATAATATGTATGTATTTACAAACAAAAGTATATATGTATGTTTATCCATTGTCTAGTACCCATAGTACAAGCTCTGCTTAGTTTGGGACTAGATGGTGTTGTGTGTATGTGGTAGAATATTATTTTATTTAATTTAATTTTAAACTGGCAGTTATAAAGTAGTGACTTATTGCTTAACATATAAAACTGAAACTTCAAATTAAATTGTCACTATTCAACATCATCATCGTCGTCCTAGCGCTATCCCAGTTGCATTCAAGACTTTTTGCCTTAGAGTCCGGGGTCCCCATACTAACATAAGAGTGACTGCCGTCTGACCTCCAGAACCCAGAAAGATAGCTACATTCCATGGCTTAGATGAATTTATACTGGGGAACTAACTTCCCATATGAACAAATATCAATGATCTTAATGACAGCTGGCACCGACGCGCGACGGCTTAATAACGTGCTCTTCTTACCTCGTGCCTCGTAAGGCACGGAAAGCCATAATTGGGTCGTGGATTTGAACCCGATACCCTCTGCATGGCTGCCCGTTGGCACATCCTCACGGCCATCGCTACTCTCAATTGTCACTATAACCCAATGCTTAAATTGTGACTTATTTCTTGTTCAGCAGTCGTCTGAATACACTTTTCACATACACATATCGACAATTAATAATGTTAAGTAGTCCCGGTGTGAGTGTAGTCCACTCATAGCTCTCGACTTGTGAGTTGTGCAAGCACTGGAGTGAAGACAGCCATGTAGTTGGCTCGGCCGAGTCTAGACCAGCAGGAATACAATATCTACACTTGACAATTATATTTATTTGTTCAGTGTAAATTTCATTTAAATGGTATTCCGTGTGGTGGTTGATTAAGAATACAAAGTGTCTCAAACCGAGTGTCGTCGGTGACTTAGGAAATTACACGAAATAGGTAGTTGCTTTGCGAAGAAACGAAAAATTCTAAAACATTTCTTATAGTATACCATCTGGCCAGCGTGGTGTAGGGCCATCCTTCTATTGGCTCTCAAAGCTCTCCCAGAGGACCCAAAGTCTCACCCACAGGTTAAAATGGTGGCCTTGCCAAGATACATTGCCTTATTTATTACAAAAATCGTGTTATGTCTATATCGTTCTTCCTAAGGTAATTCCCTTAAGGTATTAATATCGTGCTAACTGTGTGGTGACGGATTAAGAATACGGAATGTCACCACCCCATATCATCCCATGGGTGTCGTAAGAGCCGACAGAGGGAGCATATTATGCAGAGAACAGCACTGTAAGAGAAGGAAAACTAGATACTAACCCTATACCAACCCGTTTGGACAGCGTGGTATAGTAGGCCAATTCCTCATTTCAACGGAGAGGCCTAGTCCAGCAGTGGACTGTTAAAGGCTGATGATGATGACTTAAGGTATTCTTTGCGTCCGTAATGTAAAGGGATTTAAAGTCTTCCTGTACACAGGAGAAATTCCATGTGCGTATTTTTTATACTGACCATTTTTTTACTAACATAATAAGGCTTTTTTATGTTGAGTTCAATAATAACTTTTTCTATATTTTTTAAGACATACTTAGAGTTTCAGACACGACTCTATTAATAAAAACTAACGCACACCTATGACACCTTTATGTGTCGGGTAATACAACCTTATTTCGTTGTGCGATATATTAATATCGTCGGTGGAGCTCGCGCGGAACTAGGTAATTGTTCCGTGTAACGATTAGTGACGCTCCAGGCACGCCGATAAATTCACACAAACTGCTCCCACATGCTTGTTTTCAAACACACTTTAATATTACAAGAATTATATACTGGTTGATGTGTGCGGTTGTGTTTGAGTTATTCAGCGATTTAGATATAGACTAGCAGTAACGATCATGAAGATGTTAAACAAAGAGACACTTGATACTCTTAACGAAACTGTGTGAATGGATTTTTTTTATAGGCCTGTATCCCCAAAGGGGTAGAGATTTAACATTAGTAACATTACACCCACATTTCGCCATGAATTTTTTTTAGTTCCCACGCAATAGGGGGCGAGCCTATTGCCGTAACCGGGCACATCACCAGACTCCGTGCTGCTACTGAGAATTCGGAAAAACCGCGTAACACTTTTGCCCGACCCGGGAATCGAACCCGGGACCTCCGATCAGCAGTCGCATACGCTATCCACTGAACTACTGAGACAGTCGAATTTTTGGAAATTAGAGCCAATTTTTATACATACTTGCGCAGTCCACTGCTGGATTTATGACTCTCCTACTATGCATCACAGTAGCATCGGCCTTCTATATGACAGTGGCCATATGGGCAGAGCTTGATTACCAGTTTTCCGTCTCTTTCCGAAATTACTTGATTCGTGTATTTTCCTCAGGTCGCAGGTAATCTGCAAGAACTAAAGAGGTATTTATATCTTAAATACTTTACTTCTTGCGCTTAAGGCACATTGAACAAAACTTGTATGAAAGATTTACCTATTGATTTATTTATTTATGATCACACATCACAACATTCCTACAGGCGAACATTATGCAATGGATGTTTAATTAACATAAAGATAACATAAATTATAATTTTGTGAATACATACAAATTATTACACGTACAATGAAAGAAATCGGCGGTGGACCAGTATGAAAAAAAATCCCTTGGCACGCTCATAGAGTCGAGGCACACTAGAAACTGGTTTTGTATACGAGTGTCAATATGTGTGTAAAGTAGCACTGGAAGCAACGATGTCTTGTTGAGCGATTCTCGCCCTTATGGTGGTCTAGCGGGAAGTTGTTCGGCTGTACATATGAATAATATAACATTTGCTGAAGTTCTCGCAATGCACATGCACGTACACAGATTGTGTTGACACTTCATAAAACCGCACGCTACATCTAGATAGTTCTACGAAACTCTGCGACCATTCGTTAGATTGTTTTATAAGGAACTAGAATTTGCCCGGGAGCCTGCCCGCGTGGAATATACACCCTAACCTTTCTCTCAAATCACACTGTCAATTGGTGAAAACCGTTCAAAAATCCGTTTTGTAGTTATCGAGCTTTGGCTGAAATCTAGTCATTCAAAAAAGAAAATGAAATACCTTTAATAACGCGATTGAATCCTGTTTTATAAACACGTATTAAAATGTATACAAATCGCGAAAGTTGGAAACTAGGTCAAGATGTTTTCATTGCTTGTTATAAAATGAGTAACAGTACCTGTCTTCCGCGCAGCCGTTACTAGATTGTTTCTACTAAAATGATTTATGGTATTCATTATACTATGCAATACAATAGTTCTTTGAAAAACAATAAGCCAGAACAAGTCTGAAATATATCCCTATCATCACATCACCCTCGAATTCAAACCTTACTATGTTTTATAAGCAAATAGAGAACCTGTAGAGCAGGTTCGCAAAGTGGGGTCCATGGACCCCGTAGGGATCCGTGGTAACGTAGTTAACGCTCAACTTATACATATATTTGAAATTGTTTGACGAGCGTTGGGCAGTGAAAGTAATTTTTAGTATAAATAAGAGTTGTTTAATTACTGTAAGTTCATAGCAATTTTTACGACAAAACACGAAGAAGACGACGGCAAAAAGTTTAAGAAACACTGCTATAGAGAGTGGTATGAATACTATAACAGAGTGTTATACATCCTTTTTTTATAAAACACTTTAGTTACATCAGCTACCATACCCAAGAACGTTTTCACTCGTTCAACATCACATCACTTTTGAAATTGTGATACCTTAACACATTATATATTGTTGTTCCTGAGTGGCCGAACATATAGTTCAGTTACACACACACTAATATGAAAAATAAGCACTTCTAAAAAGGTAAATAAATATTGGGTGAGAGGAAACTAGATGTAATTTAAAGGATTCCCGTGAGTACACGTGGACTAGCGTACAACTCGCCGCCAGATAAAATTGCACTGCAATAAAAAGACACTTATCGGCGCTCGGGAACCTCGGTGCAGGCAATACTGGCTCCCGTCTCGACGCTTCGCGAGAGGCGAGACGGGAACGGAATCTAAGTGAGGTGCGGGGTAAGACTGCGTATCCAAAAGAGATATGCGAATTAGCTTAGAGGTGAGCAGCAGACCATCCAGCAATAAATAAGCTAAGCGGAACTGAGCTAGGTAAGTCAAGTGATGTTGTTCTGAAATGCATTCCTCGCTCATCTTAGCTGCCTCGCGCATCGTCGATGGATAAGCAGCCTAACGATCTTGCTCCGCGTCACTGCACTTCTTCACTCGCGACTATCTAATTACGTGAAAGTGTTGAAAGTCCCTGTCATTGAACATCGCCTTTATGAAACCAATCTTGTGATCAGGATGGCTGCCTATAGAACAAAGTTGCGTTTTATTATCAGGAATAGGATCTTAACTGATCTTACCAATGAATCTTTTGTTTAGCCAGTAACTTTGAGCTCCAATTTCATAATAAATCTTCTTACTCCCGATGTTCATAGATCAAAGTAAAGTTATATATATTATTTATTTATAATATTATATAAGACAAGTGCCAGAGACAAGTGATATTAGAATTATCAGAATTACTTAGACGAGCTACTTTTATACCCATAAAAGCAGCCCCACGTATCATTTTCATCCATCAACCTATCAATGACAAAGTTATACGCACTATTTATAAAGGTACTAGAGGACGCCAGCAGCTACGCATGCATTTTTTTTAAATTTACCCGTTTTGGCCGATCCCGTGGGAATTTCGGGAAATCCCTTCTTAGTGCACCCCTACGGTCCCCAAGGAACATACATGCCAAATTTCAGCTTCCTGCGCCCAATAGTTTCAGCTGTAGCGTGTCTATCAGTCAGTCAGTAACGCAAGGATTTTATATATTAAGATTACTACATCACGAGTTTATCTTTGATTACATTAAGGTTCCACAATCTATATAAAACACAACCGTATGATCAATCACATATACATATGTACCTATAAAATCAATAAAAACTCGCATTGCACAACACTCGACCTCGAAGAATACAGAGAGGAAATAAGTTTAATTTAAATGTGTAACACGTGAAGACGTAAGGTCGGATGTGCATTGAAGCGGGGTGGGACGATGTACCGGTTAATTTCCTGCGAAGTTCCGCGACGCGATAGTAGGTGCGGCCACAGTGCGCCGCAAACACAGTTCACGATGCTATCTCCTCACCTTGAGCTGACACTTAGCTGCAGATCGTTACAAGGATGTCATAAGCTGGATCTGGATTGGCAAAGGTGCGTCCAGATAAGAAGATCGTGTCAAGCACAGCCGTATATAGCAGAGGGGCCAGGTAGGCCGTGCCCACACCAATATTAACCACAGGATTTTCTGTTACAGATTCGAAATTCTAGGCATGACACGAAAGTTACTTCACATCATCTTATACTAATATATATAAAGCTGAAGAGTTTGTTTGTTTGTTTGGTTGAACGCGCTAAAGAGAAACTACTGGTCCGACGTGAAATAATCTTTGAGTGTTAGATAGCTCATTTATCGAGGAAGGCTATAGGCTATATAACATCGCGCTATGAGCGACGGGAGCGGAGCATTAGCCTTAAATAACTCGGGTGTAACCGTGGGCATCCTCTAGTTGTATTATAAAGACCCTGACCCACCCTTAAAATAGCCCTAGATACGCTAATGTTGTCAAGGCGTTCTGACGAGGATTATAGAGAGAAGAACGAATGTATCGCGCCTTAACGTGTCATCTACAAAATTATGTATACCAGACAGTACACAAATCTTAGAACCCGAGGTCTACTTTCTGGTCAAACCAGATTTAACAGAATATTATCTTCACCACAGCCGTCTGACCTTCACAACCAAAAAGAATAGTGATATTCCATCAGGTTCATAAGGTTTTGATACATATCCACATTTAGTATCGCTGGTAAAATTTTCGATAAAATGAATTTGCTCATTCCGGTAACTGAACCCAAATCCTCGCAATCCCTCCCAACGCGAGAGCAACAAGACAGTCACGTCCCAACGAAACGAAAGTACAGTTTAAAGAGAAATATGATAGCATGTAAATAAGGAGGTGTAATAAAGGTTGAAGTAGACGTATAAGTGCGGCATGTGAGTGGTGCGACGCGTGTGAAATACTGCGGTGCGTTATTATGTGTCGAGCGGGTAATGCTCGTGTACCCAGCACTAACGTTTCCTTTACACAGCGGGTGCATGTAATATTGCTGTATATGAAACGGTACGAAGATACAAGTAATAAGATCAAATTATGTACATTTATAGATCCAGTTCTGGTGAAGCGTTCATACAGGATATAAACTGCCAACAGAATGGATACGAAGCCAGGATATTGATTATGAGAGGTATAAATAAGTACCTACGGCTCTGCACTTATAAATTTATTATTTTATTATTATTTACAAAACTGAAGCACGGTTTGAACGGAATCATTTCGGGACTCCACAGAAGTTTGTTTTTAGGGTGCCGTACCTAATGGCTAAAAAACGCGACCCTATTATATACCTACCCTCCGCTGTCTGTCTGTCCGTCTGTCTGTCTGTCTGTCACCAGGCTGTATCTTATAAACCGTGATAGCTAGAAAGCTGAAATTTTCAAAAATTCTGTATTTCGGTTGCCGCTATAACAACAAATACCAAAAATAAAAAAATGAAAATACTAAGGGTGGGTCCTATACAAAACGTGTTTTATTTCGTATTTTTTACTCAAAATTACTAACTGTAACAAGTAGACGCTTTAAATTTTAACAGAATAAGTAGTTGTATATTACCTTTAAAAATAAATAATTAAATACAAAAAGTAAATAATAAAGGGGTTCCCATACAACAAACGTAATTTTTAAGCAATTTTTTACTCGATCTTAATAAACAGGTAGAAACTTAAAAAGTATCTATTTAAGTATACATACAACGAACGTGATTTTCTTTTATAGATGATGGTACGAAACCCTTCGTGCGCGAGTCCGACTCACACTTGCCCAATTTTTAGTTTACCAACTCGTGTATTAAAAGTAGGTTAATAGTTCAATCTCACCATACTTCGCAAAATTTTCGCCTATAAATACCTGCGTTCATTCTTTTACGAGTATGGTACATTGTATGTTTCTGGGTATTTGTACACTGCGTACGCGGGAGCAAATACAACTTTGCGCTAATCTATCTTTATATGATGTGTGTAGTCAGTGTACTTAAATCGTATGAACTTATAACATGTACAACTCAGCCTCGGTCTTCATCCTCATAAAGCAATCAAAAGCAAACACACTGTTTGCGTTTGCCACTACGTCATTATTTAAGGCTGCGTTCAGATTTGTTTACACGTTTTTAGTAATAAGTCAACGGGTAGAGGACGGACGAACTCGCGTATCAGTTAGCTTATCCTAATATTGACACAAGTGGCGTGTCAACATGACGGTACACCGATGGTCAAAATCAACTTGCTACGGGGTGAATTTCCCGGAAACAAAAATTACGTGGCATCAATGAAATCGGTACTATAAAACATGGGTCGGGTTTCGAAACGCGTCGCCCGAATTTGAGGGTATTGGTGGTGTAGGGGGCTTAAGGGAGTTAGTTTTAATCCCCTAATAGTAATTTTGGCTGCCGGAGGTGCGTCTCAATATTTTTAAACAATTTTCAAAATTCTTCATTCAAATTTGCAAAACGGAACATACTTTTAGGTTTTATGTGATGGTCCTATTTTGACCCTTAACCGGAAAATAGGAACCCTGCGAAGCAGTGCTCCGTCAACCTCAGTTTATTAAACTAGTGGAATCAATAAAAGCAATATTTAGGTTTTATGTGAAAAACGTGAAACGAAACGCAACCGCCATCTAATATGAATTATATTGACAGCTAATGTCAAATTTGTGCGTCATTGCTTACGAGTACCTAAGGTTAGGTGTGACTGTAATAATTAACTATATAGGTTATGTTAGGTTCTCTTTTGACCCTTAATCCGAAAATAGGAGCCCTGCGAAGCAGGGCTCCATCAACCTTAATTTATTAATCTAGTGTGAAGAATGTGGAAGTTGGCAGTGCCATACACACCGATGTTTGGAGATAATTTTTTTTTCCAGAGGAAACCAAGTATTTCCGGCAAGTGAAAATGGTGACGGGGGGGGGGGGGGCGTCCGAGACCTAAAATCACTCACAACCCCTAAAAACGGCGACGTATTTCGAAACCTTAACCTAAAACATAGTTATAATGTTCTAACATTTTTTCTGGTTAGGTGAAATAGTAATCTATGTGTAGCACTAAATATTTAATTAAATAGGATTAATATATACTCCAATAAAAAATATTATACCTCGAAATCTTTCATTGGCCGTGTTTGTCCACACATCACCTTGATGTGTATTATACGTTATTGATAAAAATCTATTGGTTATTTATATGAAAACCTAGTTTTATTTGATACGTGAATAGTTAAAGTATTTTTACGGAATACATTTATTCATAATTATATTTAAACAATACAACGAATGGTTAATAAAAATGCATTTGACCTAGAACTACCTTTCATCGCCGTGTCCTAAATATATTTAAGAAGATTGTTGTATCTAAGGACTTGCGTCCGCCACCCCTGTGCCACGGTAATATAATCTAACAGTATTGTAACTCGGTCGTCTCTGCGATTTATATACCTACAGACGCGCCGTACGCAAACCAGCAGTAGGTCACAGCGACACGGTGCGAGCTGCGGCACGATCGCCGCTGTGTGTACTTTAGGCACAGTCTAATGTGTACTTTGCTCGAGGTGCGTAGGTGTAACTCGAGTTTCGTGCGTTTGTATGGAATTACAATTCTGTTAGATATTATTACCGTGCCTGTGCGCTAAACGTTGCATAATAGTGTCGCTTGATGCTCGACGTGGAACGACGTGCCTGCATTTTTGCGCCATAAATGTAAGTATTCGATTTTTATATTACTGGACATGTTTTCTTTCATCGCCGTGGATAGATCTAACTTCTATTTGAATAAGTTTGTCCTTTATTTGCTATGGCAATGAAAAAAAGACACGGCGATGAAACAAAATGTCATTGCCATGCCTTTTAAAATAATTTAGTTTCATTGCCATGACCAGTTGTTTCATTTCCGTGACTTTTGTTTTCATCGCCACAGCATGATTAAGAAAAAAAAAAAACAATCTGTACTGTACAGTCAACTACAAGAAGATATTTCCACGTTAACCTTACAAAATGATTTCAACCTTATCAAATGATTTGGTACTCCATCACACGATAGACATTCAAACATACGCACCCACGCACACACACACGCCCACAGACTCACACACACGTACACACACACGCACCACACAGACTCACACACACACACAATCACACGCACTCTCTCACTCACATATACTATAGTCTAATTATAAACATAATAATGGATTGTCTATTTTTAGAAAGCCAAGATGCCTAAACCGAAACTAACGGAAGAGGAGAGAAAGGAAAGAGAAGAATGGCCGAACAAAAGCGACGAAAAATTAAGAAGCGACCGTATATAAAGTTAAGTATATATTGTTAGCAATAGTTATTGCATACTTTAGAAAAGTATCTTATTATTTGTTAATTTAATAACTTTAAATAAATGCTTGTGTTGCTTTGATTCTAAGTATTCACTTTTTGTTTAATTTTACTCCGATGCTAGAAGATTATTGAGAATAGGGTAAAAAGAGCGTATGTGTGTGTTGTGTATGCCTTTCTCTCTCAGAGCCAAGGATTTATCTATTTCAGGTAAGTATATTATATAAAAAATATCATGTGTTGTTGGATTTTTTTAATACCGTGGATTGATTCTATCATTCTCTTGGCACAGTTCTTTCATTGCCGTGGACGCATGTTTCATTGCCGTGCATGCATGTTTCATCGTCGTGGCACGAAATTTTTAATCTTGTATATCTCGTTAGTTTTTTAAGCTATCTACTAGATTTTAAGCAAGATTACATATATTATCAAAAACTTGAGTATACACTATTTTTTCTTGTTCTAAATAAGGAGAATAAAAATTCCACGGAAATGAAGACCTACCTAACCCTACGCAGTTTGATGTGCATTTTACTTTGGTCAATCCATCCTGATTACTACTGTGTATCTAATCTGTGTATATTTGTTACGCTTTTATGACGATGCCATTTAGTATGAAATAAGTTTCTCTGTCCGCAATGCAATCAAATAAAATTTTGTTTGCACCGCTGTGACATAATCTAGAACAAGAACTGCATTCCACGCGGTGAATAACACAGTTTCAGCTAATCTGTACATTTGCATGCACCTTTTAATTGAACTTATATTTATTTTATACATTATCATGCAGTACTTTATGTGATCTCATCGTAGGGCTACTGCTGACATTTATATAAAGCCTTCTGATAACATCATTATGCCAGCGCGCTGTGCGGGCTGCCTGACCATCGGTTTAGTGCCCAGGAATCACTTTTGCTCTAAAGTGTTTGTGTTTAGCATCCCCGGTGATAAATCAATTAGCAGGCATATCATCCCTCACGTGGTCCAGATAGAATCACGGCCTATAGGTACGTAATTAATAAAAATCTTTACCTTCTAATAAGTAAGAAACATAATATGCGGTGATAAAAGTTTTCAATCTAAAGTGACAGCATCGACAGCTAGCTCTCTCAATCACGGCACGGTGGCACTGAAAATAAAAAAGAACGACAAAGTGTTACACTTCGGCGCGTGTCCATTTTAAAAGTGCAACAGAACAATTTGAGTACATGCCGGCAGTCTGCGGGTGCACGGCACGCTTTATTAAGTTTCGTGATTGAATGGCGTCAGCCGCGCGAACTCGCGGCGCGCGTCCAATCCTATCAGCAGCTAACAAGGCGCACCGCACCCGTACCGCGCCCGTGCCGCCCGTCGCCCCGTCGCGCGGTAAACCATGCGTACACTACCTTATTTCTTCGACCGTATTTTTATTGATATTAACATTATTTCGCAACATAGTATTTTTGTGCAAGAGTGGAAGTACTTAGTCTTTTAAAATAAAGAATAACACTTCTAGATATTAGTGCTTTCTACCGATCACGTCAAGTTTAATGCTCGGGCTCACAATTTCAGTACAATATGTTATTCACCCACAGTTTACTTCATTTCTGTAAAGGAATGTGTGTATAACGAAACCCACGATCAATTTCATTCTTCCATACATACTCTCTCGTCTTTATATTACCAAAAATTAGACTACAATGCTACAGCTCCAGTGGCGCAATTGGTTAGCGCACGGTACTTATAAGCAGTATAACGTGTGAGTCATGCCGGGGTTGCGAGTTCGAGCCTCGCCTGGAGCAATCACTTTTTATATTCTATTCTTAGCTTTGAGAAAATAATATAATTATATGGAGACGACAAATAGTACATATGGATACTTTTCATTATAGAAATATATACGAAATCGACATAAAGCCACCAAACATAGTATTGTCTCGTTTTGTCTCAGGGATATCGCTGACAGAAAAAAGAGATAGCTATAGTTTACTGAATACATTCATCATAACGATATTTTATTAAAAATGTCAATCGTGCCAGCGTCGCCATATTATTCGCAAAGTTTTGTGGTACATCTGCTGTCAAATCGTTGTGTATCGAACATAATAATTTTGATTTTGTGCATAAATATGTCTAAAAACCAGATGAATCAGTGCTTCACGCTTTGCTAGGGATCGTAAACATGCCTAAGTGTTGATTTGAACTGTGCAGTGGAAGATAAAGCTATAATCAACACACATGTACTCTTCACAAGTAAGTAACAAGTTATGATTTAGATTGTTGAATAGGATTAGTATTTGTACAAAATATTGTTACAAGAGGTTCTTTTTATAGTTAATCTAACAGTTGTTAGCTTCGTTATGGCCTAAATGTTGTTATTTTCGTAGTTTGGAATTTTCCATATTTACGTATTAGAGGTTAGTAGTGATTTTACTGCTAATGTCGATATGGGCTATCGATATATCCGTAATGTATAGATACTTCCACAAACTATAATAGTGTTAAAAATATCTCGTGTCTGTAAACGGAAATAAATGAAACATTCCACCAATTTTGTCTGTACCTAGTAAAGGAAAAGCTATATTTGACTAACTTTCTTTACTTAGCCCTGATTACATAAAACCCAAAACCGCTGCATCCTGCTCTATGTTGAGGAAAATGAGCAGTTGAAATAATTATGTTATGTTTTTTGCCAACAGATAACATGAACAGCAACTGTATGCGAGAATTCTCAGCAATGAAACGTTGAAGAAAATAATTTTATTTATAAACAAGAGGACGCCCGCAGCTACACCCACACATTTTTTATTTGACTGTTTCTGTTCGATCACGTGGGAATTTTAAGAAACTCCTTCTTAGTGCACTCCTGCGATCCCCAAAGAACATACATGCCAAATTTCAGCTGCCTGCACCTTATAGTTTTGGCTGTAGCTTACCAGGCAGTCAGTAACGCAAGGATTTTATATATACTCATAAAAACAAATTAATAAAATTTATTAATCAATTATGATTTTTCTTAGCCCCTCATGGTATTTCAGTGTAGCCATGTGTTTCATTACGGTATGTATGGTGCCATTCATGTCCGGCACTTTCACAGCGACACAGTATCGATATAGGCTACCAGAGAATATTTTGTTACATGAATGATACAAGGGACGTTTTTTGCTTTACCATGTTCGCCCGCATTTGCATTATGGAATAAACTAATCTGGCAAAAGATTTAAAGTAACTTACTACAAATATCAATTTACATATTTTTGCTTAATCTACAGTAATGTATTATTTACCTCTAACCGGCTTAATATCGATATCGATTATATTCTGGAGTCCAACCCGACGGCAGTCATTTTATTCGCCACATCATTTCGTAGGTACGTCCAATCCATGTTATTCACAGATCTGTGATTCTTAGAATACAAAATAATCCTGTCCATATGTTGCGTTTTAAGTCTCGTAGAATACTGAGTACACTAAATATCTATTACTTAACAAATTTTTACTTCTTACCTTGTGTATAGAATACTGACATCTCGTTCTTATTGTCATTTACAACCACACCTCTAAATGTAGATTAGCCGATTGGCAGAATACAACGTTCAACGGTGCTTTCAAGTATGTCTGCGTCGCTCTAATTTGGCAGATAGATCATTTTAATTGCCTAAAGTGCGCAAGTGTGAAACTACCGACGTATTGTAAATGACAATTTAAACCAATTGTCTGCTCGTATACTTAATGCAAACAACTGCAATAGTCCTAAACGATAATTTGAACCGAAGAGAATCCATTCAGCTTACAATTATTATGTATCCTCTATCTGAACGCATTTCAGTCTTACTCTGTCGACTGTCCAAATTATGTACGAGGTATTTCTAAACTCAAAGCTTTAAGAACTAGAAGGAAATGTTTGCTGTGCGATGAGGAACGTTTTTCATTATAAACCTTGCATATCGTATCACGTGCCAACTTCCTCTATCTTCCGTCGGAATTAAAATAGTGGCTGAGAGCCAGGCTACATCTACCACCAATGTACCCAAGCCAAGTAACCTAATTATGTTCTTTAGTAACTAGAGAAAAGTAGCCTATTACAATTACGAAGTGAGCTAGGTAAGCAAAAGTTTAATTTTTCACGGTAGTAGAGCCTTGCTGATTTCAGCATGAATGGGCCGGCTCGACAGGGGAAGTACTGCCCTCTCACAGAAAATCGACGTAGCAATACCTAAACTGTTGCGTTTCGTTCGGTGAGTGAGAGTGCCGTAGGCCCTATCCCCTATTCCTTCTCCCTTATCCCACTTCTCATCCTATCCCTTTTCCCAACCCCAAGGGGCGACAACACACTTGTGACTCCTGTGGTGTTGCTTGTGTCCATGGGCGGAGGTAATTGTTTACCATCAGGCGATCCGTTTGCTCGTTTGCCGCCTATTACTTTATACTTTGAATATCGCTTTTCATTAACCGCAAATAGGTCTCAGCGACTTGTCTATGCGTCCTTTTGCGTTTCATTTCATATTTAGAAAGACTCCACATAAAATTAGTTAGAGAGAAGAATTAATGACATGCAATATATTTTTAATTTCACTTCTAAGTAACAAAATGTATGAAAAATATACAGGCATTTGATTCCCAGAAAATCTATCACCAAAGATGCAATTTCCTTCGCATCGTGTTCTCGTAATTTTGAAAATCTATAAATTATAATTCAAATGTCTACAAAATACGTTATAACGAGTTTGATATCTTTTACTCATGTTAGGATGAATAGGTTACTCGTCAAATGCCTCCTTTATGCTGATGATCAGGTAATAACTGCATCTTCAGCGGAGGAGTTGCAGGAGATGGTAACAATCATGCATGGTGCGTTAGAGAGGAAAGGAATGAAAGTGAATGTAAGTAAAACGAAAGTTATGGTTTTTGAAAAGGAGGAATGCGTTACGGCTTGTAATGTTTTGATCGATGGACAGCGAGTGGAACAAGGAATGAGTTTGTTTACTTAGGTACGTTGTTTATAAAAGATGGTAAGAATGAAGAAGATATTGAAAGAAGAGTTAATGCAGGTAATAGTGTGAATGGAGCGCTGAAGGCGTTTATGAACAGTCAAAACGTGTCCAAAAAGGCACGTTTGGCTGTGCATAGAGGGGTGTTAGTGCCTACCCTTATGTATGGTAGTGAAAGTTGGGTATGGCAGAAGAGACTTGAAAGTAGAATAAATGCTGTAGAAATGAGAGCACTGAGAAGTATGTTTGGTATATCTTCGACCGATAGAGTAAAGAATAGTGTGATAAGAGAGTGATGTGGGGTAAAAGAAGATGTAGTGACAAGCATCGAGAAAGGCATGTTAAGATGGTTTGGGCACATGGAGAGGATGGATGACGAAAGACTGACAAAGAAGATATATCTTCTTTTTCACCATCCACATTTGTCTTATATATAAGACAAATGTGAATGGGACAGGACGAAGGGGAAGACCTAGGCGGACGTTCTCTGACCAGATTGGAGACATTCTAAAATAAAATTGGGCAAGTGCGAGTCGGACTCGCGCACGAAGGGTTCCGTACCATCATCTATAAAAGAAAATCACAACACAAGTTTCTACCTGTTTATTAAGATCGAGTAACAAATTGCTTAAAAATTACGTTTGTTGTATGGGAGCCCCCCTTTATTATTTACTTTTTTAAAATTAAATTATTTATTTTGAAAGGTAATATACAACTACATATTCTGTGAAAATTTAAAGCGTCTACCTGTTACAGTTAGTAATTTTGAGCAAAAAATACGAAAAAAAAACACGTTTTTTGTATGGGGGTCCCATACAAAAAACGTGTTTTTTCCTTCTCCTTAATATTTTTATTTTTTTTATTTTTAGTATTTGTTGTTATAGCGGCAACCGAAATACATAATTTGTGAAAATTGCAGCTTTCTAGCTATCATGGTTTATGAGATACAGTCTGGTGACAGACAGACAGACAGACAGACAGACAGACAGACAGACAGCGGAGGCTTAGTAATAGGGTTCCGATTTTTACCTTTTAGGTACGGAACCCTAAAAAGGACAGGTCAGAAGTACCCTAAACAGAAGAGCATGCATCAGAAACTTGATGGAAGTGAATGAAGCAAGAGAGGTATGTCAGGATCGTTGCAAATGGCGTTCCGTTGTATCTGCCTACCCCTCCGGGAAACAGGTGTAAGTCTATGTAGGTATGTATGTACTCATGTACGAAAGACATAATATACGGAAATACATGTTAGCTGTATGCATTGAACTAGACACCAAGTCGTTCTCGCGTACGTTTGTGCCGCTTACCCGCCGTTGTGGTTAAGCTAATACGTACATAATAAGCAACATGTGAAGATAATGTCGCCACACAGACGTTGGCGGCGCACTGGGTGCATTCGTGCATACAGAGGTACACTACTGCTGCGCATCGCCTTGTATAATTACGCAACATTGGAGATTTGGCTGGTCAGTGAGGTTTGTTATTCCGGGTATTTGGTAGAGGTAAGTCGGAGAGCTCAAATCTTTATTCTTCTTAGCAATCAATCAATCTATCAAGGTGTGGACCTCCTTGTCTGAGGCTATGTTTCCTGATGAGTACAATCTAAGTGTCTTCAAGTCGTGAATGAATAGGTTCTCTAGGCAATAGTGTTCCATCGTAGGCTGTACCATCGCTTAAGATCAGGCGTGATCATAGCGAAACGGTAGCCTAAAAAAGTAACTGCTTGCTTCAGGAAGATGGGAAAGGAAATAGGTACTAAGGCCGCCGGCCTTGCGAAAATTAGCAACGGTGGGAGTAATGATACGTCACTTTTCAGTGAGGGAACAGAAGGAGTTCTGTTCCCGGGCGACCCATTCCCGGAGTAACCATCGATGCTGGACTATATTATAACGACATCACTATTTTGTTTGAAAACTTATTGATATTACGTGAATCGTTGCATACGATTCACGTAATAGGCTTATTGCCTTTAGCTAAGACCAGGGATTCGCTGAACCAAGTTTTTACAAATATAAAAATATGTGGGCAAGACATATTACCATTTCCTATCCACCAATTATTTGCACTGCCAAACTACCGTTCTTACTTCTCAAATATGAACTTTCTACTTTTATCTATTGTATTCCAACATATATATATTTTAAGGATTCCTATATAATCGTAGCGTACAAACGGCGGCCTTATGGCTAAAAGTAATTTCTACCAGACATTGAATAAAGGTATATTGTGCAGAAAAGTTATAAAATTATGTATCCAATTAACATATATTAATTAATTGATTTTTTTTCATTGAGTTGCAGTTATTTTGTTGTAAATAAATTAAGAATAATTAGATTATCTATAAAGCGTTATGCAATTAGTTTTCCCTAAAAAACTTGATTCATGTAATCATCATCAGCCTTTAACAGTCCACTGCTGGACTAGGCCTCTTCTTTGAAAGGAGGAATTGGCCTACTATACCACGCTGGCCAAACGGGTTGGTATAGGGTTTGTGACATTCCGTATTCTTAATACGACAATAATTTAAATGAAACATTTTCCTTTTACTCTGGAATGTAAATTTTACGATGGAATTAGTAAAAACTTACATATTGTAATTTCCTATTGAGTAATACGTCGATTTAATGGAGCACAGATGCCGATAACATGTTTGATAAAATGTCATTGATTACCACACCAACTGTTATTTAAATAATTTTGTTAAAATACAAGTACACTACATACAAGTACAATACGAGTACACTTACTACTAAATACAAGAACAATACGAGTACACTCATTTATTTGTATCTGTGCATTTAGAAATCTCCCGCGTGTCCTGGTTTCGATCAATGTTTGAAAAAAAGAGTGTACCAAAAATTCTTTTCTTGATATGAAATTAAAAATAGAAGAAAATGTCTACGATGTTGCCTGGTAATTTAACCGGTACTTACGTGAAGATGGTCAGATTAGACCGAATGTAGGAATTATTTGCGTTTGAATTAGTACAATAGTTTCCAGTTTACTAATTCACACGCAAATAGTTCCTACATTCGGCATCACTTAAATCACTAGACTGGACCGCCCGAAGGCCGAGATAAAGATTTACCTGAATGTTACACCACTGTGAGTCATCCCACTTGATCCTGCGCCAGTATTCAACTTCTTTTTGTTCGCAACATTAGACTCTAAATTTTATTATTACCTGAGTCCGCTGTCGAGTGATTTTTTATTGTAACTCTTCCTTTTACCACATAGAACTCGTCAAGTCTTGAGATTCCGAGTGACATGAAACTATATGAACATCGTTACGGGGAGTCAATACAGTCAAAATCCATGACTGTGGTCTTAACTATGAAATTTATATATTTGGATAGCATAACTAGTTAAGTAATGCTGGAAATTGCAACGGCAATGCCATAGAATAAAAATGTTTTAATTAAAATCACTTCAAATCGATATATTAATATATATTATTATAGTTTATAATAATATTAATAAAAGGTCCTGTGAGAATATCAGTGTTGCAGTTCAACTGCAACAAGAGCTGACACAGGTCCCTTATTTGGTCTCCACGAATCGACTGTCTGTATGCTATTGTTGTATAGTTAACTGTACCTATTGTTTGGAGATACGAATAAAAATATTTTCTTTCTTTCTTAATAAATTGATTGACTGAATATGTATTTAACCTACTTTTGGAATTACAGCTTCTTAAAATAACACTTGCATTTTAAGCAAGCTTTGTTTTTAAGTTCTGCGCAAAAAATATATGCAAGTATAATTATATTTTTATTTATTTATTTATTTATTTTATTTCGGACAACCAGTAGTTGTTACATTATTCTTACATCTAAATATACATATTGCAGTAACAAAGGTAAATGTAGGTACAACATTTTAAGGTGTCACAGCATGCATGGTATTAGGCGATTAACACATAATATAATGCAAGATTTTTAAATGCGTTTTTAAGTATAGAACACTAAAGAAGAAAATTAAATTGAAAGAAAAAACATGATAATAATAAAAAATTATAAAAAAAACGTAAGAGGACGTAAACATTGTGCATATTGAACATTCTAGAGGCAACGTTTATCTGAAGTTAGAGATACGGAAATGTAAATAAAGATGATATTCATATTATATTTGGCCACCTGGTAATGTAATTAATTGTCATCAATCACATAATAATTAAGATTTTTTTTACATTATACAATCTAATAAAAATCGTAATTATTATAGGATCGATGACATTTAATTAGATTACCAGGTGCCTCAGACGACTATTAGCGGTTCCATATTTATCATGATCAACGTATTCATGACCGATTACGTAATTATTTTCTATCGAGCACTGTATCCAAGCTTCCAAGCGGTACTTTTTAATAAACTTAATTTTTTTTTATTTTTCAAATTAGTATAAAAGAACAACAAGATGTAAAATCTGTGATCTAAGCGACTGGGGAGTTCCCCGTTTTGAAATAAAGACTGAATTAGAATGTATATCATATTTTAAAAACATTTATATAGGTAAGTATGAATACGAAGCAACTCAAAACACATTGTAATCGGAACTGAATCAACACGCATAATTCGCCGAAGGATGACAGACGGTGGTTTTAATTCATTGTACAGTCTTTCGCTTAGGTTAGATTTGGATCACCAAATCCAAATTATGAATGTCTTAATTTACTTTTAAGACATACCTGCCGGTCCACCCTAAGACTAAAAGTTATTACAGAAGTCACATCTGAAGAAACGCTGTGCAAACTAAAGTTCTATCCGACAAGTCACGCCAACGTCTCATCTGCCCTTCAAATTCTTTTAATTTACAATCCCCAACTAACATATGTACAAATGTTCTCAATTCGCTCTGTATTTTTTACCATGAATAATTAAAACAGCGAGACGTGTGTGGCACGTCTCCCGCCCCGTTCCCCCTATGACTCGACGAACTGGAATTTTAATGTTGCCAGTGAAAAAACTAATATTGGAAGTTATGCGCCGTCGCCGTTGCAGCGTGCGGCTCTTAACTAAGTTTGAACATGGCAACATGTAGTCCCGACTGTCTGTTTGTGCCATGTGTGCTATACAGTATTGCACGGAGTAAGATAAATGCTTCTGTGAAACAGATTCGTACATGCAACATGTGCACGCTTGGGTCAACGACCCAAGTTTGGTTGAGTTTATGGAACATTCTTTCTAGTTTGCAATTTAGCATAGCAAACATGGTCTATATTGGCAAAACTACAATTGATGTTATGACATCAATTGTAGTCTATTAGCACTAAATATAATCCATTGCGCGCTTCATAGAAAATAAATTAGCGGGTCTTATGCCCGGTTTCTGAAGTTACCAGATATACTCTCAACAGTTATTGATTCATTAAAGTTATGGAAAGGATAAACTTTGGTTAACTGACACTGCGTTTCTGAATGCGCACTGGAGCGTTTAATAACTATTGAACACTGTAAAGTATTATATTATCTGTGATTGAACCAATACGTAGTTATTTTTTCTGCCACTAGATGACTCTGTTTTAAAAAAACGAGTTGAAAACTTATTTAAATACTAGACGACGCCAGCAGCTACGCCTGCATTTTTTTTAAATTTACCCGTTTTGGCCGACCCCGTGGGAATTTCGGGAAATCCCTTCTTAGTGCACCCCTACGGTCCCCAAGGAACATACATGCCAAATTTCAGGTTCCTGCGCCCAATAGATTCGGCTGTAGCGTGTCTGTCAGTCAGTCAGTAACGCAAGGATTTTATATATTAAGATTTTAATTTGTCTGTTTAACTAGTTGTTTAATCATATATTGTTTTTTTAGGAGTAAACCACTAGGTGCTCGTTATTTTATTTAAAAAAAATGATAATACCTCATTCGTAATGGCTGTACGCCTGCTAACTTATATACTTTAAAATAATAAAATGTCAAATCAGGCCTCGCTGTCAGAAGATTTGACATTTTATGATGATGATGATTTGTGCTTCAATCTGCTTCAATGCATAGACCTACACCAAAGAGATTGGATAATAGCATAGACTAATATATTATACCTGGAAACTTCAATGTAGAGCAGTTGTATTAGGATTCAATAATGGTGTCTTTATGTACTTGCCACAAGGATAGGCACTGTCTCCTAGGATGTGACCATCTATCTCATTTTTATGCAGGCGAGCTCGTAGAAACGAATTATGGTACACTGTACTGTCATGAGTAGATCCATGCCAACGAGCATCTAAATCTCTGATGTATAATTTTGCATCACATACAACTTGTACATTGACAGAAGAGAAATCTTTTCTGTTCCTAAAAAGTTCTGGTTGCTCTCCTCCAGGAGATTGAATTGGAATATGAGATCCATCTACACAACCGATAATATTTGGAAAACCAGCTAGATATATTAAAAAATTGCGCTTTAACTTCTCCCAGATCTTCAGAGTTTGGCATTCGTATATATCTTCTAGCTAGTTTTGCTATCTCTACTTACTTTATAAACCACTCTTGACACAGTGGTTTTATGAACATTAATATCATCACCAATCACTACTTGAAACGTGCCTGTGGCGTAAAATCGTAATATGATGAAAATTTGTTCCAACATAGACAATGTATATTTGCGATACATAACTGGAGCTAAACTAATGCTGATTATATCACTTATGTGTAACACGGTGTCCTTATCAGAACGATATCTCATTTTAAATTCTTCATCCGTAAACATTTCAAAAGGATTTCTCCTAGATCTTAGGTTTCTAGGAACTGAATTATTAGCAATAAACTCCAGCACTTCAAAATCAAACTCTCTGCTCACTGCAGAACTGCTCGAATACGACATTTTGTATCGGTTATGTAAAAGTTGTAAACACAAACCTATCATATGAAAACTTTCCAGTTATTATATATTAGTCTATGATCAAAACCTTAAAATCTTAAAAAAAGGTAACACGTTTGACAGAAGTTAAACTTCAAATAAAGTTATGGAACCGATAAACGGCGAACATTGGTCGGTTAAGTTAAACTAAGGATAACTGGAGTTTATGTTGTGACGCGTTGTTCAGAAACGCACTTTCTTGAGTTATCGAACCAATAACGCTAACGGATAGATAAACCACCGATAAAAGTACCTCAGAAACCGGGCATTAATCGCGTACCTACAATCATTTGTTTCCGACCTTTCGCGACCACGCTGGGTGCTAGAAACAAATAGGTATTTATACCTTAAATAAATTCATTGTACGCGATTAATGCCCAGTTTCTGAGGTACTTTTATCGGTGGTTTATCTATCCGTTAGCGTTATTGGTTTGATAACTCAAGAAAGTGCGTTTCAGAACAACGCGTCACAACATAAACACCAGTTAACCTTAGTTTAACTTAACCGACCAATGTTCGCCGTTTATCGGTTCCATAACTTTATTTGAAGTTTGACTTTTGTCAAACGTTTTGACGCATTATGATATTATTATTTTAGTAAAATAACGAGCAACTATCTAACTAACTATATAACTATCCGTAACTATATATATAACTATCCGTGTGGTGACGGATTAAGAATACGGAATGTCACCACCCCATATCATCCCATGGGTGTCGTAAGAGCCGACAGAGGGAGCATATTAATCAGAGAACAGCACTGTAAGAGAAGGAAAACTTGATACAAAACTTATACCAACCCGTTTGGCTAGCGTGGTATAGTAGGCCAAATCCTCCTTTCAAAGGAGAGGCCTAGTCCAGCAGTGGACTGTTAAAGGCTGATGATGATGATGATAATGAGTTGTTTACTCCTGAAAAAAACATATACGATTTGAAAATCTAGTTTAAAAATCTAGTTTAACGGACAAATTAACATAGTTAAATAAATTTTCAACACGTTTTTTTATAACAGATCCATCTAGTGGCAGAAAAAGAACTACGTATTGGTTCAATAGTTATGGAACGCTCCAATGGGCATTCAGAAACGCAGTGTCAGTTAACCAACGTTTATCCTTTCCATAACTTTAATGAATCAATAACTGTTGAGAGTATATCTGGGGACTTCAGAAACCGGGCATTAGAACCGCTAATTTATTTTGTATGATGTATATAAATCGCGAAAGTTTAAAATCGATCATTGCGCGCTTGAATCATTTAAGGAAACTAGACGGACATAGAAACAAATAAAATTTTATCTTAGTTTTCTTGCATTTTCTTGCACAAAGTTTTCGTGAAAGACACGACTTTATATAAGTCAGCAGAAGACTTATTTAAATGAAGTGAATTCAAGAGCCATTGACTTACTACATCAGACTACGCGCGACGTGAAATAACACACAATCCAGTCATTAGCTGTCCTTTTCTTTCTCAGAATGTTACACAATACACACCCTAGCCCGTCCGTAATGATTCAAATTACATCAACAGCCAACCACCAAATGCCACACTGCAATCCGCCAGTTTTAATGTCTCCGAGCACATGCCAAGTACGCCTTCAGTTGTGCTAATAGCGGCTCGTACAAAGCGGACTCAGTGGAGCGCAGTCGACTTAATACAACAATGACATGCACAACGCCACTGCCCGCCACCCCACGACAGACTACTAAACAAATTGTATTGGACGCTACGACAAAGGAAAATAGTTCTTGAGATGACGTCAAATACTGCGGCTATTACCAAAAGTTACACTGAACAATTTGGGTAACGCTTTCTGAATTAAAATCAGCTCCTAATAAATAATTAAATATCTTATACAAATATATAAAGCTTAAGAGTTTGTTTGTTTGGTTGAAGCGCTAATCTCAGGAACTACTGGTCTGATTTGAAAATTATTTCAGTGTTAGATAGACCATTTATCGAGGAAGGCTATAGGTTATATAACATCGCGCTATGAGCGACGGGAGCGGAGCAGTAGCCTTAAATAAAGCGGGTGTAACCGCGGACATCTTCTAGTCATCGTCATCATCCTCCTAGCGTTATCCCAGTTTCAATCTGGGTTCCGCTTACTAGTCTAACCGGATTTGGCTGAATATTAGCTTTGCCACGGAGCGACTGCCTGTCTGTCCTCCGCCACCCGAAGGGATAGCGATATTCCATGGCACAGATAATATAATACTATCCATGGTTTAGACTAGCGTCAGTTTATTTAGAAGGTACTGACGCCCTATAACGACTGTCAAAGATCTTCATGACAACCGAGACCGACGGGCATCTTCTAGTATAAATATAGAAATTGCATATTATGATTTTATTTCTCTCTGCATCACCCAAAGCTTGAGGTGTAGATAATTCCTTTGGTTTCCCGTCCACCTTTGTATATTTATATCGTATCAAGCATCTGCCTATCTGCTTGTTTTTGTAGGCTTATCTCTATGACAGCTGTCCTGCTTTCAATAGGATTATCACTCTCACTCTATACTTCCGTGTGGTGACGGATTAAGAATACGGAATGTCACCACCCCATATTATCCCATGGGTGTCGTAAGAGCCGACAGAGGGAGCATATTATGCAGAGAACACCACTGTAAGAGAAGGAAACTAGATACAAACCCTAAACCAACCCGATTGGCCAACGTGGTATAGTAGGCCAATTCCTCCTTTTAAAGGAGAGGCCTGTCCAGCAGTGGACTGTTAAAGGCTGATGATGATGATGATGATGATAATGATCTAAGCCGTGGGATGTCGCAATTCCTTTGGAATGCCGCAATCAGAAGACAGTAGCTCTGTAGAATAGCTGATATTCTGTCATATCTGGTTAGACAAGTAAGCAGACTCCAGGTTCCAAGGTAAGTCTAGAATGCAAGCAGATTAACGCTAGGACGATGATGTGTTCTTTTATTCTTAGGTTTTGTGCTAAAAGACCAAAAAAAATTTCGTTAACCACGTTTCATCCATAAATCACGGGCATCAACATGACTATTTCTATATACCTAACTGCACACGGATAATTATTAGCACTGCTACTCATAAATATATTGAATTATAAACCCCACTATCTTTATTCTCTATTTTACCTCTTTAATCGTCATAAACACCTGAAACGTTTGTGATCAGCCGTTGAACTGATAACAGTCTCTTGATTGAGTAATTAAAAGTGATTAACCAACAAATCTTGACATTTTCTCCTCAATATCACACCGTTTATCTTCGCAGACATCTATTACAGGGTAATTAGGCAATTGGAACACTGTAACGTCACAATGTACAAATTAAAAATGTATTAGAATTGAATTTAATTGTCGGTCGCCGCTGTTGCGATGATTAGGGTAAACGCTATCAATTTATTTAAAAAATACGTTGGCGTTGTACGTATTAAAGGTAGCGAATGTTCAATAGAATAAAATATTCGTAAGTAAGACATTTTACAGAAGCTACGAGGTAGTCTACCTCTGTCTGTAGCGCCTTGCTGTTAACAGCATCAAGGGGTAGGCTCGACCTTGAAGTTACTACTCTCGCACAGAATATCATAGAGAATATCACGGTGAGTGAGAGTGCTTGAGGCGCCACCCCTGTCCTTCTCCTTATCCCGCTCGGCAAAAGGAGTAGGAGGAGTCCTATTCCTTTTCCCATCCCAAAGTCCGCAAAGCACTTGTGACTCCTTCGGCTTTGCTTGTATTCTTGGACATATGTAAAAATTACGGTCGGGCGTCGGAATCGACGCCATCTCCGGCTTAGTACTCGGAGTTACTCACCACTAGACCGACAAACGAGTGAAGGTAAAAGCTATAGTAATAGCGGGCCGTTTTGTGGAACACCAATTTAAGGTCCCCCGACTGCAATGACAATTTTATTCAAATCTGGTTACTCACCCAGTTTGCGCCTTATTACCTAAACCTTTCTCTTTTTACACACAAATTAAACTTGTTATTAACTTTTTAATTCGTTTCTTTGCAGGGCAGTCGTGTTTTTTAATTTTTTAAGTATTAATTTTTATTTGATACATTTTAGTGTCAAGGTTTTTAAATTTGCATCCCAATTTCGGATGTGCAGTAGCCTGCAATTCTCTTTGTACAATATTGAATGGCATCTTGGTTTTAATCCCGAGAATACTCCAATAATTAGAATGAATATGAATTAACTAAATGGCGTTGTTTTATAAATTACTTAACGGCGGTACATTTCTAATCAAAATATTATATTATATTAAATGTAATTATTATTTACGTACTCACTATCTTATTTTTTATTTCTAGGTAACACTTATTTAGAAATAAGAAGTATAATTAATAACAACACTTATTTGTTTACCACAAATAAATAATAGATGGCGTTATTACATTTGTCTTCGCCGTTGAACGTTAGATGGCACTATGATGTTTCTTATTTGAAAATGGCTTCACACCCTTTGACTTTTTCTTGACTTTTTCAAAAATATATATCTTACATCAGTAAGGATTCTAATGATACCCCATAAATCCTAATCAGTCCAGGCATTTAGAAGTTATAGTGGAATAAAGAAACTCACATACATACATACTTACATTCATGAATCCTGAAAACATTACACGCCTTTTCTTGGGCAGTCGTGTAAAAAAGGCTTTATAAAGAAGGGTGTTATTTATTTTAGTCTACATTTGTTTCAACCAATTTATGAGATAGAAGCTTACTATAGGCATATAAATGGGTCCCCCCGTAGGATCTCCACCTTGTCGTGGTAGGGGGAGCTCAGTAACCGTGGATTGGACACCCACGGTGAAGCTAAGAGAGATCCCGGGAGTGGACGCTCCGCGTGGGCTTTTTTTTTGTTTAAGGCACCTGCCATGGCAGGGTGTTGAGCCCGTGTTCCCCTGACATAGTCAGAGGTCTTTCTTACTTCCGCACATCCGTCACTTTGCACTCGTCATCGAATTGGGAAGGGATTTATTTGGCGATCTTTATTATTATATGATATCTATTTTAATACATTTCAATAATACATTTAATTATTTTAATTCATATATAGGTTTATAATAAAGCTAAGACTTCCTGCGAAGCGAGGAAAGATCCGAGCGCAGAAAGATCTATTAGGGAGACCGAATGTCATATTTAATCAAATAAGATTCTACTCCCTACTCTATCTATTTCTGCGCATGACTTGCTCCGCAACAACATTACAGAAATGAATAATTTTATCCCTTGTTTTGGGGTCCGCCATAAGGGTGCACAAGTTGTCCACCCTTATGGTGTCCCCTATTTCTTGTTGCAGATTATGTCGTTCCACACCGTGGATAGGGCAATTTAATAAGATGTGGACTACGAGACACGACGGGTTCTCTTTACATTTGAATCGGTGTAAATATTCAGAGAACCCACCATGTGCCGTTAGTACTTGTGTTATTATCGTTGTCAGGTCGATCTTACGGACTAGCTTGTACGCCTCCACTGCGTCCGGGAAGAAGAGTTTCGTCACACCAGCGGTGTCCCCTTCTCTATACCTCTGGTTCCATTCGTGAAGCGACTCTTGACGGATCTGTCGCTTCATGAATGAAATCGGGCACTTGTCGTAATGCGGCGCTATTTTTAATTTCAGAGCGGCTTCTCTCGCCAGCAGGTCTGCACAATTTGTGTTAGAAGCGATTTGGCGAAGAAATGAATCACGACAGTTCATTATCTACCAATACCGATAATATCAGTAACAGAACGATAATTAATGTCATCGTTATTATTTAATTTCTAAGTAACATAACAGGCTGCTTTTGATAGATACTTTATAATATGTTATGCAATATACATTCGTGACAGTGGTAGGTGTCATCATGCACGGCAGCATTGTTGTATGTAAATAATCAAATGCAATCGATTAATGATTTTATTGGACGTTATTACAAACATACAAATATATGTATATACCTATAATTATAAATTTCAACTCCGCAAGAAACTTCAACTACATCAGATATTGTCAGCTTTAGCAATTTAAGAAAAAGGTCTTCACCGTAATGACTTATGAAGCCGATATATGGACTCTCACGGTTCGAGCTATAAAGATGCCTATTCTCGGAGCATCTCTAAAGGTTCGAATTCGAAATGAAGTCATCCTACAGAGAACCAAATATCGAAATAGCCCAAAGATTTAAATAGCTGAAGTAGTAGTGGACTGGTCTCATTTTGTCGCAGTACCGACAAATATTAGAGTAGTCGTGGTCTACAGTGGACACCGCGCCGCAAACGTAGTGTAGAATTCTCTTGGCTGTTATTTTACTCATTAATATCTTTTACTGGTCTGGGACTGCCTCCGTGGTCCAGTGGATAGCGTATGCGACTGCTCGTCGGAGGCCCCGGGTTCGATTCCCGGATCGGGCAAAGTGTTACTGTTTTTCGAATTCTCAGCAGCAGCACGGAGTCTGGTGATGTGCCCGGCAATAGGCTCGCCCTCTATTACGTGGGACCTAAAAATTCATGGCGAAGTGTGGGTGTAATATTTACACCTCTGCCTACTCCTTCGCGGATACAGGTTATAAAACAAAATATTTAAGGACCCATAGTTCTTAGTAGTAGTTCCGCCTAATGGCAAGCAACACCAGAGAAATCACAAGTGCATTGCCACCCTGAGGAGGAGTGGTATTCAGGGAGAAAATCGAGGATGAAACGCAACGGTATAGTTATGTTACTTAACGTCTAATTTTATGTGAGAGAGTAGTACTTCCTGACTAGACTAGTATTTCAGTTAACTACACCACTCTAGAAAAAATTAAAACTCGCACACTTGTTTAAATACTTTTAAATGTTCATCAAGCGATTTATTCACGGTAGATAGTCATCGATGTGAATGCGTTGTGGCTTTTTACTAATTGAACTACGCAGAAGTGAAATGGAATATATATGTTTTGTGAAGTCCTTATGGAACGTAGTTTATTTTTCCACCGCCAGTTCAGAACATGGCTGCTGCTAAAAAGCTCTCAATTTTTTATTACTCTGTCCAATGAATGTTTAAGTTTGTTGCAATGTATTGACTAACTCATTAAGACTCGCCCCGTATTACGTGGGACTAAAATAAATCTGTCGAAAAGTGGGTGTAGCAATACACTTCTGCCTACCTCTTCGGGGACATAGGCGTGAGACTATGTATGTATGTATTGATTAATAATAATCGGTGCCAATATTTGATCTATTCATGGCTTTGGCTACTAGATATGCTTATTTATACATATTTTGTAATGAGCTTATGTCAGATATGTATGTCTAGTAACTATGAGTATATTTCCATTTAGTAGAAAGATTCCTTTTTATGGTATAAATGTTTTTAATTATAGTGGTTATACATTTTATAAGTGAGCTTGTAGAAGCGTGAATTGGCCTATAAACAGCGTTTTTCCGGCAAATCGGCTTAATGTTGTACTGTTTTCATTGTGTAGCTATAGTGGTTTATTTATTTAACACATTGATGTACAGGTTTTCTTTGTATATCAATGATTTAACAACTATCTTACGTTTATCATATTATATCGGTAGCGTTCTTGACATGATCACCAAGTTGATCGGCGAATCGTTACTGAAGGCATATCACTTAAGTTTGCGCACCGCATTTATATAAAACAATACTCCAATTTTCTAGGTACTTTTACCTGGATATCAGAGTGTCCAGAGGAGTTTCTTGCCGGAGTCTTCTCCCTGGACCTACCTTTTTGGGACCGGCAACTAGAGTCAGTGACGTTTCAAAAGAGTATGTTAATTATCAACTTCAAATAAAAATATTTGAATTTGAATATATTTTAAGGTTTAGGTATTGACAAGATACCTATATTCTAAGCCTAACCGAAGCCGCAACAATACGAATTATAAATACGAAATTCGCAGAAATCAGCATTATCTCATGTAAGACGGTGAAATTTCCCAAAAAATAGTCGTATAGCGTCAATATGTTGTCGTTGTTTGTCGGTCGTCGGTTACGCAAGTTATGCAAGGAGGCGTCGCGCGTCCCCAACGCTCCGCTTGTTTTGTCGCGCGACAAAAACGTCTGGACCCGACGACGCGTGAACTACGTTTACACTTGACCTGCTTCAACCAAATACCAGCAATAACAACACAGAATACATTTAAATAAATGTTACACTTATAAAAATATACAAACTGTAGGCCAATCCACAAACACATCGAATAACAACGGAATTCCAAAAATACAGTTTACAAAACAATTTTAAACAATTTTTCGCTCTATGCTTACTGTAATCGCTTCCCAGAAAATTATACAGTTAAATATTATGTTTTTTCAGACTAATTTATTGGAACTATTGTATTTTTAAAGGTAGTAGCTGAAATTTATAAGTACCTACCAACACTAGTTTTATGGCTAAATTAAAAAAATGCCTTAAATACTGCCGCAATGTTTCAGTTGGGACATTGTTACAATTTTTACCAGCCTCCTTGCTTTTGAGTGTGGCAAACTCTGATTGGCGTTTACAGACCGCCCGAAGGCGTTGCGGAGGTCAGACAGGCAGTCGCTCTGTGGAAAAACTAATATTCAGCCAAATCTACTAAGTAACCGGACCCCAGGTTGAAACTGGGATAACGCTAGAAGGATGATGATGAGACCGCCCGAAGGCCATTTTCAAGGTAGTAGAGCTTTGCTGATTTCAGCATGAATGGGCCGGCTCGACCGGGGAAGTACTACCCTCTCACAGAAAATCGACGTAAAGTATCAGTACCTAAACTGTTGCGTTTCGTTCGGTGAGTGATAGTGCCGTAGGCCCTATCCCCTATTCCTTCTCCCTCATGCCACTCCTCATCCTATTCGTTTTCCCAACCCAAACAAGCGGCAACGCACTTGTGAGTCCTGTGGTGTTGCTTGTGCCCATGTGCGGCGGTAATTGCATACCATCAGGCAATCCGTCTGCTCGTTTGCCGCATATATCCATAAAAAATGCCTCCGACATGGCGAAAACATTCTTGTCATGAGATAAGAACCGAGATCATTACATGCTCTCTGAAGCTCGGTAGCGCTCTGATGTTAATGCCACAACAAGCGGTCACCCATCCAAATCCAAGTGGAACTTTTCTGCAAACATAGCTTTACTTTACCCTATGAATGAAAGTAAATTATTGAAACTATAATAACTATACACATACTTACTTTACAGAGAACTTTCCTGAATGCAAGCAAATTTTTTCACGCTTCATGCATTGATTGATTCATAATAATATTATGACTATATCTATTCCTAATTTTTGATAATTTTAGTAGGTATGTACATTTGTCTTTACACAATTATTTGCATATGTAAGGTTACCTATTATATTTTGTAAGTTCAAAAGCATTAACGACGTAAATTTTATAATAAAACCTAAGCTGTAACATTAGAAATCTTATGTTTGGATCTGTAATTTGTCGGATAACAAGTTACTCGTGTGTAAAACTGGGTGTCAAGATCTCACACCTAAGACGGAACCACGTATAAAACAGTGCACGGGACTCGGTCTTTATAAATTAGTTCAAACAGTTTTTGTACCAACATATACCTACGAGAGACATTACAAGAAGTTTTAAAGTACGACTGTCTTTATTTGAACTCCGAATCCCGGCAATAAACATTTTGGTGACCCCGACGTGATTCGAGGCGACGAGGTCGAAGAAGGACGAAGGTTCGAGAACGTTCGTGTGTTGTACGACAATCTTTGGACTCATTCCGCCGCTCCGAACTACCTACTGCTTCAAGCCAGCCGGTCTGCTCATCACAACGCATGCCGCAGCTATCGCTTAGCCAGAGAAGTGAACCTTGGCGTGATTCGAGGCGACGAGGTCGAAGAAGGACGAAGGTTCGAGAACGTTCGCGTGTTGCACGACGATCTTTGGACTCATTCCGCCGCTTCGAACTACCTACTGCTTCAAGCCAGCCGGTCTGCTCATCACAACGCACGCTGCAGCTATCGCTTAGCCAGAGAAGTGAACCTTGACGTGATTCGAGGCGACGAGGTCGAAGAAGGACGAAGGTTCGAGAACGTTCGCTTGTTGGACGACGATCTTTGGACTCATTCCGCCGCATCGAACTACCTACTGCTTCAAGCCAGCCGGTCTGCTCATCACAACGCACGCCGCAGCTATCGCTTAACCAGAGAAGTGAACCTTTTCCTTTTTTTCCCACTGTTTTTCCATATAGCCATCATCTTTCGCTTGACTGGTTCCGCTTAGGAACCTACTTGCAATTTATATGCTTTATTCTATTTTCTGTATCTACAGCGCACCGTTTTTTACAATAATTATCCTACCTACCTACTACATGAAATAGTAGTGCCCAAATTTCTTCTATACAATATTTTTAAATACGCTATAAGCTTTAGCTTTTAAGCTTTACCCTTACGTTATTAAAGGGCTATCTCATTCAAAAGGAATTATCATAAAACATCCTTTTATAGGCTCAATAATTATACATGCCCAAACTAAGCCACACATTGCGCATCATCCTGCTTATGTAAATTGTATTTAACGTAACTCATATTTTTATTTTGTGTGTTTAGCGATTGTCTCGGCCTATCATCTGGTCTATTGTTCGAGCAGGTGACGCATTCCGCTTCATTCGCAGCTTATACCTGACCTTGACTTCGTTGTTTGGAGCATAAGTTACGTACTCAATTTATTTATTTTAGTAAACTTCATTCGTTTGTGTAAGAAGTGTGTTGTGCCTGATTTAAACTTTAAAATGACTGATAAAACTTCATTGATTGCAACTAGAAGCTCAATTAAAGGTCGGATAACTAAATACAGAAATTATATCGACAAGTTATGCAATTATGATAGTCTATCTTCTGAACAAATGGATGAACTCGCATTGAGGTTGGAACGATTTCAAACTCTTTTCTCTCAATTCGATAATTTGCAAACTCAGATTGAGATATTGAGTCCAGGCTCATTGCAGTCCGAGATTGATGCGCGAGATGTTATAGAACAGGAATTTTATTCACTAATCACCACGAGCCAGAGATATATCGATAACGCTAATGGTGCATCCACAAGTGTGAAGTTGTTGCGACCATCCTAATTTTAGTTTTAAGCTTCCATTAATTAAAGTTTCAAATTTTGATGGTTCATATTTTAAGTGGCTCGAATTCAGGGACACCTTTAGCTCTTTGATTCACTGTAACGATCGGATAAAACCTATCCACCATTATATAATTTCGTCTTTAGAGCGAGAAGCATCTCAGGTAATAAGCAACTTGGAGGTCAGTGAATCTATACTGTAGCTTGGAATCTCCTCTGCGAGAGATACGACAATAAGAAACAGCTTATATATAACCATCTTAATTCTTTGTTCAACATCCAATCAGTGGGGCGTGAGTCCGCTAAGGCACTTCGTTATTTGGTTGACCATGTATCCAAAAATTTGCGTGCATTAAATACACTAGGCCAGCCCACTGACAAATGGGATACTTTGATCATTTTTATGGTGTCAGCTAAGCTTGACAACAGCACAAATGTAAAGTGGGAAGAACAACTCCCTTGATAACATGCCTACTCTAATAGAATTTAACACAGATATGAGAATTAGTCAGATGGAACGCGCGGCACAGTTGCGTGCGGCCACTAAAGCAAATACAAAATTGAAAAGCGAATACAAACTCGTCTCAGTGCGCTACGAAGCATCGTACAGTTCACGCGTCACGATCACTTCAACTTTTAAATTCTCAAAATGCCGTCTTGTGTTCTTAAACACTGTAAAAGTTGTTCCTAAAAACAAAAACAGGAAAATGGAATATCTTTTCACAGGTAACTATTGATAATTTGACTGTTTCCTAATTTAATTTCGATAAAATTCGTATTTGTGCTAGAAATATGTAAGTGTTGCCAGTTTTTGTCGACGCCGTTCTACCTGAATTAGGGAAAATGCACTTGTCAATTGATTATGTGATAATGATTGTCATGTTAATGAAAAATACATTACCGTATTATAAAAGTATATTGTAGATATATCTTCTTTCTCATAAATATAGTAATAGAATTTCAATTTCCATTAGTATATACCTTACATTATATTGTTTTGAGTTCGATCCCCAAACGATATCCTAATATTCGTGTACACCCTGCTACTCGTCAAGCTTATACACTTTGTCCTTTGCACCGTTCTTATGGCGTAAAGAATAAGTATCAAAATCGTACAGCAACTGTTTAGCTTGACTTGGCGCCGTGTGTACATACATACTTATGGCGTAGGGAATAAGTATCAAAATCGTACAGCAACTGTTTAGCTTAACTTGGCGCCGTGTGTACATACATACTTATGGCGTAAGGAATAAGTATCAAAATCGTACAGCAACTGTTTAGCTTGACTTGGTGCCGTGTGTACATACATACTTATGGCGTAGGGAATAAGTATCAAAATCGTACAGCAACTGTTTAGCTTGACTTGGCGCCGTGTGTACATACATACTTATGGCGTAGGGAATAAGTATCAAAATCGTACAGCAACTGTTTAGCTTGACTTGGTGCCGTGTGTACATACATACTATTTATTTCTCAACTAATCTACGCCAGCGGCTTCGCACGCACATATTTTCTTATTTCTCGTTTTGCCCGATCCCGTCGGAATTTCGAGAAATCCCGTCTTGGTGCACCCCTACGGTTCCCAAGAAACATACATGCTAAATTTCAGCTTCATGCGCCGAGTAGTTTCGGCTGTAGCTTGTCTGTCAGTCAGTCAGTAACGCAAGGATTTTATATATACAGATTTACGAAGTAGTTAAAACTTAATTCAGTACCTACATTTAAGAAATGTATTTATAAAAGCATTAATTAATCCATGGTAAATTCTTCAAAACCGCAAATGAATATAAGAATATTACATAACTATATGCAAAATACTGGGAGATTATTCATAATCTGGCAACTTTTCACACACATAGACGCGCGTGTCCGTACAGTGCCAGTCGCCAAAGGTCAACGTGCCACGTTTAGTTGGACGAATGCGCTCTATCTGATACTAATTCTCATATCTGTGGAATTTAATAATTTCTTAAAATGTCGCGCCGATATTCTAGAATCGGTCCAGCGAAGCAACTCTGACAAAGTCAACAACAATCAGCCGAAGCTTCTAGTTCACAAAAACTACCTATGAAATCCTTTCACATTTCAGCGAATTCCAGTACATCCTCCACTGGTGGTCCTGCCGCTTCTCCTGCTACGTGTGTCCTCTGTGATGGTGGTCACCGCATCTATGATTGTCCGTCGTTTCACTCCAAGTCGATTGAGGATAGAATTTCTGAAGCGGTAAAGTTAAAACTTTGTCTCAATTGTTTACGCAAAGGTCACCCATCGCATCGGTGTAGGTTAGGTTCGAAGTGTAAAAAGCGACATAACACCTTGCTGCATAGGGAAGTTTCTCAGGCTGATAAAACCACCGTGGATGCCTCGCCGCAGCCAGACAAGCATGTCACGGCCGGGGTGGCTATCTCGAATACGGACCATGTGTTGTTGTCTACAGCTTTAGTTTATGTATACAATCCCAATACAAATGCCAGAATAACCGCGCGTGCATTACTAGACAGCGGGAGGCAGACTTCATTAATTACCAGTAGCTTAAAACAAAGCCTACAGCTGACCCCTCAGCTCAATACGACAAATGTAGTAGGCGTAGGTAACACTCCATTAGCTGGCACTCCTGAACGTTGCACGATTATTCTAAAATCTAAGCATGACACATACATACATACATAGACTCACGACTGTTTCCCCGAAGTGGTAGGCAGAGGTATGCCTCTGCCTACCCGATATCAAAACACTGGCGAAAAGTGGGCGTTTGATATGTTAAACGCCCACTTTTCGCCAGTGTTTTGATCCCACGTAATAGGTGGCGAGCCTATTGCCGCTTATCGGGATATTTTGTTTGCCAGAGCCTTGTCCGTTGATCGGCAGGTGCACCACTTGCAGGTGAGGTTGGCTTGGGACCCTAAGTTCTTGATGGGAACCCTAGGCACCCCTAAGCATGACAAGAACCTAAAACTTAATTTATCATGTTTGGTTTTACCAATAATTTCCAGTAGTATGCCATGCAAACATATAGATATATCCAAGCTTCAATTGCCGCGTTACATCCAGCTCGCAGACCCCAGCTTTAGTCAGCCCGCACCTGTTGATATGCTGATCGGTGCTGACATTTTTTGGTATTTAATAGGGTCCGAGCAGATTAAGTTAGGTGAACGTTTACCCACAATGCATGAAACTAAATTAGGTCGGGTACTAGCCGGTCCTATGTACGATATGCCTACGCCACAACAAACTTTAAACTGTTTCATTCATTGCAATCAAATAAGCACTTCCGACAATTTAAATGAACAGTTAACAAGTTTTTAGCAGCTTGAACAGATACCGCAGCCCACTAAACAATACACGGATATAGAATCCGAGTGTGAACTCCATTTTACAACGCACACATACCGTGACCAAGACGGCAGGTTTTGTGTGCGTCTACCTTTATTTACCGAACCCGATTGTTTAGATAATTCATTTAAATTAGCTAAAAAGGCTTAGAGAAACGTTTTAGTAAAAATCCTCAACTCAAGTCTCTTTACCAGGAATTTATCACTGAACATTTAAAACTAGGTCATATATCTGAGCTTAGTGATAAATTTCCTAATCCCTCCTTTTATGTACCTCACCACGCAGTGCTCAAGCCTACGAGCGAATCAACAAAACTTCGTGTTGTCTTTGATGGCAGTGCTCGTACTACATCGGGCTACTCGGTTTGCAGATGGTAGGTCCATACATACAAGACTCGCTATTCAATATCTTATTAAGATTTAGGTCTTACAAATATGTACTAACCGGTGATATCGAAAAAATGTACAGGCAGGTATTTTTAAACGAGTGCGACCGTTATTTGCAATTAATTCTATGGCGAAACAATGTGAATGAGCCTATAAAGACATATATGTAGATTAAACACTGTTACCTACGGTTATTCGAGCGCTAGTTTCTTGAGTACGCGTTGCCTATGGCAATTAGGCGAGGAATGTTCTGACAAAAGAATTAAAAATATAATTCAGAACGACTTCCTGGTCGACGATTTGTTGACAGCGCCGGATTCAGAGGTTGATTTATTATATATTAAAAAATCTGTTCAGCAATCTTTAGCTGCAGGTTGTTTTCCTTTACGCAAGTTTCACTCCAATTCAACCGCTTTATTAAGTGAAAACTCTAACCCTCAAGGAAGTCTAATTATAAGCTCTTCTTTATATACCCTAGGAGTAGGTTGGGACTCCGCGACTACATTTTCCCTCAAATTACTTAGTCAATGATGAAAATCCTACTAAACGGTCAATATTATCTGATTCATGCAAGATATTTGATCCTTTAGGTCTTCTATGTTTAGTAACAATAATACCTAAAATTCTAATACAAAAATTACGGTTATCTAAAATATATTGGGACGAGTCCGTCCCTGACCCCATTAAGCAATCGTGGCATTCTTTTGTTCGACAGCTGTATTATTTAACTTCGCTTCAAATACCGGCTTAGGTGGCAAGTCACCCTAAAAAAAACTCACCCATAGGTGAGTTTCCACTTTTTAAAATTTTTAGTAGGTTTTTCACCCACTTGGTGAAATGAGTATGGGTGAGTTTACTACTTCAGAATTGAGAGGTGGTCAAATCATCCTACTAGTGTTTGCTACACGCTATCAATTGTTTCATTCCTATTTTGTGCGAATATTCCATATGTTAAATAAGGCTCCGTGTAATCAAAAGAACCCCTTTTTTCAATATTTATATATTTCGTGTAATTATAACCCGTGTTAGATGTACAATATTAAGCTAATTGAAAAAGTTGCATTAAACTTAAAACTAAAAGTATCACCATATCTAAAAAAAGGAACAGTTACACTATTAAAACATATTAACATTGTGTCATAATATAATAAGAAAATGAAAATAAATATTACAAAATAATGTTGTTTCACAAAAGTAATTAAAAATATCAAATACTTTTCATGAAGTAAGAATATGAAGTCATATACATTTTAATTTTTCTATACAACGTCCTAAGGTGATCACGCCATTAATTAATTCTTTAATTGTTTTATCTCTATATTTCTAAGACAACAATTTCAAAACGTTAAATGATAATTTTCGTCTTGCATTAACGCTTTTAATAACACGGCAATATTTGGTTTGGGTTTAACTTTTTTATTTAGCCGTGAATTCCATGACTCTGATACATTATTCGTCTTATATTTCACGTTATGAAAACACCACTTATCTGACAAATAAGCACTGCAATCAAGTCATGTTTTCTCAAAATAATTCGAAAACGCTAGAGTATTGGTGTAAATTTTCAAATTTTCACCGGAGACGTATATCCAGCCATCTAAGGTATATTCCTTTGGAAGATATGCTAGAGCATTGCATCTTCTGACATGGGATTTGCTCACCTTTGACTTTGTTAAACTGAATTGTTTGGCTTTTCTCCAAATAGCTTGGCTGAAATGATTTATAAACGCGGCTTTCTGAATTTAAACTTTTTTTAAATAAAGCAAAAGTTTTGAATTCGGAATGCCGCGCGCGGGAGATTGTACTATTGCTTTTAGGTGTTTTTTTCTACGCATAAATCTATTTCAGATGTTACACTATCCAAAATTTATAATACTATTTTAATAAATAAATGTATACCTAATACATGTACATAATTGTGTATATAATTAATTAAATATAAAAATATTCCACGATTAAAACATTAAAATTACAAAATGATTATAGGATATACCATAAACAAAAGAGTACATACATTTATAATTTAATCTCTTTTAAACCATAAACAAAATACTTACGAAAGATATTTTACATATTTTTTGTTGTTTTACAAAGAAAATTATTCCTAATTTCTATAGTTAGCAGATAAACATTACGTCATCATGTAAGTACGAAGGTATCATTTTATATAAATCAATTTGAGCCACGAGTTGCAAGCGACTATACCTATAGGTATTTTTGTATGATACCGGTAGTTATACTGCTTATATTTTTATGAAACGGCAAACCAGTTAAATTTAGTAAGCTTGCATTATAATGAACAAGGGTGGTTACAATTATAATTTCACGAACTATAAATATTGATAAAAGGTGTTATCTTTTGATTACACGGACCCTTATTGAACATACGGAATATTCACACAAAATAGGAATGAAACAATTGATAGCGTGTAGCAAACACTAGTAGGGTGATTTGACCACCTCTTAATTCTGAAGTAGTAAACTCACCCATACTCATTTCACCAAGTGGGTGAAAAACCTACTAAAGATTTAAAAAAGTGGAAACTCACCTATGGGTGAGATTTTTTTAGGGTGACTTGCCACCTAAGCCAAATACCTCGCTGTGTTTTGTGTAACTCACCTAGCTATATTGAAATGCATTGTTTTTGTGATAGCAGTATGAATGCATACGCGTCTTGTGTTTATTTAAAGTCGATAATTGAGACGGGTGATATTGCCGTTCGTCTTTTATGTGCTAAGGCGCGCGTAAGTCCAGTCACTAAGTTAAGCATCCCACGTTTGGAGCTGTGCGCTTCAGTCTTAGGCGCTCAGCTCGCCACAGCGGCTGCCAAGACCCTAAGATGTAAAATAAGGCGCACTTACTTTTGGACTGATTCATCCATTGTGTTAGCGTGGCTCAGGACAGATCACAATAAATTAAAAATCTTCGTATCTAATCCACTATTCTCGAATTAACAGAAGGCGCTGAATGGCGTCATGTCCCCACCGCGCTTAACCCAGCTGATTATGCGTCACGCGGTGTCGACGCGCACAAGTTAAACAACTTAGATATATGGTGGAACGGACCGCCATTCCTTTACGAATCGGAATGTAAATGGCCGCAATTTAATATTAACATTTGCAGCGATATTCCTGAAATAAAAATTAACCTAACATGCACACGAAACGTGAACGATTAATAATCACAAAATTGCTTTGTCGTAAAAGGTTCGAATTCAGAACACCGCGCGCGGGCATTTTTGATTTCAGTCGGTAGTTCTTATTGATTGCGATTTTTTTTTAAATTTTGTAATTTGTGAATTACAGGGAAATAATAACTTTTCATCTACCTATAGGTTTTATGTACCAGTGTGAAATTTCTGTTATTGGTAAGTTTTTAGTGTTTCTCTTATTTTAAAACTTAGGATATATATTACAACTAGTCACACCGTAATAGCGTTGTGTACCTACTATCTAACTCCCTCCGCGCGTAGCGCTCATAGCGAGACTTGACTTGCCATTCGTAACAGATTGGCAAAGTTAAGCAACGCTTGCACAGGTCGCCACTTGGATGGGTGACCGTGTGTGGCATTTACAACTGAGCGCTACTGTGCTTCCGAGGGCACGTAAAGCTGTCGGTCCCGGTCCTTGTCTAAGGACAAGGATCGTTAGGCCATGTCGGAGGCCTTAGGGTGGTCTGAAAACTCCGACACCAAAGTTGGCCACCACTCACACGAAAAACAAACAAACTCCAACCCTCCTTGTAAATGTTATTGTTGTAAAGAAAAGGGATAGAAGATACCTATGTTTGATAAGAAATTAAGTGTTGTAAGCGTAGAAGTTTTCTGGGGTATTGAGTATTAACCATATTAAAGGACCGCATGCATAAGGCTGCTACCTATAAAGCCTTTCGTATTGTATGGCGCTGAGTGTTGGGCTCGAAGACGGATGAGAAACACTTGCATGTAGAAGGGATGAGAATGTTACGATGCATATGTGTAGTGAATTAGGAATGAGTATGTTAAACATAGTCTGAAAACATTGGGTTTGTATGTAGGTAAATAAGTGATAAATATGAAAGAAGAAAGAGGCCAAGGAAAATATATAAAGGATAGGCGAAAATAAATGGACTTTGCGAGAGGATGGATATGAAGAGAAAGTAGGTAGAGGACGGGCGATAGGGAAGTATGGAACAGAAGGATTTACTACACTGACCTAATATATACCTGACTAAATAAATTGGGACCACGGCAAGAGAATGACATGTTTGTAAAGTACAAGTCTATAAAGTTTAAACTGGTCGATACAGCACTAAACGAAACGTGCCGGATCATTACCGGATGCCTTAAACCGACCCCGGTACCAATGCTGTATCCTCTGGCAGGAATAGCGCCATCAGAGGTTCGCAGAGCTGTGGCAAGCGCCAGTGAAAGAACGAGAATGGAAAGAGACTCACGACACCCTTTGCACAACAACACCTTGGTGCCGCAAAGACTGAAAAGCCGCAATAGCTTTCTAAGGTGTGTCATTCCACTCAATGAAGAGCGAACACAGGCAAGGCATAGACTGTGGCGGGAAAGTGCTTCCCTACCCACTCCATTCGTCCCGCTTGCTGAAAATCCGCCACCTGGACATGGGCTGCCTTGGCTGATCTGGAAGTCGTTAAATAGACTTAGGACACAGGTTGGCCGAAGCAAAAAATACTTGCTTCGGTGGGGATTTACAGATCATACCAATCTGGAGTGCAAGTGCGGTGCCGTTCCACAAACAATGGGACACTACTATCTTGTCCTGCGTGCACTAACACCTGCACGCTACAGGAACTTATGGACGCTACTGAAAATGCCATACTCGTAGCTAAGTTCTGGGCTGACACAATTTAGTTTGCCATCGACACGCTAAGAAGAAGAAGTTTAAGTTTTTAGTTTATAGAACATTTGTTTTAAAGTTTAAGAGGCCGTTCCAAAATTCACGGACTGCGTGAATAGGTATTTTACGCCAAGCGCGCGGCCAACGCGATCGAGGTGTCAATGTGTGCGTCTGTGTAGCCCAACAAAATCTACCTTGCAGTGAACTCACGGAGACAAAACAAATTGATACTTTGACCAATAAATTTTATGATTGTAATACAAAATTATTTTGGCTAACGTAGTTTGATGTTTGAATGTAATAATTCCAGGTAGATTCCATTTTGTTGTTAAAAAAAAGCCGACTTCAAACAGTCGTAGAAACATGCAATCTCATTTACCTACTTAGATTACAATAAATACTAATTCTAGTTATTCTGTTATAAAATCCAAAATACAGAACCGATTTCGGAAAACTTTCTATGAGACCAAGCTGGAAATAATATCATTATATCCTATGAAATAAAAATAAATCCAAATCGGTCCATAAATGATGTAATGCATCATTTATGGACCGTGTGAGGTAACAGACATTAAAAAATATGAAAAAATAATACAACTGAATTGTGAACCGCCTCCGTTTTGAAGTCGGTTGAACATATTAATATACAATATAAATGAGATGTTACTTGAGCTGAAAAAGTAGCTGATATTTTTCTGGGCTATCCATCTCCTCATTTATTGTACTATTACAAATCAACTGATAGCCATCATCGCCGCTATGTACTGTTTGCTAAAATAAATAAGAAAAATTGGGCAAGTGCGAGTCGGAGTCGCGCACGAAGGGTTCCATACCAACATTTATAAAAGAAAATCACGTTTGTTGTATGTATACTTAAATACTTTTTAACAAATTGCTTAAAAATTACGTTTGTTGTATGGGAGCCTCCCTTTATTATTTCTTTTTTTAAATTTAATTATTTATTTTGAAAGGTAATATACAACTACATATTCTGTGAAAATTAAAAGCGTCTACCTGTTACAGTTAGTAATTTTGAGCAAAAAATACGAAAAAAAACACGTTTTTTGTATGGGACCCCCCCTGAATATTTTTATTTTTAGTATTTGTTGTTATAGCGGCAACCAAAATACATAATTTGTGATTGTGCTTTCTAGCTATCACGGTTTATGAGATACAGCCTGGTGACAGACAGACAGACAGACAGACAGACAGACGTATTGACAGACAGATAGCGGAGGCTTAGTAATAGGGTTCCGATTTTTACCTTTTAGGTACGGAACCCTAAAAAGTAACGTCTTAATGTTTTGTCACATGTTGTTTTCAATATCATGCTGTCACCATTTATAACTAGTGATCGATGTTTATAACACAAGAATCATATACCTACGTACCAACATTTAATTTTTTTCTGGCAGGAAGTATTTAATAATCAAACCTTATAGTACAAACCTCTTAGACGGTGATTGAGTCATTATTAAAAACAAATTTTTTGCTGGAACTTTATAAAAATGTTGCAAAGGAAATCAGCTGTTTCATACAAAATTGAACTTTGACATTAATTTCATTTATTCATTTCGGCTGTCTGTGCTATATATTCCTAAGAGGTTTACACTAAGTAAACAAATAAGTAACGTTGTATACAGTATGTAAAAAAACCCTTAACGAAAACTGAAATCCCATGTTGTACCAATCACTACGGACATTTTTACTTCGGCACCATACCTGGGCAATTACTGGTTCAGGAGACATTGAGGCTCAAAGTTAGTATGGAATTTTTCTAATTAGGTACAAAATCGATGCATTTACTCCACCAATATGTTCTTTAGACGCCCTATGACCCCATGGATAAGTAGTTATTTCGAGTATAGCACGCACGCGCTTTTAATTACGGTTTAGAAAATGTGAAAACTTAAAAATATTCGTTTCCCAGGTATCATTCTTGGTAAGTATGACTTGGCAGTCATGTACACAACCAGTAGACTTCGGCTTGGTGATTACACAATATTCTTAACTAATCTGCCATAAGGCGCTAAAACTATCAAGCCATACCCAATGGCTAGATGAATAGCCTGTCGTGGGTCGTAATTGAAAACTTGCTCCAGTCATTAACCACATATGTGACAATGTCTGAACGCACCATCGCTCTATCTTGTGTTCCGTACATTAAATAAGAGAGAGAACGAAACAAACATGCACCGTCACCAACAATAGGAACGACAGTACATTCTTCAACTTCTCAGCGTCCAGATTTTCTTAAGCCATTTTAAAAAAGTCTAACCGACCAAACCTACGCTCAAACTAAACGAAAACAAAATAAATACCAAATACAAAGCTGAGTCTATATCCAAAACTACTTAACCGAAACAAAGCAAATGCAATCCAATGCAATCCAATACATTCCAAGAAAAGAACAGCCAAAATCGTCAAATATACTTAATCCGCTAGAAATATTTAGGTATGGTATGTACTATACAGCAACCAAAACGATTTAACGACCAACAACATCCAACCAACTGCGTACAACTAACCTACCTGACGATGAACGTTAAACAATAACTGGAGAGGGTCATTAATCCGCAAAAAATCTTAACACCTCGATTAAAAAAATTACGTAACTGCACAACGCTATCTATTTGACGACCGGTTGGCGCAGCGGGAACGTAAGCGACTGCTACGCCGAAGGTCGCGGGTTCGATTCCCGCTCAAGTCATACATTTGTGTGCATGAACATGGATGTTTGTCTTGGTCTGGGTGTTTCTATGTATAATATGTATGTATTAAAAAAAAAAGTATATATGTATGTTTATCCATTATCTAGTACCCATAACACAAGCTCTGCTTAGCTTGGGACTAGATGGTGATGTGTGAATGTGGTAGAATATTATTATTATTATATTGTCAACATTTATAACTAAAATTATTTTGTTCGTCTTAATTTATTCATTCCACTAAGTACTGATAGTTCAAAATAATACATTTACATCCTCCACTATCCCTTATTATATCCCCATGGGGGTTGAATTTATCAAAATCATATTTAAGCGGACGTCTTCATCATAGTAGCTCCAATCTTTAATTTCAGTTCAATCAGTCGAAAATTTATACAAGCTTTCATCCCCTTAGGGTCGAAATGTATCAAAATCCTTTTTTAGGGGATGCCTACGTCATAGTAGCTATATGCATGCAAAGTCTCAGCCCGATCAGTTTAAAATTGACAAAGTTTCATACAAACTTTCATCCCCTATTTTATCCCCTTGGCGGTAGAATTTATCAAAACTCTTTCTTAGCGGATGCCTACGTCATAACATCTACCTGTATGCCAAATTTCAGTCCGATCCCTGCAGTGGTTTGGGCTGTGCGATGATAGATTACTATGTCAGTCAGTCACCTTTGAGTTTTATATATATATTTAGGTACAATTTCTGACATTCATAAGAGTCACCTTGTGATCAAGTGAATATAGTATTTTTGAATTTTGCGGTATTTATTTTATAAGAGCATCGATTTCGTTACCATTATTTTAATATACATATTCAACAATAATAACTCACATCAAGAAGGGTTTGTCGCGCTATAAATACAGTGGTGTTTACAAGGCACGCACACAGACGCAGTGACAACGGCAAACGGCACACGTCCTACCTCGATGAGCGCTCAGCGCGGTCTAAAGTTCCGTAGACGCGTACAGGATTTATATAACGATTTCTGGCTTCGTTTAAAAATTAATTTAAAATATTTGTAATCACATTCAGAAGCTGATTTTTTTTTCCTAGCAAGGTATTATATCAAATCTTATTAGAGACTATTTGTTTTTTTATTTCTTAGTGTATTTTATGTGATAAAAAATAATCTATTTAGACGTAAACTGACAATTTAATAACATTTTACGTAACATTTTTTGGTTTATTTCTGAATGAAACCTAACATTCTGGCACAATCATACCAAGGGGCAGGATCTTGTTATGTCGTAGATGCATTTAAAAGTTAATTATTTACATTATTTTCGATGTCATGGACCATCGCGTAATGCTCATAAAATGATTTCTTCAAAACATGCTTTGCGGAAACTTGATTTTTCTGTTGTAGGTAATCAAACACTTATTTTTACTACAGTCATACAATAGTAAACGAAGTGATCTAATAGTATCATCGTTAATTTCTTAATTTGTTGATATATCTGAGTCACAATCACGTATCTCCGCGCGTGTTAATCGCCAAAATGGCTTAAAAAACGGGAACGGCCTCTTAATACCCAAATAAAGTATTTAATAGCCGTTCAAGTAATTTTCGTATTTTTATTATGCAGCGAGGTCTGTGATAGAGTCTTTGACAATAAAACCTTAATAATGTAGAAACTTAAAATTTTAATAAATTATGGTCGAATTTCGACTACTTTGTCGGCTATCCAAACCACCGGCATTTGGAGTGTGCTGCCAACGTGACGCGCGGACAATTCTTTAGAAGTTTTTTGTTTGGAAGCTGATGTATATGAAATGGTTCTCAGATACAATTTATCAAAATCTACACAATGTACGTTCAGGGTTGGTTAAGTTATTTTCAGTATTCATAATTACCAACAAGTTATTCTTATTATATAACAAAGCACAGTTTGGCACAAATATACGAGTATCACAAACAACTCGTAAGGAGTTGATTTCAATTAGAAAGTACATACAATTCTTCCTTATTTTAATTAATAGCGACACACATCCTGTATTTACAATGCGCGGCGGAGTGCGTGAGCGGTCTCGGGTTAATAACTCAACACGATTCTTAGCAAATGAGTTAATAACGTTACTGAGTTGTTTCAGCCCCCCTCCCGACATACCTCACCCCCGTCATCGCCCTATACGAGCGCCAAAAGCGCTTCAATGTAAATAAATATATTAACACACGACTCAATTTACGTTGTTTGCCCTCCCGTATTCTTACTTACCTATCATGTATATGTTAGTGTGTGTACGCTCGAACTGTCAAAGTGTCTGACGTCACCGAGTAACGTGCGAAAAATAATGAGACGGCTATCTGATATGTTTTCGAGGGATAGTGTTCCGTATTATGGTATCTACACAAATCATCAATCTTAGGAATAGATATCAAAGTTAATGAAATACGTTCGTCCTTGGTAAAAGTAATAGTAGCTGTAACTTAGAGTGTATGTTGATTGTTTAGGGTTTTATTTTTAATAGCAAAAGCTAACCACCAATATTTACAACTGGACCGGATCGAAATTGCACTGGATTTGAGACGATCGTCGACGGAAATTATAATTCTGCATTATTATAAAGCTGGTGTGCTCCGAATGTTGTAGGTTCGATCTTCATACCTATAATAACACTTTTTGTGATCCACAAATATAATTTCTAGTCTTTGTGTCTGTCAGTTGAATGTTTGCAAAGTCCTTTGAGTTACAAGAGTAATTCCTAGTGAGACTATCGTTAAAAAATATGGTTACAAGATCGCCGATCATGTTAAAGGTATCATATATCCAATATTTTATGTGTGTGTATAAGTATACGTGTGTGAGTATGAAATTCGCCAGTCCCCCGAGTGGTGGCATTAAAAAGTAAATTTACACATTCAATATTGATGTAGTTTGTTCGTGAAATAAGTGTCGCGTTTATCTATCGCGCTGAGGTAAATTTAATTTGTGGTTGCTCTGACGGACTGAAGGTTTACTTATTTGGGTTTTTTAACATTTGAGGGTCTTCAACATTATTTATTAGTATATTGATGGGAGAAGAGCGGTTGACATCGGCGGTTCTTTAAGCGTTACCAATGTGTAAGGATGAGGAAAGAAGGAAGAGACGGAGCGTAATAAAATACTGAAGTATCTGCTAAACGACTATTATTGTATTAACCAATCAAATTCGAAATACCGTGTCCATCGTGCAAATGCGAAGACTCCAACACTAGGACATCTGACGGAACTAGGATGAACGATGAGATGCTCAATTGCCCTATAAGATGTTACACACGTGTTATATGTAAATTATTCAAGTTTTCAAGAACAGTCCAGTCCAGCCAACCACAGTCGTCTGTTGTTGGCTAGACGAAAGATTGCCTAGGGAGGCAAGATCATCACGTCAAAAGTTGTTCTTTCTAGTTTGAGGAACCATGCCTTGTTACTGCGTCGTAGATTTTTATGTAAATCTGAAACAAACATTCATCTGTCTATATAAAAGGCATGTCCTGTTTGACATACGAGTATCATCGCGGCTCCTAAACAACTGAAGCTAGAAACATGAAATGTGGACAGTGAGTTCTTTTTATGACAAAGGATTTTTTTTATATTACTCAGCTAAGGGGGTCAAGTAGGAGTAGAAGGTTTGAGAAAATAGCTGGTAATAGATATAAAATACATGTTTTACTTCCAAGGCGCTACTAGAATGGCGCTATGCGGCGCTGTGAGCTGTCTCGTGTCAGATTACACCGGAGCTACACTACAATCCGATAGACGTTGCGCTTCTAATTCTTGGTATTATTTATTGTAACAAGACGTACTTAGACAAGTTCATTTAGCGGGTCTTAATCGCGATAATACAATAAGATATTTAAGGATTTTATTGCAAACCGCTACGGGCCGGAATATGTGATGATTATGACGTACTTTGTTAGAGGCAAGTAAGATATGCTTGATAGTTGCCCTAAAAGACTGAACACTGCAGTGGTACTTTATAAAGCAAACCTCAAATGTAGGCGCTTTCGCTGTTAGTTAAGTGGTTTTTTATAAGCATGCGCAGATTTACGGCCTCACTTTGACATGTCAAGCGTGCATTTCATGGAGGCAAGATCGAAAAGGAAAAAGCACATACCGAGTAGAGAGTCTAAACGTCCTCCACCCTTGCTTTTGTGAGAAGATGGATGGATGGATTTAACATTTCTAAGGTGTTAAAGATCGTACAGTACCGCAGTTGTCTCAACACTGCTATACGCGGATCCAAACTGTATGTGTCACTAAACTTTGGATATAAATTGAACCATTTGAGAATTTGTATAATTTGAGTTATTATACTTAAGTAGTTCATAATTGGTGGTGGTGGTAGAGGTACGTGGTCTTCGTGTTGTATAGCTTACAGTTAACACTTAAAATAAACAAAGTTTATTTATGTAAACATTTTAAGCAAGCTTGTCCTTTCCCATGTGGATAAAAGCGCGTGTCTATATTCTTAACAATGTAACAAAAGCAACAAGAAACTATCACATACTTACACAAGTAGCGGCGTTGTTAGGAAGACATTCCGTATGCATCAGGATACATTACGCTTCGTACGTCCGTACGTATAAGCAGCGAACCAACGTACTACGAGACTATTAGTTACAATGTAAGTAGTACTTGCCTCTTGTAATATTACAGCTATCGTATAGAATTTATTGTATTCTATGCAACGGTTATAGTAAGGATTTTGAATGAAGAAGGCATGTCAAGTAACAGTTTTATTTTAGTTGGAAATATTTCGAGAGAAGCTCCAACCCGTGGCACAAAATGATAGAAAATTCAGTTTCTATTCTAGACTACAAACGGGGAAAAGACATCGTAAAATTTGTAAGAGATACAACATTCGATGGAGATATGGGTATATAATTAAATTTCTGCAAAATATCGCCATTATGGCTATGATGTACCTCTGTTTTAAGGTGCCGATATTTCGGCATTCTTGCAAGCGTCATGATCACGGACGCATTGATCTACCCAGTCTTATTTTAATTATATGATAGAGATATAATTATGTAAAGTCGATGTACATATAGTGCTCATATTATCTATTTATATAATTATACTATTTAACACCTTTTATATCCATATGTATTAATATTTATGTTTATTTATATGTACTATTTTATCTAAACACGTATCATATCTATATATTTATTTTTATTTGATGTTTATGTTTTATTGTACCTATCTTTTATATATTTACTGATATCATAAGCGTGAGTCACTAGAGGGACTGGTTGAAAATCGGCGCCAGGCATTCCCCTAGCTTAAGCTGAACCAGGTCCATTTTTTGGCTGCACGCAATGTCTTTGTCTTATTTTGTCATGTATCTCTTCTATTTTTATAATTTTTTTGACTTGTTTAGTTTTCTGTTTGATTTATTTTCTTCTTTTTATATTTATGTTTCTTTTTTTGTCTAAATTGTTTCTTTATTTTTTGTTTCCTTTTTTGTTATGTGTATGCTAAAAATAAGTAAATCTTTATATTTATTTAAGAATCCATTTGGAAATAAGAGACAATGTTCCTGTTATTGAACAGATTGGGTTTGTCATACTAACTAACATATAGTAAAATACTATTGGAACAAATATTCGTACGCAGTATTTTTGCCTCGTGGATCAGGAGATCATACCACTTGGTTTCCACCCGAGCAGATTAAATCCTACTTTACCTGAAGCGACTTCACACCTAACAATAACAAACACTTCATCTCCACACCCACACATACATAACCTTGTATATGAACACTATCACGTTTGTGTGGAGGCTACGTCTCGGCCCTCATCAGTGTCCTGCTGTACGGTACCTCACTGTCCCTCAGCGCCGCCGCACCTCCAGGTGATTTATGACACTTTTTATTTGAACAAGAGCCCCTCATTCATTCCCTTCCGACCATAATTGAAAACTGCTACATAAGTACTATAAAGCTTCACTCACATGTCCCATTTGTGTGTATGCTAAGTGGGAAGAGCTTTTTCGGTATCAAACTAAAATATGTAAAATACTAGTGAGGTAGTCCCCAAAGGTATTATCAAAAGTGCATATTAATACATTTAAAGGATAATATAAAAATATTTGCGCGATAGATGCGCGTCTATTCGCTCGTACTTCCCAATGTTTTTTTTATTATGGACTTCTACATGCTGTTTGTACACGTACGTTGTTGACGAATAGCTGATTGGTGGGATGGCTATTTTGGAATGTCTATCTACATTACCTGCTGTCTACCGTATTATGGATTCTATGATACACACTTAAGGTTAGTTTGAAAAGGGTTATAACTAGACATTGCTTGCGGCTCCGCCCGTGTGAATTATGCACCTAAACTTTAGTCAGGAATCACAAAATCTTTTGGTAAAACAGTCACAAAAATCCGTTTGATAGTTTCTGAGCTTATCGCGTTTAAACTTAAAGACAGGCGTGGACTTCATTTTATTATGTACCTATAGATTACATACATACATACATAGAAACATACATTCTTAGACTCACGCCTTTTTCCCCGAAGGGGTAGGCAGAGGCATATTAAACGCCCACTTATCCCCAGTGTTTTGATCCCACGTAATAGGTGGCGAGCCTATTGCCGCTTATCGGGATATTTTGTTTGCCAGAGCCTCGTCCGTTGATCGGCAGGTGCACCACTTGCAGGTGAGGTTGGTTTGGGATCCTAAGTTCTTGGTGTGAACCTTATGCATAAGACTATAGATTAAGTTAACCATAACCTGAAATGTGACAAGTAATAGCCGCAAGTCTAGAAAATATTCAATCTGCAGGAATAATCTGCTAGTTTACATACTTAGTTAATGCAATGTGGAGCCCAGATTAAGTGGCTGTGTTAGAATTACAACAACCGCTTCATAGCATAATCGATCGTAAATACACTAGCTGCCTGTGTGAGTTGGCTCTGAATAGTGTATTACACGTAACACAGTGCGCCTGATAAATGATCGCCGGTGAGCGCGATGTTGACTTTGATGCCACTAATAATGAGAGTATCGAAACCAACTTTATAACGGCTTGTATGACTGTGGTGTTACTTAGTAGGTTCATGATGTCCTTGGTGACGTATAATCTTGTAAGTTTCACATATGCACATTATTAAAATATATACGTATAAGTTTAAATATAAACTCATGTAAGTTTTAGGTCACCGTCCGTTAAGCTTACCCGTTACCGTCGTCTAAGTAGGTGGGTCGAAGTGGTGAGAAAATTAGGACGTAGACCCTACATATGTTGGAAATGCGATTAAAATAATTAAATAAACTCAACCGATCTACGCAAAGCGCGAAAGTAAAGAATTTATAATAGTTTGCCGAGCAGCATGTTTACTTAAGTAAATTGACGTATTTAAGTACATATATAATATTACAAATGACGTTCAAACTGGTGCAGATATAAAATCGTTACAAAAAGCAACAAAGTTTCTTTATGAACATAAAATTAATATTTACCAAGTATTATCCATAATTTATATCGCCGACACAATGTATTGCAGCCAATGCATTGTATGAGTCGAGATTTTACTGTCGCACTACATACAGCTAGAAATGAATTTAACAACTATCCTGATACAATTTTGCTATTGTGCTAGTTGCGAGTTGACTAAGGGCCGGTTGTTTTAAATGGTTGGTTAACGTAACATACGTACGTTAAATACTGACGATTACGTGCCATGTTTAACGTACGTAAAATACAAAGCGTTGTTTCACAGCAAAAACAACCGACCGTCAAAGTTATTCGAGTTGCCAGTATAAAGCAATACTTTAGCCCAAGAAAAGTGGTTGGGAGATTTTTGTAGTATGGGAACATTGCGCTGTTAACGTCAACTTATGGTCAACTTCATCTAAAAGCGGGAATGGCTAGGTACCTATTTGTGTTGTTTAGTTTTGAGTGCTTGTGATTTTGTAAACAATAAATCCAAACAACACCGATTTTATATTAAATAACTGACACATATTTTGATACCTACGTTCTTTGTTCCTTAATAAATATGGATACTTTTCACCAAAGTACCTAAGTATTTTAATAAACACCAACACCATAATTTGTGTAACTTTAGGATTTCACGTGGTATTTTATTGTTACGTTATTTTACTGAGAACGTGCAGTAAATTTCTCAAAACTAGAGAGAGACCGATTTGAATCTATGATTGAGAAATATAAGGAAATATTGTTTTCCAAAAAGCGATTTGACGTGTTAATAATATAACTATTACCATTGATACACGGTATCGTGTTATAAATTCCTGCTCATGCCATAGGTTAAGATATACGCGCACTCACGCGCGTAGGTGCGTTTTGTAGATTCACGCACGGCGGCTCTCATTTATTCGCCGTTCTCTGTGGTGGTAGTGCAGTACTGAGCGTCACGATAGTTTTGATAAAAATGGTTAATAGTGTGGAACTCATTCAGGAGGCTGCCGTTATACTAACTGTTTGGTTTTTGTACGGTCAAATTAAAAGAAATCGTGCCTATAGAAGATACTGGGTACATCCTTATTTACAAACAAGATCTTTAAATGGGTCATTTGTTCAAAATTATTGGGACCTTAGAAAATATGAAGAAAAATTCTTCAACTACACGCGTATGATAACTACATCTTTTGATTGAATAAATTTTGCTCAGCAAAATTCGAACAGGTATTAGTGGAAGAGATACAAATTTTCGTCTTTGTATTACGCCAGAAGAGAAGCTTTGGGTAACATTGAGGTAAGTAAATAATTTCAATTTTCAAAATACATATTAAGTTAACTATATCGATATTATTATAGTTAAACCCAGGCTATTATATACGAATAAAACTAGTGATTTTGATTTATTGTGCGTTTATTTATCAAAATTTGTACTGCAGTCACTGTTATGGAATATTAATTAGTACTTATATTCTAATACGCATCAGTATACTATTATAATCACAGCTTTCATTCTTGGAAGTGTTTAGATACTTACTTGCTAATCACAATTAGATAGAACCACTAAATATATATTCTACTACTCTTTTATGACTCTACTAATCACAGCTTTAATTTCTAAAATCACAAATAACTACTCACTTGCTAATCACAATTTGTAGCCCACGAGATAGACACTCTACTAATTTTTAATGACTCTACTAATCACAGCTTTAATTTCTAAAATCACAAATAACTACCTACTTGCTAATCACAATTATGAACCCACGAGATATTATTCGACTTATTTTTAATGTATCTACTCTACTAATTACAGCTTTCATTCATGAAATCGCGAATATAGTTCACAAAAAAAGTTCTTAGCCTTTAAGTAAGCCAGTAATCGCAGTTACTATAATAATTAAGTAATATTTATTTTGTTAACTTTTTGTACCTTATATCTTAAGTTTTTTTTTTGTAGCGTATTAGGTAGTTTTAATTTTCGAACAATGGTAAAAGTTCAGATTCCTCGGAATCTTCAGTATTTACGGACATTGGAGATATTTGATCTTCCATTGCCAATGTGGAGTTTTCCACAAGTGATTGCTGATTATTGGAAAAGTTTCTTTCAATATATTCTTCAGCTGGTAGATTAAAACTGGATCAGGAGGGCTAATTACTTGGACGCCTATTTTCCGTACATTCTCTGTGAGGTTTAGTGTAGTAACCACCATATTGATTTGAATAAGTGCCGTATTCATAATAATCGGCGCCTTGTACTTGTTGGAAATTGCATTCCTCATTTTGTGCTTCCAAGATACATTTTATTATATTTATCTTTATCTTTGGCTTTAATCTTTGAGGCACCCTTTTAAAATCGTCAACCAATGACCACATAAATTGTCGATCAGAATCTTCTTCATCAGTCTTTCGTTGCAACGTAGATTTTAAAACGTTCACAAGTTCACTACCAATTTTATCGGTTGGGTCACTGTTTTTGGTTTTCTTTGGTTTCGGTGGAATTATGTTACTACCATGTTGCTCTTCAACTGGGTCATTGTTTTCTTGATTTGCCATACTGTTGTGCGTTTTATTCATTGATACTACTGGTAAGAGAAACAAGAGTTGTTTATAATATTTGTATTTTTTATGCATAGCAGCTGATCCGCTCTTGGTAGTAGCTAGTTCCCGCCGTTGTTTAACAAAACCATCACGAAGCGTTCTCCAATTTTTTTGAAGTAATGTTCCTAAAACAAAATAAAAAAAAACTCTTATATTTCATATACTTAGCAAGCGGTTGCTCGTTTATTGAGCTTCATTTCAGCCACAGAATAGGATTATCAACCATCAGAAAAATCGTGGAAGAGGTTTGCACAGCCATTTGGGACTTCATGAGAACAGAATGTTTTCCTGAGCTTTCAATAGCCTTTCCAACAACGGGCAAATTTTCCTCATGTGATTGGAGCTATTGATGGAAAACATGTCAGAGTTTACAAACCATCCTTAACAGGATCATTGTATTACAATTACAAACTTTTTTTTTCAATATTGTTATTAGCCATTTGTGATTCTAATTATAAATTCATTTTCATCGATGTTGGTGCGTATGGTAAATGTAGCGATAGTACTGTTTTTCAGAATTTAATATTTTACAAAAAACTTAGGGAATTTAATCTTAATATACCAAAAGAATCGAATATTCCGGGAGTTCCCAATGATCTGCCATATTTTTTCATAGGCGATGAAGCTTTTAGCATTTCCGAACACATATTAAGGCCATATCCGGGGACCAACTTGAATTTTACTAAAAGAATATTTAACTATCGTTTGAGTCGAGCGCGCAGGTATATAGAATGTGCATTTGGAATTTTAACTCACAAATGGCGAATATATCAACGACCATTAGATGTTAACGTAAATTTAGCAATAAAAATTATCAAAGCGTGCTGTTTGCTTCACAATTTCGTAAGAGAAAGGCATGGCGCTAATTTCAACGAAATAGTATTCAATGGTGATACAGAGGGTATGTGCGAAATTCCGAGGGCAAGAGTTCTATCAGGTACACGCAGAAGTGACGCAAGGAATAATTTAGCTGATTTTTTTGTTAATATTGACCCTTTGCCGTGGCAAAACAAATATGCTTAAACTAGCTGCAGCGTTCATAATTGTAATTTACCTATCATTAACTTGTAGTAAATAAAAAAATTAAAACAACTTTTATTAAAACCGTTCTTTTTTTTTCTTCAACCGATGCATTATTATCAGTAAACATATTTATTACTTCCTCCCGTTGTTTCACCTTCTGCGCTCTGTCATTGTATTCATCACATTTCATATTCCAGATAGCTGGGTGATTTTCGATTTCGAATATAAATCGATCGATATCGAGATATTTTCAAACACACACGTCACGCCCATTCAAAATCACGCGCGGCACTGCGGGTTTCGGTGTGCCATACCTTGCGTCTCGCCCCGCACCTACGCGCGGGCGTGCATGTTTCTCCGCGTGTATGCGCGTGATCCGCATGAACGCGCGTGGATGCATTTTCTGTGTGTTAGACTGTGCGTATTTTCCATACAAACGGAGATACTTACAAGCAACGGAAGAACACGCATCCACGCGCTACGCTGCATCATGCGGGGCAGTGTGAGAATCGCCTAAACAATAGAGTCACGATTGTAGTGTGCGATGCACCTTCCCAACTATATAAGCTAATGTAATACTTATTTGATATACATTATACTGTAATCATCGAACCTAATAACATCTTTTATTTACGACACCAAGCCCATCATTGCATGGCGACCCTGCCAGTGCTGCCTTCTGGCAGTACTGAGCCAGTGGTTTTTTTTTTAAAGATAAACGTTTTTGATATTATTTGTGGAATCGACGTACATATATTTGGCGAAGATATTATGAAAATGAAATGGCGTATCGAGCCGTTGCGCCTGTTGCGATTTTCTGGCGAACGATATTATATGACTTGAGACTGCGGAAAGCTGGATTGCGAGGTTGCACGAGGATGATGCAGCCGGGAGCCCTGGGTTTCGGTCTCGTGAAGGCCACACGACGACGATGCCTAGGAGGGCTCCGCGTGAAGCGTGGACACGACACGGTGTCCGTTTCTCACAGTGCCTGAACGTGAACATTGTAAGGTGAACTGTATTTCTTTTTTTTTGTTTTGGTTTTCTTTTTTTTTTCTCAATTTTGCCGCGCGGACAACAATTGATCATTTTGTGTTAGTTTTATTTTTCATATACTCTTTTATGTAGTCGTAATTAGTAATATGAAAGTAAAAACATGCCTGTTGATAATAATATTATATGTTTGTCAATTCAACCCACAACAAATTTGCCAAATTGTTGCCAAATTATAGATTTTTATTCTTTGTTGTTAAAGAAATTATTGTAATCGTCCCATGTAAGAACGCATTCCTAAGTTATTGCGCATAAGGTGTCCAATGTGCAAGCGCCGATATACGATACCTTAGCAACACTACATGTTGCGCACGGATTTGCTTCTTCATTTCTTTTAACTTGCATAAGTAACATTGTTATAATTTAAATTTATGAACATTTTTTGTAAATCTTTGTTGCAATTTATTTTCGATAAACTTAACTTCCAAACGTAATTAGTTAATACATATATTTTATTTATTATATGAAATGTATCAAAGCATTAGTAAATCAAAGATAGATATTCATATTTTACTATTAATATTTTAATTTTCAAGCTTTTATTTTATTGGTGATAACGAATCATAAGTTATAATTAGTCCAGTAGTGTGTTAGTTCGCGCTAATAAAAACGACACCTAGTAAACTTGACACCTATGCTATGATGCAATATCTTAAGGAATGCATTCGTCTAAAAGTTTTGCCACCTGCATGTGATTGTGTGAACATTAGTCTTCTATAGAAATATTATGTTGAATCATGTGGCTAAATATAGTAACAGTATGTACTTATACAAAATTTCATATTTTTGTAATTTATAACGATTGTAACATTTGAGAGTTCATTTTCGTGTAAAAGATTTGAATAATATTTCAATACTTATATACTTGTGATATTTATGGATATTATTTTATGTTTTGGAATAGGGAAAATTGTTCGGATATAGGCACGGTATTAAAAATCTTTTTGTAATCATTAGTATGCAATTAGGTACCGCTGTGATTAGATGGGGATATTGAAAGGTTTATGTTATTTGGAAGCATGGTATTGGAATGAGTAATTTGAAATGAGTGTTTAGATTGCTATAGGAATGTATGACGTTGAAGGGAATATTCAGTAACTAGGTTTTCGACAGCAATTTGGACTGATCACCCAAAAGCGATGTTGGATTCGTATGTACTGAAGTATTCATTTTGAAAGTAAGCATAAATGTTTTGTTATGTAATGCTATTATGAAAGTGGTATTTAAATATAGGTACACAAATTAATAAGGTGAATAAAATGGTTCCCTTCCTTCAGTTTGATCATGGTGCGAACGAGATTCCTCTGTGAAAATTGTTGGAGGCCAAAGAAGCCTTAAATTGAGCCCCTTGTGATAATAAATGATGAATATGAGAAATGAATATTATAAATAAATGATGAAAATGTCCGGCCGGACCGATATTATGATAAGAAAATAAATGTGTACCTTACTGTGTATTGAAATGGATAAAGAATAAAAAATTATGAGATGTTGTGAAAAGTATGTGATAAATGGAAATAAAATTATGTTGATGAGTAATAAAGAGTTGTTGAAAGCAATAAAATCTGATGTTTGTATTTAAATATAAAATGTTATGCAATACCAATACTCTAATGTTACAAAATAATATGTAATAAGATATTTCTTTTCATAGTTCATTCAGATTAAAAAAAAAAAATATATACAATTCAATTTTATATTTCAGTGTTCGTGTTTACTGTTACTGAACTTTTGAGTAAAGAAAATGTGTCAAATTGTGATTTTTTTAAATGTTTGTGTTGTAAACTACTACTACTACGGCCGTTAGCAGTCCACTGCTGGACTTAAGCCTCTCCTAATTAACGTCATAATATAATTGTATACCAAGGATTTTATACATTAGACATACCTGTGTTTTTTTTGTATAATAGTAATATTGAATAACGTATTTTTGGTTCAGATGATATTTTATTCGTAAAATGTTTTTATTGTTCTGATTTATAATAAAATGGTTAAATGATTTATAAATAAAATAATATATTGGTAAAAAAAGAATTAGCCAATCAACATGTTAAATAAATATAAAGCATTATTGTTGTTGTAATAATAGGTATTGTCAACAGTGCATTAGAATTAAGTTATATTTTTGTGTCCTTTTTTAATGAGTGAAGCGTTTTAATTTGTATTGGTCATTCATATTTCTTTTTATGTTTGTTTCAATTATTTCATTGACCAAAATGTTCCATTTAATTTTTTTTTATTAAAATTGTATTACTATAATCTACTTTAAAAAAAAATATGCCTATGGTAACTTTTATTAGAATTTCTTCTCGAATTAAGTTTAGTGAATGTGTTTATGTTATACTTCAAAATAAATATGGAATTAGTATTTCATTTTAGTTTATGTCAATATGGTAAAGTTTCAAAAAATCTCTATTTGTGGTTATTTTCAATAAAATTTTATTAATGCTTTAGGATTAGATATATTGAATATTTTAGTGTTGTTTTTGCGATTATATTAAATAATGAAAAAGATAGGTACACTTTTATCATGATTTTATTGGAAAACTGTATTTTAAATTACATAAAAACATGTATGTAAACATATTTTTTATTTTTATAAACGGGGGAGGTGTAGTGTGCGATGCACCTTCCCAACTATATAAGCTAATGTAATACTTATTTGATATACATTATACTGTAATCATCGAACCTAATAACATCTTTTATTTACGACACCAAGCCCATCATTGCGGTTTAAATCTCACTTAACCAGAAGCAACATCACACCTAACAATAACAAACACTTCATCTCCACACCAACACATACATAACCTTGTATATGAACAATATTACGTTTGTGTGGAGGCCACGTCTCGGCCCTCATCAGTGTCCTGCTGTACGGTACCTCACTGTCCCTCAGCGCTGCCGCACCTCCAGGTGATTTATTACACTTTTTATTTGAACAAGAGCCCCTCATTCATTCCCTTCCGACCATAATTGAAAACTGCTACATAAGTACTATAAAGCTTCACTCACATGTCCCATTTGTGTGTATGCTAAGTGGGAAGAGCTTTTTCGGTATCAAACTAAAATATGTAAAATAGTCCTAAAAATAGTCGTGAGGTAGTCCCCAAAGGTATTTTCAAAAGTGCATATTAATAAATATAAAGGATAATAAAAAATATTTGCACATAAAAATTGTGTTCCATCCAGGTACCTCGTTAAAAAGATGCGCGTCCATTCACTCGTACTTCACAATGTTTTTTTATTATGGACTTCTACATGCTGTTTGTACACGTACGTTGTCGACGAATAGCTGATTGGTGAGATGGCTATTTGGGAATGTCTATCTACACTACCTGCTGTCTACCGTATTATGGATATTATGATACAAACTTAAGGTTAGTTTGAAATTGTTTATAACTAGACTTTGCTCGCGGCTCCGCCCGTGTGAATTATGCACCTAAACTTTCCTCAGCAATCATAAAATCTATTGGTAAAACAGTTACAAAAATCCATTTGATAGTTTTTGAGTTTATCGCGTTTAAACTAAAAGACAGGCGTGGACTTCATATTATTATGTACCTATAGATTAAGTTAACCATAACCTGAAATGTGACAAGTAATAGCCGCAAGTCTAGAAAATATTCAATCTGCAGGAATAATCTGCTAGTTTACTAAGTTAATGCAATGTGGGAGCCCAGATTAAGTGGCTGTGTTAGAATTACAACAACCGCTTGAAATGAAATGATACTTTATTTCGTGTAAACTTTGTATAAAGTGCTTACGAAACGTCAATTTTAAATTTATCAGTTGTACAAGTTTATATTTTTAAACATGTTGAATCAGAGCAGCTCAATCCCAAGCATTTTTGTCGTCTATATAATCGGAAATTTTATAATATGCTTTTAAACACAATTTAGTTTTAACAATTATCTTAAATTTATTTATTGTTAAATTTCTTATACTAAGAGGGAGCTTGTTATAAAAGCGTATACACTGCCCCATAAAACAGCTACTTATTTTGTGGAGGCGGGTGCTATGAACTACAAGATTATACTTATGTCTAGTATTTACAGTGTGAAGATCACTTTTTTTACTAAATTTGTCAATATTCTTGTGGACATATAACAGATTATCGTATATATATTGCGATACAACAGTTAGAATGCCTATCTCACTGAACTTTCCTCTTAGAGAAATACGAGGACCGAGGTTGTAAATTCCCCTTATTGCTCTTTTCTGCAGAACGAATATCGTGTTAAGGTCTGCAGCATTCCCCCAGAGAAGAATCCCACAAGACATGATGCTATGAAAGTAACTGAAATAAACCATTCTAGCTGTATCTATATCTGTAAGGCGTCTAATTGTCCTAACTACATAAGCTGCAGAACTAAGTTTGCCCGAAAGTCTTTCTATATGCGGGCCCCATTGGAGTTTGGTATCAAGCATAATACCTAGAAACATAGTTGTCCCGACGGGCTCAATTCTGGATTCCTTAAGTTGTACATTGGTTTCCATCTGTTTAACATTGGGCATTGAGAATTTTAATAGTTTGGTTTTCTTATCATTAAGTAATAAATTATTTACATTAAACCAATTAACAACTTTAGAGAGTGCATTGTTTACTTCGTCAAAATTTGTTTGTTGTCGTCTAATATTAAAAATTAAGGAGGTATCATCCGCGAACAACACAATCTCATAATTCTTTTTTACATAATAAGGTAGATCGTTAATATAAATCAAAAAAAGAAATGGTCCGAGGATTGACCCCTGCGGGACTCCCATTTTCAAGGCAGAACCTGGAGATGTCTTGTCATTGATCTGGACCTTCTGGATTCTTTTGCCCAAGTAAGAAACCAGGAGATCGAGAGCTTTGTTCCTAACGTCGTAATGATACAATTTTTTGACCAGAGTGTCATGATGTACACAATCAAACGCTTTTGACAAGTCGCAAAAAATACCTAATGCATCTTGCGACTTCTCCCAAGCTGCAAATATGCTTTTGAGTAGCTCAATTCCTGCGTCAGTAGTCGAACGACCCCTCGTAAATCCGAAAATATGCTTCATAGCATAATCGATCGTAAATACACTAGCTGCCTGTGTGAGTTGGCTCTGAATAGTGTCTTACAGGTAACACAGTGCGCCTGATAAATGATCGCCGGTGAGCGCGATGTTGACTTTGATGCGACTAATAATGAGAGTATCGATACCAACTTTATAACGGCTTGGATGACTGTGGTGTTACTTTATACATAACTAGCTGACCCGGCAAACGTTGTTATGCAAAATTTCTTTCTTAACTTTTTTTGAAAAATAGATGTTGGCCTATTCTCATAGATACCGGATAAGCACAAAAAAATTCATCAAAATCGGTTAAGCCGTTTCGGAGGAGTATGGGAACGAAAACTGTGACACGAGAATTTTATATATTAGATGTACTTGGTGACTTATAATCTTGTAAGTTTCACATATGTACGTTATTATATACTGTATAAGCCTGAAGTGCAGTAAATCATAAGATTTCCCAGTAAATAAAAAAGTCATTATTTTCAACAGTTGTTTGTAAAGTTAGGTGAGACTGTAACTGAAGTAACTAGGTTATGTTAGGTTCTCTTGGGACCCTTAAATCAAAAATGGTTTTACTTAGTTTTTTTGAATTACAAACCAACTCATGCTGATAAATCTTAGGATTTACTGGGAAATCTTAAGATTTACCGCACTTCGAGCTTTTACAGTAACATAATTATATACGTACATACATACATAGACTCACGCCTGTTTCCCCGAAGGGGTAGGCAGAGGCATATTAACACTTCGAAGGACAGTTGTCGTTTAAAGACGTCATAACAATAAAACTTATTTTGTGTCTCGTTTACTATCCTTGAAAGGGCTAAACGCCCACTTTTCGTCAGTGTTTTGATCCCGCGTAATAGGTGGCGGGCCTATTGCCACTTATCGCGATATTTTGTTTGCCTGAGCCTCGTCCGTTGATCGGCAGGTGCACCACTTGTTGGTGAGATTGGCTTGGGACCCTAAGTTCTTGGTGGGAACCCTACAGCACTTTATATTATCTATATACTAATATAATAAAGCGGAAGACTTTGTTTGTTTGTTTGTTTGTTTGTTTATTTGTTTGTTTGTTTGAACGCGCTAATCTCAGGAACTACCGGTCGGATCTGAAAAATTATTTTTGTATACGATAGCCCAGTTATTCCGGAAGGCTATAGGCTATATAACATAGCGCTTCGACCCTTTGGGGCTGGGTAAAAGGCTAAAAAGGCTAAAACATAATGTCGGCTAATCTCAGGAACTAGCAGTCGGATTTAAAAAAATGTTATTGCCTATGATAACCCAAGTATTCCGAAAGGCTATAGGCTATATAAAATTACGCCACAACTTTTAGGGGGCAGACAAAAATAATAAAATGGTCAAACGAGAAGGGGGAGGGTTGGGTCAAAGGCAAAAAAAGGCTAAACGAATAGGAAACAATCTATATGGGTATCGTTTTCGGGATTTTCGGAACGCTGATTAATAATATGAAATTTATTTAGTGATCCAAGATGGCGGACGGGAAATCAAAGATGGCGGATGAGAAAATTTTAAATATCAATATGGGTATCGCCTTCGATATTTTAAGGGGTGGAGGATCGAAATACAACATCTATTTCATGATCAAAGACGGCGGATGGGCAATCAAAGATGGCGGATGGGAAAATTTAAAAAAATCAATATTGGTATCGTCTCTGATGATTTAAGGGATGGTGAATCCAAATACAACATCTATTTCGTGATCAAAGATGGCGGACGGGATTTTTTTTTATAGTCGATATGGGTATCGTCGCCGATATTTAAAGGGATGGGGCATCCAAATCCGACATCTATTTCGTGATCAAAGATGGCGGATGAGAAAGTTTAAAAAAATCAATATGCTTATCGTCTCCGATGTTTTCAGGGATGGCGAATCTAAATACAACATCTATTTCGTGATCAAAGATGGCGGATAGGAAATCAAATATGGCGGACGGGATTTTTTAAAGTCGATATGGGTATCGTCTCCGATATTTTAAGGAATGAGGAATTCAAAAACACCATCTATTTCGTGATCAAAGATGGCGGATGGGATTTTTTTAAAATCAATATGGGTATCGTCTCCAATTTTTGAAGGGATGGGGAATTAAAATACAACATCTATTTCGTGATTCAAGATGGCAGATGGGAAATCAAAGATGGCGGATGGGAAAATTTTTAAAAATCAATATGGGTATCGTGTCTAATGATTTAAGGGATGGTGAATCCAAATACAACATCTATTTCGTGATCAAAGATGGCGGTTAAGAAATCAAAGATGGTGGACGGGATTTTTTTTTAAAGTCGATATGGGTATCGTCGCCGATGTTTAAAGGGATGGGGCATCTAAATCCGACATCTATTTCGTGATCAAAGATGGCGGATGAGAAAGTGTTAAAAAATCAATATGGTTATCGTCTCCGATGTTTTCAGGGATGGCGAATCTAAATACAACATCTATTTCGTGATCAAAGATGGCGGATAGGAAATCAAAGATGGCGGACGGGATTTTATTAAAGTCGATATGGGTATCGTCTCCGATATTTTAAGGAACGAGGAATTCAAAAACACCATCTATTTCGTGATCAAAGATGGCGGATGGTATTTTTTTAAATCAATATGGGTATCGTCTCCGATTTTTGAAGGGATGGGGAATTAAAATACAACATCTATTTCGTGATTCAAGATGGCGGATGGGAAATCAAAGATGGCGGATGGGGAAAATTAAAAAAATCAATATGGGTATCGTCTCTGATGATTTAAGGGATGGTGAATCCAAATACAACATCTATTTCGTGATCAAAGATGGCGGATAGGAAATCAAAGCTGGTGGACGGGATTTTTTTTTATGTCGATCTGGGTATCGTCTCCGATATTTTAAGGAACGGGGAATTCAATATTATAAAAAATCTATGTTTGTTTTTGCATCATTTATAGACCCTGGAATGATAAGAGATTAAGCGCTAAGTCAATGGTAACTTTGGAAAAGGGGCTTGGAAAAAGGGAATAAAATAAAAACTCTTAAAAAGGCGATACGGAGTTCGCTGGGTCAGCTGGTATTATTATATACGTATAAGTTTAAAAATATTGTTCACGCCTGAACATAAGAACTTTCTAGAGCCTGCCCCGGAGAGACGCTAGAATGTTCACGCCGGAACATGACCTTCCTGAAGCCTATCCCGGAGAGACGCCAGAATGTTCAAACATGAACATGACATTCTTGGCATTCCAACACACATCCAACTTATCACCAAGGAAGATGCGTGATATTTTAAGATCAACTAACTTATCACGTACGGCGGTCGGCTCAAAGATGCTGCATCGGCGCAATACACCGACGGCACACAACTAAATACGTGTGTATGTGTATATAGAATAAGTTTAGTATATAAGACAATAATTTTAAGAAATAAACCAGTCACAAGTTCACTCCCGGCTTGGACTCATACCCTACCCCACACCTCTCACTGCGGCCAAGACACCCTTAGCCGTCACCCTGATCGGTCTTGTGAGTCTGCTCGACCGGCAGTGAGATAACCCACTCCGCTACACCTTAATCCTACCCACTTTCCGTCTGCCGCAGGTCTCCCGGCGACAGATATCCCGGCCCAGGGATCCCAGGGACTGCTAGGGAACTAGGGATTAGGGTTGTATACGCGACAGTCTGTGTGACCACAGTGTACACGGCCTCGCTATACAATATACCTAACAGGGGTAGGGTAGCACTAGGGAGATAGGGAATAGGTGGACTTGGATACTGCGACGGTACCAAGTTGAGGGAAACTACTACTACAACAAGGGAATAGGAGGACTTGGATACTGCGACGGTACCAAGTTGAGAGAAACTATTGCTACAAAAAGGGAATAGGAGGACTTGGATACTGCGACGGTACCAAGTTGAGGGAAACTATTGCTACAACAAGGGAATAGGAGGACTTGGTTACTGCGATGGTACCAAGTTGAGGGAAACTACTACTACAACAAAGGAATAGGAGGACTTGGATACTGCGACGGTACCAAGTTGAGGGAAACTATCGCTACAACAAGGGAATAGGAGGACTTGGTTACTGCGATGGTACCAAGTTGAGGGAAACTACTACTACAACAAAGGAATAGGAGGACTTGGTTACTGCGACGGTAGCCAAGTTGAGAGAAACTACTTTTACAATTGCTACTACTACAACTAATACTACTGTTAGATAAGGGAAGGAATATAATTTCTGGAGGGGTGAAGAACATGCAATTGTATAACAAAAAATGATTACAATTGCGTGTTGACTAAATATATATATATATACACATCCTCTTAGCGTTATCCCAGTTTCAATCTGGGGTCCGCTTTCTAGTCTAACCGGATTTGGCTGAATATTAGCTTTTCCACAGAGCGACTGCCTGTCTGACCTCCGCAACCCGAAGGGATAGCGATATTCCATGGTTTAGACTAGTGTCAGTTTGTTTAGAAGGTACTGACGCCCTGTAACGACTGTCAAAGATCTTCATGACAACCGGGACCGACGGTTTAACGTGCTCTCCGAGGCACGGGACAAGCGATAATTAACCATTCAATACGCACATAACTCCGAAAAGTCATTGGTGCGCGCCGTGGATTCGAACCCGATACCCTCTGCATGGCAGTCTGTTGGTATATCCACTCGGCTATCGCCGCCTGCTATAAATATATGTAATAGTGTATGCTAAATATATATATATATTTTTTGAATACATATGTACCTACCGATTAAGTTCTTAACATTTCCCCCGCAACGATCGCCTTAAGACTCTACAGCATGCAACGAGGTCAACTGTCGCTGCCAGGGTTGCATCGCACGTGGCCTACAGCCAGCCAACCGAAGCCGTCAAGAAAACAACTCACCAGTGAACAACCAACTACCGATGCAGATGAAGTTGAGCTGAAGCCTACGCCAGACACCCGCCAGAATGTTCACGCCTGAACATAAGAACTTTCTAGAGCCTGCCCCGGAGAGACGCTAGAATGTTCACGCCGGAACATGACCTTCCTGAAGCCTATCCCGGAGAGACGCCAGAATGTTCAAACATGAACATGACATTCTTGGCATTCCAACACACATCCAACTTATCACCGAGGAAGATGCGTGATATTTTAAGATCAACTAACTTATCACGAACGGCGGTCGGCTCAAAGATGCTGCATCGGCGCAATACACCGACGGCACACAACTAAATACGTGTGTATGTGTATATAGAATAAGTTTAGTATATAAGACAATAATTTTAAGAAATAAACCAGTCATTAGCTCACTCCCGGCTTTGACTCATACCCTACCCCTCACCTCTCACTGCGGCCAAGACACCCTTAGCCGTCACCATGATTGGTCTTGTGAGTCTGCTCGACCGGCAGTGAGAAAACCCACTTCACTACACCCTAATCCTACCCACTTTCCGTCTGTCGCCTTAGGTCTCCCGGCGACAGATATCCCGGCCTAGGGATCCCAGGGACTGCTAGGGAACTAGGGATTAGGGTTGTATACGCGACAGTCTGTGTGACCACAGTGTACACGGCCTCGCTATACACTATACCTAACAGGGCTAGGGTAGACTAGGGAGTTAGGTTAGAGTTAGATCTATAATAGGGATAGGTATATCATAAGATATGTTAGGCTAGATATAGGAACCAGTAGGCTTAAATTAGGATAAGTCTAGGTTTAGGTACGTGCAAGCTTAGGGCTATACTTAAGAGCTATCGAAGGTTAGGCCCTAACTTGTACAAATATAAACTTATGTAAGTTTTAGGTCACCGTCCGTTAAGCTTACCCGTTACCGTCGTCTAAGTAGGTGGGTCGAAGTGGTGAGAAAATTAGGACGTAGACCCTACATATGTTGGAAATGCGATTAAAATAATTAAATAAACTCAACCGATCTACGCAAAGCACGAAAGTAAAGAATGTATAATAGTTTGCCGAGCAGCATATTTACTTAAGTAAGTTGACGTATATTTAGTACATATATAATATTACAAATGACGTTCGAACTGGCGCAGATATAAAAATCGTTACAAAAAACAACAAAGTTTCTTTATGAACATAAAATTAATATTTACCTAGTATTATCCATAATTTATATCGCCGACACAATGTATTGCAGTCAATGCATTGTATGAGTCGAGATTTTGCCGTCACACCACGATCGCACTACACACAGCTAGACATGAATTTAACAACTATCCTGATACAATTTTGCTATTGTGCTAGTTGCAAGTTGACTAAACAATAGAATCATGATGTTACGCGCATTTCACTTTATTCGATTTGTATTCGGTCACTAAGTACTCGCTTTCGGTCAAAGTTCACTGTTTATCATGATTAGACTAGATGTCCTAATCAGGACAATGACACAATCACGTGATTATCTTACTATTTTTCTTATACCTACATCAATAAATAAATAGGCCATTTAACTGAAAGCACTTTAATGGGTGAGAGCCCATAGGCCATGTATCGCCCCTTTTCAGGAATTTGTGCACATACGCCCCGTGAAATAAGACTGGTGCCCATACGCCCCTCATGATGTGTATATACTTATGATGGTGAAAGTACAGTCTGCAAAAGAACCTAAGCCATCCAACATTTTACCTAACCGTACTATTTTTATTTATAATAGCATAGATTATAGGTGGGTCCTTCAAAAAGTATTTAATAAATATTTTCTTCATACACCCCCTGAAAAGGGGCGTACGGGCTCTCCACAACGGGGAATTTGCAACTTTTATTCACGGGGTGAATTTTAAGGGGCGTATATGCTCTCACTCCTTTAATATTGATTTTAATCTCAAACTAATTGATTGCGAGAGAATTTTGGGACAATCAGTTGCGTACGACATTAGGTCACCGACGTTGCTGACGTTTATATCAACTTGTTATTCGGTTCTAGTTGGAATGTGATCATTGTGACCTATCTACGCGGACATGTAGGTATAATTTCGTACTGGTCTGAATCGAACTGTTCGGTATTTCCGTAGAATAGATTCGGAGTTTCCATCGAAGGTCGGACGTGACCAATATTTGGGATGTAAACAAGCGACCCGACGATTAATGAGAATAGTACAAAATGCAAATAGTTACCGAACTGCAATTCTAAACTAGAAATCGGAGACTTTAAGTGGCGACCGGCTCTCAGTGGCAACTTTAATTAAACCTAACTTCTGAGATGACGTCCCACTCAAGATAATCCTGACAAAGTGTCTTTATAACCGCATTTTTATAATTTGAATCTTATCAGTATAAAAATAAGGATTAAAGTGTGTGTATGGGTATGTTTGTGAGCTATTAAGCTGTTGCGTCCTGCGGCTAGAGGAGGCTAATACAGAAACAAGATGGAGGAAGTGTTGTAGTTCGTTTAAAGTGTAGGCACGAGGTGAGCGGGTAGGGAGTACTTGCCTCGATTGAACACTTCTTCTAGCCGTTGGCATTGTCTGATTGCAAGATAGTGAAATGGTACAACCGTTAGTCTGAATAAATAGATTTTTTTTACTAAGTTTGTTGTTTCGTGCTCGTAAAGTCTTTCAAGATGTAACAATTGGTCCAAGTGCGGTATCGTAAGAGATTTTGAAAAATATGCGGCATAACGGAACTTGTCTACACAAGGTGAGAACAACATTATCTACCTCCCACTCTTTTCTCATGTTTGTATAAGTATAGATCGGGTTTAAGAATCTTTATTTCTCATAAAGAATTGAATTCACTTACATGAGAACAAACTTATGTAGGTAAGTAGGTACATAATAAAAATACATTTGCCGAGTGGCGTAGAAGTAGCAAAACAATTGATAAACAATTTTACAAATCATATTAAATTAATGTCACTTGTAGGTGTGTGTGTAGTAGACATAGATATTTGTGACCCGTATCATCCTAGTGGTCCATTTTTGAATCGGTTAGTTTCATATTTAAAAAAAAAAAACTACGCGAACGCAGCCATTGTTTTTCTCTATGGTGGTAGCACTGACAGTCCTAGCCGCCAAATTCACTTGTCAGATCTTCGGTCGGTCGCGAAACTTGTGATATTTTACCCGCTGCTTTTTGTTGAAATTGTGAAAAAAATGTCTCATCGGCAAATGTAAGTATTTGTAGCTTTTTTTACAAATAATTAGCAATTATTATGTGACCTAATGGAAGGAAAGAGGAACCCACCACGCACCCTCGAATTGACCACCCCAACTATTGCAGTAGAAAAAGGTTGACAATATCGAACTCCTCTAAAAGGATAAGGGATATAGGAATGGTATGGGTTCCAGGAAGATACCTGACTTGCAGTATCCCGCTGTATGCGCCGAATTCATGCAGAATTAAAACTCAGTATCAAGTCAAGTACTTACCTTTTTCCACAAAACTGCTATTTAGCGAAAAGTCTTATACCGATGAACCCTCAGTGTCCGCTGTTGTATGGTTTACCAAAAATACATAAAGATCAGGTGCCCATCCGTCCAGTCGTCTCATATGTCAACGCTCCAGCTTATAAATTAGCGAAATATTTAAACGGATTGATTAAAGAGAAGACGTCATTCACCGCAAAATACAGCCTGAAAAATAGTTATGATTTGATTAGCAAAATAAAACACATCTGTCTACCTAGAAACACAAAACTCGTGTCTTTGGATGTAAAAAGCTTATTTACAAATGTCCCGTATAAAGAATGTTTAGTTATAATTAAAAATCTGCTGGGAAGAAATAGAATACACCCAGAACAGATTCAGAATATTTTGAAATTAACCGAGTTATGCAGTAAACAAAATTATTTTCAATTCAACAACGAGTACTACTTACAGAAGGAGGGTTTGGCCATGGGTTCACCGCTTAGTCCGTTGTTAGCAGATATCTTTATGAATAACTACGAACACGAGCATTTGGTAAAAGAACCGAACATCTTATATTATTATAGATTCGTGGACGATATTTTGCTGGCTTGGAAGGGCACAGAACGTCAGCTTCACTGTTTTCTTACAAGAATTAATAGTATACACCCCAAAATTAAGTTCGAATTGGAGATAGAACAAAACAGCTCAATAAACTTCTTAGATTTGACTATCAAAAGGGAGGGTACCTCACACTCATTTGAAATTTATCGTAAACCGACGTATACAGATAGTACAATACCAGCATCGTCCTGTCATCCATCGCAACACAAAATGGCAGCATTTCACAGTATGATTCATAGATTATTAAATGTACCACTGAATATAGAATCATATAACAGAGAATTAAATATTATTTATCATATAGCTCAATCCAACGGGTATAGTAAACGCCTAATTGACAAGATGATTAGAGGAAAACAACTTAGAATGTCCAAGTCACTTTTATATCCCTCTATAAAAGAACCTATAAATAATACCGCTGTTCTTACCTATTTTGGAAGCATAACTGACCGTATGGCGCGTATACTGGGGAGGAACGGTATCAGATCAGCCTATAAACCATACAAAACGTTAAAATTTCTTTGCAATGGTAAAGATAAAGTATGCAAGAACAAAAAGTCCGGTATTTACTGCTTAACATGCGACCAATGCCAAAATAAGTACATAGGACAGACGGGTCGAAGTTTTGAGCTGAGATATAAAGAACATTTAGCGGCGTTTAGAAACAACCAGCCGGAAAAGTCTCATTTTGCCGAACATTTACTTGAATCGGGTCATACCTTAAATAGCGGACATTCATTTGACGTCATACACACTTGTCAAAAGGGTATTAGAATGTGCGTATTGGAACAATTAGAGATTTTAAAGCGGGACAAGCATACATTACTGAACGATCAAACCAACTTTAACGGGTCCCCATTGCTGAATATATTCGCACACCGTCATAATGACTCACATCAGTCGAGCAACGGAGGGAGGGGATTAGAAAGTACAATCGTTTATAATACATGCCCACGGTTGGAAAGCGCTCAGTCGTTGCCCATCGTTCCTGAGGATGCCTCGTGCAGAGGCGAAACACGTGTCGAAGAATAGTCGGCGCATACAGCGGGATACTGCAAGTCAGGTATCTTCCTGGAACCCATACCATTCCTATATCACTTATCCTTTTAGAGGAGTTCGATATTGTCAACCTTTTTCTATTGCAATAGTTGGGGTGGTCAATTCGAGGGTGCGTGGTGGGTTCCTCTTTCCTTCCATTAGGTTACAATGGAGTTCCGCCAAGTAACGCCTGATTCAATCAACTATAATTATTAGGTGGTTTTTTTATCGACTAGGGATTGAGTTATCATATTGTGATACAGTGAAATGCACATTTAGATTATTGACATTTATTTTTACCTTTTTACTTACCGATCCAATAGTGGATCAATAGGATGATATGGAACATTTTATGAAGTGACATAATTGTTATTTATTATTTTGCGTTTATTTAGTTGTAGATTGTCGGTAAATGAAATAATATCGCATCTTGAAGACAGCGATGACGTGTTGTCTGCAGATATCTGCATAACACCCCCAGATAATTACGACAAAAGTGATGAAGACAGTGGAGATGAGGAGTCTTCGAACATAAATCACCTATCCAGGCAGCAGCTCTTAGCACAGGCTGAATTTAGGGCAACTGTATCTTCACAAACTAATTTAGATATTATAGAAGTCATATCAAATGAACCTTCTTTAGATAATAACACACCCGGCGATTTAGCAGTACAACCACCTGCAAAGAAAAAGAAATGCCCTGCTACCCGAAAATGGAGGAAAGTAGACATTTCAGCAAAGGCAGAAAAAATATCAGACCCGCCACATTTTTTAGAACATCTAAATACTCCTGTGCACTTTTTTGAACTCTTTTTTGACGAAGACGTATTTGAATTGATTCGCTCTGAAACCGAAAAAAAAAAATGCTATTCAAAAAGGTAACCACAGTGCCAATTCACTCCGCGAGTAGTTAGGACGCGTTTAGAGTAAATTGCGAACATAATATAAACTTGTTTACTACGATCGAACCGGTCCGACCGGCGCGCGCTTGCGCAGCCGACCGTCAACGCATTTAGATCCGTATGCGTTATGAGTGAGCTTCAAAATGAAACGAGCAGCGACGTTGCCGATAATAACATAAATAAGGAAGGTAGTAGTATGGAGGAAGAGGACCAAGTACAGGACATGATCTCTATGGTGAACAATGAGGAGGAGGACCGACACAGTAGAGAGGGCAGTTGGATATTATGCAGTCGAGAAAAGAGAAAAAAACGAGAGAAGATTGACATATGTATCACTAGTAGCGAGACTTTACCTAAATAATTTGCCCTGGCCAAGCTCTTTGCAGCGGAGAATATATGGGGAATAATTGACATAAAATATGTTAATGCCTTTAAAATAAAAATAACATTTGAAAATTTAATATATGCAGAAAAATTAGTTTCAAGTCAATTTATCAAAGATAAAGGATGGAAAGTTTATAAGACATGGGAGGTTGGTGTATCGTACGGAATAATAAGGAATATAGACCTTGAATTATCTGATGAGGAACTGATGTCTTCTATCAAATGTATGAATGATTGTGAGATATTGTCGGTAAAGAGATTGAACAGAAAAGGCCCTGAGTCTGAATGGATACCTACCGAGTCTGTACGAATATGTGTTAAGGGTGATTCAAGACCGGACTATATAATGCTAATAAATGTAAGAATAAAAGTGGAACCATTTATTTTTCCGGTAACACAGTGTTCCCGTTGTTGGCGTTTCGGTCATCCTAAGAAGTTTTGTCCCTCAATAAAAATTATTTGTCCCAAGTGTACCCAAGATCACGCAAACTGTGATACAACCACCTATAAATGCGTCAACTGCAAAGGGAATCATATGTCACTCGCAAGATCTTGCCCGGTGTACGTGAAGGAAAAAAAGATAAGAAATTTAATGTCAAGCTACAACTGTACATATCGTCGCGCTTTAAATATGTACGTGCCTCCCTTCTCACCAGGACCTAACACAGAATATGCATCAAATAAGCCTAACAGTTCTAATAACAGACCTGTCACGTCCCAACATTCGTCACCAAATGTTGCAACATATGCGGAAATTACTGCGAACTCACATAAATACACAAATGCTACAAAAGAAACCACTAAACAGCAACCACCTAAAAGAAAACATCGCAATTCATCGGAGCAGATTACATTTCAATTGAATTCATCACTATCGGAGTCAGAGATTGATTTGAAGGAGGGGGCTTCCGCGAGCGCTTCGGCTGACGAACACTCAGCCAGTGAGAACCGGCCGCGATCGAGCCGCCGCCGCCGCGGCCGCCAGCGCCCGCGCCGCCGACACAATACAGCTACTTCACACGCAAAACCAGTTAACGCAAGCTTAGCGCATGCAAGTGACCCACACATGAATATATCGGAAAGCGATGCATGTAGTAAACAATCCGAGCCAGATGTCTCGCCGAATACAAATGAGTCATTCAAATCATTACTTGATAGAATCCAAGCAATAATATTTTCTGAGAGGTATAACTGGAGAGGAAAAATTAAATCTGTAATCAATATATCTATAGAATGGTGCTTATCTACTTTTGTTAAGAGTATCACGGACATGTCTATAATAAAAAACGTGTTTGATATGTTACTAAATTGTAAAAATGGCTAATATCACGGTTAATATTTTGCAGTGGAATGCGCAGAGTGTTAGACCTAAACGTTTGGAGTTCGAACAATTATTAATACAAGATAAAATTCATATAGCTGCCGTTAGTGAGACCTGGCTGGATCCGGTAAGCAATTTTAAATTAAATAACTATAGGATTTTTAGGGCTGACAGAGCAGATGGATATGGCGGGATATGTATAATAACTCATAATTCAATCCAAACACAGTCATGCCGTATTGTTCATTCGAATGAGGACATACAGATCCTTCACGTTAAAATTTTTAACTGCAAAAGTATAGAAAATGTAATAGCTGTATATTGCCCACAATGGGTGTCTACTCGTCGACAGGACTGGGATTCTCTCTTCTCACAATATAATAGAAAAACTTTAATTCTAGGAGACCTAAATGCTCATCATTTTACCTGGTCATGTAAATCTAATGCTAGAGGATCTCAAATATATGAATCCATTAATGATTGCTCGTTAGTACCCTTGAATGATGGCAGTCACACGCGTGTCAAACTGGTGGCCGATTCAGTACAACAAAGCTCGCCTGATATCTCTTTAGCCTCTACGGATATTGCATGTAACTTTAACTGGCGAGTAAGTAATGAATCCTTGGGTAGCGACCACCTCATAATTTACATTTCTAGTGTGTCTTCTTATAGTCCACATTTTGCTAAACTTCGTAACTTTAAACTAGCCGATTGGTTATCGTATAAAACTTGCCTGGATAATAAATTTTCTGATTTTGCTATCACGGGTGAACCTCAGCGTTTATATGATAATTTTATTAACCACATTAATCAAACAGCAGACGAATTTATACCCTTTAAAAAACATAACTTAAACCCAACATCTAAATTCGTTCCAAAACCATACTGGACGCCACAATTGTCACATTCAGTAGCTAAAAGAAGACTTGCACTATCTAAATTTAGAAAAAATCCTACTCCATCTAATTTAACTATTCTTACAGAGTGTGTGAAGGAGTCTCAAAGATTGATTAAAATGGCTGCTAGGAACCATTGGCATCAATTTTGTGACAATGTAAACTCTAATATTTCTGCAGGTGAAATGTGGAAGAGGATGAAATGGGCGAAGGGAAACGCATCCCGCAGATCATTTATAGATCAAAATAAAAGTGAATTATTATTAATAAGTTTATGTCCTGCATATGTTCTGCCATCTAAACCTAACTTCATGTCCAACAATAATATATTAGAAAGCGTAATTACGTTACAGGAACTAGAAACTTGTATCAAGCAAAGTGACACGGCGCCAGGGTGTGATGATATATCATTCTCAATGATAAAAAATTTACCTATTGCCGGCAAGAAAATATTGCTTGCCTTATATAATATTTTTTTATCAACAGGCTTCATTCCATCTCAGTGGCGGGACATTAGCGTAATTCCAATTCAAAAGCCAGGACGCGACCCCTCGCTCATTTCATCTCTTCGTCCTATTAGTTTGATTTCGTGTGTCTGTAAAATATTTCATTCAATTTTGAACAGACGACTAGAGTGGTTTTGTGAGAAAAAGGGATTGTTTTCAGAGGAGACAGTAGGATTCAGAAAATCAAAATCTAGCTTGGATAGTCTTACGCGGTTAGTTACAAGGATCCAGTCAGGTTTTTCAAATGATTTAGTTACTCTTGCATGCTTCCTCGATATTGATAATGCGTATAACAATATAAACATAACTTCATTATTAACCATTTTAGATCAAATTGGTGTAGGTGCTAAGGTGTGTAACTATCTGTGGAATTACCTTAGCTTACGAAATTTAAAGATTAAATACAATAATACTTTTATCAGCCGTACTACTAATCAGGGTCTAGCACAAGGCGATCCACTTTCTCCGCTACTGTTCAATATCGCCACATACAATATTTGTAATTCTATAAACAATGTATTCATATCTCAATATGCGGATGATTTTGCATTGTACTCTTCAAGCAGGTTATTGAATGACGCTCGTAATTCCCTCCAGGGTTCTCTAAACATCTTAGTGAAAATATTAGAAAATTTAGGCTTAACTGTTTCACCTATAAAAAGTAAAATGTGCATATTTAAAAAAGGAATTAACAGAGATAACTGTTGTATTACAATAAATTCTACACCATTGCAAGAAGTAGCAAATATAAAATATTTAGGTATGTGGTTAGACCGCTCTCTGAGATGGTCTAAACACATTAACGAATTGTATGAGAAAGCACACTCATTTCTAAACATTCTTAAAGTATTGGCTGGTCCAGGATGGGGTGTACACCCTAAGCATCTAAGACGCTTATATATTTCAATTATTAGGAGTCGTTTGGATTATGGTGGATTTCTTTTTGATACTGCTTGCAAATCTAAGTTATATAAGTTGGAAAAAGTTCAGAACGCAGCTATGCGTATAATCGGTGGTTTTGTAAAAAGCACTCCCATACACGTGATGGAGAGTGAGCTTTGTATTACTCCTTTACATATTCGTAGATTATTTCTCGCCGGCAAATTTTGGCTTAAATCGATGTCATTGTCTAACAATATTACGATCACTGTTATTAAAGAATTAAGTTTGCTCACTTCACGTAGATATTGGAGACGTAAAAAAATTCCTATTGTCATTGAAATACATTTAAAATTCAAAGATATAAATATAGATTCCCAACCGTGTGTGAGTATGTTCTCGTTGGACCGCTGGAGTAGTTTTTATAACTTAAGCGCTATAGTTAAACCTAATATCGAAGGTATATCTCATTCTAAAAGAGAGTACTTACCTGGAGTACTTCACGAAAAATGTTCTCTGTTTATTAACAGTGAGTATCATAGTTATTATAAAATATATACCGATGCGTCCAAGGACAGTAACCTTCGTATGGGTGTCGCCATATTTGATCCGCAAACTAATGAAATTTTTAAGTATAAGATATCTCACAACATGTGTACCACTTCCCTTGAATTGATTGCTATTTTTAAAGCCTTAACATACATACAGTTAATAGATATCAATAGAGTTGTTATCTTTTGTGACTCTAAAAGTGCGCTTCAACATATGGCTCGTTGTACCTCTTATTTAAGAGGAACACCGATAGCCTACGAAATAATCAGAATTATATTCGAATTAGCGTCCAATTCAAGGGAGGTGATCCTACAGTGGATCCCTTCCCACATCGGTCTAGAAGGTAATGAAAAAGTAGATACCTTTGCAAAACAGGCGTCTGACGAGGGCATACCTATAAATTCATTGCCTTTTTTCACTGATTGCATTAATTTAATTAGAGAACACTGTTACAACATTTGGAAGATTAATTTTAATGAGCGATCAGTGGAAAAAGGCATATGGTACAAAACACTTCAGGATGATCCCTGGAAATCTCCATGGTTTGAGGACTGTACTCTAAATAGGCAATTATTGGTAACAGCTTTTAGATTACGTTCCGGACACGTTCCACTTAATAAGTTCGCTTATTTGATGAAGAAGGTCTTATCTCCTCTTTGTATTGAGTGTGGCATATTAGAAGATGCGATACATATTATGGTGGAATGTGTGCGGAACGAAGATATAAGAAACGAAATGATATACGCCACTGGCAATTTAAGAGAGTTTGGCAATTATAATCGTATACTAGCTTATCCTTTATCTGAGGCTGCTATTGCATTATATAAAATTGTTTTTTGTGGTATGCGGCGACGCTCATTAACCTTAGTATGAGTAAGATTCAAACTATTTCTGAAGCACTGCTGTTATGTATATGTTGCTAGACCAATGGAGTGTCGTAGTCCTAAGTGACTAAAACTCCTTAAATAAAGAGAAAAAAAAAAAAAAAAAAAAAAAAAGGTAACCATAATTTCAAAGTTACAACTGAGGAAATAAAACGATTTATAGGGATTCTCTTGCTGTCGGGTTACAACAGTGTTGCAAGATATCGAATGTACTGGGAGCAAAGTGTTGATTGTAATTTTCAAGGTGTGGCAGCTGCTATGCCTAGGAACAGATTCGAAGAATTGTTACGATTCTTTCACGTCACTGATAACACCAACTTGCCTCCACAGGACAAGTTCGCGAAGGTTCGTCCTCTCTGGAATCTACTCAATAAGAGATGGCTAAAATATTATCCTGGTGATCGGAATCTAAGCATTGATGAATCCATGATTCCATATTTCGGGAAACATGGGACAAAACAACATATTCATGGTAAACCCATCAGGTTTGGTTATAAGAACTGGTCTATTTGTACTCGTCTTGGTTATTTGATATACGGAGAGCATTATCAAGGGGCAAGCACAGGAAATACCCACCTAGAACTTGGTGTAGGTGCTTCTGTTGTTTTAGACCTCATATCCAAATAGCCGCCCGGCACTTACAGCTTTTATATGGACAATTATTTTACATCTTTACCGTTGTTGGATGAAATAAAAATATTAGGACATGGTGCGACAGGAACGATTAGAGAAAATAGAGTAGAAAAGCACCCTTGAAAAAAGCTAAAGAAATGAAGAAAAGTAGCAGAGGGTCTTTTGACCAGTGTACAGATACTTTGACTAATATCGCCCTCGTTCGTTACAATGACAACAATATTGTTACCGTTGCCTCAACCGAATGTGGTGTGGCGCCTATAGCTAAGGTAAAACGTTACTGTGACAAGCAAAAAAAAGACGTCGACCAGCCTCGCTGTATCGTCAACTACAACAAATATATGTCGATCGTTTGGATCAAAATGTGGGATGCTATCGTATTTCTATTCCATTGAAAAGGTGGTACTGGCAACTGCTTATGTTTCCTATAAATGTATGTATGAATAATGCTTTCCAGTTATATCAATTATCACCAGCTTCACAATACAATCAGCATGACTATTTATCATTTACAAGACATTGTAACAACATATCTTCGGACTTTTCCTGAAAATTCTTCTACAGTAGAGAAGCCGATTCCAAGATCATCTCTAGCAGTCATAAAACGAGTTCCAGTTGATATCAGGTAAGATGGAAAGGCACACCACATTATCAAAAGTTATAAACAGAACCGTTGTGGTTTGTGTCATAAAAACACGACGATGAAATGTGACAAATGCAACGTCGCCCTACACCAAAAATGTTCTCCTGCTTTTCACACGAAATAAAATTCCGATAATAAATACTTCAAATTTATAAAAATATGTTTTAGTATATACAATAAATAAGATTCTACATAAATATCTTTTATTATTTACAATCATCTTCCTAAGAAGCACACAATAAATACAGTGGCATATTTTCCTACTGTTCCATTTTTGGATTGGTACTGTAACTGAAATACAGGAAATTGAAATTTTTTTCTTGTTGCATATTATTGTTAAACAGGTTATTAACAAGTAATTCTAAAAGTTTCGTTTCAATCAGATAAGTTTTGGGGACTAGGGAAGATACGGGGCTACATTTATATCACATTTCATTTAAGAATCTGTATATTTACAATTTTTGCGTTACTGACTGACCGACACAAAAAGACAAAAAGAAAACAAAATTTAAGAGAAAATTTTACATGTATGTTTAGTGGGGACCGTACGGGCGCAATAAGAAGGGATTTACCAAAACTTTCACGTGATCAGTAAGAAACGGTTAAAGTATAAAATACATCTAGTATACTTATAAATCGGTATTGAAAAGCGTAACTGGACACAAGTTGAGTAGTTCCAGACCTGCATGAATTAATGACAGTGATGTAATAATTGGCAATTTAAGATAAGACTGCCTTTGTTCTATACTAGTTTTTCTTGAATCAAAATAAATGTGATTAGTTTAATCTTTTATTGTGTTATAAAGAAATATATTATCTGTCTATCTGTCTGTATTGCATATTTTTCGTGTAATAGTGACTCACGATGATACTTTTGTATCAACGATGAATAATTAATCTTTTGTTAATTTTCAACCAAATCTGGACGCTTGAATTACCACCAAAGATTAGCCGGAATACATAAATATGATTAGGAAGTAGTTATACAGATTAAATAACATAAATATCAGATGATGAATCATTTGATTATACGGAGGCATGAAGTACAAGTACTGTAATACAAAGTAATTAATTCAGATCAAAGCTAGGATTATTTCGGGAGGATTGCAATCCTTTGAAGAGTAATCTGACATTGACAATAGAAATATCTTTGAAGGTCAAATATGCTAGACAATGATACTGGGTAAATCTGGAGAATTGGAATTTCTGTCCAGACCTTCAACAAGTAATTTTTGAGATCATTCTTACTAATTTCATTACATGTAAAGTGAAGACAAAGGCAGCGATAGCCTGGTGGAGATACCAACAAACTGCCATGCAGAGGGTATCAGGTTCGAATCCACGGCGTGCACCAATGACTTTTCGGAGTTATGTGCGTATTGAATTGTTAATTATCACTTGTCCCGTGCCTCGGAGAGCACGTTAAGCCGTCGGTCCCGGTTTTCATGAAGATCTTTGACAGTCGTTATAGGGCGTCAGTACCTGCTAAATAAACTGACACTAGTCTAAACCATGGAATATCGCTATCCCTTCGGGTTGCGGAGGGCAGACAGGCAGTCGCTCCGTGGAAAAGCTAATATTCAGTCAAATTCGGTTAGACTAGTAAGCGGACCCCAGATTGAAACTGGGATAACGCTAAGAGGATGATGATGTAAAGTGAAGACAACGCATTCAGGTTTAAACGTTAAAATGTCAGCATTCTGCAGATCTGTAAGTCCAACTTGAAGGAAGACGATATCAGTGCTGATAAAAAGCTACTGTATCAGAAGCTGAACAAGTTGGATCAGATGCCGTCTCGGCAAAGAGATGGCACCGAGAAAAGTGTCCAGGACATCATCTCCTTATTGAAGGTGACCGACCCTGACGACGTGCCTACTTTTGTGGCGAAGGATCTGCATAAGCTGCCGCCTATCAGATTCGACCACGTCGACGTAACCAGGCTGTTGAAGGACATAACATCTCTAAAATCCAGCCTGGCTAAGGTGCAGTCCAAGTTAGAGAACTCGGACAGCACTATAAGTGAGTTACGTGCAGAGGTAGTATTATTGCGTAATGCTATTTCTGTTAATAGCTTGCCCAACGAAAAGGTCAACGCACAACGCGGGCGCCGCGTGTACTGTAGCTGATCTTGGGTCATCGGCACCTGGCAAGGTGGTAACGAATGTAGTGACGTAGACGTAGGAGAATAAAGGGGATAAACAGGAGCAGCGTCGTGAACCCGCCCATAACAAGATCGTGGAACTGAGAGTCCCAGAAAAGGAAACGTGCGACAAGGACGGTTTCATCACGGTAGAGAGGAGGAAGAAGAAGCCTACTTGTTGAAATCATTGTGGTACCGGGTTAGCAGGGCCTAACATGCTGCTGCGTTGCCGCAATACCAACCACACTAATGTATGTGTCCCGGCTGCATCACTCCACCAAGGACGAGGAGGTCGTGGAGTACCTATATACGCACGAAGACCAAGTGGACATTAAGAGTCGAGAGATTGGAGTCTCGCCATAATACTAACTTCAAATCGTACCTGGTTCGGGTGCCGACTTAACATCTTGAGACTTTTCTAAAGGAAGAAGAAGAAACAACATTCAGCCTAACATGAAAACAATGTAAACAACAACATGTGTTTTGTATAATTATCATAAACTTATTGTATGTAAGTTAGTCTTTAAGGTATGTATCTATGGGTTTTTTATACCTGAGAATAAATGATTATTATTATTAACAGTTTGGAGATGTGGAGCAAACGTAGTATTGTATGTAGTAGATGAAAACTGTTGTTTCTGAGATTTCAATAAATGTTTACACAAATATTAATCATGTTTACGTGGTGTTTTAACCGTAAGAGAATTAATGTGTACAATGACGTTTTAAATTAATATCACTGAAGTTGTACATAACTACCACGATTCGCACACAAACTAAAGATTATGTAACTAGCTATACTGCTGCTAACTATGTAAATAGAAAGGTATTTCATCTTTCTTTTCATTCATTAACACGATTCAGACCCGTTACATAATCTTTAGTACTGAAGTAGTACAGTTCTTATTATCATATCGCCGTAAATTTATTTGACTAAAAGTCATCTGCTGTTTTAACCTCACTTCAAATTATCATTTTCAGGTTGGGCAGCATCTTTTTTTACCATTAACTCTAATGTCACCTGTGTCTGTCTGTATATTAAGTATACAGTTGGTATAGTTTAATAAGGGGGCCATCAATGTCATCATACCAACAACTGATATTGCGAAAGTGAAGGAAATCACCTTGATGTGAACGTGAATAGTATCAGACGAGCCTCCCTCAAATGGTTTTTCTGTGAGAGAATTTTGTGAATGATTTTCTTACCTTGAACAGTGTTGGTAATTGCATGAGGAGGGTAAAGACAAAAGTTAAAAGAGTACTGCAAACATTAAAACAACTAAGGAGGTTTTACATAGCAGCTTCAACAACAAATTTAAATAAATCATATCCCTACATTCGGCTCATTATTTACGCTTTGCGTCGCTCCGCATAGCGCCGCCGCAGCGAGCGTCGCTAGCTCGCGCGGAAGCAATTATCGGCCTGATTTACATATCGTGGTGATCTGCCACTGGTACGATGACGTGTTGGATCGTGTTGTAACGTACTATTAATAGTTTAAACAAGCGCTGTTTATTCAACAAAGGGTTGTAAATCTGTAGTTTACAGCCCCTTGGGACCACTGCCTGTCACGAGCTTTTTTTCACTATGAGAAGAGTAATTCATAGTCCACCACGCTAGGTGCGGGTTGGCAGAATTTAGATAATCAGATGTGTAGATTTCCTCACGATAGTTTCCTCCACCGCACCGGTTACCAAGCAATAATTTGAAAAGTAATCGCATTATTTTACCTATATTTGACTTCTGTAAAATTTCAGCCCAATGAGACTAGCGAAAGTTTACTGTTAATCGTTTTCATAGAAGTTTTCACGGCTACCACTTCATCAGCCATTCGTGGAATCCTCAAAGTACCATGTTGCTGCTGCATACGTACATACGTAACTATTTTCTTCATACAAACTTTTAATTTTTCGTGCACCTTCGTTGAAAAAGGATGTGCTCTTCTATAGTGCCAGGCTAAACCCAGTACTTAATATGCTTCAGTGAAGCTAATATTCTGCTTGGTTAGAGCAGTGAGTGGACCGCAGACTCCAAGAAAAAGCTTGCATGCAAGCGGGATAGCGCTAGGACGCTCATAACCTGATTGATAGAGAATGACAAGTTCTTTATAAATATTTTTCTTATAATGAATTTTCGTTCCAACCGAATCACTGACGCAGATAGTATAATTATTATTACATTAAATTCAAAGTTAATTTAAAAAGCCTTCTATGCTAAATGTAGCTTGACCGAGACTTACAAAACATTGAAATATTTGAATTCAAAATACAAACTTCCTTATTGCCAAGTCACTTTCAATAAATATTTCTTATTCGTTTGATGTCTTTACCTGCGATAAGTAGCAAATAATGATTTCCGTGAACTGATGGAGTGGGTATTGATGGCTCTTGACTTCTGTTTCAAATCTTGTCTCCATGGCAATGTTTCTCTGAATCACAATATGCGAGTCTTTCGCAGTACTTTCGTAGTACCTTCATAAACCCATTTTTAGTACATTCTATATAAATATATATTATGTACCTGTACAATATAGTCTATCAAACAGATATAACTGCAAACTAAATGACCCCCTGACTTCGTTTGTGTAAAGTAAATGGCATCGAGTTTGATACTATACTGAGTTTTCGTCTTTAATTTTCTGATCGTGAAAGTCAAGTATCGGTTTAACCATTTTTAAGATTAACCGCAACAAGCAACATCGTGCAAGCGAATGAGTAAATCAAAAATCAGAGAACAGTGTTGTTGTTAAGTTGCAAGCAAAGCGGAGCAATTAGACTGTATGGTCTATAGATTTGTACAAGTATAGTTAAGGAACTGAGATTTACATAGAACCGCAGATCTTAAGAATTGCGTGTGCCTATTCGAAGTGGGTTCTGCCCCCAGTTTAGTTCGAAGTTGGCGGCGCTGCCGTCGTCTCTCTGTCTCTCTTGCACTAGTATTCAAGATACATTGGGGAACGTCTGTCTCTCTTGCTCTTACACTGTGGGAACGACTGCCACGCCGCCTAATGGCAATTTGGGTCGCAGAAAGTTTGTCTTAGTGCGCCCATAGGAATGTGCTTCTAGGTAAATCTTAGTTCGTTGGTATAGTCTTGATATCTTGACATATGTCATGCGAATCAGTCACTACAGTTCTTAGGTTTAGTAGTATATTTTTATTGCTAATCTATAGTGTCACGCCTATATCCCCGAAGGGATAGGTAGAGGTGTACAATTACACCCACTTTTAGCCTTATGAATTTTAAGGTCCCACGTAATAGGGGGTGAGCCTATTGTCGTTATCGGGCACATTGTGATACTAAGTGCTGCTATTGAGAATTTGGCAAAGCTCAGTAATACTTTTCGCTCACCCAGGAATCAAACCCGGGATCTCCCGATCAGCAGACGCATACCTTATCCACTGAACCACAATGGCAGTACTGAGTGTATTTCATCATTTTCAGGTTGAGCAGCATCGCTTTTTTCTCATTACCTATAAAACTCGTAAAAAGCACCATTAAAATCCGTATTTTCCGCAAAATATGCTTGTTTTTAACCCTACCTCTGGCGAGAAACGCTTAAGCAAAGAAAGGATCAACGCTACACAAAAACATTCGCATATAAAAGTCGTCAATTGAAACCAGGCTATTATTAGAGTCGTCGCCGGCGGCGGGAAGTTTGCTAAGACGGATTTAAAGATATAAAATGAATATTGTCAGAGCTCTAAGTGGGGGAACTAATTAGAGGCGGGGTCAGCGCTTAATCCCGGGATATGAAGTCCGTGCCCCGGGAACGGCACCTCTCTATTTAATGAACTTATTGACGCAGCCGTCTGAATGGCGGTAATGTGGGATCACGTGATGTCACTAATTGGCACATGTTCCTGGAAGTCGAACTCATTAAATTTGATGTGAGGCGTGGAATCGTGTTGGTATATAATATTATGCTTGTATATAAACTTTCCTACTACTGGGCACAAGTAAGGGTTATGTCCACCACGCTGATCTAGTTTTGATGGGCAGGCTTCACATCTTTTCAGAACTTTGTGGCGGACTGGCAGACATGCAGGTTTCCTCACGATGTTTTCCTTCACCGTTTAGCAAGCGATAGATTCGAAAAGTAAGTGGAACCCGAGATCTGTTAGTCCTTCTATTAAACTATTGCTGCCTTCGTTTTGAGTAGCAAGTAGTTAATATTCGTAACAGCAATGCTAGCGATATTGAAATTGAATTGAAAATTTAATTGAATTGAATTTTGGCCACGCTAATATTTAAAATCAATCAGCGCAATTATAGACACTCACTAACTCGCTAGTATCTAAAAAAATGCATCATTATTCATGTTCAGTTAAGTGACAAGTCTTTTTGCTCGACTCAAATAGTAGCGAAGTTCAAATAAGGTTTAGGTGTAGTTTTACTACTCCTCGATTAGTTCCGGTTAAATTACCGAATAGATAAAGTCATACGAATATGATTTGAGTAAATTCGTTATTATGGCGCGGTCATACGAATCTCGTTCAAATTTTCAAACCTAGATGAAAATTAATGAGTATCTAGGTGCTGAAAGGGTCCCATAAATTATTATAATGTATTGCTTTATGAGGCACTTTAAAATCATTAAGACATATTTATTTCTGCATTTTGGTTGTTTCAAATACTTATGCAAGTCTAAACTCTATTCTGAATGATACTGGATTTGAAATTACCTCTTTCAAGTTATACTATTACTTTCATAAAGACCGTATACAATAATGAGTAGTTTTTGACTTTAAAGTCCGAATGTCTGACGGCGGTTTACGTGATCTCGCTTATTGGCAAACGCACGTGATTGTGTGCCTGGAAACGCAACTCATTAGTACTGAATACGACACTGAATTCTATAATGACTACGATATAGTATTAACTCGTGCCTGACCAATATACCTTGCGAAACAGCGCAGCATCGAACTGAGTTTTCGTCTGCCATCATCATCGGTCTTGTATACTGTCCCACAGCCCACAGCTGGGCTCGGGCCTTTTGTCAGTATGAGAAGGGTAAGGACGTAAAATGTCTGCCATAGCTAGACTTTTTAAAGTAGCCAGCCATTGGTTACAAAGGTGTGGACCACCTGATAACCTTGTTTATTAGACAAACTGACCACGTTCTGTGTATAGCCGGTAGTATGGCTGGAAAGGAGATCTACAGACGACCATGCAGGGATTCTCGGGTTCGAGCACATGGTGCGAGACCTCGGATAGTTACACTTTGTATTCTTAACCCACTACGGCGTTATTTGCTAGTATAATTCACACTATTTGAAACTAGATTATCTTGAATCTGAAGATCGCGGATTAGATTGTTGCACTATTATTTTTTGCTGCTATTATCGATGTGTGACGACATTATGTATTTAACGAACACGCAATCTTGATGTGTCACTTAGTACTTTACTAATATTGAAACAAATCTATCTCTATCGGCTAAAAGACACGCGTATTAAATACGATCCACTTGATTTAAAGATACAAACTTAATCAAACAGATACAATGACAGACGGGCTGTATTTCCTCGGTGTTATTGTCCCGATTTGTCTCAACAAAACGTCCATGGCCTTTAATGTTGTCGTTTAATTTAAAACGAAAGAAGAGTTATAGGAGTCCTTCAGGCTCGATACTTGGTGAGAGGAGGGGGGATGAGTGAGGGACGAGACGAATCGTCCCACGTAAAAAACACAATTAATGTAATGGGGTCGAGAGATGGCAGACTGTAAACAAATTAATTGAATTGGAGAGTAGGACGTACGTTATACAGAAAGGTATTATGTATAAGTTTATTTAGTAAAAAGAAGGAAAGAAAGTTGACTTCTTCGCTGATCGCTGATTGGCGCGTCTTATCTCTGCCGTTCCATTAAGATGTGGAACTCTTTACAAGCCCACGTGTTTCCCTCCACTTATGATCCTGGGTCCTTTAAGAGGGGCGTGAAAAAGCTTTTCTCAAGGCCGTCAAGGTGAGGGCCATCATGCCATAATGCCATGCTGGCTGCTGGGATGATGGCCATCACTATGGGACTTCAATGACTGCTCAACATCAGGCAGCATGGAGTCAATTTGTTCGGCAGTGGTACTAAAAGTTATTTTCTGTTTGCACATTAATAGTGAACCAGTTTTTGGAACCTGGAGAGTTGTGAATTACGTTCATAGTGCATATCGGTTTCATTCGTAGAACGCGATCTGCAATGAGCTATATACCTGAGGTAGCCTGTGGATAGGTATAACAAAATTTTAATGGTTATAATACAACTGTACACATTTATAAAGAAGAAATTGGGAGAAATATGGATAATGTTACTGGAAACACGAAGGCCACCCCAGGCTACGGACAACTTGTCGAGTTGGAGGGGCTCAGTAACCGTGGGTTTGAGGTACAACACGCGAGGGGACGCTCCACGTGGGCTTGCGTGAGGCCTGCGTAGGATGCGTCGCAAGGTGCGGGTGCGGGGGACAGTTCTGTCTGTCCCTCGCAGTCGGGTGCGGTCGCGGGAGGAGAGGCGTGTCGGTGTTGCGTTGCCGTGCGCCCTATCTCCCGCGACCAAATGGGGACGCACCATCGTTGCGTCGCGGTGGGGCCGCAGAGGAAGAGGAGATGCGGTGTTGCGTTGTCGTCCTCCCTATCCTCTGCGGCCGCCGGGTGTTTTGGCGGCGGAGCCCAACACCTTCATCCGCCGCCAAGGGGGTATTGTTCGGGGCCCGCCTGACCATCTGGCGGGCCAATACCCGTCGGGGGGTAGCGAGGAATGCTTCGGTGAAACTCTACCCTCCTATACATGGGTGCATGAGCAGCACGGGTTGGTTTTTAGTCAGTAAGAGTCTGACAGTCCCCTTCGTCTTTTCCCCCCCAGGGCGGAGGGACTCCACGAGGATTTTCCAACCCGACACCAAAAAAAAAGGCTACGCCACAAGACTCACTCTCCCAATTTCAAATCCTCAAATCTCGGTTCATATGACTGGATATTGGCCAACACTACGCTTGTCACGACGTGGCCTTGGGCAAGAAACTGTTTCTTCAACCGACCAAAGATTCTTCTATAGATGTGGCTAGCCTACAGCCCCTTCAATTTGCTTTAGTTACTCAGGCCTTCTGCCGGATAATCTCGTACCGGAAATTGTCCCTCAGAAAAATCCTTTTCATAGCTCTCTGAGTGATAGACTGAGTGGCAGCGCATTCCAGAACAGCCCAGGTTTCAAAAGGAAGGCTTTTTTGTAATTCGGCCGGTTGTAGTTACTCTTTGGGCGCTGTATCATCTACAAATCAGTATGTACTGTATGGATCTGGCCCACGTCACTAAATCCTTAACGAAACCTAGCTTGTTCCGGTCGCTGCAAGGTGTCAAATTTTAATACCAGACGATTCTTGACAACTCTCGAATACAGGAATAGGTATCGACACCTTCCAGCCTTTAAGACAAAAAAAGGCCTTTAATGCGCGAGACAAGCGATAATTAACAATTTAATACGCACTTTCCTTTTCGTGTATTTGAATGCGAACCATCTGCATAGCAGTCTGTTGATATATCCACTCAGTTTAGAACCTAAATCAATAAAAAAAAGATTCATTTTACTGTAGTCGGCTATCTAGTGATTAAGTCATAATTTAGTCATGTTATTTGAATTTGAACAACATTTTCGTGGAGCCTCTAGAGAGGCTTGGTGGAACCCTGGAGCTCCGCGGAGCACACTTTGAGAGTGGCTGATGTAGGATACTCTGACCAGGTTAACTGACGTGCCCGTTGATGTCACCAGTGGTTGTATTTTCGCCACTTTAAGATAGATGGCGCTCGTTACCTATATGCCAGGCAGGGAGAAGATTATTCGTCCGGCACTCTAATTTGATTCACCGAAGTTAAAATTTGTCAGGACTATACTAGTCGTAATACAAATATTTTATAAATATTTATATTTTTCTACAGCAGTGCTTCTCTTGCTGTCAGTCCTTTCTTACTGAAGTCAGTAAAGTTCCGTTCGACCCCTATCGGCATCTACCGATTGTGTCTGTTTTACTCCGCCATCCAAACCAACCACATCAAATCGATAATTATTTATTGTTATCTCCAAATCAGTGGGTTCAGTTCGATACAATGTCGATGAAAATGCGTAATAATTTAAATATGTAAAGTTCGCATTAGCCCAAGGAAATACTATAAATAAATAGTTTTTTCCCGCGGACTTGCATTGCCCCCCTTTTCAACACCTTAAAATTTTATAAACGCAATAAAAAAAAGCTTATGTCTGTCTTCAAAGCGTGATCTACCTATATGCTAAAATGCCTCAAATGTTACGTACTTGCATACACAAATTAGAATTTATAATATATTTTATTATTTTATATATTTTTATAGACTCACGCCTGTATCCCCGAAGGGGTAGGCAGAGGTGTAATATTACACCCACATTTCACCATGAATTTTTAAATCCATTTATAATATAAATGTACTAACTCATTATAGTCGACTCATTGAGGTTGATTAAAAATGCACTAGGAATACATTCTGTATAACAATATGCAACCACCCGTTACACTTTTCAAAACCCCGGTTCAAAGAGTACAACAGACTCAGTAAAACTACACGTATTTGCGTTTTGTGAGGCATTTTTGTCGCATGTGTTGTTCAAATACACAATATTCAGCATGGGGTACGTTTGTGTACACGATTTGGCCCAAAATTGTTTTGTAAACAGTTTGTTATGATAATAATAATAATAATATTGATATTGAAGCCTTTGAAAGGGTTCCATGACTTTTCATAAGGTACATTTTCAGAGATTGCGCAAAATAAAATAAATAGTAGACAAAGACCTCTTCATAGAGTGAGCGCGAAATCAAATTGTGATTTTCTACGCAGGCTTATCATTATCATTCTCCTAGCGTTATCCAACTTAGACGCAGGCTTATATTTTTGTTAATCTACTTATCAATATCTATGTTATGATTCGAGAAATAGCTATACATTGCCGCACCTATCTACCCTTCCAGGTCGTTCGCTCAAAAATTCTGTGTGTACGTAGAAAATAGGTGCCAATTGACAATGATCAACTCACCGTGATGATATTGACATCGGGATCAATCCATTGGATAATGTGAATCATGGTTCCTTTTGAGCCAACTGAAGGCTTAAGAGTAGCTAAATCGTATTTATTACAAAGGATCATGATTCTGTTTTCGTAATTTTTTTTACCCGACTACGGCGAAGCCAAAAGAAAAGGTAATGTTTTTACAAACTCTTTCGTACTTACGACAAAGTAAAATGAATGTATCATGTTTCTGGGTGAGAAAGTGAAATTCAAAGATATGTGGATATGATATCTAAGGTGCCGAGATAGGAAAATGTGACATATCACCAGTTTATACATAATTTCGTACAGATTCGACTGATATCGCTCCGCTTACCACCTCAGCTCCGCTCCGCAACGGCTATTAATCTCGTTGTACCTAATAGCGCGGATTTCCTCGCTAACAATATTACCTTTTGTCGCATTATCGCTAATTGACTACGTTACCTATTTGCTTTATGACGACTAACAGTGATGTTTCAATCCGCTTGTTCGTCTACAGTAGTTAATTAGCCATTTAATGGATAGTCACAGATGTGTTGATTTTCATATAAGTTGTGACAGTTCTGTTGAAAAGCGAGAGGGAATGCTTTGATGATCTACGGTACTGGAGGCGGGTAATTAACAATTAATTGTTTTAAGTATCAGCAAATAAGATTTTTTAAAGCTTGGGAAGCTTACTTATAAAGTTTTGTCATGCAGGGATCTAGTTATACGAAGGTCTGTGGCGCAACTTCATGAGCGCAATGTTTCACACGTTTTTTTCGCGTACATATCCTGCTATCAAGGAACGTATAATAAAAATGCATTACCTTCACGTTCTACAGAATTGTAGTTAAATAAAAAACTTATTTGCTTGCCATTGCCTTAATTGCATTTGGTAGCGCCGTCTACCTTTCCATCGAGAATTAATTATGCCACATCACCTTTTCACTTCCTCATTTCTTAGTCGATAAGAACCGAAATCCTACAGTCCACAATATTAATAGTTTTCCCAAATCGACTAGGAACATTCGGTTCGCCGAAACATTTTTTGATCCATACGAATCGGATTCATTTACGTTTTATACGTTATATCTCTATACCTAGGCAGTTATAGCACCTAGCTATACTCCTAGTCCATTCACATAACCGTCACATGGTTGTTTTCGCACGCAGCAGTAGGTAATATACTTTTATGTAGCTACCTACTTACCCAATTATTATTTCTGGAACTATCATAGTTGTCTTGTAAATCTCATATTTCAAGCAACTTTTAATTCCACCGCTTTAAAGTGTTGCCTACTTAGGTAAAATAATAGGTACTTTAGATATTCTTATTTTGTTTCGGTCTCATTAGCTTATACTTACGTAAGCATGTCACAACAAAAGAAGTCACGCGTGTCGGAAGACAAAGAGATGACAATCTTAGAAGCAAAACGCAATATTTTATTTGGGCGTATTCAAAACATTTACGAGCGTTCAAAGACCGCAGCCGTTTTTGATAGTAATAGGGAGTCATTTCTCAGTTATTGTATGACAGTAGATAGTATTCGAACAGATTTTCATTGTATTGTTTTGTTATAATATATTAATGTGATTTATTGACTTTTTTATTGAAATTTATTATTGTATGGCTATAATTTATTAATGTAATTTATTGACATTTTGTTTTTCTTTTATTTTATTAGTTATATTTAAATTGTATTAACTGGACATAATTTTTGCATGCCGCAAGGTAAAATATAGTGGATATATTTTGTACCCATCTTTGTCACCATTTTTGTACCTATATTTGAGCAAATAAAGAATTTGAATTTGAAGTTGTTAGACGATTATAACACAAGATTGCTTTCTACTAATACTGATGAAAAACCGAATTATCAGGCGTACACCTCTTTCGAAGACCTTTATTGTATTATTAAGCGTATACAATCGCAATTGGAGGGTAAATATTCGGCACAGCCCGTTGCAGCGGCTCGCAAGCCGAGATTACCGCCAATCGAGATTATGTCGTTTGACGGAGATATACGAAATTGGCCGTTATTCTATGCGAGTTTTAAGTCCACAGTGCACGATAATGGTTCTCTGACAGATGCTGACAGGTTGTACTATTTAATAGGTAAACTGTCACCGAAGGCCCATTCCGTATTTGCAGGTGTCACACCCAGTGCTGAGAATTATCAGGTCATATTTCAGTCACTACTTGATATATATCAAGACACTCGCGTCCTAGCGTCTACCTACTTTGACCAAGCTTTAAATCTTAAACTGTCCGGCAATGCGTCTGTCGCGAATTTCCAGCTGTTTATAGATAACTTCGTAACCGCGGTTAATTCTCTTAGAAAATTAAAATTGGAAGGTCTTTCCGACTTTATGTTGCTTCAACTCGCTTTAAAAAAGTTTGACACTGAAACAATTCGTGCTTTCGAGATGACGGAACGCAATAATAAAATACCTACACTAGATAGTTTTATTTCGTTCATCAAAGATCAGTGTCGAATATTTCATAATACGCAGTCTAGTTCACCTAGCCCGTGTAACACTAACAGCAGCAAACAAAGGTTGAATAACGCGTGAAATAGTAATAATAGCTCGGTCCCTAATCCACAATCTTACGTAACATGCTCGGAATCTAATAAAATTAATTCACAGAACTGTCTGTGCAGTAATATAGTGCACGACCATTTCTACAAGTGTCCCGCCTTTAATGGTTTAAATCCGACTGCTCGTTTCAAGTGCGTGAAAGATAACAAAGCTTGCATTAAGTGCTTAAGTATAAAGCATAAAACGACTGATTGTTCTAGTAGGACGAGATGTCGTTCATGTAATCAGAGACACCACTCATTGTTGCACTTCGATAAAGGTAGTTCGTTGTCAAGCCAAGCCGCTAACCTTGACACACTTACGTCGCAGGTGCAGGCTACGATAACTGAGCCTCCCACGATTCAGAATGAAATATCGTTGTGTACGACATCCATCGCGCGGGCGACGCGCACGTGCGGACGGCCCTCGCGCATCTATAATGATCCGCGCGGGGCCAAAACGCAGTGTATGGCGTCTAAAACGGTACTGTTAGCGACAGCGCAAGTTATCGTTTATGATGTTAATGGGTCGCCGCACATGGTACGTTGTCTACTCGATAGCGCGTCTCAGACCAATTTAATAACATTGGATTGTTTCAAACGCCTCGGATTGTGGAATAACTTTAGAAATACTAGTTCAGTGGTCAAAGGAATCTGCGGGTCAGAAAAACATTGCAAGGGTTCCGTAGATATTAAAATACATTCGCGTTTTGATAGGGATATTAATTTTAACATTTCTTCGCTTATCGTGGAGCGTATCACGGACGCATTGCCGAACGCTAATGTAGACGTAGCATCACTCACTCACCTCGAGTAATTGCCGCTGGCAGACGCGGAGTTTGCGAATCCGGCAGACATGGATCTTTTGATCGGAGCTTTAATATTTCCGCACTTGCTACTAACTAAAATAGTACGTAGTGAGCGATATGATTTACCGCCCGCTATTGAGATGGTATTTGGGTATGTGATTATGGGTACCGTACCTACGTTACAAACTTCTCATTATATTACGTCTTGTTGTTGTTCTGTTCTTCAAGAAATCAAGGTGGGTGCTAAAACTGTGTGTAAGATAAAGGACTAATTAGCTATGCTATGCTATGATATGCTACGCTATGCTACGCTATGCTACGCTATGCTACGCTATGCTACGCTATGCTACGCTATGCTACGCTATGCTACGCTATGCTACGCTATGCTACGCTATGCTACGCTATGCTACGCTATGCTACGCTATGCTACGCTATGCTACGCTACGCTATGCTACGCTATGCTACGCTATGCTACGCTATGGTACGCTATGCTACGCTATGCTATGCTAAGCTACGCTAAACTACGCTATGCTACGCTGTGCTACGCTGTGCTACGCTGTGCTATGCTATGCTACGCTGTGCTACTCTGTGCTACGCTGTGCTTCGCTGTCCTACGCTGTGCTACGCTGTGCTACGCTGTGCTACGCTGTGCTACGCTGTGCTACGCTGTGCTACGCGGTGCTACGCTGTGCTACGCTGTGCTAGGCTGTGATACGCTGTGCTACGCTGTGCTACGCTATGCTACGCTGTGCTACGCTATGCTACGCTATGCTACGCTATGCTACGCTATGCTACGCTATGCTACGCTATGCTACGCTATGCTACGCTATGCTACGCTATGCTACGCTATGCTACGCTATGCTACGCTATGCTACGCTATGCTACGCTATGCTACGCTATGCTACGCTATGCTACGCTATGCTACGCTATGCTACGCTATGCTACGCTATGCTACGCTATGCTACGCTATGCTACGCTATGCTACGCTATGCTACGCTATGCTACGCTATGCTATGCTAAGCTACGCTACGCTACACTACACTATACTATACTACACTTCCGCTTTGTATATGGATGACATTGCCTGTAGTGTCATATCCGCTCCGCTAGCAATTTCGCTTTGTGAAGAGTTTATTCAGCTTTTCAAGCGAGGCCAGTTTGATCTTGTCAAATGGACAAGCAACTCTAAGGAGGTTCTCGCACGCATACCAGATTCTCATAAAGCTTCTCCGGACATTGAGTTTGAGAAGTCTGTACCGCATAAAGTTCTCGGTTTACGCTGGGACAAATCCTGTAATACTTTTCGGTTTGACGTCTCACCGCCAGATGATAAGTGCGCCAAACGCACTATGCTGTCCACAGTGGCTCGACTATGAGACATAATGGGTTTTGTGGCTCCCACAATTTTGTACGCCAAGCTCTTGATCAAAGAACTTTGGCTATCAAAGTGTGAGTGGGATGAAACACCCCCTGACCATATTGTCACCGCTTGGGGCCAGTTTTGAATTGAGCTTACCGCGCTCAATCTAATTACTATTCCGCGTCATCTTGGGTTGGTAGAAGGATGTACCATCAACTTAATAGGTTTCGCTGACGCTACGGTGCTTACGGTGGAGTCGTATATCTGCAAATCCGCATTGGTTCTAACTACTCGGTGCAGTTAGTTTGCGCCAAGTCTAGGGGCTCGCCTGTTAAAACCATTTCGGTTGCGAGACTGAAGTCGTGCGCGGCCCTTCTGCTGTCTCAGTTGCTCCGCAAGGTTCAAGACACAGTCTTGCCCCACTACCCTATTAATAGAATATACGCATTTTCTGACTCCAAAGTGGTGCTCGCTTGGATTTATTCATCTCCTCACCGCTGGCAGACTTTTGTCGCCAACCGCGTTAGTAAATTGATTGAACTTGTTCCCGCTACTTGTTTCAATCACGTCGCGGTTTATCGTACTCGTCTTCAGGAAGAACTTTCGATATATCATATTGACTGGAAGTTTATTCCACCAGCATCACCACATTTTGGTGGATGTTGGAAAAGCATGGTCAAAGTAATTAAAACGCATCTCTTAAAAGTTATAGGTCAACAGATCCTCTCTTACGAAGAGCTTTTAACTGTCCTTGCACAAGTGGAGGCACTGATCAACTCGCATCCGCTCACGGCATTGAGTAGTGACCCTGCAGAACCATCCGCGTTAAGCCCTGCACATTTTCTGAGCACAGTGCCATTGTCGTCATTTCCGGCTCCTGAATCAGACTCTTCAAGCTTGCTCCAGAGACATACTCTGCTGGATAAACTCGTGCAGTCGTTCTGGCGGCGCTGGCGTGCGGAATATCTACACCAGCTTCAGGCTAGATCCAAGTGGAATAGTCCTGCATCCCCTATACAGGAGGGTACGTTGGTCGTCATAATACATGATAATGCTCCGCCGCTTTCATGGCCGTTAGCCATCGTAGAGAAACTGCATACTTCCAAGGACGGTACAACCCGCGTTGTTACCGTGAAAACCGCGAAGGGGAGCTACGTGCGCCCTGTTGTACGTCTCTTTCCGCTTCCAAGTCAGTGAGATCTAGCCTGAAGTTGGATCTACCTCTTAGTTTAGTATTTAGTTTGTAGTTTTCGCTATAATTGCGTTTGTAATTTTCGCTAAAGTTAATTTAGATTAATTTTATTGTCATATCGCTGTCTTAGCCTATTGATGGGTTATGCGGTAGTACACCCAACATAGCTAAGTTCAATTTTATTTTTTTTAAAGGCAACCCTTTAGGGCTGGGGGGATATGGTAGCGCCATCTACCTTTCCATCGAGAATTTACTATGTCAACGTCAATGGTTCGCCGCTGCTTGGCCAATCCGAGCGATGCTTTCATGAATCCCCTCCCAAAACGCCTCGCTATTGGCCGCACTGCTCATCGGCGACGAAGAAAAGACTAGAAGATTCTAGACGCTCGGAACGCATGTCCGCCGCATACCGCAGTCCGCACCGCCATATATAATTATTACCGCTTATACCAAAACCTGACAAAACCGCCCGCGAGTGAAAGTGATATGTGTAGTGGAGTGATTCAAGCAGCTTCAGGATTCTCGAAGACATCAGGAGGCTGCCATTTGCAAAGGAAAAGACTGCCGAGCAAGGTAAGAGGCTCCTATCCACATCCACACCCTTTTCACTTCCTCATTTCCTAGTCGATAAGAACCGAAATCCTACAGTCCACAATATTAATAGTTTTCCCAAATCGATTAGGAACATTCGGTTCGCCGAAACAGCATTCTCTACATTTTCTTCATTAAGGAGGAGTGAAGTGTGCTTACCGTGGTCTTTTTAAATGCTATCTGGTAAAAGCTAAAAAGTAGTGTAGTTGATTTTTGAATATAGATGACAGAAACAGTAATAAATCTCATTTTAGCAGTTTTGTCTCGACTTCGATTTTATTTTCCGTTGATTCAATAGTGAAATTGTTTAAAAGGATCTACCTAGAAATTTGCTTTTTGAAAGTTTTATATTACTGAGGAACTATTCAAGTAGTATTTTTGTTATTCTATCAATATATTATGTAGGTAAATAAAATTCAGCCGTTACTGACTGATTGACGACAATGCACGACCAAAACTACTGGGCGCAAGAAGCTGAAATTTGGCATAAGCTTCCCTGGTGTCTAAGAAGAGATTTCTTATGATGGAATTCCTCGAATTTGCCACGAAATCATAAAATTAGAGATAAAGTGGGTCAAAGCTGCTGTATTGTCTAGTTATACCTAGTACAATTTTGTTTCTCAATAGGACCGAGGTCGAGGGCAGGTGACGCGTCATCGGCTAACCAAACTGCCAGCCTTTGAAGCGTGCTGCCAACGTAACGAGTGGCCGAGCTTCGTAGGTGAGCTGTCAACTATTTCATCTAGTCATTTTTAAGTCCCAACGTAAAAAGCAGGATGTTAAAAGTTTCTGTATTATTTTGTGTTCGGAAGCTGACGTGAATGAAATGGTCCTCAGCTAAATTCTTTGAAAATCTACATTCTTATTAACAAATTATTATTTTATTACAAAGAATGATACAAATTTTAGTTTAACATATACGAGTATCACAAGCAACTCGTAAGGAGTTGATTGCAATTCGAAAGTACATACAATGCTTCCTTATTTTAATTAATAGCGACACACATCCTGTATTTACAATGCGCGGCGGAGTGCGTGAGCGGTCTCGGGTTAATAACTCAACACGATTCTTAGCAAATGAGTTAATAACGTTACTGAGTTGTTCCTCCCGACATACCTCACCCCCCGTCATCGCCCTATACGAGCGCCAAAAGCGCTTCAATGTAAATAAATATATTAACACACGACTCAATTTACGTTGTTTGCCCTCCCGTATTCTTACTTACTTATCATGTATAATGTTAGTGTGTGTACGCTCGAACTGTCAAAGTGTCTGACGTCACCGCGGTAACGTGCGAAAAATAATGAGACGGCTATCTGATATGTTTTCGAGGGATAGTGTTCCGTATTATGGTGTCAATACAAATCATCAATCTCAGAAATATCTATCGAAGTTAATGATAAAAGTTCTTCCTTGGTAAAAGTAATAATAGCTGTAATTTTGTGAGTCTATTTCGATTGTTTAGGGGTTCGTTTTTAATAGAAAAAGCTAACCACCAATATTTACAACTGGACCGGATCGAAATTGCACTGGATTTGAGACGATCGTCGACGGAAACTATAATTCTGCATTATTATAAAGCGGGTGTGCTCCGAATGTTGTGGGTTCGATCTTCATACCTATAATAACACTTTTTGTGATCCACAAATATAATTTCTAGTCTTTGTGTCTGTCAGTTGAATGTTTGCAAAGTCCTTCGCGTTACAAGAGTAATTCCTAGTGAGACTATCGTTAAAAATATGGTTACAAGGTCGCCGATCATGTGAAAAGTATCATATATTATCCAATATTTTATGTGTGTGTATAAGTATATGCGTGTGAGTGTGAAATTCGCCAGTCCCCCGAGTGGTGGCACTAAAAAGTAAATTTACACATTCAACATTGATGTAGTTTGTTCTTGTAATAAGTGTCGCGTTTATTTATCGCGCTGAGGTAAATTTAATTTGTGGTTGCTCTGACGGACTGAAAGTTTACTTATATTTGGGTTTTCAACATTTATAAGGGTCTTCAACATTATTTATTAGTATATTGATGGGAGAAAAGCGGTTGACATCGGTGGTTCTTTAAGCGTTACCAATGTGTAAGGATGAGGAAAGAAGGAAGAGAAGGAGCGTAATAAAATACTGAAGTATCTGCTACACGACTATTATTGCTTTAATCAATCAAATTCGAAATACTATGTCCATCGTGCAAATGCGAAGACTCCAACACTTGGACATCTGACGGAACCAGGATGAACGATGAGATGCTCAATTGCACTATAAGAAGTTACACATGTGTTATATGTAAATTATACTAGTTTTCAAGAACAGTCCAGTCCAGTCAACCACAATCATCTGTTGTTGGCTAGACGAAAGATAGACTAGGAAAGATTGCCTAGGGAGGCAAGATCATCGCGTCAAAAGTTATACTTTCTAGTTTGAGGAACCATGCCTCGTTACTCCATCGTAGATTAATATGTAAATATGAAACAAACATTCATCTATTTATATAAAGGGCATGTCCTGTTTGACATACGAGTATCATCGCGGCTCCTAAACAACTGAAGCTAGAAACATGAAATGTGGGCAGTGAGGTTTTTTATATTACTCAGTTAAGACGGTCAAGTAGGAGTAGAAGGTTTGAGAAAATAGCTGGTAATATATATAAAATACATGTTTTACTTCCAAGGCGCTACTAGAATGGCGCTATGCGGCGCTGTGAGCTGTCTCGTGTCAGATTACACCCGAGCTTTGCACTACAATCCGATAGACGTTGCGCTTCTAATTCCTGGTATTATTTATTGTAACAAGAAGTACTTAGACAAGTTTATTTAGCGGGCTTTTATTGCAAACAGCTAAGGGCCGGAATATGTGATGATTATGACGTACTTTGTTAGGGGCAAGTAAGATATGCTTGATAATTGCCCTAAAAGACTGAACACTGCAGTGGTACTTTATAAAGCAAACCTCAAATGTAGGCGCTTTCGCTGTTAGTGAAGTGGTTTTTTATAAGCATGCGCAGATTTACGGCCACACTTTGACATGTCAAGCGTGCATTACATGGAGGTAAGATCGAAAAGGAAAAAGCACATACCGAGTAAAGAGTCTAAACGTCTTCCACCCTTGCTTTTGTGGGAAGTGGATTTTATATTTCTTAGGTCTTATACATCGCACACCAGCGCAGTTGCTGTCTCAACACTGTTATTACATTCAAACTGTAAGTGACAAAAAGCTTTGTGTACTTATAAATTGAATAAAAATACATCTTTATATCGTTTGAATATTTGTCATGTTTAATTATTGTAGTTCTCTACTTAATTCTTAAGTGATGGGGTAGATATATTTGATCTTTGTGTTCTTATGCTAGAAGAGAATAAGTAATAAAAATGATATAGTTTTTTTTACTTCACAATTTAGGCAATTTTGCTAGCGATATGGGTAAAAGCGCGTGACTATATTCTTAACAATGTAACAAATCCAACAAGAAACTGTCACATACTTACACAAGTAGCGGGGTAGTTAGGAAGAAATTCCGTATGCATCAGGATACATTACGCTTCGTACGTCCGTACGTATAAGCAGCGAACCAACGTACACTACGAGACTATTAGTTACAATGTAAATAGTACTTGGCTCTTGTAATACTACAGCTATTGCATAGAATTTACTGTATTCTATGCAGCGGTTATAGTAAGGATTTTGAATGAAGAAGGCATGTCAAGTACCAGTTTTATTTTAGTTCAAAATATTTCGAGAGAAACTCCAGCCCGTGGCACAAAATGATAGAAAATTCAGTTTCTATTCTAGACTACAAACGGGGGAAAGACATCGTTAAATTGGCAAGAGATTAAACAAAATTCGATGGAGATATGGGTACATAATTAAATTTCTGAAAAATATCGCCATTATGGCTATGACGTACCTACCTCTGTTCTGAGGTGCCGATATTTCGGCATTTTGAATGTGTCATGATCACGGACGCATTGATCTACCCGGTATTATTTTAATTATATAATAGAGTATAATTATGTAAAGTCGATGTACATGTAGTGTTCATATTATCTATTTATATTTTTATACTATTTAACACCTTTTATATCCATATGTATTAACATTTATGTTTATTGTATATGTAAGGTGCATAGGGTTCCCGCCAAAGGTGCATAGGGTTCCCGCCAAGAACTTAGGGTCCCAAGCCAACCTCACCTGCAAGTGGTGCACCTGCCGATCAACGGACGAGGCTCTGGCAAACAAAATATCCCGATAAGCGGCAATAGGCTCGCAACCTATTACGTGGGATCAAAACACTGGCGAAATGTGGGCGTTTAATATGCCTCTGCCTGCCTTCGGGGAGGCAGGCGTGAGTCTATGTATGTATGTATGTATGTATTGTATATGTACTATTTTATCTAAACACGTATCATACCTATATATTTATTTTTATTTGATGTGATGTTTATGTTTTATTGTACCTATCTTTTATATATTTACTGATAGTGATATCACATGCGTGAGTCACTAGAGGGACTGGTTGAAAATTGGCGCCAGGCATACGCCTAGATTAAGCTGAACCAGGTCAATATATTTTTTTTATGGTAATAGGCGGCAAACGAGCAGACGATGGCCTGATGGTAAGCAATTACCGCCGCCCATGGACACAAGCAACATCACAGGAGTCACAAGTGCGTTGCCGCCCCTTGGGGTTGGGAGGGAGGGATAGGATATGGAGTGGGATCAGGGAGAAGGGATGGGGGATAGGGCATCCGGCACTCTCACTCACCGAACGAAACGCAACAGTTTAGGTACTGTTACTTTACGTCGATTTTCTGTGAGAGGGTAGTACTTCCCCGGTCGAGCCGGCCCATTCATGTTGAAATCAGCAAGGCTCTACTACCTATAAAGCCTTTATTTTCTTCTTTTTATATTTATGTTTCATTTTTTTGTTATGTGTATGCTAAAAATAAATCTTTATCTTTATGTAAGAATCCATTTAGAAATAAGAGACAATGTTCCTGTTATTGAACATATTGGGTTTGTCATACTAACTAACGTACAGTAAAATACTATTGGAACAAATATTCGTACGCAGTATTTTTGCCTCGTGGATCATACCACCTGGTTTCCACCCGAGCAGATTAAATCCTGCTTTACCTGAAGCGACATCACACCTAACAATAACAAACACTTCATCTCCACACCCACACATACATAACCTTGTATATAAACAATATTACGTTTGTGTGGAGGCCACGTCTCGGCCCTCATCAGTGTCCTGCTGTACGGTACCTCACTGTCCCTCAGTGCTGCCGCACCTCCAGGTGATTTATTACACTTTTTATTTAAACAAGAGCCCCTCATTCATTCCCTTCCGACCATAATTGAAAACTGCTACATAAGTACTATAAAGCTTCACTCACATGTCCCATTTGTGTGTATGCTAAGTGAGAAGAGCTTTTTCGGTTTCAAACTAAAATATGTAAAATACTCGTGAGGTAGTCCCCAAAGGTATTATCAAAAGTGCATATTAATACATATAAAGGATAATAAAAAAATATTTGCATATAAAAATTGTGTTCCATCCAGGTGCCTCGTTAAAAAGATGCGCGTCTATTCACTCGTACTTCCCAATGTTTTTTTTATTATGGACTTGTACATGCTGTCTGTACACGTACGTTGTCGACGAATAGCTGATTGGTGTGATGGCTATTTTGGAATGTCTATCTACATTACCTGCTGTACCGTATTATGGATATTATGATACACACCTAGTTAGTTAAGGTTATTTTGTAATTGTTTATAACTAGACTTTGCTCGCGGCTCCGCCCGTGTAAATTATGCACCTAAACTTTCCTCAGGAATCACAAAATCTATTGGTAAAACAGTGCCAAAAATCCGTTTGATAGTTTCTGAGTTTATCGCGTTTAAACTAAAAGACAGGCGTGAACTTCATTTTATTATGTACCTATAGATTTAGTTAATCGTAACCTGAAATGTGACAAGTAATAGCCGCAAGTCTAGAAAATATTCAATCTGCAGGAATAATCTGCTAGTTAACATAGTTAATGCAATGTGGGAGCCCAAATTAAATAGCCTTCTTAGAATTATAACCACCTCTTCATAGCATAATCGATCGTAAATACACTAGCTGCCTGTGTGAGTCGGCTCTGAATAGTGTATTACAGGTAACACAGTGCGCCTGATAAATGATCGTCGGTGAGCGCGATGTTGACTTTGATGCGACTAATAATGAGAGTATCGATACCAACTTTATAACGGCTTGTATGGCTGTGGTGTTACTTAATACATAATGTACTTGGTGACTTATAATCTTGTTAGTTTCACATATGCACATTATTATAATATATACGTATAAGTTTAAATATAAACTCATGTAAGTTTTAGGTCACTGTCCGTTAAGCTTACCCGTTACCATCGTCTAAGTAGGTGGGTCAAAGTGACGAGAAAATTAGGACGTAGACCGTACATATGTTGGAAATGCGATTAAAATAATTAAATAAACTCAACCGATCTACGCAAAGCGCGAAAGTAAAGAATTTATAATAGTTTACCGAGCAGCATGTTTACTTAAATAAATTGGCGTATTTTTAGTAGGTACATATATAATATTACAAATGACGTTCGAACTGCTACAGATATAAAATCATTACAAAAAACAATAAAGTTTCTTTATGAACATAAAATTAATATTTACCTAGTATTATCCATAATTTATATCGCCAACAAATTGTAGAGCAGCCAATGCATTGTGAGGGTCGAGGTTTTGCCGTCACCCACGATCGCACTACATACAGCTAGAAATGAATTTAACAACTATCCTGATACAATTTAGCTATTGTGCTAGTTGCGAGTTGACTAAACAATAGAGACACAATGTAACGCGCATTTTACTCTATTCGGTTTGTTTTCGGTCACAACTCGCTTTCGGTCACATTTCACTATATATTATGATTAGACTAGATGCCTTAATCAGGACAATGACACAATGACGTGATTTTGTTATTATATATCTTATACCACAATAAATAAAATAGGCCATTTAACTGAATTGACTTTAATATTGGTATAGATCTCAAACTGACTGATTGCGTGAGCATTTTGGATTATCAGTTTCGCGAGGCATAACCTATCTGTTCACATTCTGTTTTTGCTTACGTATAAATCAACTGTGTCATTCGGTTCTAGATGGAATGTGATCATTGTGACCTATCTATGCGGACATGTAGGTACATTTTCGAACTGGTCTGAATAGAACTGCTCGGTATTTCGGTAGAATAGATTAGGAGTTTCCATCGAAGGTCGGACGTGACCAATATTTGAGATGTAAACAAGCGACCCGACGATTAATGAGAATAGTACAAAATGCAAATCGTTACCGAACTGCAATTCTAAACTAGAAATCGGAGACTTTAAGTGGCGACCGGCTCTCAGTGGCAACTTTAATTAAACCTAACTTCTGAGATGACGTCCCACTCAAGATAATCCAGACAAAGTGTCTTTATCACCACTTTTTTTGTAATTTGAATCTTATAGGTATAAAAATAAGGCTTAAAGTGGACGTAGGGGTATGTTTGTGAGCTATTAAGCTGTTGCGTCCTGCGGCTAGAGGAGGCTAATTCAGAAACAAGATGGAGGAAGTGTTGTAGTTCGTTTAAAGTGTAGGCACGAGGTGAGCGGGTAGTGAGAAATTGGCTCGATTGAACACTTCTTCTGCCGTTGGCAATTAAGAGATTTTGAAAAATATGCGGCGTAACAAACTTGTCCACACACAATAAAATTGGTGAGAACAACATTATCTACCTCCCGCTCTTCTCTCATGTTTGTATAAGAGTAGATATTTGTGATTAAGTAAAATTTATATCACATTTCATTAAAGAATCTGTATATTTACAATTTTTGCTGTTACTGACTGACCGACAGAAAAAGCACAAAAATTAAGAGAAAATTTTACATGTATGTTTAGTGGGGACCGTACGGGTGCACTAAGAAGGGATTTCCCAAAACTTTCACGTGATCGGTAAGAAACGGTTAAAGTAAAAAACACATGTAGTATACTTATAAATCGGTACTAAAAAGCGTAACTGGACACAAGTTGAGTAGAGGAGTTCCGTTCCAGACCTTCATGAATTAATGACAGTGATGTAATAATTGGCAATTTACGATAAGAGTGCCTTTGTTCTATACTAGTTTTTCTTGAATCAAAAGAAATGTGATTATTTTAATCCTTTACTGTGTTATAAAGAAATATATTATCTGTCTATCTATTTGTATTGCATATTTTTCGTGTAATAGTGACTCACGATGATACTTTTGTATCAACGAGGAATAATATAATCATTTGTTAATTTTTTACCAAATCTGGACGCTTGAATCACCACCAAAGATTAGCCGGAATATATAAATACGATTAGGAAGTAATTATACAGATTAAATAACATAAATATCAGACGATGAATCATTTGATTATTCGGAGGCATAATGTACAAGTCTTGTAATACAAAGTAATTAATTCAGATCAAAGCTAGGATTATTTCAGGAGGGTTACAATCGTTTGAAGAGTAATCTGAAATTGACAATAGAAATATCTTTGAAGGGCAAATATGCTAGACAATCCTACTGAGTAAATCTGGATGATAGGAATTTCTGTCCAGACCTTCAACAAGTAATTTTTGAGACCATTCTTAGTAATTTCATTACATGTAAAGTGAAGACACAATGCATTCAGGTTTAATAGTTTGGATATGTAGAGCAAACGTACCTAGTATAGTAGTAGATGAAAACTGTTGTTTCTGAGATTTCAATAAATATTTACACCAAATATTTATCATGTTTACGTAGTGTTTTAACCGAAAGTTAATTAATGTTTTTTTTAATTTAAAGTCTCACGTCTTTATCCCCGAAGGGTTAGGCAGAGGTGAAATATTACACCCACATTTCGCCATGAATTTTTAGGTCCCACGTAATAGGAGGTGAGCCTATTGCCGTTACCGGGCACATCACCAGACTCCGGACTGTTACTGAGTATTCGGAAAACCCACTAACACTTTTTCCCGACCCGGGAATTGAACCCGGGACCTCCGATCAGCAGTTGCATACCCATCATCCACTGGACCACGGAGGCTAAATTGATTGAAATGTGGATGTTTTAAATTAATATCCCTGAAGTAGTACAGTTCTTATTAACATATCGCCGTAAATTTAAAAAGTCATTTGCTGTTTTAATCTGACGTAGGATTGCAGAAGCCACTTCAAATTATAATTTTCAGGTTGGGCAGCATCTTTTTTTTCCATTTACTCTAATGTCACCTGTGTCTGACTGTATATTAAGTATAGGTTTAATAAAGGAGCCATCAATGTCATCTTACCAACAACTGATATTGCGAAAGTGAAGTGACATCACCTTGATGTCAACGTGAATAGTATCAGACGAGCCTCCCTTAAATGGTTTTTCTGGGAGAGAATTTTGTGAATGATTTTCTTAACTTGAACAGTGTTTGTAGTTGCACGAGGAGGGTAAAGACAAAAGTTAAAAAAGAGTACTGCAAACATTGTAACAACTAAGGAGGTTTATACATAACAGCTTCAACAACAACTGTAAATACATCATATTCCTATTATACATTCGGCTCATAAACAATGAGCCGAATCGAGCGTCGCTAGCTGGCGCGGAAGCAATTATCGGCCTGATTTACATATCGTTGGTATCTGCCACTGGTACGATGACGTACTGGATCGTGTTGTAACGTACTATTAATAGTTTAAACAAGCACAGTTTATTTAACGAAGGGTTGTAAATCTGTAGTTTATTTACTGTCACATCAACTTAGACCCACTGCTGGTCACGGGCTTCTTTTCATCATGAGAAGAATAAGTCATAGTCCACCACGCTAAGTACGGGTTGGCAGAATTTAGATCATCAGATATGTAGATTTCCTCACGATATTTTCCTCCACCGCACCGTTTACCTTCACCAAGCGGAAAATTGCATCATAAGGTAATATTTGCCTGATGTCAGGGGCGTCGCCAGCCAATTGCCTAGGGGGAGGGAGGGGAGCAAAGTCGCCAGCCGATTGCCTAGGGGGGGCAAGTTGATATGGAAAATGAGAAAAGTATGAATTGTAGGGTTTTTCAGTCTCTAGGGCCCTCTGCCTCCCCCCCTCCCCTTGGCGACGCCCTTGGTAAAATTTTCACACCAAAGAGACAAGTGAAAGTTTACTGTAAATCGGGTTCATAGAAGTTTTCACGGCCGCCACTTCATCAGCCATTCGTGGAATCCTCGAAGTACCATCTCCTTGTGTAGTGACTTTGAACTTTATAATTATACTCGTATTATCAACAGCATTACATAAGTCTGGGAAGTTTCTGATCGATACAACAACTAGAACTTAATCAAAAGTTGTTAGATTCTCCTACAATGTTGGCAAGTTTCAAGCTTCAAGTTACAGGTATGAGGTAATAAAATCGTGCTAAATAGGTAACACCCACTTTAGATAAACCGTGAGCCTTGGTTAATATTAACTTGTACGCGCGTTTTGTCCGCGAGGACAACAGCTGCATAGGTACCTAGGCTATTATTTTCTTCATATGTATGAACTTTGAATTTTTTCTGCACCTTCGTTGAAAAAGGACGTGCTTTTCTATAGTGCCTGGCTAAACCCAGTACTTAATATGCTTTAGTGAAGCTAATATTCTGCTTGGTTAGAGCAGTGAGTGGACCGCAGACTCCAGGAAAAACCTTGCATGCAAGCGGGATTGCGCTAGGACGATCAAGATTACCTGATTGATAGAGAATGACAAGTTCTTTATATATATTTTTGTATAATGAATTTTCGCACCAACCGAATCACTGACGCAGATAATATAATAATTATTACATTCAATGCAAAGTTAATTAAAAAAGCTAACTACGCTAAATGTAGCTTGACCGAGACTTACAAAACATTGAAATATTTGAAATTGTTTCATTCAAAATACAATCTTCCTTATTGCCAAGTCACTATCAATAAATATTTCTTATTCGTTTGATGTCTTTACCTGCGATAATTAGCAAATAATGATTTCCGTGAACTGATGGAGTGTGTATTGATGGTTCTTGACTTCTGTTTCACATCTTGTCTCCATAACAATGTACTGCTCTGAATCACAATGTGCGAGTCTTTCGCAGTACTTTCGTAGTACCTACATAAACCCATTTTTAGTACATTCTATATAAATATATGCACCTGTACATGATCCCCTAACTTCGTTTGTGTAAAGTTAATGGCATCGAATTTAGATACTATACAAAATCAAGTAAATATCGGTTCAACCATTTTTAAGATTAACCGCAACAAGCAACATCGAGCAAGCGAATGAATTCAGAAAACAGTGTTGTTGTGAAGTTGCAAGCAAAGTGGAGCAATTTGACTGTATGGTCTATAGATTTGTACAAGTATAGTTAAAGAACTGAGATCTACATAGAACCGCAGATCTTAAGATTTGTGTGTGCCTATTCCAAGTGGCTTCTGCCCCCAGTTTAGTTCGAAGTTGGCGGCGCTGCCGTCGTCTCTCTGTCTCTCTTGCTCTAGTATTCAAGATACATTGGGGAACGTCCGTCTCTCTTGCTCTTACACTGTGGGAACGACTGCCACGCCGCCTAATGGCAATTTGGGTTGCAGAAAGTTTGTCTTAGTGCGCCCATAGGAATGTGCTTCTAGGTAAATCTTAGTTCGTTGGTATAGTTCTAAGGGTCTTGATATCTTGACATATGTCATGCGAATCAGTCACTAAAGTTCTTAGGTTTAGTAGTATATTTTTATTGCTAATCTATAGTGTCACGCCTATATCCCCGAAGGGGTAGGTACAGGTGTAAAATTACACCCACTTTTCGCCTTATGAATTTTAAGGTCCCACGTAATAGGGGGTGAGCCTATTGCCGTTATCGGGCACATTGTGATACTAAGTGCTGCTATTGAGAATTTGGCAAAGCTCAGTAATACTTTTCGCTCACCCAAGAATCAAACTCGGGACCTTCCGTCCGATCAGCAGACGCATACCTTATCCACTGAACCCGGAAGCAGTCCTGAGTGTACCTATAAAACTCGTAAAAAGCACCATTAAATTCCGTATTTTGCGCAAAATATGCTTTTACCCTACCTCTGGCGAGAAACGCTTAAGCAAAGAAAGGATCAACGGTACACAAAAACATTCGCATATGAAAATCGTCAATTGAAACCAGGCTATTATTAGAGTCGTCGCCGACGGCGGGAAGTTTGCAAAGACGGATTTAAAGATATAAAATGAATATTGTCAGAGCTCTAAGTGGAGGAACTAATAAGAGGCGGGGTCAGCGCTTAATCCCGGGATATGAAGTCCGTGCCCCGGGAACGGCACCTCTCTATTTAATGAACTTATTGACGCAGCCGTCTGAATAGCGGTAATGTGGGATCACGTGACGTCACTAATTGGCACATGTTCCTGGAAGTCGAACTCATTATATTTGATGTGAGGCGTGGAATCGTGATGGTATATAATATTATGCTTGTATATAAACTTTCCTACTACTGGGCACAAGTAAGGATTATGTCATAGTCCACCACGCTGATCTAGATGGATGGGCAGACTTCACATCTTTTCAGAACTTTGTGGCGAACTGTCAGACATGCAGGTTTACTCACGATGTTTTCCTTGCTAGCAAGCAATTGCTGCCTACGTTTTGAGTAGCAAGTAGTTAAAATTCGTAACAGCAATGCTAGCGAGATTGAAATTTAATTGAAAATTTAATTGAATTCAATTTTGACCAAGCTAATATTAAAAATAAATCAGCGCAATTATAGACACTCACTAACTCGCTAGTATCTAAAAAAATGCAATATTATTCATGTTCAGTTAAGTGACAAATCTTTTTACTCGACTCAAATACTAGGGAAGTTCAAATAAGGTTTAGGTGTAGTTTTACTACTCCTCGATAGTTCCGGTTAAATTACCGAATAGATAAAGTCATACGAATATGATTTGAGTAATTTCGTGATTATGGCGCGGTGATACGAATCTCGTTCAAACTTTCAAACCTAGATGAAAATGAATGAGTGTCTAGGTGCTCAAAGTGTCCCATAAAGGATTACAATGTACTGCTTTATGAGGCACTTTAAGACATATTTATTTCTGCATTTTGGTTGTTTAAAACACTTATGCAAGTCTAAACTCTACTCTAGAAGATGCTGGCTTTCCCTTCTTTCAAGTTATACTATTAGGGGAAAGTGGTCACCATTCGTATGTGGGGCACATTCGTACAGCTAGTTTATCAGAAAAACTAAAGGTCACACAAACACGCCTTTGCTTGTGTGCATAGACATACCGCCCGCCATGTTGCTAGCAGAGTGTCGCGCGAGTCGCACTACGGTTCCTCAGTTGACAAAAAGTTTTTTTTACCTACCTTCAGTTCGTAATTGTAAGTAAAATTATTATGTTTTTGACAAAGTGGTGACGATTGATTAATGTTAACATTGTTTATTTTGAGCTTTTATTTTTATATTTCTCAAACTAAATTAGATTTTTTTTTAAGTTGTATTTTAATTTTTTACAAAGGCATTTGGACAGCCAGACAGGGGGAACATTCGTACGCGTACGAATGTGCCCCCTTTAGATTTTAATAACCACCTGTCTAGAGTTACCGCAGCCAGGTGGGAAACTGTTGAGAACAGAGTTGCAGTGGAAGCTGTAATACATCCACCTGACCACGGTAGACAATTTATCTAAACACCTTCACTGTGGTAGCACAGCGATGACTTATAATCTTAATATTAATAAAATGTCTTACCAACTCTTACTGATGCTGTTCTTGAAGTGGACCTATAGGATTAACTCATAATTTTGGCCAAAATAACAAGAGAATCGAATAGATACCAGTATCCAGTTCAGCGTAGTCATACTCCAGGCACCAACCAGGAATTCACACACGTGTTTTACAAAGTTCAATAAAATACTATTTTTATCACAATTAACCGGTGCCAGTTATTGATCAAGGAAGTGGCAATCAAACGGGTTCTAAATACAAGATCAAAACGCTCACAAAACGAAATCTATCCACTTATCCAGAGCTAGGTTTTTTCGCTGACCGCGGGAAACGACAATGAACGAAAAAATTGACAGTTCAGTGTGACCATTGTCAGATATTTTCAATAGACTAAACAAAATGTTACTCAATTGATCTAATCGATTTGACTTATAATAAAAACTAATTTTATTTCAAACATCCACCCGCCCCGGACCGGCCTACCGGTCCGCTAATCGGTTGGTAGACGTGACAATGTTGCAATCGCTCTCCTCAGAATCGAACCGTCCACCAAGACCTCAGCAAATCGGGGAACTCCATCAGCCCCAGTTACCAAACGAAGGATGCGCCCCCTGCGCCATCTGAGTGGCGGAAGGTTAGCCTCCTTGATCAAAACGAGGTCACCAATCTTGGGTGGATCGGTCTTGTCGGTCCACTTAACGCGTTGCTGGAGTATGTGCAAATATTCCAAATTCCAGCGTTTCCAAAAGCTCTGAGTAATCTGGCGTACCAATTCAAAACGCGAGAGACGACCAGGTCTCGTATCAATATAGGGGTACTCAGGCAAGGCGACAAGTGGGCGACCAATCAAAAAATGGCCCGGCGTAAGGGCCTCCAAATCATTCGGATCTGAGGAGATCGGGCACAATGGCCGAGAGTTCAAAACGGCCTCAATCTTACAAAACACAGTTGCGAGTTCCTCAAATGTAAGGACAGACTCACCGATTGTCCTGCGCAAGTGTGTTTTGGCCGATTTTACGGCGGCCTCAAATATACCACCCCAGTGTGGACAATTTGGTGGGGAAAACAACCAATTTATCCCACGTCTGGCAAGGCTATCACCTATATCAGCCTTGTTGGTTTCAAGGAAATTAACAACGTCATTCAAATAATTATAGGTGCCCTTGAAGTTAGTGCCGCAGTCAGAACGGATCAAGGAAGGCATCCCTCTGCGGGATACAAATCTGTCAAATGTGGCTACAAACGCCTCGGTCGTAAGCGAGGAGACCAGTTCTAAGTGTACGGCCTTTGTGGAGAGACAAACAAAAACACACAAGTAGGCCTTAACAGTCTTGCTGTTTCGAAGTGTCAACGTTTTCACCAAAAAGGGACCTGCGAAGTCCGTGCCAACACCGTCAAACGTCCTGCTCTCAGTTACGCGATCTGCCGGTAAGTCTCCCATCAAGGGCTGCATGGTAGAAGCCTTGAGCTTATAGCAAGGGATGCAGCGAAAGACTACACTCCGAATAATTCTTCGGGCAGACAAAATCCAAAATTCGCGTTGCAAAATAGCCAACAAAGCATTACAACCAGCATGCGAGTTCTTAAGGTGACGGTCAGTTACCAACAAGCGTACCTACCAAATGACCGTCCTTAGGTAACAAAAGGGGGTGACGAGCCCCGTAAGGGAGGTTGGCGTTCTTGAGACGCCCTCCAACGCGCAAGAGACCCGTATCGTCCAAAAAGGGGTTCAATTTAGAGACAGCTCCCGACAATTTCGATCTCCCTGATTTAAGGATAGCAATCTCCTTCTCAAAATGCGCCAATTGCACAGAACGAACCCAAAAGGTGAGGGATTCCTGTCGTTCCTGTGGTGAGAGAAACGGTGTCAGTCGTTTCTGTTGTGGATACCTAAAGTAGAAAACAAAACGCTTTATCCAAGCAGTAACACCTAACAACTTGTCGAGGGAGCTGTAACGATTCAACAAAAAATCGGGGTCGAAGGCGCATTCCACCTTCTCAAGAGCGAGTGTTCGTAGACCCGGCAAATTTGAAGTATACAAAACTGGCGTTCGAGGCCAATCAATTTCTGGTCGACTCAACCATTCCGGACCCCACCACAGCGAATGACCTATCAAACTAGGCGTCAAGCATCCGCGCGAGGCACAATCAGCGGGGTTGAGCTCACCTGGCACGTGTCTCCAAACAAGCTTGACTTCGGATTTCTGGATTTGGGAAACGCGATTAGCAACAAATACCTCCAAGGTGTGGACCGAAGCCTTCAACCAACAAAGAACAATTTGGCTGTTTGTCCAGGCGTAGATCCCATTAATGCAAATGCTTTTACCCAAAGTACTGGACACGTGGTTCAACAAGCGTACAAGTAAGGCTGCTCCCGAGAGCTCCAATTTTGGGATGGTCAGAGATGTCCGAAGGGGTGCGACCTTGCTCTTCGCCATGATCAGGGAAACTCTCACCTGACCTGAGGCACTGACTGTGCGCAAGTACACCACAGCCGCGTGACCACGTTCCGAGGCATCACAAAACCCGTGAAGGGTGGCCTTGTACTTCCCGGGAGGAAGGATGGGACGAGGCAAAGAGATCTCGTTGACGGCAGGAAGTGAGGATACAAAGGAGGTCCATTCCTCAACAAGAGTGCCGTGCAGAGGTTCGTCCCAGGTCAATCCTGCTGTCCAAAGCTTCTGCAAGAAGCATTTTGCCCAAAAAATAATTGGACAGATCCAACCGTTCGGATCAAAGGTTCTGGCGACAGTAGACAATACGAGACGTTTAGTCCAAGAACACGGCAATTTCAAGTCTACGTTATATGTAAAGATGTCTTGGACTGGTCTGTACTGAACGCCGAGAACAGCCATCATGGCGGGGTTGTCAACAATCTCAAACAAATGTGGATCCTGCTGATGATCCTCTGGCAAGCCTTCCAAAAGCGCTGGTGAGTTGGAAATCCATTTGCGCAACTCATAACCAGCGGAGGCCAAAATACCTATCAATTCGTCCCGCAGGAGGATCGCCTCGTCCGCTGTGGAGGCGCCTGAACAAATGTCATCGACGTAAATATCGTCTTTCAAGATGGCGGAGGCTCGTGGGAAACGTAAGCCTTCGCGGTCTGCGAGCTCCCAAAGAGAACGTATTGCCAAGAAGGGGCTTGACCTTAACCCGTACGTATTAGTATTGAGCTCGTAGACGACCATGGGATCGCGAGGAGACTCTCTCCAAGGGATCAGCTGGAAGCGACGGTCATCAGGGTGGATAATAGTCTGCCTGAACATCATTTTTATGTCGGCCACAAAGACAACCTGATGTCGTCGGAAGCTGGTGATGACGTCACAAAGGTCCTTGACCAACTTGGGACCTGAATGCAAGCTCTGGTTCAAGGATACGCCTGTAGAAGTCTGCGCAGAACCATCAAACACTGTGCGCAGCTTGCCAGTTGATGGCTTCAATACCGCATGATGCGGGAGAAAGTAATGCTCCACCGAACGCCAATTCAAATTTGACACGGACATGTGTCCCAACTGTTCATATTCCCTCATGAACTCAATGTACTTCTGTCTGAGCTCCGGATCACGACCCATGCGGCGCTCCATAGCCAACAATCTCTTTTCGGCTAAAGGTCGTGACTCACCAAGCGGAGGCCGAACAGACAGGAAGGGTAGCCTCGTAATAATCTGACCAGAACGGAGTCGACCAGTGTTGTTCTGGAAGAACAGCTCGCACTCCTCATGTTCTGGATTCAAACGGGCAGCTTGAGGGGGCTCCTCTACCTCCCAAAACCTCTGAGCCGCATCAGAGAGAGCGGAGCCTACAGCCAACAAATTATCAAGTTCAGGTGGAGGGGCGTCCCTAGGTACAGGTCCCATCAAAGCAAATCCAAATATGGTCGGGATGGCAGTCAAACCATTTGGCACCAAGATCCGTTTCCCACCAATCAAAATTCCACCGAGGACATCAGAGCCAATCAACAAATTGATTTGTCCCGGTGTGTCCAATTTGGGGTCTGCCAGTTCCAATCCCGATGTCAAATTCACCACAGCAGCAGATAGCTGCTTCTGTGGGTGCATACCCAAAATATTCTTCAGCACAATAGCCGAGGTTCTAATCCTCGGGTGTGAAGATTCAACAGGGCCAAACAAAACCTTAACTTGCCCTTCAACATTAGAGGCTACGTCACCTATGTATACAATTCGAAAAAGAGCCCATATTTCAATTAACCTGCCCTACCAAATAAGTGGAAACAATGCAACCTTGTGAACCTGTGTCCAATATTGCACGGACAACAACAGAGGTCCCCGTGGGTCCCCAGACCCTAACAGCAACCGTTGGTAGGATAACGGTCTCAATGGGGGAGGTTGGCGTTATAGGGCAGGGGTCAATGACCTATTGTTGCCTGGGCGGCGACCGTTGGCCAGGACCAGGCAAGTCAAAACGAGGGTGCGGCTTAAAGTCCTCAAAGGCGCGATGACTTGATCCGAGCGCCATCTGTGGGGGGTCATAATGACACACCCGCCCAAAACGAGGTGGGCGCGAGTCAAGGCGGGGACGCTCCACCAAAGGAGGGGAATACCTGGGGCAGCAGTCATGGTGCTGGTGACGCTGAACAGCACATTCAGGTGCGCGAGAGAGAGGAGGCGTGCGCACGCTACGGTTCTCCAAGCGGGGCGAGTGGCGATCAATTGAGCGAGGCGACTCTCGGCTACGCGCCGGTGAGCCTCGGCTGCCACCTTCAAAACACCCGCCCGTGCGCGGCGTCGGCTGGTTGGACAAGCGGCCAACCTCTCTGGCATTCATACAGAGAATGTCCAAATGCTGTCCTCCACAGTGAGGACAGGGGCGAGAATTTGGGCAGTCTCGCTGGTAGTGGGACCCCAAACAAGAGAAAGGCACCGGGCATTCGCGATGCGCCTACGAGAGGCGACATGCAGGTCCAAGAAAGCCCTACAACTGGCCGTTCTGTGCTCCGTGACCTTGCAGTAGGAGCACTCCACTGGGCTCTGCGTGACCGCAAAGCGAGGAGGGCGCCGGTCAACATTGGCTCGGGTGTGAACGCGAGCCTGCTCCTTGACCTTGGGCGGCTGCGACTTAGCCGGCGTGTCACCACCGGAGTTGTCCAAGACCCGGCACTCATCCTCCAAGAACTTCTCCAGGTCAGCAAAGGGGGGCAGATGGGTCGCGCTATCCCCACCAAAGCGCTGTTCAAAACGCGACCTCAGGTCGGCAGGCAGCTTTTTCAGCACAATGTGCACCAATAGATAGGACCATTGGTCTACGGGCAGGTCAAGGCACTTAAGTGCCTTGATGGCCACCAAGAGCGGGTTCAACAGTTGGGTGCGCAACCCAGAGACCCGGGTGAGCGTCGGCAAACCCAAAATCTGCTCGATGTGCGTATCGGCGAGGCCACGCTTATTATGGTACCTACGGGTAATTAGGTCCCGAGCCGTCTGGTACGCCTCGTCAGACACGGGCAGATGCTGGATGAGGCCCTTAGCCTCCCCATCCAGAACCGACATTAGATAGGCCAACTTTTGTGCCAGCCGAAGGTCAGCCCTATCATTGACTAGGCTGTCGAACAAATTAACGAAGCCCAGGTAGCTTCCTAGGCAGCCATCAAAATGGGGGAGGTCCAAAGTAGGGAGCCTACTCACCAGCCCCGGTGCTGACCTAGGAAGCTCCTGCTTCAGGCCGGGTTGCCCTTCCCTATCGGCAACTAGTTGTCTCGCACCATTGGAGACAGCATCATACAGGTCTAAGACCTGGGCATAGTCTTCGCTGACCTTATTTCGCTGGTCAGCAGTGAAATCAGTGACTGACACTTCGAGACAGCAAGCGCTGAAAGTGCGGAACTGCTGTTCCACACTTGCCAGGCGATCATCGATCCGCTCGTACCTTTAAAGTAAGGCCTGCTGGCGATCAGGCCGGTTCACTAAAGCACTGGCCGAGGCATACCAGCGCAAATCTGATGCAATAGCACCAGCAGCCGCACGCAAGTCCTTGATAGCTGACATAATCAAAATTCAAAAGAGCCCGGACAAGCGTTAAATAAAATTAACAATCAAAACTTAATTTTTCTTAATTCTTTGAAACCAACAAAGTATTAGCCTGTTTACTGCAAGTGCAGGCAAGTGACAGATATCTACTGTCCAACAAAATTAATAGTTTCAATATATTGAAGAATCAAACACAAAAATTATCAAGGTTGTAACTTATAACAAATTAAAAGTTGAACTTCAAATTAATTAATGAATTATTTGCAACAGACAGACTGGCTGTGTTATTTGAGATATACAATAGTAAGTAAGCACAGAATAAGTGTTACCTAGCAATATTATCTATATTATAACAAAACAAAGTTTATTAATGTGACCCGCCCAAGTGGCAAGGTCAAGTTGGTTATAATGTTTATGAATATATGCAATAAACTAAATTTACTAAATTTATTGATACATACAGCTGTTATGTATCCAAACAAACTGACTTATTAATGCAACAACAAATTTAAGTTAGATTTTTCAACAATACAAATCAACAATTACTGATTGAGGTTATGTGACAATGTGTTTCAAATTATCTAGGTCAACTTATACAATTAAATATTATGTATTTTAGACAATAACTGACCTGAAAAACACTACAATACTGTCTACAAGGTGATAAGATACAAGCTCATACCAATCTGAGTTTATACTCAGTAATACAACAGCGGCTAAATTTCAACTACAGCTCTGCACCAAAATTATGTCTAGAGTTACCGCAGCCAGGTGGGAAACTGTTGAGAACAGAGTTGCAGTGGAAGCTGTAATACATCCACCTGACCACGATAGACAATTTATCTAAACACCTTCACTGTGGTAGCGCAGCGATGACTTATAATCTTAATATTAATAAAATGTCTTACCAACTCTTACTGATGCTGTTCTTGAAGTGGACCTATAGGATTAACTCATAATTTTGGCCAAAATAACAAGAGAATCGAATAGATACCAGTATCCAGTTCAGCGTAGTCATACTCCAGGCACCAACCAGGAATTCACACACGTGTTTTACAAAGTTCAATAAAATACTATTTTTATCACAATTAACCGGTGCCAGTTATTGATCAAGGAAGTGGCAATCAAACGGGTTCTAAATACAAGATCAAAACGCTCACAAAACGAAATCTATCCACTTATCCAGAGCTAGGTTTTTTCGCTGACCGCGGGAAACGACAATGAACGAAAAAATTGACAGTTCAGTGTGACCATTGTCAGAAATTTTCAATAGACTAAACAAAATGTTACTCAATCGATCTAATCGATTTGACTTATAATAAAAACTAATTTTATTTCAAACACCACCAGTACCTATACCAAAGTTACAGTTCAGTAGGTACTTAGACGTAACGGATTCAAAGATCAGATTCACCGTTTGAAGAGGAAGGACCGTAAACCTGAGGTGAGCAGGGTGCCGGCTTACATGCCTTGCCTAAAAGGAGTAACTAACGGATAAAGTTGGAACAGTACTCAAGAAATACTCCATTAAGACTGTATATAGTCCGCTTTCCAAGATAGCACACAATCAGCGCAGCCCAAAGAATGCCATTCCTTTTCAAACACCTGGCGTCTACAAGGTCGGTTGCAGTTGTGGTAGTTCCTATATCGGACAGACCAAGCTAACAATTGCGGAACAGGTCAAAGAACATATGGTAGCTGTGAAGAATCGACAAGTAAATAAGTCCGCTATAGCTGAACATTTATTGGAGTCAAACCACTGGATAGAACTAGATCAACCACAGGCCTTATCCGCCGAACGTCACTATTACTAGAGGATAGTACGTGAAGCGGTTGAAATAAAAAAAAACACAAAAATTCAACGGGCGCAAGGATTTAGATTATCCTCAAATTGGAATCCAGTCATAAATAAGTGTAAACACCGCCCCAATGATACAACTCAACAGTGTGTAGACGTCATTAGTGTAGTGTGTCGAAGTACCGAGAGTGCGGTTAAAAAAAAATCAAGTGAGGGTAAGTGCCAAAACCTGCACCGCACAAGGAGGGCGCTGAGCTCACCAGTCCCACCGCGACCACGGCTGAAGCAAGTCGGCCGAAACGTTGGCAAATACAGAGATATTTATGCCTTAAATATATTATTTATCTCGAGTAAGACCCGCTAAATAACCTTTTAGAATTATTAATAAGTGAACTAAGGATGAACGATCTTATTTTTTTATTTTTCTAAAGAAAGTTTAACGGCTATGAGTCAAGTCACATATTATTAGTTAGTTCTTTGATAAATAAACATTTTTATAATATTTAGTGAAAATTTAAGGGCTTTAATTGTATTTTTAATAACCCTGTACGAATCTACCCCATGGCGTACGAAAGTACCCCACCTACTACTGTACGAACGTACCCCGTATATGGGGTACGTTCGTACAAATATATTTTCATAGAAAAATGGCTATAACCCTTTAACTTTTTGACTTAATAGTTTCAGACTTTTTTTGTTGTAACTACAATATATTTGTTACACTTAGGTACATAAACTAGATAATTCATCATTTAATTGCAAAGTAAAAAAACAAAAATCTAAAAAGTGTCTTCGTACACTTTTTAACCACTTTCCCCTACTTTCATAAAGACCATACACAACAATGAGTAGTTTTATTCTAAACTAAATTATACATAATTATCTACTTTAAAGTCATAGGGTGCATGGGGTTTCCACCAAGAACTTAGGGTACCAAGCGGACCTCACCTGCAAGTGGTGCACCTTCCGATCAACGGACGAGGCTAGGCAAACAAAACATCCCGATAAGCGCAATAGGCTCGCCTATCACCTATTACGTGAGATCAAAACACTGGCGAAAAGTGGGCGTTTAATATATCTCTGCCTACTCCATCAGGGAAACAGGCTTGAATCTATGTATGTACTTTAAAGTCCGAATGTCTGTAACGGTGGTTTACGTGATCTCGCTAATTGGCAAACGCACGTGATTGTGTGCCTGGAAACGCAACTCATTAGTACTGAATAACGAGTCACTGAATTCGATAATGACTACGATATAGTATGAACTCGCGCCTGACCAATATTCCTTGCGAAACAGCGCAGAATCGAACTTAGTTTTTGTCTGCCATCATCAACATCGGTCTTGTATATAAACTGTCCCACAGCCCACAGCTGGGCTCGGGCCTTTTGTCAGTATGAGAAGGGTAAGGACGTAAAACATCTGCCATAGCTAGACTATTTTAAGTAGCCATTGGTTACAGAGGTGTGTTACTTGTTTATTAGGATGCAAACAGACCACGTTCAATGTATAGCCATTGGTATCACTGGAAAGGGGCAAAAATTGTAAAAATAATATTGAACATTACATAATTTAGTGTATGAGGCGGCGATAGCCTTTCGGAGATCTATAGACGACCATGTAGGGAGTCTCGGATTCGACCACACGGCGCATTATTTGCTGACTTAAATCACACCTTTTGAAACTATATTATCTTAAATCTGAAGATCGCGGATTGGATTTTTTGTCTATTAATTTTTGCTATTATTATCGCGTGACTACATTATATATTTTAAAAATGGTCCACATAACATCAGCGGTGGTGTTATGTGAACTATGGTGGTTGGCGCAGCGGTAGTGTAAGCGACTACCACGCCAAAGGTCGCGGGTTTGATGCCCGCTCAAGTCAAACATTTGTGTGCATGAACATGGATGTTTGTCTTGGTCTGGGTGTTCCTATGTATAATATGTGTGTATTTACTAAAAAAAAAGTATACAGGGTGGCGCTTGCATAGGGGCATTGATTTAAAAAGGACGTACCTAGCATTTATGCCTATAAAATGTTTTATATCAACAAAAAAGGTCATGGGGCCAAAACAAAATATTAAAATTTTCAAACAAAATAAACTATAAAATATGTGTAGCAAAACAAAACACCATTTGTAGACCAATATGACATTAGGTTACTGACCTTTGTAAGAACGGCAACGTGTGCTATGCGGCAGACGATGCCACGGAGGTAGTTCACATTTATTGACGAATTACCTATTTGAGTAATTTTACACATCACTCCAATGTTTGGTCACTCATTAGGCAAGCACTGGTGTCTTTTTCATATCAACAAAAACCCACGTAAAAGGTAGCACAAAATTTTCAAGTTCTCAAAATGGCCGCCATTGTTATCACGAATTACCTATTTCAGCAATTCTACAAATCACTCTAATGAAAGTTCAGTAATTAGGAAAGCACTAATCCGCATATTCGGACGACATAAAGTTTGTCATTATTAACACAAATAATGCAAAAATGACGAATGATAAAGTTCACTAAACAACAACACAATTAAATAACACAACTAAATACAATCACACAATTCAATACCAAAAACAACTGTCGCATAAAGTTAAGAGCGCGCGCGCGATCTGATGGACTTATTAATCCAATAGTTTTTGCGGCACTAAACAAACCTTTGATGAGTCACCGATCACCGATGCGCCGCTGGCGCCGACATGTCTAGGATAGGTAATAGAGATGCGCAATAGGTACTATGAATGTCGATATTTTTGACACGTTAATACGTTAACAACAAACTAACACAAAATGTTTTTATACAACGAACTATGCATTCTTACTTGTTTGTGTTACAGTTAAACAAGTTTATGAAACACTATGCACATACTTCAATTAGTTCAGTAGTTTTAGTACATAGTTATTATAATTCTTAAGTAGATTGTTGAACCCATTAGACCATTTAAAAAATACCATACGGAAAGAGCTAAAATAGTCAATAATTATTAACATATTTCAAATAATTAAATTATTGAATATCTTTACATGTTTATCATTATTTACCTATTAAAAAACGTCGAGTTTATTTGTACCACACTTTAAAAATTTCGAACGTAAAGTCATTGATAAGACGATTACATTAACGTTAAATACAAACAATGTCGATACAATAAACCACAAACTTTTACGATGCGTAGGATTTTTTATCGATACTATCATTGATAAGACGATTACATTAACGTTAAATACAAACAATGTCGATACAATAAACAACAAACTTTTACGGTGCGTAGGATTTTTTCTCGAAACTATCATTGATAAGACGATTACATTAAAGTTATATACAAACAATGTCGATACAATAAACAACAAACTTTTACGGTGCGTATTTTTTATCGATACTATTGACAATATTTTGTTCATAATTGGGCAACTCTATTTGACTCGACTATGTTTGTCCTTGTCACACGTAGTGCATTTACTGTGCATACCTAATCAGATTTTTTCGTGCTTGCGGAACCGATCCATTTTATTATTATGTGACTTTATTGAAAAGGTAATTAGGAAGTTTCAAAAGTTTTATTCTGTTAAAAATGTTACGCATTAACTTGGGCTAGAAAAACCTACAACGACGAGTCTTATGTCGGTACCTTCGAGGCGAAGTCACGTTGCACGAAGACGTCATCGTCCTAAGTCGTCGAAGGGTCAACGCAGAAAGAGAGGAATAATCCCCGCGCGGTCTCGGGCATTTTTTTTTTTAATCCTTTATTCATTTTGGTCACAATGTGACGCTTATGAACGTCAAAATAATAAATTTATAAAACAATTACTTATACTCAAATTTAAAACATTATTACTGTGTGCTTCTACATTTACATTTACTGCCACGTTCGCATAGCAATAGGTAGAACCATGAGAAAGAACGGGCAATAAAACTCACGGTGACTCTTTTTCATCGCCAGGTTTTGCATAATACACAATTTACATTTTGTAAGGTGCTGCAACTGTTACACCTTCTATATCACTTGTATATATTTACTGTACATCATAATACTCAAGCATATTACTTTTGGTTAGCCTCCTCAGAATAGACATGGTGAAACAGGAGCATCCACTTACATTATATATACCTAATAATGCAGGCAATCCGCGAAAGTGAAAATAAATTTTCTTTACGGATTGCGTATGCTCAAGATTGCGCGCGACCTCGCGAGCCTGCGTGAGTAAAACGTTCTGGGTTACCACTCTACGGTAAATATTTTGTCGCGAAAGTTCGTTAAACCCTGAAAATACGCGTACGACGCGGGCGCCGTCGAGGCGTCGCGTCGTGAGTAGTACCTAGCGAGTCGCGGCGCGCAATCTAGGGTCGTTGACCGTTTTGTATCAGCTGTATGGAACTCAAAGCGTGTGCAAAAATTGCGGAACTCAAAATCGATATTGTGGCTAAACTACAGCACCGATTTAATTGATTTTTGGTACAAGGCTTAAGAATGTTGTAAGCTATGCCTTTGTTTAAAAAGTGCCGCTATGCAAGCGCCACCATGTATATGTATGTTATCCATTGTCTAGTACCCATAGTACAAGCTCTGCTTAGTTTGGGACTAGATGGTGTTGTGTGTATGTAGTAGAATATTACATCATCATAACATGACTTCACGCCTGTTATCCCCGAAGGGGTAGGCAGAGGTGTATTTCACACCCACTTTTCGCCAGTTATGTTTCGGTCCCAATGTAATAGGGGGCGAGCCTATTGCCATCTACCGGGCATATTATTAAGCGAGCGCTAATTTACTTATTTAATACACACATAACTTCGAAAAGTCAGAGGTGTGTGCCCGGGGTGCCTGGGGATCGAACCCGAGACCATCGTTTCGACTGTCCGTTACGTACACCACTGGGCTATCGCCGCTGTTTTAATAGTCCAATGATAATAAAACTAAAATATAACGAACACGTAATCTTGATCACGCTTTGACAAAGAATGAATTCTGTGTCACTGAGTACTTTACTAATATTGAAACAAATCTATCTCTATCGGCTAAAAGACACGTGTATTAAATACGATCCATTTGATTTAAATATACAAACTTAATCAAACAGATACAATGACAGACGATTTGTCTCAACAAAACGTCCATGGCCTTTAATGTTGTCGTTTAATTTAAAACGAAAGAAGAGTTATAGGAGTCCTTCAGGCTCGGGACGGGGCAAGGAGCGCGGGACGAAACGAACCGTCCCACGTAAAAAACACAATTAATGTAATGGGTCGAGAGATGGCAGACTGTATACAAATTAATTGTATCGGAAAGTAGGACGTACGTTATACTGACATTTTATTTGGTAAAAACAAGGAAAGAATGTTGACTTTTTCGCTGATCTCGTGGTACTAAATGTTATTTTCTGTTTGCAGGTGTTTGCAATGAGCCCTATACTTGAATAGGCTATGGATAGGTATAACATAAGTAATATGGTTATAACGCAACTGTACACATTAATAAACAAGACATTGGGAGAAAATATACAAAGAGTAGTACATATTACACGATGTACTAGTTCAAATATTTACAGACTATTGCAATTTAATTTTGTATGTGGATGGGTCACCATCTTTCAAGGCCCAATTGCATTTACCTATTAGCTATACTACGCGTATGTTTATCAAAACTATCACCCTGTTTATATACTGGCAACTGTAATCTATACTTGACCTTATTCAGGTCCGCCCAAACTCTCAGTAGATCAAGTTCTGCGTGTACACTAACACGACGTTGGAGAATTCCATGACGACAAACGTCAATAGGTTGAACTACATTTATAGGATGTAACAGTAAAGTGCGGTTATGTCTAATGGTGCTGATACACATGAGCATTCACTCGTAACAGAACAGCGAGTGTTCGCCGTATTTTGTTTTGTCGAACTGAACAACGAACTACACATTGCTACCAACATTTTCACTATATTTCTAGCGAACTCTGTAATCAGCAAAAACGTCAAAGCAATTTACTGTCAACTCGCTAGAATGCTCGCCAGAACTTTCGTGAGAATACTCGCTAAACACACTTGTTTGTTTTTCTGTTTTGCAACATTCGCAAGAATGCTCATCACAGGTAAATGATCAAATGTATCAGCAACTTCTGGTTACAATTGTTTCTTTCTTTTCTTATTCGTCTGTGTGCCCAACGCTGGTGTCGAAATTTTCAGACCATCCGAAGCATACCCGAAAGGCATACAATGGGTCCTGTTGATACATGTCCTGAGACAAGAACCGGGACCGACATTTTATGTGCCCTCCGAAGCATGATAGTGTTCTTATGTAAATTACATACTCGGTCACTCATCCAAGAGCGAGTCACCCAGCCAAAGGTCTGTTTTATCTGTTGCTTTTCAAGATGCAGTTACTGAAAAGCTTTCAATTACCTTTGCTGAGGATCAGGATTCAATTAGTTCAAAGTTATTCATTTAAATCAGGTCGAAAAATAAACTTATAAATGTCAAAACAAATGCCGGATCGGCAAGATGGGAGAATATGAAAGCATTTACAATATTTCGACCTATCTTAGTTATACCGCACCCTGTATTTTTATCTGTTTTCCATATCTAGGCCTATCTCTCCGTCACGAAAGGCGTTATCTATTTAGAAATTGTTTGTCAATATGTACTAATTTTATTATTATAATCTAATCGAAGTAAATCACGCGCCGACTGTAGGCCTATAAAGAATGTTATTTTCTGATAATTTATTGATTAAAGTTGAGTAACGATTTAACTTCTTTGTTATCTGTGTAGAAATACTACTTTTTATATCGTTTTTATTTCGTCTTAAACCCAAGAAAATAGTAAGGTGTCTTTACTTCTTTGAGACGACTAGCAGTCGCCTGAAAGAAGTACTAAGGATTTTTAGCATTGCATATGCCAGCCTAAGGGAACGTGCATTGTCTTTCAGTTAGATTGCTTGCTTGCCGACAGATTATTACACGATACGATATAATTTATTGTTTCAAGAAAACTAGAACAAAATGTTGTATGTCAGAAGTAGGTAGTATGTATAATCTATACGCTGGACAACGGTCAATGACACGGATCTTTTGATATGCCTGCAAAATCAACCTAAATATAATATCACGTAAGAATTACTTACACTCATTTCCTTCACGACATATACACGTGCACCATCTGATAGTGAAGCGACTGACACAAATAAACATACATTATAGTTCAGCACGACACCTTGCTTGGCATATCATCTTAATATATAAAATCCTTGCGTTACTGACTGACTGACAGACACGCTACAGCCGAAACTATTGGGCGCAGGAAGCTGAAATTTGGCATGTATGTTCCTTGGGGACCGTAGGGGTGCACTAAGAAGGGATTTCCCGAAATTCCCACGGGATCGGCCAAAACGGGTAAATTTAAAAAAATGCAGGCGTAGCTGCTGGCGTCCTCTAGTCTTCTTATAAATTAATCCGGTTAACTGTCTATTCACACACTTATTTATGCAACATAAATATACCTATTATCCTTAATAGTTTTATCGTTAAATATTTTCATGTTATGCCTAAGCATTAGGCTTATCTTACGATACTAGTTGCTCTCTATAAAGATATCGAATTTACTATTCAGCATTGTTTGGTATAGCTATAGTATAGCTTGACGATCTTAAAACTTTGTAACCCACGGACAGATATATTATAAATTTCAATGATTTACAGCCTTTAGTGTATGGAATTTCTGACAGACTATTTCAGAGATTGTTTCACACTAGAAATATAAGGACGAACCTCATAACAGCTTTCAATCTGTTACTTGCCATTTATAGTTAGTTAACCTCATTACTTTGTCGACAGTTTTATTGGGTTTGGGTGTCAGGCATTCTCAGAAACAGGCCGGAGTGGAAACGGCAATTAGATCGGGCTTCATCACATGACACCTAGATGTAGTTAGCGGAGATGTGGGTACATTTTGGTGCCTAAATGTGTGTTGTGATTTTCTTCCATTTGTTGGAAACTAATGGAATAGTTGTAGATAACTAAAGGGAGTAACATTTTCATTAATCTTTATAATAAATATTAAAGAGCCTTTGTAATTACATTTCAAAGTTGAAAATTATGCATAGTAAACATATCCTTAAGCTTTGATAACTTATTTTCATTTTTATTTTCTACAACCTCTTACAAATGAGTTTACTGAAGATACACGTAATATCAGCCCTGTATGTAAACTGTCCCAGGCACTGATCTCTTCTCATATGTTGAATACACGAAGGGGAATTCTTAAAGATGCAGGTTTCCTCACAATGTTTTTTCTTCATAGTGGAGATAGAGATCAGAAAGCAGAAGTTTGAAATATGTATTGTATAATAGACAACAATCTAAAATAAACATTAAGAATTGTCTAAACATTCCTCAAGAATATGTAAGTATATATTTTTTTACTTTCTTACGTAGGCGATCAACCTAACTACGTAGCACCAGATATAAGTGTGTGAATCAATGACCTTAAAACATTCAGTCTTTTTATTTAAAACCAAACTCTATATGTTATTTCGCCAATACCTTTATCTTATTATCATTTTTAAAACACGTTCTTTGAATTTGTAGCTATATTATTTTAACTAAAAACTCAAATTTCAATATCATAAAAGTATTTTTATTTGAAAGGGAGAAACTGTACAAGTTTATAATAAAGTATATTTGAATTAGCTTTTCAGTCGTCTTCGTGTATTTTTTTGCGGTAAGTTTAAGAATTTCGCTTCAATTTATCTATACATATAATTAAAATTGAAGTGTCTGTCTGTGATTTCAAAATAACTATGTTTTTTCAAGTGCTTATAGTTAGTTACACGGTTCTAAGTCCTGTTTAGGACTTTAGACAAAAATGTTAAAAAGGGTTGTTTAACCCTTTTTAACATTTTTGTCTGTCTGTCTGCCTGTCGGTCTGCAGTCTATCTGCTGAATTAAAAGAGACTGTTATTTTCAATACATTGGTAAAAATTCAATGAGCTAAGGTAATATATAGTAAGTCTTAATGTGTTGTAACGGCAATGTCGATCAATCTATACTAATATAATAAAACTTAAGAGTTTGTTTGGTTGAACGCACTTATGAATTACGGTTCGATTTCAATAATTATTTTGTGTTGCTTAGCCCATTTATTGATGAAGGCTATAGGCTATATAATATTCCGTAGCCCTTAATGACGTGGGTGTACTTGCGAGCTCATCTAATACGCAATAATGAGCCATCTACAACAAAATACCCTTCGTTATTGATACGAAAGCTGCAGCATTTTGTACTTAATAGTGATCTTAAAATCAAATCAATAAAATGTTCGCCCTACTATGATTATCTATTTCGAAACTAATGACTAATCTAAAATTCCTAGCATTCATCATACGATACTTAAATGCCACTAAGTATTTTGGTACGTACATGAAGAGTTGTTCTATATTAGATTGATAATTACAATGATCAAAATCGAATGATCATTAAAACAAGTTGTTTCACACTGGCTTACCTCAAATCATGTTGATAATTAATCGCGCCAATTAGCACATGCATTGCTGGCTGTTGTATATTTGAGACGGGTTCCATATAGGGCATGGCTGGTAATGTATGCTTATTAACTATGTAGTTTGTAGTGTTAGAACTAGCATATTGTCTGGCATACATATTAGGCAGGACTCGAATTACATCTCCATTTAGTAGGCCACATCGACCACCGAATTAGACGAGACGTTCTATTCCGGTGGAATATATTGCCCTTTATTGAAGTTCCTGATACATTCCAAGCAATAACTTACTACCAATGGAGCATTCCTTGAATTGAGGTTTTAGTATTAACCTCACTTTAGTCACGCATAACAATATAAGGAGTTTAACACGTTCACTGCGGGAGCAAATTTTTACTACTTGGCATTATGGTATTACGAGATCTAAAAGTACTCGTATTGTTTCTTCCATAATGACGCAGCGAGACTCTTTAGATCTCGTTCGACTTGTTCTCTTTAAACTCGATTAATTTTGTGAAATTTGATAAATTTAGTGTAATTTTTATATTTACTGGTAAATAATGAATATATCCTTAAGTGTACAGTCCCGCTCGGAGATAGCTGAATTATTAATTAATAATAAAATAACAAAATAATCTAACGAGATCTTTAGGATTACGTAAATACACTTTTTGGAAGAAATATACGAGATCGTTTAGATCTCGTAATGCACATATTGTTAAAATGTCGATAAACCAATAGTGATAGGGAAGAAATAACATTTCTAAAATATCGAAATGTTAATTTATTATAAAAAAGCTGAAGAAATTGCTTAAATAATCAGTGTTTTCATTAAAACATGGTGGACATAAAGTTTTGTTACATTTAACACAGAACCCGGGTTGGATTTCGAAACGAGTCACCTGAATTTGAGGGTATTGGTAGTGTAGGGGACTCAAGGGAGTTAGTTTTAATCCCCTAAAAGTAATTTTGGCTGCCGGAGTTGCGTCTAAATATTTTTAAACAATTTCTAAAAATTCTTAATTACTTCGGCAATTATGCAAAACGGAACGTAATTTTTATACTTTAGTACAGTTTTACAAATTTAATTTTTAGGTTTCATGTGAAAAACGTGAAACGAAACGCAACCCGCTTTCCTGGATGGATGATATTGACAGCTAATGTCAAATTTGTGCGACCCATTCCTTTGCTTTCGAGTGCCTAGGGTTAGGTGCGACTTAGGTTGTGTTACTGTTAGGTTCTCTTTTGACCCTTAACCCGAAAATAGTTCAGTGTCGGGGCTCGTACAAATATTTTCATTTGCTCTTGAAGGCCGTTGAATTACTTTACGCAACAGAGTTTGCGAATTTTCAACCTTATTCACTACATCAATGCCATCAATTTCTTTTATAGGGTGATTAAAGAAAGTTCTAAAATCATACGTGATCGTTTTCGGTTTATGTTATCCATTTGAAATAAAAAAAACAATGCACTCCTCGGAAGCTAACACAACACTAGTTGATTTACCGTTATTTTTTGTACGAGATTATAACGAGATCTTATGGATCTCGTTCCGCGCTAGATGTAAAATTTTACTATCTGGTCGCAACGAGACCTATTAGGTCTCGTACGTTTTTATTGATAAGAATATTACTTCTTCGATATCTAATCAGGATAGTTTCAGTCATCTCACTCTAACTTTAAAAAAACACATTGAAAACACATTTGCCGGAGCGGGCACACCATACTTTTTCATCTACGCTCTAAAGCAAAGTCTCCAACGAGATCCATAAGATCTCGTTCCGCAGTGAACGTGTTAAAATGGTTACAGCATGCTTTGCTTTGCGCCAAAATTTGCTTCAGTAGCCTTTCAGGTTCACTAATGATGCTGGCCCTATATGCGTAGATAAGCTTTCATGCAACAACACATGCAGTCCTTGTGTCCTCAAATGTCCTCCCGTTTGCGATTTAAGATCATCTTCTTGATATCAACGCGACGCCGCGACGCGACGGTGCAGGCGGTACTGACAGCTTAACATGCTTTACGAGGCACGGAGCAAGCGCCTATTAGCAATGAAACACGCAAATAACTTTTAAAATTCAGTGACAGGTATCATGGGATCGATCCCGAAACGCTCATTATAGCCATCCATTGGTCTAGTATTATGTAATCCTTGTTAACCAAAACCAATTAATTACCAAAACTGAATGTCGCTACTTGTGAACTAAATCAAAGGCCATTGTGTAAGGTACAAAATGGTTAGCAGTGAATAATCGCGAGCTCACAATAAATCCATACTAAAGCAACACAATTGTTTACCGATTAACCCTCTAATGGCTAAAACTGTGAATAATTTGTAGTAAATCAGTTAGCGGCGTCGTGCAGCTTAGTGCTAACCGTGATTCATGTATGTGTGGCGTATGGAGGGGAGGGGGTGATACCCATGTGTGCGTAAGTGTCGGTACGTTTATAGGGTTGTCACCTCACGCTGGTTGCGATAGTTGCAGGCTTTGTTTGCAATGTTTTCTTCTTTTTCGTGTGAGTGTGTGGCCAACTCTGGTGATGGAGTTACCAGACCGCCCGAAAGCCTCCGACATGGCCTAACGATCCTTATCATTCTTAGACAAGAACTGGGACCGACAGCTTTACGTGCCCTCCGAAGCACGGTAGCGCTCAGATGTAAATGCCACACGCGGTCACCCATCCAAGTGGTGACCTGTGCAAGCGTTGCTTAACTTTTGCCGATCTGTAACGAATGGCAAGCCAAGTCTCGCTATGAGCGCTACTACTATTTGCAATGAAATGGCCGGTCGTGTCGTACTATTATGTGTTGTTTCTGTCCATTGTTAGTGTTTCTACAGTGTGAGGCGCAAGAACTACCTTGAGTTTGGCAGCATTCTGTATGTTAAAGGTTTACATCACTTATTATGTACTTATTATGTAAATAAGTTTGTTGACTATTAAGCAACGTTGTCATTGCTTTACTTCATAATACGTATTCACAGTCAAACCTAACATAGCACTGTCAATAAGTATAATTGATCCAAGGCGAAGTTGCGGCATTATTTCTGTGTACCGTCTCTTGACAGGGATTATAATGTCCCTAGTCATAAAGTAAAGACCAGCAGCACATAGTTTTTGATGTCATCACTACTTGGCTGGTGGTTTTTCCATCCTAAGTTTACAATAAGGTCCTTAGGCTTTGCTCTATCAATCACCTATCTTTCACTTAGCAAATAACTGATGGCTATTGGTGGACACTTTTGGACAACATTGTCAACCCTAAGCGTGCGCGCTTTTGTACGTGTAGCAATAGTTGTTCGTTGAATGGTACATGTGCTAATTACCTTGTGATTGTTTTAGGACGCGGCCCGCCCCGCCGCGCCGCGCGGTCTCGCGACCAAATTGCACTCATTATTAAATAATGCTGACCTTACATTTGTCTGCCCCTTCTGTGTAATGTGCTTGTTCGCACCCGCTAAACAAACGTATGTACGTAATTGTCGAATGGTCACGCCATAAATAAACTTATTCAATTATGAACGTAAACACTGTTTTGGGGATTTATAGCGGGTTTGGTAAGTTGTTGTATCGGAAATGTAGTGGAGGGTTATGGTCAAGGTGCTTTGTATTTAGTTGTATAATATTACAAAAGGCATTAGCATATCTAAGTGTTTTCAACTTCAAGGAGGCAATGCCATGTCCACGTAACGGCTCCCAAGGTCAAGAAGAATTAAAAGTAACGATGCCTGTTAGCAGCTAGGCAATTCCCGGCAGGGTCGCGACAAAGTATGCTATCCCCGATTTGCGTGGCCCTGCCGCTACGGGACGTCAACAGATGCGGCGATTGTTTAAGTGGGTACGCCCTGAAAGCCTGTATGGGACAGTCACACACACACACACACACATTATCTTTAGCTGCCCGAAAAAGCATGGGATGAGACAATAATTTGGATTTACACCCTGAAGGAAAAAAAATATCAAAAAATTACCTATTAGGTTTTCATAGTACACAACTCTAGTTTTTGCAATTTATGGCTTGAAACTTGCGATAAAAAACATATTTTCGTATTCCATGTACCTGGATTTCCATTCCTCGCATAGTGTATTTCTCAGTATCGAGGACTATGTACTCCCAGACATAACTGCTGGTCTGGTCACGGTACTATTGAGTTTTAGAAAATTCTCAGAAACAGCGTGAATTCAACGTGCCCTGACTTCACACTATACATGCGTTTTGTATAGATTATTCTTTATTTATCCTTTCACATTTCTAGGCCAGAGTGTAGTTATGTACGAATGTCCTTTAATCCCTTTTTTAACCGACTTCAAAAAAAGGAGGAGGTTCTCAATTCGTCGGAATCTTTTTTTTTATGTATGTTCCCCGATGTCTCTTAGACGCCTGGACCGATTTCAAAAATTCTTGTTTGTATGGAAAGAGTATGCCTCCCAGTTGGTCCCATGATCATCAGGTTAGGATCTGATCATGGAATCCTGAAAAAATCGAAGGAACTCTTCAAATTTTATAAGAACACTTGAAGCGATTTGACGATAACAACCTAATGCCGTCGAGTTTAGGGTCGTTTGATTCGTCTTTACATGGACTTTGGTACTGGATGTTTTCCTGGGTCTGATGATGGAGCAGGAAGGTGGTCATGGGATCCTAAGCATAACATAACTTCACGCCTTTTATGCCCGAAGGAGTAGGCAGAGGTGTATACACACCCACATTTCGCCAGTTATGTTTAGATCCCAATGTAATAGGCGAGCCTATTGCCATCTACCGGGCACATGGGATCTTTGTAATACAAAGATGCAATCCCATTGAGCTTGAGCTCGTTTGATTCGTCTTTACATGGACTTTAGTGCTGAATGTTTACCAAACTGTGATGATGGAGCAGGATGGTAGCCATGGGATATTTGTAATACAACTACACAATCCCATTGAGTTTGGACTCGTTCGATTTATCTTTACACGGACTTTAATGCTGAATGTTTTCCAAAGTCTGATGATAGAGTAGGAAGGTGGCCATGGGATCTTTGCAATACAATAACGCAATCTCATCGAGTTTAGGCTCGTTTGCTTTGTCTTGGCAAACACTTTGGTACTGGATGATTTTCGGGATCTGATGATGGAACTGAAACAAACGTATTTAGGCTAGTTAAAAACAAAAAAAATACTTGAAATTGCCAAAAACTTACAGGTTTACATTTCAGAATTGAGGCAAGTAAGGAAGGCCTCCCCATCATGTACCACCTACACTATCCTATGTACCTACTTACCACCTATTACTATTTTTTTATTAGTATACAACTAAAAAGCAAAAAATTAAATTATTTTTAAATAAAAAAAAACCGACTTCAAAAACACTAAAGAACTAAAAAGCAAGAAATAATTGGTTATGGAGCAAAACTTTTTGGAGTCGGTGCCTAAACTAAATTACAAACTACCTATTCTATTAACAACGAAAGTTATATAAAAAAGTGTAGAGGTTTTAAAGTCAGATCAGAAATACTTGGCTTGGCACCGACTCCAAAAAATTTTGCTCCATAACCGATTATTTTTTGCTTTTTAGTTCTTCAGTGTTTTTGAAGTCGGTTCTTTTTTATTTAAAAATAATTTTATTGTTACAATAATATTGTTTTATTACTTATTGGAATGCATTAAACGTTCATTGGTATTTTTTTGGTTTTCCACAAGGCGGTACGCCTTGTGAAAAACCAAAAAAATACCGAGAATCACTGACATAGTTTTATTTATTTTTATTTATAGACTCACGCCTATATCCCCGAAGGGGTACGCAGAGGTGTAATATTACACCTACATTTCGCCATGAATTTTCAGGTCCCACGTAATAGGGGGCGAGCCTATTGCCGTACCGGGTACATTATCAGACTCCGTACTGTTACTGAGAATTTCCTAACGGAAAAGCCCAATAACACTTTGCTCGACCCGGGAATCGAACCCGAGACCTCCCAATCCCTTACTGACATAGCTTTCCGAATAGCCAGGCTGAAGTGGCAATGTGCAGACCACTTAGCTCAAAGAATCGAACCGATAGCCGTTGGGGCAGGAGAGTTCTGGAGTGGCGATCACGTACCAGACAACGCAGCAGCGGTAGTGCTCCCGCAAGATGAACCGACGAACTGGTTAAGATCGCGTTAAGCGGTTGGATGCGGGCGGCTCAAGATCGGTCTGCGTGGAGAACCTTTGGGGAGGTATATGTCCAACCGCAGATGTCTTTAGGCTGACATGATCCAGCCTGATATCCAAGCCGACAACAATTTAGTCAAACTCAAACTTACTCTCTTGCATCGACACCAGAACAGCGCTAAGCTGAAGATGAGTACTTGACTAAACATAGTTTAATTTATAATTTTCTTACATCTTCCTCTCTACTTTGCAAACATTCAACAAACGGACACAAAATAACTACACTTAGACTCGAAAACCTTTGGTGGATCACACAAAGAGGAGTACAGTGTGGGGATCGAACACCCACCAGATAGTTCCAGGCGACCACATGAACCAATACGCCCTACGTGCAGTAATTACGTTCTGACCTGCGCTTTACGATCCGGTGTAACTCATAAATCATTGAATAACTTTATATTATTACGGTACAACGTAAAGTTACCCTTTGAAATATTGGGTAACTATAACTTTACTGCCGCAGAGGTTACATTGATGTAGAAATTGGATAGACTACTAGTACCCATGATAAGATGAACCTTGTGGTAGGTTAAGATAACATGCCTCTCTAATACGAAAAACGGGATATATTCTACCAAGTTTTACAAATAAATACACATAATTAATTAATTTATAATAATAATTTAATCTTTTTTAGCCATTTACTACCGCTTGGGTGTCTTCCTTCTTCAGTTTCTGCTATTTATAGGAATTTAAACTTTCGTGGTAATTTACACTGATTTTAAATTGTCTTTCGGGATATTTCTGCTATTTCTTTCAGTGTCTTTTTATGTCGTTGTACCAACGCATTGCGGTAATATTTTCTATATTATCTCTTTACAAACATACAGTACTTAGTGATATCTGTGTATTTTTGTTTTGTTTTCACGTCAAAACAATTGAATCGAATTTATAAATATTACCTAGAAGTAAATACGAACTTGGAAAAAAACATAGTAATATGTCTTGATGATGCTTGATGCCTTTTCTTGCGATAAAACATCAATGGAGGGTAAACTTACTACCGAGAACTACCACTTTATACTATATTTTAAAATAGATATACAAATATATGTCTGTGTTTTTTATCATATTTAGCTCTATGATATAATGTTGCTTTTTATCTCCTTGCGAAGCCGCCCATGCGAAGATTAATGCTAATATAAAATCAATTATTACTATTCAAATATTGCTGTTGAGATATTCTCGTACATATTCGTATATAATTATGTATACACAAAATAATGAGGATTATGTAAGCAAATAGGTAATGTAGATACAGAGTAATACCTTCTTGTCAGTTTATTTAACTTAAGCTACAGATTTGGAGATTGCCGTGATTTCCCAAAACCCAATGAGAACCTCAACATAGCTCACAGAAATTATTTGTAACAATTTTTCAATAAACTCAAACCAAGCTGTTGTTTGTATTTGTACATCACTAATAAACAGCATTTAAATAGAGTATAGCGACAAAGTTGCTGCAAACAGATTGCAATTTGGCGCTTGTCGACGTTCGTCAGGCTCCGAACCATTCAGCACACGGTTCCTTTACCTTTTGCTAATTAAAATGAATCCGATGCGAGGTGGCAACAAAGCGGCGAGGTGTAGGGGCGCTGGGCCGTACTGTGGTCAGCGTGGGGCCGTGTGGGGCCGCACGGCTTCACTGTAGGGGCGCACAACACTAGGCCAATTAATTGATTGGAGCACTGGCGGCTGTTTGTCCGTCGTTTATTCCGCTACACCTCGTAATTAGCATAATAGAGAGTACTCGCCGCCTGTTGCCTTAATGCTACGTGATCACTCAATACCGAACCAGAAAGAGGACGGACTAGTTAGATTAGAAATATTATAATTATACATGTTTGCTATATATTTTGTTTGATGAGCAATTTACTAATTACGAGGATTCTAGCTCTCAGTAATTTAATTTAAGCTTTTATTTTGCGGAATATGATTGTTTGCAATAATTGGATGAAACTTTAAATTAAAGCAGAATAAATACCTGGAGAAGAAGACCATGATGAAGTACCTTCCGATAGGCAGTTTTAGGTCCAATCTATACGCTCATATTGAGCCAACTATTGTAGAGATTCAAATAATTTAAATACATATCTGATTGCGTATTATTCACATCACATTTGTCACATGGTACTTTTTATTTATAAAAATAATAGCCAAATCAAATTTTACAAAAAGCAAAGAAAAATTGTGAATCAACTGCAATACACTTAAACGTTATATGTATTCTAATACAAATTCTAATTTCCAATACAATGAGATTCTCTCGCGAGATATGAAAGAGTTCATCTCACTTTTCAACTTAAAAATAATCCCCAAAAGAATTGCAAACTAATTTTATACACGAGTTAATTTCAGAAAACTGTTGTAGTAACGTTGACTCAACCTCAAGTCCTAACGAAGCGCTGATCCAAATTCAAATGCCTTATTGCTCTCCTTATGTATTACTCTACATGCTGTACAAAGGATAGGTTTCGATCAGATATAGACCCTGTCGGGCACGGCATGATAGGTAGAAAAGGACAATGGAGAAAGCCAGTCCAATTAGCACCACCTGGTGAACATATCATAAGAACATTTTACCAGTATGAGCATGTAAGAAAATGTGTACGTGAAGCGCAGAAAATGTCCGCAAGCTTACTCGATACCTGAATTTCAGGTAAAATGTAGGTTAAAAGATACGAATAGGTCTTCGTCTCCTTAGTTTTAGTTTTGAGTAAATCAAATTATTTGACCTAATTCCTGTGATTCTTGAGTCACTAGCTTGTATTTACTTTTAGGATTCATGTCCGAATTGAGAATCGAATTAGTAGTATTCGATTTTGTGATTTGTGGTATTTGTTGGTTGAAGATTTTTGTCGCCTTGCATTTGTAAGTATATTTAGTCTTTTGACAGGGTAAGAAAAATATAAACTAACCACTGGTACCACTGGTGGTACTATGGTTTTAATTTTCAACCGAATCCAATAGCAATGCTTGTACTAAGACTGTTTGTAACCATACGCACAAATTGCACCAATGGGATCTACGGCTACTGTAGTTACGTTCTAGGTTTAATGTGTGACGCGGTTGTAGGCGTCGATTGAACGGCTCTGTGCGACAAATGACATACAAATGTGGTGTCGCGTTGATCTTGTCAACAGACGGTAATGAATGAGCTAAGTGCTAGGTGCGTAGCAAGAATTGGCTACACAACATAGTAGTTATCCAAATATCGGCTACCTACGTTCCGAGGTTTTAGAATTGTTTTTTTTGCCACTCTAGAAATGTGAAATAACTGAGGTTTTGAATTTTGTGCTGGGCTGAACCTATTAGCAATTGACCTGAAGTAATCATAATTATATTCTAATTCAAATAAAATTGCAAGATATTAGTTACAAAATTGTATGAATTTTATTATCTAAATTATAAACATCAAACGCGAGAATTTGCTTAACATTTTATTTTACCGACAAGGTCGCATATTTCCAGAGATAAGAACAAAAAAACTTGTACAATAGTTATATTATGTTATCCTTCACTGTCAAGACCCTATGCGTCGGCACTCGAGGGTCAGGGGGCTCGCGGAACCCTTGTAAACTTGTCCAGCAGCCACTCGTCTACACTTATACATCGCGTTTAGCGCTGCGGAAATAAACCTGTCAATTTGATGACGATACCCTTCCCTATGACGTCACTGGCCCTCGGCAAGCGCGTGTAAATCGAGCCTTCCGCGTAATGCTTACTTGGTGTTATGCAAAAGATGGCACCTACTATTGTATTATACGTCGAATGAATCTCGCACTCGCGAAAAAAGCGGTCGACGAGCGCGTGAGATGTAGATTTTCACATGAGAACTGATCACATAACTTAAATCACAGAAATAAATAGTAATAGAATGGTTACATGGGCGTGGCGCGCGTGCCAAACTATTGCACTGTAGCGCATGTGTTTTCGAACGCATTCTCATTATGAATCGCGTCTCTCGTTCGCGCGCTCACGAGGTACCTAAAAAATCATTAAATTCGTTAAGAATATGCCATATTGTGCAGTTTTCAATTGTAAAAATAAAAGTGATGCAAAAAATATGGAAAAGGGAGGCATTTCATATCACCAGTAAGTATTTCATCATCATCATCATGATGATGATGAAATACTAAGATTATTGAGATTCAAATCAAGTGGGCTACTTTTACCATGTTTGTCTTATAAGAACATCATCGTTCATATCTTCGTTATGTTAAATTTCCATTGCTTGAATTATACGATACTTATTGACATATTTATGAAATAAACACGCAATGTACGGCGAGATACGCGATATTCACAAGATGCCAAAAACAATAACAAATCAGGGGCCACGGGTCAAATAAATAGCTGTGATTGGTCAGCGCGCGCTAGGGATTGACGTTCGGTTTATGGTTACGTTTTAAATTTATCGATAAATAAAATGAATATTAATTCGAATTAATTATTTTGTCGATATCAATACGTTTGTTAATATTGGATTCCTTGTCGCGCGTTGCGAAAGGGGGCTAGATGGAAAAAATTAAGACGAAAAGTTGTAACGACACTTTTTGATATAGTAAGCTATTGTAAGCCGTGCGGCGTGCGCATGTTTCTCTCTCTCTCTCTCTCTTACAGAAAGCAAGCATCATGTTCATGCTTTCTGATCACGAAAATGACATCTATTTGGGAATCCAAGATGGCGGACGGGACATTTTTTTTAATAAAATTTATATAGGTATCATTTTCGGGGTTTTTAAGGATTCTGGTCACGAAAATGACATCTATTTGGGAATCCAAGATGGCGGACGGGACATTTTTAATAAAATTAATCTGGGTATAATTTTTGGGGTTTTATGGATTCTGGTCACGAAAATGACATCTATTTGAGAATCCAAGACGGCGGACGGGACATTTTTAATAAAATTAATCTGGGTATAATTTTTGAGGTTTTCATGCTTTCTGATCACGAAATAGATGGTGTTGTTGGATTCCCCATCCTTTTAAACATCGGAGACGATACCCATATTGATTTAAAAAAAAATCCCATGCACTATCTTTGATCACGAAATAGATGTTGTATTTGGATTCTCCATCCCTTAAATCATCGGAGACGATACCCATATTGATTTTAAAAAAAATCCCGTCCGCCATCTTTAGTTTCCCATCCGTCATCTTTGATCACGAAATAGATGTTGTATTTCGATTCCCCACCCCTTAAAATATCGAAGGCGATACCCATATTGATCTTTTTAATTTTTTCATCCGCCATCTTTGATATCCTGTCCGCCATCTTGGATCACTAAATAAATTTCATATTATTTAATCAGCGTCCCGAAAATCTCGAAAACGATACCCATATAGATTGTATCTATTCGTTATGCCATTTTTTTGCCTTTGACCCAACCCTCCCCCTTCTCGTTTGACCATTTTATTATTTTTGTCTGGCCCCTAAAAGTTGTGGCGTAATTTTATATAGCATATAGTCTTTCGGAATAATTGGACTATCATAGCCAATAACAATTTTTAAAATCTGACTGCTAGTTCCTGAGATTAGCCGACATTCTCTTTTAGTCTTTTTAGCCTTTTGCCTGGCCACAAAGGATCGAAGCGTTATGTTATATAGCCTATAGCCTTCCAGAATAACTAGGCTATCGTATACAAAAATATTTTTTCAGATCCGTCCGGTAGTTCCTGAGATTAGCGCGTTCAAACAAACAAACAAACAAACTCTTCCGCTTTATTATATTAGTATAGATATTCTATAATATAGTCAAAAGTTTTGTAAGATTTCAATACAGACTTTTAACTAAATAAATACGTTTTATTTTTATAACAGTATACTTTAACCAAACTATTAATAATAAAACATTTTATATAAACAATAACATAATTTCATTTTCCACAGCTCCCAACACACCGATAATAATTCCTTAGTGTCCCCTCACTATCTATACGTCACTGTGGGCGGGGCTTGCTGAAATGTGGCACGCGCGAAATGTACGCTATGACGTGACATTCACCATTCTATTACTATTTATTTCTGTGACTTAAATTTTACGCTTGAATCTTTTTTTTTTATTACGAAATTATATGACATTGAGGCGCATTTATTAGAGTACACCGTGCCCTAGATAGCTTGATGCATGCAAAATTATAAAAAAGATTCAGTAAACATATTCAGTACCGTATGGTCTGGTAGTTTTAGCTACCGAGGGCAACTTTGGTTCAAATTAGAAAAAAAGATTAAACTTTCCGACACTTTGCAGTATTCGATCTAGTTCACGGCTAATTCGGTAGGTGGCATTACTGGCGCCTACTTTCAATAGGCTACCCGCAGTTTCATTCATTTTAAAGTCGCCATTTGCATTCCGGACTTGTGTTATGTAAGAACGTGTGATATTAACAAACTGCAAAACTTTTTTAAGGTAAGTTTCGACTTATATTGCATTTGATCGTGGCAGAAATATGTTCAGAAGTAGAAAGATAATAAAAATAATGGGTTTTTCACAAGATTAAATACATCAATTTCAAATACCTACTAATTGTGGGGATACTTTGCCTTCAGGATTCGGGTAACATTGGCTCAAGAGCCAATGTTAAATGAAATTTATCCGATCGTATAAATTTTAATCAATATATATTGTATAATCGAATTTGTTATGTTTCAGACATCTATGATGCCATCAAAGTATCGGCGAAGGCCAGGCAGTCGCTGATATGTAGATTAACATACTGATGCAGAACTAGAGGAGTGCTTGAATTTTGTGAGGTCTAAAGCAAAGCCTTAGTGGGAAGCTACAGCAAAATACAACATTCCCATATACATAGATAGGTTAAAATACTGTTGGGAGATGTTAGTTTATTTTATAAGCATTTATTTGTATTTCCATATATTAAAACATAGCAATTTAATCATAAGTAAAGCCATTTTTTTAAATTTCTCGATAAACTTAGTAAGAAAACTATGTAAAGAATTTGATATGTCTATAAGGTTTATTGTTGATACCTTTCGCTTTTAACGTCTTTCTTTGGCTTTGGGCTTGGTTCTGTATAAGTTTTGTACCAGGAGGTTAATTCTACTAGGTAGGTACTGAGAATTCATTATATTACCATGAATTTAACGTTCATGCTGCACTACAAAAGCTTGCCCAAACAATAGCTGAACGTGTATACCATTCCCGAAACACAAAATAGAAAGACGTCAGAATGCCGGCGTTGTTCAAATTCGAATACTGACGTCACTAGAAGATGCTTTTCTTGTATCGATAGCCAAACTCTTTCATGTTTCAAAACAAAGACTGAATATATCACCAAATTATGTATGTACTCGATTTAAGTAATTCATATATTGAAGATTGTGAGCATCTTTTTGAATTCGACAATTGTACCAAAAGGATTTCAGGATCATGCTGTAATTACTTGTACTTGAATACGACCAGGATACATTTTCGCAGTAAATTTGGCCATGTCTTATAATAAGAATAAAGTCATCCAAGTTTTAAGACAAAGTTCTTCAAATACAACTCATTAACCTAGAATGATCGAATCATTTCGACCCAAGGATTTTTAAACAAATTGCCTATCATCAACTTATCTATGGGTATCCAACTTAGGACCCTAAGATCAACAGTTTCTAAAGAGCTCAAACTCTACTAACTAAATAAAGAGCAGATCCGTTGTCAGCAATTTTCAACAATAAATGAGAATGTTTAATATTAAGTTTTCTCAGCAGTGAGAGCTACTAAATTGGTATGAAACTTGCTCATATTAAACATAGCTGTTGCCGGCATTTATACTAAAGAAATACAAAAATAATGTGAGGTTCCGTGAAAACATGATCCAGAATAAGTGTAGTTGTACCATGAATAGATAGTTCACGTAATCCTACCGACGGTAAAAGTATTGTGTGGCATGGCTGTTTGTTACTTGCACTATAGGTTGGTTGGTTGCGCACCAAATATACAGATAGGTAAATTTACCAGCCTTACCATTTAGCAAGATTATCAAGGAGTATTATCATCGAAAGGTTGCAGGTATTACTTTTAATTAGCTTGGAATAATAAAGCTTCAACGGTTTCCAAGAACAGACGGTGTTTAAATTGTACTTTTAAATAGGACCCAAGTTCGTTTGTCAGTTATTAAAACGGTGATAAAATTTTATGTAAATAACATACACAACAGGATTAATTCGCTTAGTTAACTTGTATCATGCTCTATGTACATGTCAAGCGAAGTTAGTAAGTATGTCATATAGTCGTGGTCAATCGTAGTTATAAAGAAATAACGGATGAAACTCGCTCGATTCTCGCGCACATTGAGACATTAGACGGTGCTGACTCGAGATGATATCGCTTAAAACCACATACATCAGACGAACGGATTTAAAATGGCAGAATCCCAAGTCGTTACAGTACCTCTCCTATCTGCAATATTGCGACCCATATTTCTACGTCGATATTTACAATTGCTTCTATGGCTTTGTGGTTGCGAATGTCTTCCGTTCTTTGGTGAGTACTTTTTTTAGGTTTATAAAAATTTGAACTGAATGTGAACTCGAGTGAGAATATTCATAAATCTCAACTCTATCTGTTTGGTGAGCAAACTATGACTGATAGTTTGCTCATATGTTTGTGGTCATGTTATGAGGACAGGTTGTACGAAGATTTAGTAAAGAATCCCTAGCTCATTTGCTTCAGTACCAACGCAATATATTTTGGAATTTTAATTGCCTTCATAATTTCACTCTTCCTTTCTTTCGATGAGAACTCTCTTCTTTTATAGAAATTTTAACTGAATGTGAAGTGAGTATACTCATAAATGTCGATTCTATCTGTTTGCTGAGCAAACTATGACTAATCCTTTTCTCATATGCTTGGGGTTCATGTTATGAGGACAGGTTGTACGAAGATTTAGAAAATAATCCCTAGCTTATTTGCTTCAGTACCAACGCAATGTATTTTAGAATTTTATTGCCTTCATAATTTCACTCTCTACCTCTTTCTAAGACTAGACAAAACTGGCGAAATATTATGTTTGCATAGAAATATAATATTATACTGCTGACCCGCCTCATTCAATTAATAATACCGTGTATATATTTACATATAGTCTGCATAACTGGTTGTCTGAAATATAATATTCAGCTGTCAAGCTTGGTATAAACCAAGTCAAAACCAGTAAACAAACATTTCATTTTATAATATTTAAGGCAATCAATAGGTACTTGTAGACTAGGCCGTAAGTTAACCCGGATTTGAACTTAACATTAAGGAAAATCATTATAATTATTATGATAATTTACTTGTATTTATATTACTAAGTAAATATCCTTGTAAAACGTTATCAGTTAGTTGCAAATTTATATCAAGAATGGATTACTGTACCAAATTATGTTATATCTGAGAACGCTTAAATAATTTCACAAGTTGCCATAACAATCATCAGGTACTTTAACTTGTTCATAAGGCATTATTTATCGTAGTTGGTCATCAATTTGGGAATCGATAGCGATATGGATGACGATAGTATGTGGAGCTATATACACACTAGACATAAGAGTCTGGTAATACATACATACATATATAGACTCACGCCTGTTTCCCGGAGGGGTAGGCAGAGACTACGGAACGCCATTTGCAACGAGCCTGACATACCCTCTTGCTTCTTTCCACCAAGTTTCTCATGCATGCTCTTCTGTTAAGGGTACTTCTGGCCTGTCCTTTTTTTAGGCTGTCTCCAATCTGGTCAGAGAACGTCCGCCTAGGTCTTCCCCTTCGTCCTGTCACATTCACTCTTGCCTTATATATCTTCTTTGTCAGTCTTTCGTCATCCATCCTCTCCATGTGCCCAAACCATCTTAACATGCCATTTTCGATGCTTGTCACTACATCTTGAGTCTGGTAATATACGTCACAAATAACATTACGAGGCAAAGAAATCCTTGGGCTGCTATACCACGCTGTCCAGACGGGTTGGTGTAGGGTCGAGTTCTCTGTCTCTTCTCAAAGATACTATTGACTTCATTTATTCTTGTTAGTCGCCTGTTACGACACTTACGGAATGAAATGGGGTAATGGCACTTTGGTGAAAAAAAAATTGGATCTATTAAAAGATTTTTTAGGGGCTTGAAGCTGATGAAGCATGTTTTCATCAAGGGAAACACTACTTATTTAGAATCTCAAGTCTTTGGTCGACAGACAAAAATCATTCAAGTCTGCTATTCTTTATTCCAAAGATCGAATCTCCAATGTTCATGTCCCATGGCCTTTACTTAGCTTCTATAATAAATACATAATCTACTTTTGGCAACACCTTACACATTTTCCACATTATCCCAGTTTACAAGAAAACCCATCTATGCCGTATGTACGGGCGTGCGCAGCGTTATATTCAAACTTAGCTCGCATATCCTCTCTGATTAAGAGATTAAACCACTTTATGGTATCGCCCTCTCTACCCCCATATACCTTACGTCCGTCCGTTATTGGAGAATTGAATTTTTTTCACAGTTAAGTATAAGCAATTATCGGTCCACGTGGATTTTAAAGGATTTCTCTTAGACTGCCGCAGGCAGTAGCGCCTAACAGTTTTATCGTAGCTAGATTACAGAGAATAATATTGTTTTTTATTTGTCGGATTAAGAAATTTTTTAATGGCTTATTTTCGCTCACGAAAATTCAATTGTGTGCTGCAAGTTTTATTACTATGCCGTGCTAAGTAAGCTATAATGTTATAGGTGGCAGAGCCAAATGTTTGGCGAAAGTTTATTTAGTTAAGTAGAATTTTGATTATGATGCAGTTGCAGTCACTGTATTATTTAGGATTATAACGACTTTAGAGCAGGTTTTTGCATATATTATTTATTTTATTAATTTAGAACATTAAGTAACACGTGTAACATATGGCATGTCAGCGCTACAAGTAGCTACTTACGAATATGATTACGTTTCTTCACTACATAGTAAAAAAACAAAGTCTGTCTTCTGTCTCTCTGTCCCTATGTATTTAAGCATACACACTTTTAAGCATACATATCTTAAAACCTACGCAACGGATTTTAATGCGGTTTTTTTAATAGATTTAATGATTCAAGAGGAAGGTTTATATGTATAAATGCCGCGGGCGAAGCCGCTGGCGACGTCTAGTTTGCAATAAATAAGTGTCTAAGATGCTTATCTTTGTCTATCGGCTGCAAGAGCGGTTAAGGTGAGGGAGTTTCTGGTCTGGCCCGCATGGTGGCACCAGCTGCGATGCCAGCTGGTATTTAAGTTCTATTTTTTAGAGCCTACTTCTCCCATTAGAATAAGTACTGTGACACGGACTTTACGCATATTAAATAACACCTGTAGTTGGAGCAACCATGAGTTTTGTACGGTAGTAGAGCCTTGCTGATTACAGCATGAATGGGCCGGCTCAACCGGGGAAGTCCTACCCTCTCACAGAAAATCGACGTAAAGGAACAGTACCTAAATTGTTGCGTTTCGTTCGGTGAGTGAGAGTGCCGCAGGCCCTATCCCCTATTCCTTCTCCCTCATCCCACTCTTCATCCTATCCCTTTTCCCAACCCCACGGGGCGGCAACGCACTTGTGACTCCTGCGGTGTTGCTTGCGTCCATGGGCGGTGATAATTGCTTCCCATCAGGCGATCCGTCTGCTCGTTTGCCGCCTACTACTATAAAAAAAAAGAGTGTACCGAACAAATCACAGTCCCGTGAGACTATACGGATGAGTTGTGGTTTAAAAGTCGCATTACCGTTTGACACTGCGCCGAATGTTATGGGTTCTATTCCTACACGAACAACACATTGTGTAATTAACAAAATGTTATTTCGATTGTACATGTTTTGTGTCTTATGATTCAAAGTTGTTATAGACACAAGATCATTTCTAATGCGAGCGTTGTATTTTTATAAAAAAGGAGGAACAAACTCGACACAGTAAAAATTACCGAGACTACCGCTTAAACCATCCATATAGCACTATCATAGCACACATAATTTAGCTTAGTATTGGATATACTAATCGCTTGTAACACAATATCTGAACGTTAGATAACGTCCACTACAGCGCGAACATTTCGCTTATAATGACGCCGAACTGCGATTAATAATTTATTTATTAGTAATTATCGTTGTAATATGCGTTAGCTGCAGCGATATTAGATGTCTAATGATTCGTATTATGTAGCTAAATAATATTATGTGGATAGTGAACTGTTATCTTGTTCTGACCGACAAATTACACCAGTGGTATAGTTTTGCGTTTATGGCTATTTTTGATCATAAAGACCTGAGACTTTGTATGAAATAATTAGGGGAGGCTTGTAATAATATGTAGAGCATAGAAAAGACAATTAATTCTCACCTCTTGTCCTTACTGCAAAGCAACAGAAACGAACTTACGATTCAGAAGTAGGTTGAATATATCAAAATTGGTGCACATTGATTCTAATTAAAAAGTGAGCTAATTTTAATTGCATTATAGTAGGGAAATTGTGTTTTTTCTTGTAGCCTTTCAAATTAAACAGGTCATCATAAAATATACTAAAGCTTATAATTACAAGATTGACTTTCGTAATAGGTAGGAAAAATTAAGAAACACTTACACAGTTGGATGGGTGACCGTGTGTTGCTTTTACATCAGAGCGCTACCGTGCTTCAGACGGCTAGTAAAGCTGTCGATCTCAGTTCTTCTCTCGGAATCTATAAAATCCGTTACGCGGTGTGAAAATTTCGAGATCAGAGTCGGCCACAAACTCGCACGAGAAACAAAACTTAACGAATTCCAAGATTGATTTACCGTTCCATTTAAACAAATTCTAAGTGGATTCATGTTCTAAGCCATTCTATCAATACGTACCTAAGTACGTCAAACCAAAGCTCGTTAGCATCTGTACGACTTGAATTCAATTCCGTAACATATCGCTGTTTCGTTTCATAAAGTTTGAACGTACCATCTTGTATTCAGCGGGCGCGGCGCGTGACATATGACCAAAAGTACAAAATATACCGCGCGGAACGTGGAGACGATTCGTAACTGCGCTGTCATACAGATGTAAGCTCAGGTTTACTTTCTGTAGGCAGTTGTCTACGCCTATTGCTTACACGACCTCATTTAGGAATTATTTGTACTTACTTGACTTGACGTCATTGATTCGTTAAACTGAATATTACGCTTCTTTAGAGGAACCTAGTGTGCAAGTTGGCAGAGTTGTTAATTTTGTTCCTGTAACCAACTACAAAAAGTGTCATAAGTTGGACTTCGGATTAGGAATCTTGATACTGAGAAAAGGGAATCCTACTTTCAGAACATATTCTGAAAGTAGGATTCCCTTTTCTCAGTATAACGTTACTCCAAATCACTTCTGTGTCATGACACAGACGTGATGCGGAGTAACGTTATTGCAGAAATCGGTTCTCTTCTCAGAATGCCTAGGATCAGAGCGTCGATGGCACATCAATCAATTTCCTACAATTCTAAGGGTCCAGTATGATCATATTTTTCTTTACAAATGTTGCGGTGTGATTACTGAGAAGTAAACACAAAAATATGTTTAGTATATGCTTTTAAATATTACGGACCTACATTTTAAGATATTAAATGTTATTTATACTCTATATGTTATTTCACCAACACCTTTTTTATTCTCTTTTTAGAAACACGTTCTTTAAATTTGTGGGTATCTTATTTTAACTAAAACCTCCAATTTCAATATTAAAAATCATTTTTATTTCAAAGAGAGGAACTGTTCAAATTAATAATAAAGTATATTTGAATTAGCTTTTCAGTCATCTCGTGTGTGATAAAGTAATTTGTATAGAACGATGCAGGTATTTTTTGGGGTAGTTTAAGAATTTCCCTTCAATTTAAATATTGAATAAACATGTTTGTGGAGTCTTGGTAATTCCTAGTTGTGTCTTGATAGAAACTATCAAGACACAAGTCACAAGTACAGTCAAAAACCTACATAAAATGCGGTTGTAATTTTCAATAAATAAGTAAAATAGAATGAGCTAAGGTAATAAATATTAAGCTTGATTGTATTAGACGGCAATGTCAATCATTCTATAAAGCTAATAAAATAAAGCTGAAAAGTTTGTTTACTTAAACGCGCTAATCTCATGAACTAAGGTTCCATTTCAATAAATATATTGGTGTTGTTTAGCCCATTTATCGAGGAAGGCTATAAGCTATATAATATTACGTAGCCCTTAATGATGTGGGTGTACCTGCGACCTCAGCTAATACGCAATAATGAGCCATCTAAAACAACAATACCTCTCATTATTGATACGAAAGCTGCAGTATTTTGTACTTCATAGTGATCATAAAATCAAATCGCTAAAATGTTCGCCCTACTATGATTTTCTATTTCGAAACTAATGTCTAATATAATATTCCTAGCATTCACCATACGATACCTACTTAAATGCCACAAAATATTTTTCTACGTGTATAAAAAGTTGTTCTCTATTAGATTTATAATATAATGATCACAATTAAATGATCATTAAAACAAGTTGCTTCACTCTGGCTTATCTCAAATCATGTTGATAATAAATCGCGCCAATTAGCACATGCATTGCTGCCTGTTGTATATTTGAGACGGGTTCCATAAAGGGCATGGCTGGTAATGTATGGTTATTAACTATGTAGTTTGTAGTGTTAGAACTAGCATATTGTCTGGCATACAACCTCAGGGGATGAGGCAGGACTCGAATTACACCTCCATTTAGTAGGCCACATCGACAACCGAATAAGACGAGACGTTTAATTCCGGTGGAATATATTGCTCTATATTGAAGTTCCATGCTATGCCTGATACATTCCTAGCAGCAACTAACTACCAATAGAGCATTCCTCGAATTGAGTTTTTAGTTTTAAGGTCACTTTAGTAAGGCATAACGATATAAGGAATTTAAAATGGTTAAAGCATGCTTTGCTTTGCGCCAAAATTTACTTCAGTCGCCTTTCAGGCTCATTAATGATGCTAGCCCTACATGCGTAGATAAGCTTTCATGCAACAACACATGCAGTCCTTGTGTTCTCAAATGTCTTCCCGGTTGCGATTTAAGATCATCTTCTTGCTATCAACGCGACGCCGCGACGGTGTAGGCGGTACTGACAGCTTAACATGCTTTACGAGGCACGGAGCAAGCGCCTATTAGAAATGAAACACGCACATAACTTTTAAAATTCAGTGACAGGTATCATGGGATCGATCCCGAAACGCTCAGTATAGTATTCCTTTGGTCTAGTATTATGTAATCAATCAAAAAGTATTATGTTAACCAAAACCAATTAATTACCAAAAACTGAATGTCGCTACTTGTGAACTAAATCAAAGGCCATTGTGTAAGGTACAAAATGGTTAGCAGTGAATAATCGCGAGCTCACAATAAATCCATACTAAAGCAACACAATTGTTTACCGATTAACCCTCTAATGGCTAAAACTGTGAATAATTTGTAGTAAATCAGTTAGCGGCGTCGTGCAGCTTAGTGCTAACCGTGATTCATGTATGTGTGGCGTATGGAGGGGAGGGGGTGATACGCATGTGTGCGTAAGTGTAGGTACGTTCATAGGGTTGTCACCTCACGCTGGTTGCGATAGTTACAGGCTTCGAAATTTGCAATTTTGTTTGTTTTTCGTGTGAGTGTGTGGGCAACTCTGGTGTCGGAGTTATTTATCCTTAGGCAAGAACCGAGACCGACAGCTTTACGTGCCCTCCGAAGCACGGTGGCGTGCAGATGTAAATGCCACACATGGTCACCCATCCAAGTGATGACCTGTGCAACCGTTGCTTAACTTTTGCCGATCTGTAGCGAATGGCAAGCCAAATCTCGCTATGAGCGCTACTACTATTTGCAATGAAATGGCCGGTCGTGTCGTACTATTATGGGTTGTTTCTGTCCATTGTTAATATTTCTATAGTGCGAGGCGCAAGAACTACCTTGAGTTTGGCAGCATTCTCTATGTTAAAGGTTTACATCACTAATTATGTAACTGTGTTTAAGTTTGTTGACTATGAAGCAACGTTGCCTTACTTTACTTCATTATACGTATTCACTGTAATACCTAACATATCACTGTTGGTAAGTATGATTGATCCAAGGCGAAGTTGCGGTATTATTTCTGCGTACCGTCTCTTGACAGGGATTATAATGTCCCTAGGCATAAAGTAAAGACCAGCAGTACTGAGTTTTTGATGTCATCACTACTTGGCTGGTGGTTGTTTCATCCTAAGTTTACAATAAGTTCCTTAGGGTTTGCTCTAATAATCACCTATCCTTCATTTAGCAAATAAGTGATGGTTATTGGTGGACACTTTAGGACAACGTTGTCAACCCTAAGCGTGCGCGCTTTTGTACGTGTAGCAATAGTTGTTCGTTGAATGGTACATGTGCTAATTACCTTGTGATTGTTTTAGGTCGCGGCCCGCCCCGCCGCGCGGTCTCGTGACCAAATTGCACTCATTATTAAATAATGTTGACCTTACATTTGTCTGCCCCTTCTGTGTAATGTGCTTGTTAGCACCCGCTAAACAAACGTATGTACGTAATTGTCGAAAGGTCACGCCATAAATAAACTTATTCAATTATGAACGTAAACACTGTTTTGGGGATTTATAGCGGGTTTGGTAAGTTGTTGTATCGGAAATGTAGTGGAGGGTTATGGTAAATGTGCTTTGTATTTAGTTGTACGATATTTATTTATATTACAAAAGTCATTCATAATTATGTTACTTTATTCATACATCAAGGAGGTCCCGTGTCAATGTGTGCCTCTCAAAGACAAGAAGAAAAAAGGCCGCACTGTGGTCTGCTTGGGGACGTATGGGGCCGCATGGACCCGCACGGCTGCACTGTAGGGGCGCACACCACTAGGTCAATTAATTGATTGGAGCACTGGCGGCTGTTTGTCCGTCGTTCATTTCGCTACACCTCGTAATTAGCATAATAGAGAGTACTCGCCGCCTGTTGCCTTAATGCTACGTGATCACTCAATACCGAACCAGAAAGAGTACGGACTAGTTAGATTAGAAATATTATAATTATACATGTTTGCTATATATTTTGTTTGATGACCAATTTACTAATTACGAGGATTCTAGCTCTCAGTAATTTAATTAAAGCTTTTATTTTGCGGAATATGATTGTTTGCGATAATTGGATGATACTTTAAATTAAAGCAGAATAAATACCTGGAGAAGAAGACCATGATGAAGTACCTTCCGATAGGCAGTTTTAGGTCCAATCTATACGCTCATATTGAACCAACAATTGTAGAGATTCAAATAATTTAAATACATATCTGATTGCGTATTATTCACATCACATTTGTCACATGGTACTTTTTATTTATAAAAATAATAGCCAAATCAAATTTTACAAAAAGCAAAGAAAAATTGTGAATCGACTGCAATAAATTTTAACGTTATAATGTATTCTAATACAAAATTCTAATTTCCAATACAATGAGATTCTCTCGCGAGATATGAAAGAGTTCATCTCACTTTTTAACTTAAAAATAATCCCCAAAAGAATTGCAAATTAATTTTATACACGAGTTAATTTCAGAAAACTGTTATAGTAACGTTGACTCCACCTCAAGTCCTAACAAAGTGCTGATCCAAATTCAAATGCCTTATTGCTCTCCTTATGTATTACTCCACATGCTGTACCAGACCAGATTTGGACCCTGTTGGGCACGGCAAGATAGGTAGAAGAGGAGAAAGGAGAAAACCAATCCAATTTGCACCACCAGCTGAACATATCATAAGAACATTTTGCCAGTATTAGCAGATAATTCAAAGCACAGAAAATGTCTGTAAGCTAACTCGGTACCTGAGTTTTAGGTAAAATTTATGTTATAAGATACGAATCCGTCTCCTTAATTTTCGTTTGGAGTAAATCAAATTATTTGATCTAATTCCTGTGATTCTTGTTACTACTAGATTTCATGTCCGAATTGAGGATCGGGTCGGTCGCTTTTGTGATTTGTGGTATTTGAATTTAGAGGTGTGTTTTCGACTTGTTGCCAGTGCACGAAAAATATATGTTAACTTCTTGTATGGCTAGTACTATTTTTTTAACTTCTGCATTTTACCCAAAAATAAACGGCTACCTGTAATTATGTCTTGGACGCCAATGATGCTAACCAGGCATTACGCACACGTTGCAAATCCTATCGCTAGAAACAAATCGCCTTCTTCTCCCAAATTCTCTGTATGTCCTTCATTAACCCTTTATTTCCATTATACATATAAAGGAATACAGAAAACACTGAGCGAAAAATTACTGTAGGTGTTTATGACCAAAGTACCAAATATTGTAAAAAGAGTAAATACTCTTTTTACAAGAATATATACATACCTTTTAGTATATCAGTTCACAAACATTGTAAAAAGAACAAGTACTTTTGAAATGTCAATCCAAAAAGTATGTATATGTTTTACTTTTTTATATGTACGAAATATTGTAAAAGGAATACATTTGAAAATAGATTATAATATGAAGGTATATAAGGCCAAGAAAATTGAAATATTATCAGTCTTCGAAAGGGGCTCAACCAGGACACAGTCTTGAGCAAGCCTTCAACTGAGGCTCATAGTGCAAAGTCTCCAACAGAGACAATAAACCAGTACAACAGTAGATGTGGTTTAATTTATAGTTATCCCATCTAGCTGTCCTTCTAGGACAACACAGATCACATGGTCTAACGCTCCCAGCGTTAACAGTAGGAATACAGCTGCGTTGTGTCGATTTTTTATGAGAGAGTCCCAATGAATACATATTTAAGGTATGGTTGTATGTAATGTAATGTTGATGTAACGCTCCACGCGCAGCTAAAATAACTGATGACCTTTGTACCTCCAGTAAGCTGCAATTCTGAACAACTGCACAAGTGAAATAAGTCACTTGAGGATGACACAACGTAAACCACAGACACCTTATGGCGCTGATACACCTGAGCATTCACTTGTAACAGAACAGCGAGCATTCGGAGTTTTCTGTTTTGTCGAACCGAACATTTTCACGATCATTCTAGTGATCATTGAAAATACAAATAGTCCGTAGAATATAGACAAAATATAGAAAACGCACTACACCAACAGTTTTACCCAATATGTTTACTTCAGTTTCTTTTACTAGAGTAAGAGTAAGATACATAAACAAATGACGTTTCTAAATAATAAAATGCATATTTTAATTTGACCAGGTTTGATAAATCACACAAGTGTCTGTTCCTACGTTCAAATTTATTCATTGATATCGAGAGTTTATCAACATTCTATTGAAATTAATTCTGAGTAAACCAAATCTAAGGATCTATTGTAAACATTATCGATATTTATTCTGAGTAAGACCATCACCAATCATTTTAAAATTAGTGACAAACTACGAAGATTCTTCCCTAGATTAGTGTTCCTTAGATTAAGAAGTAAATATATTGGGTTTAACCGCCATTGTAGCGCGAATTCTATGTATTATCTATATTCTAAGGCTCGCCCGAATGTTCGTGAGAATGCTCGCTAAAACACGCTCATTTGTTTTGTAATATTCGCGAGAATGCTTGGTAGTGCCATCTATCCTTTCCATTGCTAGTTAATCACGTCAACGTCAATGGTTCGTCGCTGCTCGGCGAATCCGAGCGATCCTTTAATAAATTCCCTCCCAAAAACGCCTCGCTATTGGCCGCCCTGCTCAACGGCGACGAAAAAAGAATGGAAGATTCGAGACGCTCGCAACTCATGTCCGCCGCATTCCGCAACCCGCACCGCTATATATAATTATTACCGCTTATACCAAAAAACCTAACAAACCCGCTCGCGAGTGAAAGTGATTTGTGTAGTGGAGTGATTCAAGCAGCTTCAGAATTCCCGAAGAAACCAAGCGGCCGCCATTTGCAAGGAAAGGGACTGCCGAGCAAGGTAAGAGGCTCCTAACCACAACACCTTTTCACTTCCTCACTTCCTAGTCGATAAAAACCGCCATCCTACAGTCCACAATATTAATCCTTCTCCAAATCGCCTAGAACCTTCGGTTTCGGTGTAACGCCGAACCATTGTTTTGATCCATACGAGTCGGATTCATTTACGTTTTATACGTAAAACCTCGTTATATCTATATACCTAGGCAGTTATAGCACCTAGCTAGCATCCTAGTCCATTCACATAACCGTCACATGGTTGTTTTCGCACGCATCAGTAGGTAATATACTTTTATGTAGCTACCTACTTACCCAATTATTATTTCTGGAACTATCATAGTTGTCTTGTAAATCTCATATTTCAAGCAACTTTTAATTCCACCGCTTTAAAGTGTTGCCTAGGTACTTAGGTAAAATAAGAGGTACTTTAGATATTCTTATTTTGTTTCGGTCTCATTAGCTTATACTTACGTAAGCATGTCACAACAAAAGAAGTCACGCGTGTCGGAAGACAAAGAGATGACAATTCAAAACATTTATGAGCGTTCAAAGACCGCAGCCGTTTCTGATAGTAATAGAGAGTCATTTCTCAGCTATTGTATGACAATAGATAGTATTCGAACAGATTTTCATAAGTTGTTAGACGATTATAACGCAAGATTGCTTTCTACTAATCCTGATGAAAAACCGAATTATCAGGCGTACACCTCTTTCGAAGACCTTTATTGTATTACTAAACATATACAATCGCAATTGGAGGGTAAATATTTGGCACAGCCCGTTTACGCGGCTCGCACGCCGAAGTTACCACCAATCGAGATTGCGTCGTTTGATGGCGATATACGAAATTGGCCTTTATTCTATGCGAGTTTTAAGTCTACAGTGCAAGATAATGGTTCTCTGACAGATGCTGACAGGTTGTACTATTTAATAGGTAAACTGTCACCGAAGGCCCAGTCCGTATTTGCAGGTGTCACACCTAGTGCTGAGAATTATTAGGTCATATTTCAGCCTCTACTTGACAGATATCAAGACACGCGCGTCCTAGCGTCTACCTACTTTGACCAAGCTTTAAATCTTAAACTGTCCGGTGCCGCATCTGTCTCGAATTTCCAGCTGTTTATAGATAACTTCGTAACCGCGGTTAATTCTCTTAGGAACTTAAAATTGGAAGATCTTTCCGACTTTATGTTGCTTCAACTCGCTTTAAAAATGTTCGACACTGAAACAATTCGTGCTTTCGAGATGACGGAACGCAATAATAAAATACCTACACTAGATAGTTTTATTTCGTTCATCAAAGATCAGTTTCGAATATTTCATAATACGCAGCCTAGTTCACCGAGCCCGTCTAACACTAATAGCAGCAAACAAACGTTGAATAAATCGCGAAATAGTAATAATAACTCGGTCCCTAATCCACAATCTTACGTAACATACTCGGGATCTAATAGTAATAATTCACAGAAGTGTCTGTGCAGCTACGCTATGCTACGCTATGCTACGCTATGCTACGCTATGCTACGCTACGCTACGCTACGCTACGCTACGCTACGCTACGCTACGCTACGCTACGCTACGCTACGCTACGCTATACTACGCTACGCTACGCTATGCTATGCTATGCTACTCTATGCTAAGCTACGCTACGCTACACTATACTATACTACACTTCCGCTTTGTATATGGATGACATTGCCTGTAGTGTCATATCCGCTCCGCTAGCAATTTCGCTTTGTGAAGAGCTTATTCAGCTTTTCAAGCGAGGCCAGTTTGATCTTGTCAAATGGACAAGCAACTCTAAGGAGGTTCTCGCACGCATATCAGATTCTCAAAAAGCTTCTCCAGACATTGAGTTTGAGAAGTCTGTACCGCATAAGGTTCTCGGTTTACGCTGGGACAAATCCTGCGATAGTTTTTGGTTTGACGTCTCACCACCAGATGATAAGTGCACCAAACGCACTATGCTGTCCACAGTGGCTCGACTATGGGACATAATGGGTTTTGTGGCTCCCACAATTTTGTACGCCAAGCTCTTGATCAAAGAGCTTTGGCTATCAAAGTGTGAGTTTGATGAAACACCCCCTGACCATGTTGTCGCCGCTTGGGGCCAGTTTTGTATTGGGCTTGCCGCGCTCAATCGAATTACTGCTCCGCGTCATCTTGGGTTGGTAGATGGATGTACCATCAACTTAATAGGTTTCGCTGACGCCAGCGAGCGTGCTTGCGGCGGGGTCGTATATCTGCAAGTCCGCATTGGTTCTAGCTACTCGGTGCAGTTAGTTTGTGCCAAGTCTAAGGTCTCGCCTGTTAAACCCATTTCGGTTGCGAGACTGGAGTTGTGCGTGGCCCTTCTGCTGTCTCAGTTGTTCCGCAAGGTTCAAGACACAGTCTTGCCCCACTACCCTATTAATAGAATATACGCGTTTTCTGACTCCAAAATAGTGCTCGCTTGGATTTATTCATCTCCTCACCGCTGGCAGACTTTGTCGCCAACCGCGTTAGTAAATTGATTGAACTTGTTCCCGCTACTTGTTTCAATCACGTCGCGGGTTATCGTACTCGTCTTCAGGAAGAACTTTCCATGGATCATATTGACTGGAATTTTATTCCACCAGCATCTCCACATTTCAGTGGATGTTGGGAAAGCATGGTCGAAGTAATTGAGACGCATCTCTTCAAAGTTATAGGTCAACAGATTCTCTCTTACGAAGAGCTTTAACTGTCCTTGCACAGGTCGAGGCGCTGATCGGCTCGCGTCCGCTCACGGCATTGAGTGGTGACCCTGCAGAACCATCCGCGTTGGGCCCTGCACATTTTCTGAACACAGTGCCATTATCGTCATTTCCGGCTTCTGAAGCAGACTCTTCAAGCTTGCTCCAGAGACATACTCTGCTGGATAAACTCGTGCAGTCGTTCTGGCGGCGCTGGCGTGCGGAATATCTACACCAGCTTCAGGCTAGATCCAAGTGGAATAGTCCTGCATCCCCTATACAGAAGGGTACGTTGGTCGTCATAATACATGATAATGCTCCGCCGCTTTCATGGCCGTTAGCCATCGTAGAGAAACTGCATACTTCCAAGGACGGTACAACCCGCGTTGTTACCGTGAAAACCGCGAAGGGGAGCTACGTGCGCCCTGTTGTACGTCTCTGTCCACTTCCAACTCAGTGAGATCTAGCCTGAAGTTGGATCTACCTCTTAGTTTAAGTATTTAGTTTGTAGTTTTCGCTGTTATTGCGTTTGTAGTTTTCTCTAAAGTTAATTTAGATTAATTTTATTGTCATATCGCTGTCTTAGCCTATTGATGGGTTATGCGGAAGTACACCCAACATAGCTAAGTTCAATTTATTTATTTTTTAAAGGCAACCCTTTAGGGCCGGGGGGATATGGTAGCGTCATCTATCCTTTCCATTGCTAGTTAATCACGTCAATGTCAATGGTTCGTCGCTGCTCGGCGAATCCGAGCGATCCTTTAATGAATCCCCTCCCAAAAACGCCTCGCTATTGGCCGCCCTGCTCAACGGTGACGAAAAAAGAATGGAAGATTCGAGACACTCGCAACTCATGTCCGCCGCATTCCGCAATCCGCACCGCTATATATAATTATTACCGCTTATACCAAAAAACCTAACAAACCCGCTCGCGAGTGAAAGTGATTTGTGTAGTGGAGTGATTCAAGCAGTTTCAGAATTCCCGAAGAAACCAAGCGGCCGCCATTTGCAAGGAAAGGGACTGCCGAGCAAGGTAAGAGGCTCCTAACCACAACACGTTTTCACTTCCTCACTTCCTAGTCGATAAGAACCGCCATCCACAATATTAATAGTTTTCCCAAATCGACTAGGAACATTCGGTTCGCCGAAACAATGCTCATTACAGGTGAATGCTCAAGTGTATCAGCGCCATTAGAATCGGTTTACCGAGTATACAAAAGTATATGAGGTAAAACCAACTACAAGTACGAGCCTGTACGAAAAACCGAAAATCAGGCTCAGTGGCGTGCCATTGGATGGGCCTATATCCAGCAGTGGACTACGGCAGGCTGATGGTGATGATGATGGTGATGAGGCATGTCTGTACTGTAGCAACCTGATAACTGGTCAACTTTATTCGTAAACAGTTTTATTTAATAACTTTAGCTATGCGAAGCCATTTGCGTACTGTGTACATTTTAATTTAGTACTGATAATTGAACCCCCAAACCCAACAATGTTTTTAACCATACGCACAAACTGCACCAATGTGATCTACGGCTGCGGTAGTTACGTTCTAGGTTTGCCAAAATCTACAATGTGTGACGCGGTTGTAGGCGTCGATTGAACGGCTCTGTGCGACAAATGACATACAAATGTGGTGTCGCGTTGGTCTTGTCAACAGACGGTAATGAATGAGCTGAGTGCTACGTGCGTAGCAAGAATTTCGCGGGTTCGATTCCCGCTCAAGTCAAACATTTGTGTGCATGAACATGGATGTTTGTCTTGGTCTGGGTGTTTCTATGTATAATATGTATGTATTTACAAAAAAAAAGTATATAAGTATGTTTATCCATTATCTAGTACCCATAACACAAGCTCTGCTTAGCTTGGGACTAGATGGTGACGTGTATATGTGGTAGAATATTATTATTATTATTATATTATTAATTGGCTACAATACGTAGTAGGTATCCAAATATCGACTACGGTGCGAGGTTTTGGAATTATTCTCCTCTTGAAACATGGAATAACTGAGGCTTAGAATTTTCTGCTGGGCTGAACCTATCAATTGCTTAAAAGCAATTGACCTGGAGTAATCATAATTATATTCTAATTCAAATAAAAATGGCAAGATATTAGTCACAAAATTGTATGAATTTTATTATCTAAATTATAAACATCAAACGCGAGAATTCGCTTAACATTTTCTTTTACCGACAAAGTGGCATTTTTCCAGAAATTAGAACAAAAGATCTTGTAAAATAGTTATATTATGTTATCCTTCACTGTCAAGACCCTATGCGTCGGCACTCGAGGGTCAGGGGCCTCGCGGAACCCTTGTAAACTTGTCCAGCAGCTACTCGTCTACACTTATACATCACGTTTAGCGCTGCGGAAATAAACCTGTCAATTTGATAACGATACCCTTCCCTATGGCGTTACGGGCCGTCGGCAAGCGCGTGTAAATCAAGCCTTCCGCGTAATGCTTACTTGGTGTTATGCAAAAGTTGGCACCTACTATTGTATTATATGTCGAATCAAACTCGCACTCGCGAAAAAAGCGGTCGACGAGCGCGTGAGATGTAGATTTTCACATGAGAACTGATCAGGTAAGTGAAATTTTACGCTTGCATCTTTTTTTTCTTTATTTCGAAATTATATGACATAGACGCATTTATTAGAGTAAGCACACCGTGCCCTACGACAGCGTGATGCATGCAAAATTTTAAAGAAGATTCAGTAGACATATTCAGTACCGTATTGTCAGGTAGTTTTAGCTCACGAGGGCAACTTTGGCTCAAATTAGAAAAAACATTTAACTTGCTCACACTTTCCAGCGAAAGCAGTATTCGATCTAGTTCACGGCTTATTCGGTAGGTGGCATTACTAGCACCTACTTTTAATAGGCTACCCGCAGTTTTATTCATTTTAAAGCAGCCATTTGCATTTCGGACTTGTGTCATGTGAGAACGTGTGATATTAACATCTGCAAACATTATAGTGAAACCGAAGTTTTAAGGTAAGTTTCGACTTATATTGCTTTTGATCGTGTCCGAAATATGTCCAGAAGTAGAAAGATAATAAAAGCAATGGTTTTTTCACGAGTTTCGATACATCAATTTCAATTACTAACTGTGGGGATACTTTGCCTTCTGGATTGGGGTAACATTGGCTCAAGAGCCAATGTTAAATGAAATTTATCCGATCGTATAAATTTTTGTCCAAATGAGTCACCACCCCATATCATCCCATGGGTGTCGTAAGAGCCGACACAGGGAGCATATTATGCAGAGAACAGCACTATAAGAGAAGGAAAAATTTATAAAAACCCTATACCAACCCGTTCGGCTAGCGTGGTATAGTAGGCCGATTCCTCTTTTCAAAGGAGATGCCTAGTCCAGCAGGACTGCTAAGGCTGATGATGATGTATAAATTTTAATCAATATATATTGGATAGTGGAATTTGTTAGGTTTCAGACATCTATAATGCCATCAAAGTATCGGCGAAGGCCAGGCAGTTGCTGATATGAAGATTAATATAGCGGGAAGCTGCAGCAAAATACAACATTCCCATTTACATAGATCAGTTAAAAGACTGTCGGGAGGTGTTAGTTTATTTTGTAAGCATTTATTTGTCTTCTTCTTCTTTCTCTTAGCGTTATCCCAGTTTTAATCTGGGGTCCGCTTACTAGTCTAACCGGATTTGGCTGAATATTAGCTTTTCCACGGAGCGACTACCTGTCTGACCTCCACAACCCGAAGGGATAGCGATATTCCATGGTTTAGACTAGTCTCAGTTTAATTAGAAGTTACTGACGCCCTGTAACGACTGTTAAAGATCTTCATGACAACCGGGACCGACGGCTTAACGTGCTCTCTGAGGCACGGGACAAGCGATAATTAACAATTCAATACGCACATAACTCCGAAAAGTCATTGGTGCGCGCCGTGGATTCGAACCCGATACCCTCTGCATGGCAGTCTGTTGGTATATTCACTCGGCTATCGCTTCCGCAACGTATGCCGCCGTATTTGTAAGCATTTATTTGTATCTCCATATATTAAAACACAGCAATTTAGTAATAAGTAAAGCCATCAAAATAATATGTTTATAACTAACTACTATCTTTATTTATCAAATAAAGCCATTATCCACCCTTAGAAAACAATCAGAGCCTTTAGACCAGATAGGTTTCTACAAATATACGGCAAAAGGAGCCAAAATAATCTGAAATGCACAACTTTTAGCTACTATATTAGAGTCTTACTTTCTGAGAATTTTGTTCTACTAGGTAGGTACTGAGAACTCATTCTATTACCAAGAATTTAACGTTCATGCTGCACTACAAAAGCTTGCCCAAACAATGGCTGAAGAAACGTAAACGAGAAAGACGTATGAATGCCGGCGTTGGTCAAATTCGAATACTGACGTCACTAGAAGTATAAGTCTTGTATCAATAGCCAAACTCTTTCATGATTCAAAACAAAGACTGAATATACCACCAAATTATGTATGTACTCGATTTAAGTAATTCATTTATTGAAGATTGTGAGCATCTATTTGAATTCGACAATTGTACCAAAAGGATTTCAGGATCATGCTGTAATTACTTGTACTTGAATACGACCAGGATACATTTTCGCAGTAAATTTGGCCATGTCTTATAATAAGAATAAAGTCATCCAAGTTTTAAGACTAAGTTCTTCAAATACAACTCATTAACCTGGAATTATCGAATCATTTCGACCCAAGGATTTTTAAACAAACATTTTCATCACTTTCATCAACTTATCTACGGGTATTCAACTTAGGACCCAAGAGCAGATCCGCTGTCAGCAATCTTCAACAATAAATGAGAATGTTTAATATTAAGTTTTCTCAGCAGTGACAGCTACTAAATTAGTATGAAACTTGCTCATATAGCATATGGCATTTATACTAAAGGAATAAGAGTAATGTGAGGTTCCCAGAAAACATGATCCAGAATAAGTGTAGTTGTAACATGAATAGATAGTTCACGTAATTCTACCGCCAGTAAAAGTATTGTGTGGCATGGCTGTTTATTACTAGCACTATAGGTACAAATTTACAAATAGGTACATTTACCAGCCTTACTAATTAGCAAGATCATCAAGGAGTATTATCATCGATAATATAAAAAGTTTGCAGATATTTTTATAGCTTCAGCGGTTTCCAAGAACAGACGGTGTTTAAATTGTACTTTTAAATAGGACCCAAATTCGTTTGTCAGTAATTAAAACGGCGATAACATTTTATGTAAATAACATACACAACAGGATTAATTCGTTTAGTTAACTTGTATCATGCTCTATGTACATGTCAAGCGAAGTTAGTAAGCATATCATATAGTCGTGGTCATTCGTAGTTATGAAGAAATAAAGGTTGGAACTCGCTCGATTCTCGCGCACATTGAGACATTAGACGGTGCTGACTCGAGATGATATCGCTTAAAACCACATACATCAGACGAACGGATTTAAAATGGCAGAATCCCAAGTCGTTACAGTACCTCTCCTATCTACAAGATTGCGACCCATATTTCTACGTCGATATTTACAATTGCTTCTATAGCTTTGTGATTGCGAGTTTCTTCCTTTCTTTCGATGAGAACTGTAGGTTTATAGAAATTTTAACTGAATGTGAAGTCGAGTGAGTATACTCATAAATGTCAATTTCATCTGTTTGCTGAGCAAACTATGACTAATCCTTTTCTCATATTATTATGTTTGGGGTTCATGTTATGAGGACAGGTTGTACGAAGATCAAACCGTACCAACGCAATGTATTTTGGAATTTTAATTGCCTTCATAATTTCTCTACTTCTCTCTAAGACTAGACAAAACTGGCGAAATATTATGTTTGCATAGAAATATGATATTATACTGCTGAACCGCCTCATTCAATTAATGATACCGTGTATATATTTACATATAATGTGCATAACTCAGGTTGTCTGAAATATAAAATTCAGCTGTCAAACTTGGTATAAACCAAGTCTCGATTTCAATTTTATTTCACTAAACAAACATTTCACTTTATAATATATAAAGCAAACAATAGGTACTTGTATACTAGGCCGTTAGTTGACCCGGATATGAACTTAACACTAAGGAAAATATTTGTAATTATTACGATAACTTACTTGTATAATTATATTGCTAAGTAAATATCCTTGTATAATTCAGTTATCAATTAGTTGCAAATCTATACGAACATCTGATTACTCTACCAAATTATGTTACATCCGAGATAGCTAAAATATTTTTACTAGTTGCCATAACAGGTACCAGCTTATGGTGCTGATACACTTAAACATTCACCTGTAATGAGCATTCTTGCGAATGTTACAAAACAGAACGACAATCGAGTGTAATTTAGCGAGCATTGTAACGAACGCTCTGGCGAGCATCGAGCGAATGGACGGTATATTTGCTTCGACCTTTTTGCTAATTAGAGCGTTCGCTAACAAGATCGTGAAAATGTTCGAAGCAATTTTCGGCTCTGTTCGCTGTTCAGTTTGACTAAAAAAAAGCGGCGAATGTTTGCTGTTATGTTACAAGTGAAAGCTCAGGTGTATCAGCGCCATTAACTTATTTATATGGTACTAGTCGATGCCCGCGGTTACACCCGCGTTATTTAAGGCAACTGCTCTACTCCCGTTGCTCATAGCGTGATGTTATATAGCCTATAGCCTTCCTCGATAAATGGGCTATCTAACACTGAAATAATTTTTCAAATCGGACCAGTAGTTCCTGAGATTAGCGCGTTCAACCAAACAAACAAACTCTTCAGCTTTATATATAAGTATAAGATATAAGATTATTTATCATAGTTACTCTCTATCTAGAAATCGATACCGATGCCGTTGACAACAGTATGTGGATCTATCGTACAGACTTTTGTAGTACAATGTTAGACATAGCTATAGGCGTCTCGAAAATAGGATGCCTAAAGGCGGGGCATACCCACTAAAATCACCGCGATGTCCCTACGGGTCCCGTGTAATGGCGGGGTCACGCGATTCACGGATAGCATACTTCTCCGTGATCCCGCCCGGGATTGGCCCGCTATTGGTGTTGGCGGGCTCCGTCTCGTTATGACTTGGAGGCGGCGCGGACACAACGTAGCCTCCTTGCCTTATGGTGGACGGGGAGCAGCCCCAGCACTCGCCGTCCAAAGGCACTAAAACGGCCGCAGAGGATAGGGAGTTTGTACTAATCGTGCTAATAAGTGGTGGATCTAGGCATCTTTAGAACCTGAGAAGGATGGTTTTATCACATTACCTGTTAAATACATTAAGAAAAAATACATTTGTAGAAGTTTGCTATTCTTTTAATTAAAGATCGAACTTCCAATGTTCAAGTCACTTGGCCTCGAACGACCGTAACTTCAATAATAAATACATAATCTACTTTTGGCAACACCTTACTTATTTTCCATATTATCCCAATTTACAAAAAAACCCAACTATGCCGTATGTACGGGCGAGCGCAGCGTTATATCCAAACTTAGCTCGCATATCCTCTCTGATTAAGAGATTAAACCACTTTATAGCATCGCTCTCTCTACCCCCTTATACCCCGCGTCCGTCCGTTATTGGAGAATTAAATTTTTTTCACAGCTAAGTATAGGCAATTGGGTCCACGTGGATTTTAAAGGATTTCCCTTAGACTGCCGCGGGTAGCAGCGCCTAACAGTTTTGTCGTAGCTAGATTACAGAGAATAAAATTGTTTTTTATTTGTCGGATTAAGAGATTTATCAATGGCTTATTTTCGCTCACGAAAATTCAATTGTGTGCTACGAGTTTTCTTACTATGCCTTTTATAGTCCATGCTAAGGCTTCGTGCTAAGTAAGCTATAATATTATAGGAGGCAGAGCCAAATGTTTGGCGAAAGTTTATTTATGATGCAGTTGCAGTTGCTGTATTTTTAGGATTATGTTATTTTAGAGCAGGTTTTTGTATATTTTAAATTTATTATTAATTTAGAACACAAAGTAACAAGTATTACATATACATACATACATACATACATAGTCTCACGCCTATAACCCCGAAGAGGTAGGTAGAGGTGTATTTCTACACCTGTATTACTTATAGAATTGCGCATACCTAATAAAAGTGTCGTAAGGCGGCCAGTGCGTAATGTGTAGTGTAGAAGCAGCTAGTAGTTTAGTTTGATTTGTAGAGCTTACACCAGGCATTAGAATAAATACTGTGACACAGACTTTACACATTAAATAACACCCGAACTCGGAACAACTATAAGTGGATCGAACAAATCATAACCCCGTGAGACCACGGTTAGAAGGTCGCATTGCCGCTTGACACTGCACCGAGTGTTGTGGATTCCATCCCTACACGGAGCAACACTTTGTGTGATTATCATGCTTTGTGTCCTTTGATTCAGTATTGTCCTTTTATATAGAAAGGGGAACAAACTATGCAAAGTGGAATTTGATACTGAGAAGGTCTCTTAAACCATCCATAAAGCCACTATCAAAGCACACATAATTTAGCTAAGTATTGGATTACTAATCGCTTGTAACATAATATCTGAACGTTAGATAACGTCCACTACAGCGCGAACATTTCGCTTATAATGACGCCGAACTGCGATTAATAATTTATTTATCAGTAATTATCGTTGTAATATGCGTTAGCTGCAGCGATATTAGATGTCTTATGATTTGTATTATGTTGCTAAATAATATTATGTGGATAGCGAACTGTTATCTGGTTCTGACCGACGAATTACACCAGTGGCATAGTTTTGCGTTTATGTCTATTTTTTACCAGCAAAGACCTAAGACTTTCGAGTACGAAATAATAAGGGGAGGCTTGTAATAATATGTAGCGCATAGAAAAGACAATTAATTCCAACCTCTTGTCCTTACTGCAAAGCAACAGAAACGGACTTACGTTTCAGAAGTAGGTTGTAAAGAATTAAAATTGGTGCAACATTGATTTTAATTAAAAAGTGTGCTAATTTTAATTGCATAATAGTAGGGAAATTGTATTTTCTTGTAGCCTTTCGAATAGAACAGGTCGTCATAAACTATACTAAAGCTTATAATTGCAAGATGGACGTTCGTAATAGGTCGGAAAAGTTAAAAAGAAACACTTACACAGTTGGATGGGTGACCGCGTGTTGCTTTTACATCAGAGCGCTACCGTGATTTAGAGGGCTAGTAAAGCTGTCGATTTCGGTACTTCTCTCAGTACAAAAACCGTTAGGCTGTCAGAAAATTTCGATATCAGAGTCGGCCACAAACTCGCACGAGAAACAAAACTAAACGAATTCCAAGACTGATTTACTGTTCCACTTAAACAAATTCTAAGTGGACTCATGTTCTAACCCATTCTATCAATACGTACCTAAGTACGTCAAACCAAAGCTCATTAGCATCTGTACGACTTGAATTCAATTCCGTAACATATCGTTGTTTCTTTTCATAGTGTTTGAACGTCCTATCTTGTATTCAGCGGGCGCGGCGCGTGACATATGACCAATAGTACAAAATATACCGCGCGGAACGTGGAGACGATTCGTAACTGTGCTGTCATACAGATGTAAGCTCAGGTTTACTTACTGTAGGCAGTTGTCCACGCCTATTGCTTACACGACCTCATTTAGGAATTATTTGTACTAACTTGACGTCAACATTGACTCGTTAAACTGAATCTTACGCTTCTTTAAAGGTAGAGTGCAAGTTTTTGGAGTTGTTAATTTTGTTCCTGTAAGTATCTACAAAAAGTGTCATACTGAGAAAAAGGAATCCTACTTTCAGAATATGACACAGACGTGATTCTGAGTAACGTTATTGCAGAAATCGGTGCTCTTCTCAGAATGCAAAGGATCAGAGCGTCGATGGCATATCAATCAATTTCCTACAATTCTAAGGGTCCAGTATCAACATATTTTTCTTTACTTACAAATGTTGCGGCGTGATTACTGAGAAGTAAACACAAAAGTAACCCATATAGCCATTTTTGGTCGCATATTTATAAAGATGTAACAAGTCGCATCAGTTTCGTAACTGATACGACTCCTTGCGACTTTGTGAGGGTTCGCTTTTATGCGTTGTAACTGTTCAGTAACAAAGTGACAGAAAGTAGTTTTAGTAACGTTGTGTTGTAGCTGTGTTGACATGTTACAGAAAAAAATGTGTACACACGCTTTACACACGTAAGTTTCTGTATGTAACTAGTGTACAGTCTTGGTAACAATACGTAGTAAGTGGATGGTAACATGTGTAGTAACGTTACGTCAATGTTTCGGTATACTTATAATTCTAACTTGGATAAATAGAAAGCACCTGATCCAGTTATTCTAAAACTGTTTCTTTGTTAACTGCGAGTTTACCGTTTAATTAAAATAAAAAATGATCTACTAATAGTAAAAAATAAAAAAAAATGATGAAGTTTTACAGTAATGTAGCTAATACACCAGAATAAAACATAGGTTTTCATCCCACCGCACGGGTCCATCGCGATATACATATATTATCTAAATCCTCCGCGGGTGAAGTCGCGGGCAGAGCTAGTAATTAATAATATTGTTGGTTGTTACTATTGTGACAGACACATACTTATCATTTTGTTGAACTTTCTAGCGTATTCTCTACCAAATCTAGAAAATAGTAGGTACTGAATTATCTCGTACTAAAGAGCTTAGTGCCGAAGTATCAAATTCCGAGCACGAGCACCCTGTTGCGTCTTCTTATGGTGTAAGTTACACCACTGACGTACCAAAAAATTCCAAATTCGCAGCAGAAGCCGCAGAATGTGACACAAATACACTTGATTATGAATCACCTGATTTTGATAATGAAACACATGCCATAAACGTGAGATACCATATTCAGCAATGGGCATTGAAGTACCAAATTCCTCATAATGCTTTGAACGAATTAATTGATATTTTAAAAGATCATCCAAATACAGATTTCAATATATTTTTACCAAAAGATAGTAGAAATCTTTAAAAATCCTAAATGTAACAATATTTTGCCATTGGGCAATGGCAAATATTGGTAGGTACCTACCGTGGATTAGAAAATTGTTTTAAAGATGTTTTACCACAATATACGTAAAAAATACCGAGTTGAATATTTTTGACTTTTAATACAGATAGTTTACCTACATGTAACCAAAAGTACGAAAAACCAATTTCGGCCAATTTTGTGCAAAATATATTGCATGGATATATCTCCATTAGTTGTATCAATATACTTTGGAAGTACAAAACCGCCTCCAGAGACGTCTTTGCATCCATTTGTAAACGAGCTATTAAAATTACCTACTGCAAGATGGATTACTAATTAAAAAGCAATTTATTCTTTTAAAATTCCATACTTCATATGTGATACACCTGTAAGATGCTTTATAAAAGGTCAGTACAAAAAAGGTTCAAAAGTACATAAACAAAAAACGATTACCTAATTTCAATCCTAATTATGAAGATCTTATCCGTGTGGTGACGGATTAAGAATACGGAATATCACCACCCCATATCATCCCCTGGGTGTCGTAAGAGCCGACAGAGGGAACATATTATGCAGAGAACATCACTGTAAGAGAAGGAAAACTTGACACAAACCCTATACCAACCCGTTTGGCCAGCGTGGTATAGTAGGCCAATTCCTCCTTTCAAAGGAGATGCCTAGTCCAGCAGCGGACTGTAAAAGGCTGATGACGTATGAAGATCTAGTGAAGGTAATTGCTTCTTATAATTAGCTTAACTTACTGTAAAAGACATTGTCTTTCACCTTCTTTTGTTAAAACATCGCAATATGGCATTTTGTTTGGCACAGTTTGAGAAACTGTGAACAGACAATCAAGGAGAGACCATTTTAAGAATTTAGTAACTTTGTGACGACTTAACGTAACATGTCCACACAATGTTGACACTATATCGTAACTTTGTAACTAGTTGCGACCAGAAAATATTTTTCATTAACAAAATATATTTTTCATTTGTTATCGGTTGTGCGGTTTATTACTTACTACTAAATTAGTTGGTTATTAAATATTCAACTTTAATATTGAATTCAATATAAGCTTTTGAGAAAATAAATAAAAATATTATAAAAAAAAATAATGTGTATCGTGTGAATGGTTAATTAAGGTAATAATGTGGCGCGTTGGTGAATTTCGACCTATCCCACTAAATTACACGATGAATTTAATTGCCCATTATGATTTGAGTATTGAAAACCACAAAAATCAATATAAACAAAATCTTTGTAAACTTAGGTACCTGTGATATGATGGCGGTTTCTTATTTTTATTTTCATAATCAATCATGTCCTTTTACGAGTCAATGTCAACGAATTATCGATTATGAGCGATTGAATGAATGATTTTTGAGAAGTGGTTAAAATATTATGTTAACAATGTTACGACTCGGCGACGTAAGTTAGAAACCATATGATACTGTGTCGACTCGTCCCCAATTTTAGTTGCAGGGACTACTATAGCACGATACGACGACGAGATTATGTGTCGAGAATAAATCAGAATAGACACTAGGTGTTGAATCCGTTAGGTCACGTAACGCTATATGGGATGTTTAGTATTAACATTTTTTTTTAAAGACAATTCCCGCACTCGGAAGAAATTCCTGTGTCGCGGGGGACTTTCAAACATTCAATCAACGGACACAAAGAACACCCAGACTCAAGACAACAATTTGTGGATCACACAAATTGTTGTCTCGTGTGGGAATCGAACCCACGACACGCGGCGCAGTATAAAGCGATTGCATTTTTGATAAGATTGCATTAGATTAGCAATTTGATTACAAATTAGTGTAATTACGGACCTAAATTTTAATATATTAAATGTTATTTATACTCTATATGTTATTTCACCAATGCCTTTTTTATTATCTTTTTAGAAACACGTTCTTTACATTTGTAGGTATGTATATTATTTTAACTAAAACCTCCAATATCAATATCATAAAATCATTTTTATTTCAAAGAGAGAAACTGTTCAAGTTTATAATAAAGTATATTTGAATTAGCTTTTCAGTCATCTCTTGTGTGATAAAGTAATTTGTATAGAACGATGCACGTATTTTTTAGGTTAGTTTAAGAATTTCACTTCAATTTTTATATTGAATAAATATGTTTGTGGAGTCTCGGTAATTCCTTGTTGTGTCTTGATAGAAACTATCAAGACACAAGACACAAGTACAGTCAAAAACCTACATAAAATGCGGTTGTAATTTTCAATAAATAAGTAAAATAGAATGAGCTAAGGTTTATTATATTAAGTTTTATTGTATTAGACGGCAATGTCAATCATTCTATAAAGCTAATATAATAAAGCTGAAAAGTTTGTTTACTTAAACGCGCTAATCTCATGAACTAAGGTTCCATTTAAATAAATATATTGGTGTTGCTTGCCCATTTATCGAGAAAGAAAATAATATTACGTAGCCCTTAATGATGTGGGTGTACCTGCGACCTCAGCTAATACGCAATAATGAGCCATCTAAAACAAAAATACCTTTCATTTTTGATACGAAAGCTGCAGTATTTTGTACTTCATAGTGATCATAAAATCAAATCACTAAAATGTTCGCCCTACTATGATTTTCTATTTCGAAACTAATGTCTAATATAATATTCCTAGCATTCACCATACGATACCTACTTAAATGCCACTAAATATTTTTCTACGTGTATAAAAAGTTGTTCTCTATTAGATTTATAATATAATGATCACAATTAAATGATCATTAAAACAAGTTGCTTCACTCTGGCTTATCTCAAATCATGTTGATAATAAATCGCGCCAATTAGCACATGAATTGTGCTGGCTGGTATATTTGAGACGGGTTCCATAAAGGGTATGGCTGGTAATGTATGCTTATTAACTAAGTAGTTTGTAGTGTTAGACCTAGCGTACTGTCTGGCATATAACCTCAGGGGATTAGGCAGGACTCATTACACCTCCATTTAGTAGGCCACATCGACAACCAAATTAGACGAGACGTTCAATTCCGGTGGAATATATTGCCCTTTATACAAGTTCCATACTGTGCCTGATACATTCCAAGCAATAACTTACTACCAATGGAGCATTCCTCGAATTGAGTTTTTAGCTTTAACTCCACTTTAGTAAAGCATAACGATATAAGGAGTTTAAGATGGTTAAAGAATCCTTTGCTTTGCGCCAAAATTTACTTCAGTCGCCTTTCAGCCTCATTAATGATGCTGGTCCTATATGCGTAGATAAGCTTTCATGCAACAACACATGCAGTCCTTGTGTCCTCAAATGTCCTCCCGGTTGCGATTTAAGATCATCTTCTTGATATCAACGCGACGCCGCGACGGTGTAGGCGGTACTGACAGCTTAACATGCTTTACGAGGCACGGAGCAAGCGCCTATTAGAAATGAAACACGCACATAACTTTTAAAATTCAGTGACAGGTATCATGGGATCGATCCCGAAACGCTCAGTATAGCATTCCTTTGGTCTAGTATTATGTTATCAATCAAAAAGTATTATGTTAACCAAAACCAATTAATTACCAAAAACTGAATGTCGCTACTTGTGAACTAAATCAAAGGCCATTGTGTAAGGTACAAAATGGTTAGCAGTGAATAATCGCGAGCTCACAATAAATCCATACTAAAGCAACACAATTGTTTACCGATTAACCCTCTAATGGCTAAAACTGTGAATAATTTGTAGTAAATCAGTTAGCGGCGTCGTGCAGCTTAGTGCTAACCGTGATTCATGTATGTGTGGCGTATGGAGGAGAGGAGGGGGCGATACGCATGTGTGCGTGAGTGTAGGTACGTGCATAGGGTTGTCACCTATCGTTGGTTGCGATAGTTACAAGCTTCGAAATTTGCAATGTTTGTTTGTTTTTCGTGTGATTGTGTGGCCGAGTCTGGTGTCGAAGTTATCAGACCGCCTGAAGGTCTCCGACATGGCTTAACGAACCTTATTCTTAGACAAGAACTGAGCCGCGTGGCGTTGCCGTGTGGGTGTCGTAAGAGGCGACTAAGGGATAACACGATGCAAATACCATATTTGCGTAGAGACGGAAAACTCGACATCAAACCCTATACGACTGCCTCGTTGGTCTCGCGGCATAAATTTGCGCGTGGGATCGGGAGGTCCCGGGTTCGATTCCTGGGTCGGGCAGTGTTATTGGGTTTTTCTGTCACGAAATTCTCAGTTGCAGCACGGAGTCTGGAAATGTGCCCGGTACGGCAATAGGCTCGCCCCTTATTACGTGGGACTAAAGTATATCTGGCGAAAAGTGGGTGTAGAAATACACCTCTGCCTACCCCTTCGGGGATAAAAGGCGTGACGATATGTATGTATGTATGTATGTAAGAACTGAGACTGACAGCTTTACGTGCCCTCTGAAGCACGGTAGCGCTCAGATGTAAATGCCACACACGGTCACCCATCCAAGTGGTGACCTGTGCAAGCGTTGCTTAATTTTTGCCGATCTGTAACGAATGGCAAGCCAAGTCTCGCTATGAGCGCTACTACTATTTACAATGAAATAGCTGGTTGTGTTTTACTATTATGGGTTGTTTCTGTCCATTGTTAGTGTTTCTATAGTGTGCCGCGCAAGAACTACCTTGAGTTCGGCAGGATTCTCTATGTTAAAGGCTTACATCACTTATTATGTAACTGTGTATACGTTTGTTGACTATTAAGGAACGTTACCATTACTACCAATGACATTAAGTTTGATTGATCGAAGGTAACGTTGCGTTATTGTTTCTGCGTTGCGTCTCTTGACTGTGATAATAATGTCTATAGGCATAAAGTAACGGCAGAAACCAGTTGCTTTTGGGTTTCATCATTACTGGACAGCAAATTATTATATCTTAAGTTTACATTCAGCTCTTCAAACTTTGCTCCACAAATTATACGTCTTTTACTAAGCAGATAACTGATAGGTTATCATTGGACAACTTTTGGCTGTCAACCCTAAGCGTGCGCGCTTTTGTACGTGTAGCAATAGTTGTTCGTTGAATGGTACATGTGCTAATTACCTTGTGATTGTTTTAGGACGCGGCCCGCCCCGCCGCGCGGTCTCGCGACCGAATTGCACTCATTATTAAATAATGCTGACCTTACATTTGTCTGCCCCTTCTGTGTAATGTGCTTGTTAGCACCCGCTAAACAAACGTATGTACGTAATTGTCGAAAGGTCACGCCATAAATAAACTTATTCAATTATGAACGTAAACACTGTTTTGGGGATTTATAGCGGGTTTGGTAAGTTGTTGTATCGGAAATGTAGTGGAGGGTTATGGTAAATGTGCTTTGTATTTAGTTGTACGATATTTATTTATATTACAAAAGTCATTCATAATTATGTTACTTTATTCATATATCAAGGAGGCGCCGTGTCAATGTGCGCCTCTCAAAGACAAGAAGAAAAAAATTACGGGGCCGGCCAGGTAGGCCGAACCCAGTAGGGTCGCGGCAAAGTATGCTAACCCCGATTTGCGTGGCCCTGCCGCTACGGGACGTCAACAGATGCGGCGATGGTTTAAGTGGGTACGCCCTGAAAGCCTGTATGGGACAGTCACACACACACACATTATCTTTAGCTGCCCGAAAAAGCATGGGATGAGACAATAATTTGGATTTACACCCTGAAGGATAAATAATATCCAAAAATAATCTACTCGTATTAGGTTTTCATAGTACTCAACTCTAGTTTTTGCAATTTATGTCTTAAAACTTGCGATAAAAATTTCTTTTCGAATACCTGGATTTCCATTACTCGCATCGTGTATTTCTCAGTATTGAGGACTATGTACTCCCTAATACTGCGTATCAGTAAATGAAACTAACTTTATAAAAATTCCTGAAAATCGAAAGTTCAATGAAAACAGCACTGCCAAGAATAACTGTTGGTCTGATCACAGTACTATCGAGTTTTAGAAAATTCTCAGAAACAGCGTGAATTCAACGTGCCCTAGGCTGACTTCACACTATACATACATGAGTTTTGTGTAGATTATTCTTTATTTATCCTTTCAGATTTCTAGGCCTGAGTGTAGTTATGTACGAATGTCCTTTTATCCCTTTTTTGTTACAATAATATTGTAATATTACTTATTGGAATGCATTAAACGTTTATATAGTCTGTATGTTATTTTTTGTTTTTTTAATTAATTAATTTAAAATAATAATTTAATCTTTTTTAGCCATTTAGTACCGGTTGGGTGTTTTCCTCCTTCAGTTTCTGCTATTTACAGGAATATAAACTTTCGTGTTAATTTACACTGATTTTAAATTGTCTTTCGGGATATTTCTGCTATTTCTTTCAGTGTCTTTTTATGTCGTTGTACCAACGCATCTTTGATAATATTTTCTATATTCTCTTTATTAAATACAAACATACAGTACTTAGTGATATCTGTGTATGTTTGTTTTATTTTCACGTCAAAACAATGGAATCGAATTTATAAATATTACCTAGAAGTAGATACGAACTTGAAAAAAACATAGTAAGTAATATGTCTTGATGATGCTTGATGCGTTTTCTTGCAGTAGAACATCAATGGAGGGTAAACTTACTAACGAGAACTACTACTTTATACTATATTTTAAAATAGAGATACAAATATATGTCTGTGATTTTTTGTCATATTTGGCTTTATGATATAACGTTGCCTTTCATCTCCATGCGAAGCCACTGAAGAGCCAATGCGAAAATATTTTTTTTCAAAAATTCACTATTCAAATATTGCTGTTGAGATATACTCCTACATATTTTTTGAATTTTTTTTATAAGCTTACTCCTGTATCCCCGAAGGGGTAGGCAGAGGTGGCATATTACATGCACATTTCGCCATGAACTTTTAGGTCCCACGTAATAAGAGGCGAGCCTATTGCCGCTACCGGCCACGTCACCAGACTCCGTGCTGCTACTGAGAATTCGTACTCGTACATATGCGTATATAATTATGTATTCTCAAGATAATATACACAAAATAATGAGGATTATGTAAGCAAATAGGTAATGTAGATACAGGGTAATACATACTCGTCAGTTTACTTTACTTAGACAGACAGCTACAGATTTCAGACATTGCCGACATTTCCCAGAACCCAATGAGAACATCAACATAACTCGCAGAATTTAAATGTAACAAATTTTCATTTCTCAAACCAAGTTGTAGTTTTGAGTTTGTACATCACTAATAAACAGCACTTGAATAGAGAGTAGCGACAAAGTTGCTGCAAACAGATTGCAATTTGGCGCTTGTCGACGTTCGTCAGGCTCCGAACCATTCAGCAACGGTTCCTTTACCTTTTGTTAATTAAAATGGATCCGATGCGAGGTGGCAACAAAGCGGCGAGGTGTAGGGGCGCTGGGCCGTACTGTGGTCTGCTTGGGGCCGTGTGGGGCCGCATGGACCCGCACGGCTTCACTGTAGGGGCGCACAACACTAGGCCAATTAATTGATTGGAGCACTGGCGACTGTTTGTCCGTCGTTCATTCCGCTACACCTCGTAATTAGCATAATAGAGAGTACTCGCCGCCTGTTGCCTTAATGCTACGTGATCACTCAATACCGGACCAGAAAAATACGAACTAGTTAGATTAGAACGTATACACTTCGATGTTTGCTATATATTTTGTTTGATGAGCAATTTACTAATTACAAGGATTCTAGCTCTCAGTTATTTAAATTAAGCTTTTATTTTGCGGAATATGATTGTTTGCGATACTTGGATGATACTTTAAATTAAAGCAGAATAAATAGCTGGAGAAGAAGACCATGATGAAGTACCTTTCGATAGGCAGTTATAGGTCCAATCTACATGTTCACATTGTGCCAACAATTGTAAAGATTCGCATAATTGAAATACATATCTGATTGTGTATTATTATTCCCTATTTTCTGTAAATTGTTAACATCTTCTGCACTAGTCACAATTTCTGTTGTCACATGGTACTTTTTATTTATAAAAATAACAGCAAAATCAAATTTTACAAAAAGCAAAGAAAAATTGTGAATCAACTGCAATACATTTTAACGTTATATGTATTCTAAAACAAAATTCAAATTTCCAATACAATGAGATTCTCTCGCGAGATATGAAAGAGTTCATCTCACTTTTCAACTTAAAAATAATCCTCAAAAGAATTGCAACCTAATTTTATACACGAGTTAATTTCAGAAAACTGTTATAGTAACGTTGACTCCACCTCACGTCCTAAAGAAGCGCTGATCCAAATTCAAATGCCTTATTGTTCTCCTTATGTATTACTCCACATGCTGTACAAAGGTTAGGTTTAGACCAGATATGGACCCTGTCGGACACGGCAAGATAGGTAGAAAAGGAGAATGGAGAAAGCCAATCCAATTAGCACCATCTGGTGAACATATCATAAGAACATTTTGCCAGTATGAGCATATAAGAAAATGTGTATGTGAAGCGCAGAAAATGTCCGCAAGCTTACTCGGTACCTGAATTTTAGGTAAAATGTTGGTTAAAAGATACGAATAGGTCTTCGTCTCCTTAGTTTTAGTTTGGAGTAAATCAAATTATTTGACCTAATTCCTGTGATTCTTGTGTCACTAGCTTGTATTTACTTTTAGGATTCATGTCCGAATTGAGAATCGGGGCAGTAGTATTCGATTTTGTGATTTGTGGTATTTGATGGTTGAAGATTTTTGTCGCCTTGCATTTGTAAGTATATTTAGTCTTTTGACAGGGTAAGAAAAATATAAACTAACCACTGGTGGTACTATGGTTTTGATTTCCAACCGAATCCAATAGCAATGCTTGTACTGTAATTTGAACCCGTAACCCTAAGACTGTTTGTAACCATACGCACAAATTGCACCAATGGGATCTACGGCTACGGTAGTTACGTTCTAGGTTTGCCTAAATCTACAATATGTGACGCGGTTGTAGGCGTCGACTAATCGGCTCTGTGCGACAAATGACATACAAATGTGGTGTCGCGTTGCTCTTGTCAACGGACGGTAATGAATGAGCTAAGTGCTACATGCGTAGCAAGAATTGGCTACAATACGTAGTAGATATCCAAATATAGGCTACAGTGCGAGGTTTTGGAATTATTCTTTAGCCACTCTAGAAACGTGGATTAACTGGCTTTGAATTTTCTGCTGGGCTGAACCTATTAACAATTGACCTGAAGTAATCATAATTATATTCTAATTCAAATAAAATTTTAAGATATTAGTCACAAAATTGGTATGAATTTTACCATCTAAATTATAAACATCAAACGCGAGAATTGCAACATTTTCTTTTACCGACAAGATCGCATATTTCCAGAGATTAGAACAAAAGATCTTGTAAGATAGTTATGTTATGCTATCCTTCACTGTCAAGACCCTATGCGTCGGCACTCGAGGGTCAGGGGGCTCGCCGAACCCTTGTAAACTTGTCCAGCAGCTACTCGTCCACACTTATACATCACGTTTAGAGCTGCGGAAATAAACCTGTCAATTTGATGACGATACCCCTCCCTATGACGTCATGGGCTCTCGGCAAGCGCATGTAAATCGAGCCTTCCGCGTAATGCTTACTTGGTATTATGCAAAAGTTGGCCACTACTTTTGTATTATATGTCGAATGAAACTCGCATTTGCGAAAAAAGCGGTCGACCAGCGCGTGAGATGTAGATATTCACATGAGAACTGGGGGCTTATTCACTATGACGACTCAAATACCATGTTCAAGACAGGTGTCGTTGTAACATGCACTAGACGTAAACGTGATTCAGTGACGTAACGTACCACGACAATCAAAATATTGTATTCAGTATACCATACGATAGCTTGTCTATGCCTAGTTTTCAATTTCACAACATTCGTTCATAAATTTTGATACTGGTTTTGCCGGCTCAGTTTCGATTTTATAAATATTATTTTACTAACTTGTAATTTTCACTATAAACTACAGTACAAATAAAAAAGGTTAATAAAACTTAAATTATAATATTATTTTAGCTCAATTTCGCCAGGAACAATCTCAAAATAAAAAAAAATCTTAAAAGTTTATTTCATCTTTTGTACTTAAGTCAATTTTTGAACGATAACATATAAGACAATTGCATTCGGGCAACATAAAAAAATTATAAGTGCGGTTAGTTCGGCAAATAGTCCAATTCAAACAGAATTGGACTATTTGCCGAACTAAATCATAATGGATTTATTATTTATCCGAAGACGAGTGAGACGCTGGCGCCAGCGACAAGCGTAAATTTTCATTAAACATAATATTTAATTAAACATCTTTCAGATGGACACTGGTAATTAAAAAAGCAAATAAACTTAGTACTTAACCACTAACGGACACTGAAAATAATATAAAACAAATAAACTTAGTACTTATTTAACCTCTACCGTTTTACAATAACCGCGTTACGTGAGCTCTTAGCTCACGATATTTTGACAACTAAAACCGCCTCCGAAACGTGCGCCACCGTGCTTGTCAAACTTGAAATTGGCATAGTGAATACCGTTTAAGCCAATGCCGTGCCGACGTGGTTAACTAGCACTTTCGAAATTCGGACAATCCCTTCTTAGTGCACCCCTACGGTCCCCAAGGAATATTCCTGTCAAATTTCAGCTTCCTGCGTCTAATAGTTTAGGCTGTAGCTTGTCTGTCAGTCAGTCAGTAACGCAAGGATTTTATATATACAGATATAGTGTGATGTTTGGGGTTCATGTTATGAGGACAGGTTGTACGAAGATCAAACCGTACCAACGCAATGTATTTTGGAATTTTAATTGCCTTCATAATTTCACTCTCTACCTCTCTCTAAGACTAGACAAAACTGGCAAAATATTGTTTGCATAGAATTATAATATTATACTTATGACCCGCCTCATTCAATTAATAATACCGTGTATATATTTACATATAGTGTGCATAACTCAGGTTGTCTGAAATATACAATTCAGCTGTCAAACTTGGTATAAACCAAGTCTCGATTTCAATTTTATTTCACTAAACAAACATTTCATTTTATAATATTTAAAGCAAACAATAGGTACTTGTATACTAGGCTGTTAGTTGACCCGGATATGAACTTAACACTAAGGAAAATATTTATAATGATTACGATAACTTACTCGTTTTTTTTGCTAAGTAAATATCCTTGTATAATTCAGTTATCAATTGGTTGCAAATCTATACAAACATCTGATTACTCTATCAAATTATGTTATATAAAATATTTATAAGCTAGCTAAAATATTTTTACGAGTTGCCATAACTAACATCACCTTAGTTGATGTTAGTTATGGCAACTATAACTAACATCAACAAATACTCAAGTGCATCACCATAGTCCTGATGCACTTGAGTATTCACCTGTAATTAGCATTCTTGCGAATGTTACAAAACAGAAAGATAATCGAGTGTGTTTTAGCGAGCATTCTTTCTGGCGAGTATTCTCGCTAATCGGCAAAAGGTCGAAACAAATTTACTGTACATTCGCTAATGTACAGTAAATTTGTTTCGACCTTTTGCCGATTAGAGCGTTCGCTAGAAATATCGTGAAAATGTTCAGCAGCAATTTCCGGCTCTGTTCATTATTCAGTGTGACTAAACAAAAAGCGGCGAATGCTTGCTATTATGTTACAAGTATTCACTTGTAACATAACATCAAACATTCGCATGAGCATTCGCTCAGGTGTATCAGCGCCATTAGCTTAATCTTATGGTATTATTATTTTATCATAGTTATTCTCAATCTAGAAATTGATACCGATACGGTGGACAATAGTGTGTGGAGCTATAATACAGCATTTTGTAATCCACTGTTGATTATAGGCCTCTCCTAATTTAATATTAGGATTTGGGACTGTTAGGACACTATGCGGACCTAACGCCGTCAAAAAATTAGCACGTTGGCTATAAGTGATGGATTTAGGCATTTTTCTGAGAGACTTGAACTTGTGAAGGATGGTTTTATCACACTACCTGTTAAATACAGTAAGAAAAAATACAAAGAAAACAATCATTTGTAGAAGTTTGCTATTATTTTAACCAAAGATCGAACCTTCAATGTTCAAGTCACTTGGCCTCGAACAAGCGTAACTTCTATAATAAATACATAATCTCCTTTTAGCAACACCTTACACATATTTTCCGCATTATCCCAGTTAACAAGATAACCCATCTATGTCGTATGTACGGGCGAGCGTAGCCTTATATCCAAACTTAGCTCGCATATCCTCTCTGATTAAGAGATTCAACCACTTTTTGGATTTGCCCTCTCTACCCCCTTATATCCTGCGTTCTTCCGTTATTGGAGAATTGAATTTTTTTTCACAGTTAAGTATAGGCAATTAGGTCTACGTGGATTTTAAAGGATTTCCCTTAGACTGCCGCGGGCAGCAGCGCCTAACAGTTTTATCGTAGCTAGATTACAGAGAATAAAATTGTTTTTTATTCGTCGGATTAAAAGATTTTTCAATGGCTTATTTTCGCTTACGAAAATTCAATTGTGTGCTGCAAATTTTATTACTATGCCTTTTACAGCCCACTAAGGCTTCGTGCTAAGTAAGCCATAATGTTATTAGGTGGCAGAGCCGAAAGTTTATTAGTTTATTTTTTAGGATTACAGCTATTTTAATTTAGGGTTTTGTATATATTTTACTAGCAGCCCGCCCCGGCTTCGCATGGGTGGACATTAGTTTTTTAAATATCTTTCTATCTATCGCCACCATAGGTACCCCGGGACATACCTCTGTCTTTTCGAAGTTATGTGTGTATTAAAATGCTAATTATCGTTCGCTTAATAATGTGTCCGGTAGATGCAAATAGGCTCGCTCCCTATTGCATTGGGACCGAAACATAACTGGCGAAGTGTGGGTGTGTAATACACCTCTGCCTACTGCCTGCCGGTTTGAACATGTCTCTTTCGCTTCCTCAACATTCATTAATCTCATCATGCATATGCAACTATTATGGGTTGGTACTTTTAATTTGGCCCTTTTTCGCCTTGGGCGTTCCCTGCCATCATGTCCATACCATTACTTATAATGTACTGTAAGGTGCCATTCACACAATTTCCTGCTTTCAATCTTCTTTTTACATCTCCCTCACATTTCCCATCTCTCGTAAACAAAGACTTGAAATACACAAACTCATTCACTTGGTTCCACTTTTTCATCTCCTATCAATATGTTACATTCAGTTACACTATCTTCCCTCTCTATGACCATGACTTTAGTTTTGTCACTTTCATGCCTTTCTTTTTAAACGCCTCATACATCATGGTAACCATCGGGTACAAATCCGATGCATATGATTTATTTATGTTAAAAGTCAAAAGTCAAAAGTCAAAATCCTTTATTCATTTAAATCACAAAGTGACACTTATGAACGTCAATTTAAAAAAATAATTACTTAAAGCTTCTACATTTACATTTACTGCCACGTTCGCAAAGCAATAGGTAGAACCATGAGAAAGAACGGGCAATAAAACTCAAGGTCACTCTTTTTCATCGCCAGGTTTTGCATAATACATACAAATTTAAATTTTGTAAGGTGCTGCAACTGTTTCACCTTCTATGTCATTTGTATATATTTACTCTACTTAATACTCAAGCATAATGTAGTAAAATTTTGATGTTCATTTAATTAGCCTCCTGAGAATTGACATGGTGAAACAGGAGCATCCACTTACATTAAGTACCTAACAATGCAGGCAATCCGCGCAAATGTTCAGAACCATGATAGAAATGATACAGTTAAGCCTGGCCGCACACATCCGTTTTCAGGCCCGTTTTTCAGGTCCGATTTTCAGAACCGTTTTCAGTTCATTCCGTGAGCAAAGCGATTTTCATTTATTTTCCTTTGGCTTAGACATGGGCTAAATAGGTAATTAAAATATTAGGTATTACATGACTGTGATTTAAATGTTTGTGTGAAAAGTACCTGTGACAAAATATTAGGTACCTACTAAAAAATCCGGACAAATGTATATCGAGCCACGCACAATGTAGGGTCCCGTATTAGCCTTTATCTAGTGTCCTAAGGATAAAAGAAGTCAAGCACAATTATTAATTTAATCGCTTAATTGCGTAAGTTTAAGTTAATCGAATATTCGGGTACTAGTTAATTGTAAAGCCTAATGAGCCCTTATAATTTTCATTGAAAGTGCATTAAGTATGATTAATTATTCATGACACGGGAATTAACGCGATCTTTTATACGTAAATACCATGAAAGGCTTGACGTTTCGGAACGATTGCAAGTCCCATGGTCACAAGCTGATTGGCGCTGCGATGTTACTACGAAACTTTTATTGCTTTCACCGTTGGCAGACGAGCCAATGGCCCACTTGATATGGTAAGTGGTATCAGTGGCTCATACTTAGCTGTGTTTACTTAGCATTACAGGAGCAATGTCAAATAAGTACAGCCAAGTTGCTGCCTACCCGAAGGAAGAGGAGAAGGGAAAGCGATCAGGATGGGGACCGGGAGAGGAAAGGTGACTGGGCCTCAGGCGTTCTCACTCACTGAAGAAAACACAAAATAACAGATACTGTTACTTTACATCGATCTTCTGTGAGAGGGTAGTACTTCTTCGGTCGACCCAACCCATTTGTGCTGAAATCAACATGCCTCTATTACCGACAATTTTCGAGCTGTGCCTATTTTCAGTAATATGCATGGCAGAGACGCCTAAACGCACTGATATTCGATTGCTTGCCGCAAGAGCCGCAGAATACGCTAGACCAGAAGTGAATTATTATGAAAATCACTAGGCATATTGTTAATGTCAGATTGGCAAACACCACACTCACACACAAAATGTGATGTGCAGATTACTCACATTTGTTGTCAGAGCTTGAATAATGGTGAATAAACTAATTAAAAACCAAAGCAATTTCCTCCAAACATTACCATGCCCCATATGAAATTGAGCAACACAGTGATCCCCCCTAACCAGGTCCGGCCAGTCGCTCACGAACGTCTGGAAAGAATTGGTCGAGGTGACGGCCCTTGGTTGATGTATTCAAACGAAACTGCTATTCGTTGACAAGGCCTACGTAGACATCGGCGTGCTAGTTGAACAACCTAAGCAGTTTATTTCTATCACGAGGTGCTAGGAAATTTTGGATTCATGCTTTCTCGTATGGTATAATACATTGATGCACGTCTTTGGACCTTAAGATCAACCGAAAGTACACCTGCCAGTATTGATAAAGCTTCAGTGCTAACTGAGCTTTGCACAAAAATTTTAAAATATCAACGCAAGACGTTGACTCTTGTAGTGATTGCCGACGTACAGTACCAATAGTAGGCCTATCGGCTCATACAGGCGCACACATACAATCTAAATAGGTTGCATCAATTATTTTTAAAGTTGTGAAATTATAGGTCTGAACGGCAGTCTCCATGTCGCAGTTGACATCATAGACAGAGCGTAAAAGGTTTTTTTTAACCTAGGTACCATTTATTACGTGTTCAACAAAAGAAAATTCCTCCCTTAAACTAATCCGAAGTAAAAAACAGATTCTTTATGTTTAATAGTGACCGTGTGGTGACGGATTAAGAAGATGGAATGTCACCATCTCATATCATCCCATGGGTGTCGTAAGAGTGGACAGAGGGAGCATATTATGCAGAGAACAGCACTGTAAGAGAAGGAAAACTTGCTACAAACCCTATACCAACCAGTTTGGCCAGCGTAGTATAGTAGGCCAATTCCTCCTTTCAAAGGAGAGGCCTAGTCCAGCAGTGGACTGTTAAAGGCTGCTGATGATGATAAATAATGACGTTATTGAATATGATACGAGGCTCTGTCTTTAAATTTTCTTTTAAAAGTAACTGAAATATCTTCTGAGGAGCAAAAGATAAACGATAAGTAAGTTTCACCCCAATTGTTGATCATCCTTAAACATGTATACTAACCTTTCAAGTCCGACTCTTGTATTTGATTAAATAAGGAATATACCGTCATCTGCATAACCTGTCAATGTACATTCAGACGGTAGAGGCTTTCTAAGAAAGTCATCAATTACGTCCTAGCAGTGAGCTCTGAGGACAACTCATCGTCGGCGTCTTCGACACAGCATAATGCCCTAACTGTAACTTTGTTGTTCCATGTTGAAATTACGAGTAAGCAATCATAGCATTAGCCACTATACGTTGTCAAAGTCGCTGGATATATCTTAAAATATGCCCAGCACATATTGGAATTCTGCTGACGTTACTATTCTCCTAACCGATATTTATCATTTAGAGGTCTTTTTACGAAATATTTAGCAAAAAAACAATCGCAAAGTGAACCCCTCTTTATCTTCTAAACCGTAGAACTACTGTATCAAATCAAATTACCGGAGACTAATAAGATTTTAGGAAAACGGATAAGTGTTTGACCGGTTACGTTTCGTGGTCAATTAATTTTGCACCATTATCGAATTTAACGAAATTTGGTAGAATTTAATTGATAGTTACTTCAGCAGCAGCAGGAAGACTTTATTCTGAAGAGCCAAGGTGTCAAATGTCATTCATAAAATGAGTATTTATTACGTATCAGATATATATGACATATATCTGGTACGTAATGCCAGATACATAATATGTATAATAACTGTCACAGGTATGGGTGAAACCTCGTCGCTGTGACACTCGTTACTTTTTGTATATAGTATTTTACCTGTAACTATGTCAGTATTATTCTACCAGTACAAGTAGTGATAGCCTAGTGAACGGACACAATGGAGGACGACGATCTAATTGCAATCGCATTTTTACTATCAATGAAAAAGAAAAGGAATCTTCGGTATTGGGTACACCCATTAAATACTCAAAGCATCAACGAGAGTCAATTTTATTTAAAGCAAGTTAAGTTACGGGCACACCCAGACAAATTCTTTGAATTCTATAGGATGTCTATCAAATATTTTGATGAACTTCATAATGGAATACGTGATAAATTATATAGTGGGGTTGAATTTTTTTTTGGTTGAGTACCCCATTATGTGGGGTATCATTGGATCATCATTGTCTTGCCCTGGTCCCAATTTATTTGGGGTCGGCGCAGTATGTCCTTCGCTTCCATACTTCTCTGTCACCAGTCATCCGATCGTTTACCCCTTTCTCTTTCATATCCATCCTCACACAGTCCATCCATCTCTTCCTTGGCCGTCCTCTCCCTTTTCGTCCTTCTACATGCATATCCATCACTTTTTTACCTACATACATCTCATCTCTCCGCATAACATGTCCATACCAGGCCAATCGACTCCCTTTCACCTTTTCAGCTATGGGCGCCACTTTCATACTACCTCTAACGTAATCATTCCTAATTCTGTCCATTCTTGTCACTCCACACATCCATCGTAACATTCTCATCTCTGCCACATGCAATCGTTTCTCATCCATCTTCTTTGTAGCCCAACACTCAGCTCCATACAGTACGACAGGCCTTATAACCGATTTATACATACGGCTCTTTAATTTCACAGGCATTTTGTGGTCGCATATTGTGCCTGAGACCTGTCGCCATTTCATCCATCCTGCGTTGATTCTTTGCCTAACATCCCGATCAATTTCGCCGTCATCTTGCAGGAGTGAATCTAGGTAGCGGAAATCGGAGCATACTGGTAGAGGTGTACCGCCGAGTGAAACCGGTATAGGACTGGAGAGACCGCCAAAGTCACAGAACATATATTCCGTTTTGGTTCTGCTTATTCTCAAGCCTACATTCTCCAATCTCTGCCGCCACTCCTCCAGCTTGCTCTGCACCTTCTGTCCACTCTCAAAAACAATGTGGGGTATCATTGGATAGGTTTTAAAAAATATTATTAGCTTGCTCAAATCATTTTTCGATCAAGTGATTGGTTTGTCAAATATCAAGCTTTGAAGTGAAAAGATATTTTATACTCAAGTGTCCCCCTCCCCCCCTCTGCCGGCTAAACTACTAATTTGGAAGAGGTGAAAAAAATCACAAATGTAGTACATATAACGAATTTAAAAGGAAAACTATCACGGCTAAGTAGACATCACTAGTTTACGAGTAATCGTCGTTCAACTTATAAATACCTATTTCTGTGAGTTTACATTGGGAGCGCTGGCTTAATCTTAAAGATATACGTACTTTGGTATGTAATGTACTTCGGGGTACAAAGTGGGCCCGTTTTAGTCCCATGTGAAACAGAAGTTATTATCAATAATGGCCATTATGGGCAACTACGGAACCCTACATAGCGCGTGGCCCGACAAGCACTTGGCCGGTTTTTTGTATATAATATAATTAATCTGCAGGTAGTATTTTCACTCTTCGGGCGCCTGGTGGGTCTGAGAGACCCGTCACTTCGACAAATCGACAATACCTTTTTAAATTATTGTCCGAGACTCCCTTGCTTACGTGTACTACCGTGCCATTAAGTACTTATTGAGTAAAAGCATTGAGTGCAAAGTATCCTGTACAAAGTTATGGATATCGAAAGGAAAAATACTCGATACCACAGAGTATCGATATTTTTCCGTGCATTGGTTAGTATAGTCAACGGAGGAGAGGACGTGTTCGGCTTGAGCATCGGTTGCATAAAGCAGTATACAGCCACTACGATAGCCCCATTTAATTAAAAATACAAAACCTTTTTGCTACCTTGTTATTAAAAACTTTTTAAAGGGTAATATTGACAAAGTAGATTATTATTTATAAAAAATATGCAAGTAGGGTATAGTCTGCGTAAAAACCTGTCACGTATGCGTCAGAGGTCTATAAAGCCTGGCGTCGACTACATTCGAACCGCGTCGAATCGCGCCGAGTCGCATTTTATCCATGTGCGTTCATTACAGACGAATCGAATCGAAGCCAGCAGTCGGCGACTAGCTGCTGTAGGTTTTGCTTGTGTTGGTTTCTTGTTTCAAATTCTTTCATTATTCCCGCTATTTCTTTCCAAATATTTATCTACGCTGCTCGTCATGATAATGGTGTAATATTACACCCACATTTCGCCATGAATTTTCAGTTCCCACGCAATAAGGGGCGAGCCTATTGCCGTACTGGACATTACCAGATTCCGTGCTGCTACTGAGAATTTCCTAACAGAAAAACCCAGTAACACTTTACCCGACTTACTCCCAATCCCACGCGCACATTTATGCCGCGAGACTACTGAGGCAGTCATGATCATTAAGTTCAGTATATTTCTAAATTAGGGAAATTAACAGCTCATTTCGATAACTTTTCATGTAGGTATTTACGCAATGTAGTACCCGTCTACACTCATCCGCTGACCCGCGTCCACTACGGTGCACCGAGTCGAGTCGAAACGCGTTGCCGCAGAAATTCGCCTGACGAGCGATGCGCGCGGTAGATTCGATTCGGCGCGCCGCGGCTCGTCGCTAATGAAAGCAGGTTCATAGAAATATATAGGAGGCGACTTTCTGCGTTTCGATTCGGCTCGGCTCGGCGAGCCTAGTGGACGCTAGCCTTAATAGAGAATTTTAGTTGGACAACTGTAATAAAAATGTTCATTACCCATTTCTTAAATATTTAGGCCCTATATTTGGTGTTTTGGTGGATTCTATGATAAGTTTTTATAATTTTTGTATGGCGACAGCGTCGCAACCCTGTCCATTAGAAACAGTGACGACCACTCTAACAAGTGTCTGATTTATGCAGAATAAGTTTTATGATATTGTCAAATTTAATGTGTCAATGTGAATGCATCATACAATTTCAAAGCAAACAATACAATTTGAGGAGTATGATTTGTTTTACGTTCTTTAATTGTTTTCATCTCGCGTAGAGTATATATGTAGATATAAATCATAATATTATTCCCTCTACCACTTTTATACAGGATACCAATCTTCAAAAACCTAGTTGCATAACGGGTCTCAGACCAACTTTTTTGTATGACCGAAATTGCCATTGTGTACATTCCATAATAATATTCTTGGACAACTTACACCCAATCATGTGATCCCAAAATAGGCGGAGCCTATAGTATGGTAACCAGACACCTGATAAATATATACTTCTAAACATATAGGTACATATTATAGATAAATTATATCCAGACACTGAACAAATATCATCATGCCTATCACACAAAGATTATCTAGGATCCATGGCCTCCGGCGTAGAAGTCAAGGTCACTAACCATTAGACCAATAGGCTAGTCATATAGAGAGACAAAGTTTAAGCAGAGTGGTATTCAGTAGCCAATATAAACCTTTCACGTCACACATTATGATGATCTGACGAAAATGCTAAAATAACTTATATTATTATATTATCCTCTTGTCCGTAGGTATGTGATTTTTGCGTAAATTTGAAGACCCCAGACAAGAGTTTATACACGTCTACTACGCATACATTGTCGTGTGATTCTGACCACAGAGTACCTTTGTATATAGATTCTGACAAAATAAACTTCAAACCAATGCTATATATCGATACATGACAAGATGTACGCATGCGCTAAATTCAGTTATGACGTCACGAGCCGTTCCGCGCGCGCTTGATTTTCATTTCTTTCAGTCCACGGATTTTTTTCTGTTCAGAGCAAAATCAAACGTTCGTGGTAGACAGTAAGCTCATTTTTTAAGATGACTTTGAGAACCTGAAAATATTACAAACCTGAAAAGTCGTCCCTGAAAACGGGCACTGAATTTTTTCAGTCCGGAACGGAATGAAACTTTTGCGTGCTTTCCGATCAAAGCAAAATCTATCGTTTGCGGTGGTAAGTACGTTTATTTTACAAAATACATTTGATACAGTCGACAAATGAAGCTCGCTAGTCTCACTGAATTCCGCCATGAAAAATCGGTCCTGAAAATCGGATGTCTGCGGCCAGGCTTAATATTAAAAATGTAATACCAGCCCGTAAGACCGACATCGACCAGTCATCGCAAGTAGCACCCGTTCACGAGTATGACGCATGGGCCAGCCATCATCCCTCTCGCCATATCAGAGGGACAGGGATGACCCGACACACGACGCCACCACAAGAAATGACATTTTAGTGAGCATGACGACAACGGTACACGAACCGGCAGTAATTAACAATCTGTTGGTATACTGACCATGAACACGAATTACCTGCATTTTCCAGATCGTTAATATTATCATAAATATGTGGAACGCGTGCAAAATGCAAATGTAGTACTATTATCATATGATATGATTATTTCATTATTATAAGTACATTTTAAATAATCGATCACATCAAGAAAGTCTCGTCCCGACGCGGCGACGGAATATCGGTGTGCAAACGGTAAATTTATTTTCTCACGCATTATTTTTATTTTGCTATATCTATTGAGATATTCATTTTAATGATATACTGACAAAGACAATTTTTGTGAGCATTAAATACACAGCATATCTAGCGTATTTCATTTTGTATTTAATTGGATAAGAAGTAATACTGCATTGCTTAAAATAGCTTTCAAAATAACCCATTATATTTCTCTAATTTTTAATTGATAAAAATGGTTACTGTGGATTTTCCTTAGGAGATAGACGTATGCTATCGCGGACTTTTTTGTAGTACATTATTTTTCTGTATCATAAATAGTTTATTTTCTAACGCCTCGGGTTACATTGTTGATGTTTTTGTAACGATCCCTTTTATTTTCTAGAAATAAATATAGCCTATGTTACTTAGGGATTTTTAATATCCGTCCAGTACTTTTTAAGTTTATTCGTAACAAACATACAAAAATATAACAAGACAAAATACAAATCTTTCCTCTTTATTATATTAAGTACTAGCTGCTGCCCGCGACGTCGTCTGCGTGAACGCTATACAGCACCAAAAATACCTACGACTATACCCTTTAAAATAACATTCATTTACCCGTTTCTTCTTTACATTTCATATCTACAGTGCAGTAACAGAGGGAGACTGTCTTTTGTAAAATTGACCTTCAAAAAGTGCTGATTTTCAGCCTGCTTTGAACAAATGACTTTATCGTGATTCTGCTAAATTAAGTCATAAGTTGTAACTAAAGCAGATGAAGAAAATAATGAATAAGGAATGCCGAATGGGGTAAAATTACATAATTACAGGACTTCTCGATAAACAACATTAGTGGTTTGGCTCTCCGCAGCCAAAATGTAATAATAATAAAGGCAGCGATAGCTGCGTGGAGAGACCGACAGACTGCTACGCAGAGGGTCTCAGGTTCGAATCCACGGCACGCACCAATGACTTTTCGGAGTTAAGTGCGTATTAAATTGTTATTTATTGCTTCCTAAACGGTGAAGGAAAACATCGTGAGGAAACCTGCATATCTGAGAGTTCTTTATAATGTTTTCGAAAGACATGTGAAGTCTGCCAACCCGCACTTGGCCAGCGTGGTGGACTATGGCCTTATCCTTCTCATAGTGAGAAGAGGCCCGTGCCCAACAGTAGGACAGTATAAAGGGCTGATGATGAGCCAAAATGTAAAAAGAGTCAGAACTGGTGACGCGGGAGCAAGCGACGTACAGCTGCCTGTGTGAGAAGCAGCTTGTCCTGAGGTCGACACCCACTGCCCTCAGTGTCTGCCCCTGCGACTTATTGATGGTCAAAGCGAAGCAAACACTCACGGGGAACTGTACGCGCTTGAACTGGAACGGGAAGTTATAAGGTATGAGGGGAATGCGTGTTATAAATACTGCCTTGCCGCGCCACATCCCGTAAGAATTTCCACCTCAATGGTGTGTCAGTGGAGCGAGAAGACTTTAAGGTGGGTCCTGTTACACAACTTTGGAGGAGATAGGCTCAAAAGAAGCATTATCGGGACACCGACCTTCAGCTTGATGGTATGCGCTGGAAGTCAGTTTGCTGACTGGGAGTTCAGAAATTCCACGGGATAATGTGTGGCGTAGACCAGTTAATTCCCCTCAATTTCCGAGAGAATGCGTTCGTTAATTGCTGCAGCCTGATCATTTTTGGGCGTCATAATGGCCCGCTCACACTCCAAAAATTCTGCTGGTGCGGTATACGACTGATGTCCCCGTACACACAGCGAATGAATTCATCTTAGTTGGATACAACTCTACCAAGAGACTCTGGAAGCACCACCTGTCCATCTCTCCCCTCTGTTAGAGTGCCTTCGCCAAGACTTAGAAGGACATCGGAGAAGTCTTGAGCACGTGCATTGCCGCCGAGCCGAGCTCTCATATTAATGGTCAAGCGCAGCGTACGAACTCGTGACCACAACGAAGCTCGTTACAACGAAGCATTCATCACTCTCATTCACTCGTCAGCCCTCGATCCCCGCGTCACCACGGGAAGCGTTTGGAGGAAATCGCCACTAAACAGAACTGTGACACCAAGCATCAAATGTTCGTTCCTGTGGGTTCTGTCCACGGCCTCAACTACCTTCCTATTGGCCATCGTACACGATCATGTCACGTCACGTCACGTCACGTGTCATGTCACGTCATCCCATACGATCAGAGAGCAATCCTTGAGCACGTGACCCTTATCACTTTTACGTATGTCTTATGTTTAAGATATGGCATGCTTAATTCTTAAACGACTTAAAAAAAGGAGGTTCTCAGTTTGACCTGTATGTATGTTTGCCCGCGATTTGTCCACTTTCTTCGTTATTTAGCTCGAATTGCTTACAGCAATAGCGTGCCGTTTTCGAGTATAAATTTTGTTATAAATCTATGCAGTTATTTTTGAGTTCTGTTTTTTATTACATACAGACAAACTCTACGAATTTTATAAGATATAGATGAAGCAGCTTAAAACTTATATAAACACATTTTTTTATTGTCTTGCTCATCTCAAACGAATTAACGATACAATTTTTAAAAAGAAAATGCACAACTCCATCTATGACTTTTAAAAACAACTGTTAACCTAGTCAACGTGATCAAATTTAAATTATTTATATCCAAAAAGGGTTTACACAGTCATGTAATTTGACTTGATGTTTTTCAAATCTCATAGATGACGCTGCTTTAAAATTGTCTTGATACTACTTATATTTATTTAATTATGTTTATCGGCCTTAGTTACTTATATTGCGTGATTATTATAGTGTGAAGCTAGCTTATAGCATGGTTAACATAATAACAACATTCAAATATACGTCGTTAGATTACACGTTGTTACAGAATGCGTTGAAGAAATAAAGGTTCACTGCTCTTTCCCCGTAGGTCAAAGCGTGATAATATGTAGCCTATATGTTGACCCGACTTTTTAATAATATTCGTGCCAAATTTGAAGTAAATCCATGCAGTACTTTTTGAGTTTATCCCGGATATAAGGACAAACAGTCAAACAGACAAACAGACAAAAATTCTAAAAACTATATTTTTGGCTTCGGAATCGATTGTAGATCACACCCCAAGTATTATTTAAAAAAAATATTCAGTGTACAGTTTTGACTTGCCTACCATTTTATTATATGTATAGATAGATAAAGATTATTTTATTAATTTAGATCACAATGTAACACGTATTACATATAGAACTTCAACGGCATACCTTATTGCTGTCTGTCGTAAGGCGGCCAGTGCCTAGTGTTTACTGTTGTGGCAGCTAGTAGATAAGTTTGATTTTTAAAGTCTCCTCTAGGCATTAGAATAAATTATGACACAGACTTTACACATATTAAATAACACATGACGTTGGAACAACTTTATGTGGAGCGATTAAATCATAGCCCCATGAGTCTACGTAGTGGTTTAGAAGGTCGCATTGCCGCAAGACACTGCATGCACCGAGTGTTGTGGATTCCATGCCTACACGGAGCAACACTTTGTGTGATTGTCATGCTTTGTGTCCTTTGATTCAATGTTCTCTTTTTATATAGAAAGGGGAACAAACTATGCAAAGTGGAATTTGATAGTGAGGTCTCTCAAACCATCCATATAGCCACTATCATAGCACACATAATTTAGCTTAGTATTGGATATACTAATCGATTGAAACACAATATCTGAACGTTAGATAACGTCCACTACAGCGCGAACATTTCGCTTATAATGACGCCGAACTGCGATTAATAATTTATTTATTAGTAATTATCGTTGTAATATGCGTTAGCTGCAGCTATGTTAGATGTTTAATGATTCGTATTATGTTGCTAAATAATATCATGTGGATTAGTAAACTGTTATCTTGTTCTGACCGACGAATTACACCAGTGGCATAGTTTTGCGTTTATGTCTATTTTTGATCATAAAGACCTGAGACTTTGCAGTACGAAATAATTAGGGGAGGCTTGTAATAATATGTAGAGTATAGAAAAGACAATTCATTCTAGCCTCTTGTCCTTACTGCAAAGCAACAGAAACGGACTTACGATTCAGAAGTATGTTGTAAAGAATCAATATTGGTGCGACATTTATTCTAATTAAAAATGTGCTAATTTTAATTGCATAATAGTAGGGAAATTGTGTTTTTCTTGTAGCCTTTCGAATAGAACAGGTCGTCATGAAATATACTAAAGCTTATGATTGCAAGATTGACCTTCGTAATAGGTCAGAAAAGTTAAGAAACACTTACACAGTTGGATGGGTGACCGCGTGTTGCTTTTACATCATAGCGCTACCGTGCTTCAGAGGGCACGTAAAGCTGTCGATCTCGGTTCTTCTATCAGTACAAAAACCGTTAGGCTGTCTGAAAATTTCGACATCATACTCGCACGAGGAACACAACTAAACGAATTCCAAGACTGATTTACTGTTCCATTTAAATAAATTCTAAGTGGATTCATGTTCTAAGCCATTCTATCAATACGTACCTTAGAACGTCAAACCAAAACACGTTAGCATCTGTACGACTTGAATTCAATTCCGTAACATATCGCTGTTTCGTTTCATAATGTTTGAACGTCCCATCTTGTATTCAGCGGGCGCGGCGCGTGACACATGACCAAAAGTACAAAATATACCGCGCGGAACGTGGAGACGATTCGTAACTGCGCTGTCATACAGATGTAAGCTCAGGTTTACTTACTGTAGGCAGTTGTCCACGCCTATTGCTTACACGACCTCATTTAGGAATTATTTGTACTTACTTGACGTCAACATTTACTTGTTAAACTGAATATTACGCTTCTTAAGATGAACTACAAAACTGCCTGTAGCCAACTACAAAAAGTGTCATAAGTTGGACTTTGGGTTAGGAATCTTTATACTGAAAAAAGGGAATCCTACTTTCAGAATATGACACAGAACTGATTCTGAGTAACGTTATTGCAGAAATCGGTGATCTTCTCAGAATGCAAAGGATCAGAGCGTCGATGGCATATCAATCAATTTTCTACAAATCTAAGGGCCCAGTATCAACATATTTTTCTTTACAAAGGTTACGGTGTGATTACTGAGAAGTAAACACAAAAATAAGTTTAGTATATGCTTTTAATTATCGGCTAATTCGAAATTAGTGTAATTACGGACCTACATATTTTTATCTATAAATAAATTTTATTATCTATATGAACAATGGTATACATAGTTTGCGATAGTTATATGTATTTTCAATCGGTTGTTAATGCAATACATTGTTTTCAAATAACAAAAGCTCGAGCACAAAGTCCATTCTCTGATGCAAGAAAACTCGATAATACCTAACAGAACAGACCGTTGGTAACTTGTAAGTGCAAACGCCGCTGTAGGTCGCACGGAGCAGAAGTTCCCAGGCGAACTTGATAAACTGTACCGATTGACTTAGAATATCTCCTGTAGAAAATTTCACAATGTCGTTTTCTTTGAAAATAAAATACGCTACAAATTATACGAGATTTTGTTTTTCCATAGATCGATACTTCTTCTGTTGAAGACGACAAAAAATAGAATAGGTTTCATCATATTGCAAACATTACTACACTTTAATATCTTTGAGTTATCAAACCACAATGTACGAACGACGCGACGACAATGACGAAAAACAACGCACGCCTGCAAGCGATTGTTATTAATCAAACTTCAGTGAGAGCTCTTATGAGGTGGCAACAATGTAATGTACTTAACTATTTTCTTCCCTAACCACTTGTCAAACTACTCCACTCAAGCAGGATCAACTTTACTAAGTTATTGTTCATATCCCTTCTGCTCCCATCGTGGACACGTTACCCTCCGAAGGCACACTCGCTGTTGATCCCGGTTTCAATTAACAAGCATGAAAGTTCACTTAATTAATGTTCTTGATTAAAACTTACCATCGTCCTCGCCTCGCCTTGCCCATGGACTTATCCCTCCCCTTGCCTACCCTCACCCCTCTCTACCACGTCGGACATAACAACTCGGACTTGTCTCATAAAGTGCAAACTAAATACACTGTCGTTGTGAACTTGACGGATACTTGGTAAACGCTACAGGATCACTCGATATTCACACATGTGGGTTAATATGAGCTTTATGCGAATGTCGTAAGATGTGTATTCGATCGTTAAGTGCCTAGAACCCGGAGTGACCCGTGGTGCGAAGTTTGGATTAGTTGATAATGAAAACATTTGTTAGTTTTGAGATTTTGAATCCGAAATTGCAATTATCAGCATAAACAACTCACAATATGGATACGCGTGTGATATATTTACTCGAAGCAGTAAAATAAACAGAATATGCGGTTGCGGTTCCTTTAATTTCTCTGAATTTTATTTGCATATTTTGACACTTGAAATCAAGTATTTCTATTCAAATTCAAATTATTTATTTTGTGAACACAGGTCATTACAGGTGTTTTCAATATACATATGTCGATTGTACAGGCCATGTTCCGAAGTTAGGCATACAAAATTAGGTCAAATAAATTAAAAAAGAAATTAAAAAAAAAATGTCAATAAAAAGAGAAAAGTCACAACAGAATAAAATAAAAATACAGACTGTCAATCGATTTCATAACATAAAATAAATTAAGTAATAAAAACAATGTGAAAATAATAAAAATTGGTCATCCAGATACTCCTTAACTGAATAATATACTTTGTTATTTAGTAGCTTAAATAGTTTGTTTTTGTATTCATTAATATTCTTACTGTTCTTAATATGACAAGGTAGTTTATTATACAGCTTTGGTGCCATAGCATAGATACTTTTGTATGCGAAAGTAGTTCTGGTGAATAATGTTTTTAAGTTATCTGAGCGACGTTGACATTCTACATGTCCAAAATTCCCCTCACTTAACGTACTTATGAGTTGTATGTGGATTCATAGGCGCTGCGCATCTGTTTTTATTAAACGGTTTTATTAAGCTTGTTTATTTATTTGTTTGTTTGGGTCAAATTTAGTGATTGACATTTTACCCCCTTCCTGATGACAAAATATTGATCTGATATTTGGTATACACTCTTAATCTTGATGACAATACAACGTAATAATTATATTCCTTATGATTGTAAATCCAAGATGGCCGCCGATACAAAATGGCGGATCAGATATTACTTCACAACAACCTCAATATGGGTATCAAATGAAAGGGCTTGATTGGTAGAATAGAGCTCACTATGAAAAATTCAAGATGGCCGCCGATACAAAATGGTGGTTTACATATTTTCCACAAATACCTCAATATGGGTATCAAATGAAACGGTTTGATTGGTAGAATATGGCTCATTATGAAAATTCCAAGATGGCTGCCGCCACAAAATGGCGAATTACATATTTTTCACAAATACCTCAATATGGATATCGAATGAATGGGCTTGATTAGTAGAATAGGGCTCACTATGAACTAACATACATACATACATAACGTCACGCCTTTTATCCCCGAAGGGGTAGGCAGAGGCGTATTTCTACACCCACTTTTCGCCAGATATACTTTAGTCCCACGTAATAAGGGGCGAGCCTATTGCCGTACCGGGCACATTTCCAGACTCCGTGCGGCTACTGAGAATTTCGTGACAGAAAAACCCAATAACACAGCCCGACCCAGGAATCGAACCCGGGACCGGATCCCACGCGCACATTTATGCCGCGAGACCAACGAGGCAGTCGTACAGGGTTTGATGTCGAGTTTTCCGTCTCTACGCAAAGATGGTATTTGCGTCGTGGTATCCCTAAGTCGCCTCTTACGACACCCACGGGAAGATAGGGGGTGGTGACACTTGTATTCTATGCCGACAACCACACGGCTAACAACAAAACTAAAAACTAGAAAATAACATACATACATACATAGACTCACACCTGTTTCCCCGAAAGGGTAGGCAGAGGCATATTAAACGCCCACTTTTCGTTAGTATTTTGATCCCACGTAATAGGTGGCGAGCCTATTGCCGCTTATCGGGATATTTTGTTTGCCAGAGCCTCGTCCGTTGATCGGCAGGTGCACCACTTGCTGGTGAGGTTGGCTTGGGACCCTAAGTTCTTGGTGGGAACCAAACCAGAGTTAACATTATGACAGAAATTTCACATGCCCAACGATTTTATATTTGTCTGATCAATACCCCAGATTGATGAGAAAATTGGTGCGATCTGGTAGCTAGGACTTAACGATTTATTTTTTAGCTTGTAGTACATAACCTAACTACATCTTTTTTATTGTAATAAAACCGTTTAACATGCAAATGTTTTTATTTTATTTTTTAAATAAGTCTGTAGAGGTAAGATTTTCATTTAATTTATATGAAACCGTTTTAATACTTCAAGGGATGAAGTTCATACTTTGTTTATTGGATCCAAAATGACGTATATAAACACAAAAATATATTTATTTATATTTATTTTGGAAATTCTTCCCCTAAGAGGGTAGAAAAGATAGTACGAGTTTGTGTAGAACCTTTATTTTCAATCGAATCGCTTTCATCTTCTGTATATATAAAATCCTTGCGTTACTTACTGACGGACACGCTACAGCCGAAGCTACTAAGCGCAAGTAGATGAAATTTGGCATGTACCTAACATACGTGCCAAATTTCTGCCTTGCCTTGAGGTGTGTAGGGGCGCACTAGTAGAGGATGTTTGGCAATTCCTCCCCTAAGAGGGTTAATCAGGTTGTCAAAGTTTGTATGAAACTTTTTATCCCTTCAATAGATTAACTTTAAACTTTGTATATTAGTTCCTCAAAAGGAGTTAGTGAACACTAAGAAAGTCTTTTTGGAAATTCTTACCCTATGTGGATGAAAAGGAGAGTCAGAATGTATATGAAACCCTTTTAATACTTCAAGGGATTATGTTCATACTTTGTTTATACATACATACATACATAGACTCACGCCTGTTTCCCCGAAGGGGTAGGCAGAGGCATAATAAACGCCCACTTTTCGCCAGTGTTTTGATCCCACGTAATAGGTGGCGAGCCTATTGCCGCTTATCGGGATATTTTGTTTGCCAGAGCCTCGTCCGTTGATCGGCAGGTGCACAACTTGCAGGTGAGATTGGCTTGGGACACTAAGTTCTTGGTGGGAACCCTATGCACCTTACTTTGTTTATTTATTTATTTATTTAATCACACATGACAGAATCTAGTACAATTGTGGCAAACATATATAAGCATATTTGATCAGCAAATGACGAAAGTAAACACAAAAACATTTATTTTGTAAATTCTTCCCCTAAGAGGGTAGAAAAGATAGTACTAGTTTGTGTAGAACCTTTTATTTATCAATCGAATCGCTTTCATGTGTATATATAAAATCCTTGCGTTATTTACAGACTGACAGACACGCTACAGCCGAAACTACTGAGCGCAAGTAGGTGAAATTTGGCATGTATGTTCCATGAAGAATTTAGGGGAGTTTGTAAAATGTTTTTATCGAAGTAAAATTTACGCTTATGAAGCAGTGGGTAAAAGCTAGTTTTAAGATAATCCTCTAAAGAATTGCAAACTAATTTAATCCTCGAGTTAATTTCAGAGAACTGTTCAGTTGTAGTAACTTTGACTCCACCTCAAGTCTCAAAGTAGCGCTGATCCGAATTCAAATGCTTTATTGCTCTTCATATGTATTGCAAAATGTTGTAAAGAAGTTAGATTAAGACCAAGTATGTACCCTGTCGCGCACATCAAAATAGGAAGAAAAAGTAAAAGGAGAAATCCAATCTAATTTGCACCACCTGGTGAACAAATCATAAGAACATTTTGCCAGAATTAGCAGATACCTGAATTTCGGGTAAAATTCAAGTTATAATATACGAATAGGTCTCCGTCTCCTTAGTTGTAGTTTGGAGTAAATCAAATTGTTTGACCTAATTCCTGCGATTCTTGTGTCAATAGCTTGTATTTACTTTTAGGATTCATGTCCGAATTAAGAATCGGATCGATTTTGTGATTTGTGGTATTTGATGGTTGAAGATTTTTGTCGCCTTGCATTTATAAGTATATTTAGTCTTTTGACAGGGTAAGAACAATATAAACTAACCGCTGGTGGTACTATGGTCTTAATTTCAAACCGAATCCAATAGCATTGCTTGTACTGTAATTTGAACCCGTAACCCTACGACTGTTTGTAACCATACGCACAAACTGCACCAATGGGATCAACGGCTACTGTAGTTACGTTCTAGGTTTGCTTAAATCTACAATGTGTGACGCGGTTGTAGGCGTGTATTGAACGGTTCTGTGCGACAAATGACATACAAATGTGGTGTCACGTTGCTCTTGTCAACGGACGGTAATGTATGAGCTAAGTGTTATGTGCGTAGCAAGAATTGGCTACACAGCGTAGTAGTTATCCAAATATCGGCTACGTTCCGAGGTTTTAGAATTCTTTTTTTACCACTCTAGAAACGTGGCATAACTTAGGGCTTTTAATTCTGTACACAAACCGTATGGCTTTTAGAAACTACATTTAAAACGTCAAACGCGTGAATTTTGCTTAACATTTTCTTTTACCGACAAGATCGCATATTCCAGAGATAAGAACAAAAGATCTTGTAAAATAGTTTTATTCAAAATTCAAAATCGTTTATTCATTTGGGTCACAATGTGACGCTTATGAACGTCAAAATAATAAATTTATAAAATAATTACTTAAAGACTCTACATTTACTGCCACGTTCGCAAAGCAATAGGTAGAACCATGAGAAAGAACGGGCAATAAAACTCACGGTCACTCTTTTTCTTCGCCAGGTTTTGCATAATACACATAATTTACATTTTGTAAGGTACTGCAACTGTTACACCTTCTATATCACTTGTATATATTTACTGTATATAATAATACTCAAGCATAATACTTTTGATGTTCATTTGGTTAGTCTCCTCAGAATAGACATGGTGAAACAGGAGCATCCACTTACATTATATATACCTAATAATGCAGGCAATCCGCGAAAGTGATCAGACCCATGATGGAAATGATGCAGTTAAATATTAAAATCTAATACCAGCCCGCAAGACCGTCATCGACCAGTCATCGCATGTAGCACCCGTTCACGAGTATGACGCATGTGCCAGCCATCATCCTTCTCGCCATATTAGAGGGACAGAGATGACCCGACACACGACGCCACCACAAGAAATGACATTTTAGTGAGCATGACGATAACGGTATACGAACCGGCAGTAAGAAACAATCTATTGGTATATTGACCATGACCGCCAATTACCTCCATTTTCCAGATCGTTATTATTAACATAAATCAGTGGACCGCGTGAAGGAATGCAAATGTAGAAAGAATTTTGTGAAGGTGACAAGTGAACAACGATATGATCAGGAATAAATAATGTTAAACTACATTCAACAAATCATAATAATATCCAAATCCTGCAAAAATCCTGTGTTCACGAGGCACCTCCACTTAACATGTTACTAATTAAGAAGAGAGTATTTTACACAGTCATAAAAATAACAATAATGGTGAATTTAAAAAAAGCAACTAGAACCATGATGTCTTGTCATCTAGAAATTCTTTAATAGTGTAATAACCCCTTTTTAAAAGAAAATTCCTAGTAGTGGTTTTAAATTTGTGCAGAGGTAAATTCATTATTTCCAGAGGTAATTTGTTGAAGAATTGTATACCGAGTCCCGCAAATGAGTTATGAACTTTATGTAGACGGTAGTTAGCGCCCACTAGTTTATGCTTATTCCTTGTGTTCACTTTGTGCAAGTCACTATTTTTACGGTAAAGAGTTAAGTTTTTCTTAACGTACATTAAATTAGCAAATATATACTGCGATGCAACTGTAAATATTTCTACTTCTTTAAATTTATCTCGTAAAGAATCTCTAGCACCTAACTTATATATTGCACGTATGGCCCTCTTTTGAATAACAAAAATTGTCTGAATATCGGCCGCCGTACCCCATAATAGTATCCCGTAAGACATTACACTGTGAAAGTAACTAAAGTAAACTAGTCTAGCAGTATCTACGTCTGTGAATTGGCGAACTTTCCTAACTGCAAATGCTGCAGAACTAAATTTGACTGCCAGACAGGATATTTGGGCACCCCACTGAAGCTTACAATCTAAAGTTAAACCTAAAAATACAGTTGAATCAACTAGGTTAATTGTTTCGTTATTTAAAATTATATTAGTAAGAACATTTTTGACATTCGGCAAAGTGAATATCACACATTTTGTTTTGCCAGAGTTGAGTAGCAAATTATTTGTCGTGAACCAATGTAGTACTTGCGCAAGAGAATTATTTACGCTGTAAATGTTACTTGTATTACGATCAACTTTAAAAATAAGTGAAGTATCGTCAGCAAAAAGAACAATATCACATAGATTTCTAACAAAGAATGGCAAGTCATTAATATATATTAAAAAAAGAAACGGACCAAGAATAGAGCCCTGTGGAACGCCCATTCCCACTGGCAAACCTTGAGACCTACTTCCACTAATATCTACATACTGAACTCTATCTCTAAGGTAACTGGCAACAAGATTGAGTGCGCTATCTCGAATACCATAGTGGTTGAGTTTACGTAAAAGTGTATCATGTTCAACACAATCAAAAGCCTTTGACAAGTCGCAAAAAACACCAATGGTATCCTTCGAATTTTCCCAAGCGTTAAAGATATGTTTTAATAGAGTTACACCGGCATCAACGGTGGAGCGACCCTTAGTGAAGCCATACTGCTCACTGTGCAATAAATTATTTGTGAGAAAGTGGCTCTCTAACTGATGCAAAATAACCTTTTCAAAAATTTTACTGATTGCAGGCAAGATAGAAATTGGCCGAAAGTTACTAGGGTCGCTCTTGGATCCTTTTTTGAAAAGTGGTATCACCTTACTGTGTTTCATTAAATCAGGAAATACCCCTTTATCCACGCATCTATTAAATATTGCAGCTAAATATGGAGCTATGCTAAAAATGATTTGGCGAACAAGACTAACTGAAATACCCCATAAGTCAATAGATTTCTTAATATTGATGGTCTTGAATGTCTTGAGGATGTCATTGGTGTCAATGTATTTAAAATTAAACAGCACATCACACTTATTCACATTGCCCCTAACTAACATCTCTGCTTTGCTTGGGCATGAGTCTAAACACTTGGTTGTTTTCACTGGTATGTTTATAAAGAAGTTGTTAAAAGTCTGAGCAACATCAATTTTCTTTGTAACTATTTCTCCATTACATTTTAATTCATAGCTATTATCTACTAACTTAGCTCGACCAGTCTCACTGTTAATAATGTTCCAAGTTGTTTTTATTTTGTTCTTGGATTCTTTAATTTTATTACTTATAAATATAGACTTAGTTGAAGCACATGCTCTCTTAAAAATGTTATTATGTTAAAATGTTATTATGTTATCCTTCACTGTCAAGACCCTATGCGTCGGCACTCGGGGGTCGGGGGGGGTTCGCGAAACCCTTGTAAACTTGTCCAGCAGCTACTCGTCTACACTAATACATCACGTTTAGCGCTGTGAAAATAAACCTGTCAATTTGATGACGATACCCTTCCCTATGACGTCACGAGCCCTCGGCAAGCGCGTGTAAATCGAGCCTTCCACGTAATGCTTACTTGGTGTTATGCAAAAGTTGGCACCTACTATTGTGTCATATGTCGAATTGAACTCGAACTCGCAAAAGAAAAGGCAGTCGAGCGCGTCAGATGTTGATTTTCATGTGGGAACTGATCAGGTAAGTTAAATTTTACGCTTGCATCTTTTTGTTCTTTATTCAAAATTATATGACATTGGGACACATTTATTAGAGTAAGTACACCGTGCCCTAAGAAAGCTTGATGCATGCAAAATTATAAAGTAAATTCAGTGAACATATTCAGTACACAACTTTTATCGCTTATATTTGAACGAGCGAGAATGCAAGACTCAAGTCTTGCATTCTGAGAATTTAGTTCTACTAGGTAGGTACTGAGAATTAATTCTATTATCAAGAAATTAACGTTATTATCTGTTCACGCTGCACTACAAAAGCTTGCCCAAACAATAGCTGAAGTATATACAATCCTTGAAGCATAAAGGAAGCAAGACGTGAGAATACGAGAGTTGTTCAAATTTGAATAGTGACGTCATTTGAAGAAGTTTCTATATCATTGAGCCAAAGTCTTTCATATTTCAAAACAAAGGCTGAATATAACACCTGCTTAAATATGTACTCGAATTAAACCCTATTATAGGTAATCCCCCATAATGGTTTATTTATCAAAGATTCTGATCATCTGTTTGAATTCCACATTTGTGCCATAGGATTTCAGAGACATGCTTCAGGAAAAAATATCTGTGTGTAATTAAAAACGTATACATAAATAAGACCAGGACTAAATTTCACGCTTAATTAAGTCCATGTATTATAATAAGAATAAAGTGATCCAAGTTTGAGACGAAGAGCTTGAAGCACTTAGTCTCAAACTCAGATTACTTTATTTATACAACTTATTAACCTAGAATTATCGAATCATTTCGACCTTTTAAACAAAATGCCTATCATCAATTTGTCTACGGTTATCTAACTTAGGACCCTAAGATCAACAGTTTCCAAAGAGCTCAAACTCGACTAACAGATCAGCTACCGTTGTCAGCAATTTTCAACAATAAATGAAAATGTTTAATATTAAGTTTTCTCAGCAGTGAGAGCTACTGAATTGGTACGAAACTTGCTCATATTAAACATACATATCTATTGTCAGCATTTATACTAAGAAATAAAAATAATGTGAGGTTACTTAATATTAATATACAGAATATCACGCACTTACGCCAGTAGAAAAAGTATTAAATGGCATGGCTTATTGGTGTTGACTCTATGCTCTTCTTCCAGCCTTACTTAGTAGCAGAATTATCAAGGAGTATTACTATCGTTAATATAGAAAGGTAAAATAGGCGTTCCTACGATATAAAATAAAGCCTTAGCAGTGGCCAAGAATAGACGGTGTTTCAATCGTACTATTAAAATAAGACAAATTCGTCTGCCAGCAATAAAAAAGGCGGTAACATAAAGTGAAATGACAAATACGGTTAAGCAGTAATAATAAGTGCGGATTTGACAATCTAAACCTGCACTTCATGACGACGGTACTGAGTCCACACCAGTCTAACCGCGACCAGGGCATTCATAAAAGTTGGAGAAAGCACAGGTCAAAAAAAAAAACATATACTCGTGGTTAATCGTAGTTAAAAAGAAATAACGGTTAAAACTCGTTTGATTCTCGCGCACATTGAGACATTAGACGGTGCTGACTCGAGATGATATCGCTTAAAACCGACGAGACGAGACGAAGAGCTTGAAGCACTTAGTCTCAAACTCAGATTACTTTATTTATACAACTTATTAACCTAGAATTATCGAATCATTTCGACCTTTTAAACAAAATGCCTATCATCAATTTGTCTACGGGTATCTAACTTAGGACCCTAAGATCAACAGTTTCCAAAGAGCTCAAACTCGACTAACAGATCAGCTACCGTTGTCAGCAATTTTCAACAATAAATGAAAATGTTTAATATTAAGTTTTCTCAGCAGTGAGAGCTACTGAATTGGTACGAAACTTGCTCATATTAAACATACATAGCTATTGTCAGCATTTATACTAAGAAATAAAAATAATGTGAGGTTACTTAATATTAATATACAGAATATCACGCACTTACGCCAGTAGAAAAAGTATTAAATGGCATGGCTTATTGGTGTTGACTCTATGCTCTTCTTCCAGCCTTACTTAGTAGCAGAATTATCAAGGAGTATTACTATCGTTAATATAGAAAGGTAAAATAGGCGTTCCTACGATATAAAATAAAGCCTTAGCAGTGGCCAAGAATAGACGGTGTTTCAATCGTACTATTAAAATAAGACAAATTCGTCTGCCAGCAATAAAAAAGGCGGTAACATAAAGTGAAATGACAAATACGGTTAAGCAGTAATAATAAGTGCGGATTTGACAATCTAAACCTGCACTTCATGACGACGGTACTGAGTCCACACCAGTCTAACCGCGACCAGGGCATCCATAAAAGTTGGAGAAAGCACAGGTCAAAAAAAAAAACATATACTCGTGGTTAATCGTAGTTAAAAAGAAATAACGGTTAAAACTCGTTTGATTCTCGCGCACATTGAGACATTAGACGGTGCTGACTCGAGATGATATCGCTTAAAACCACATACATCAGACAAACGGATTTAAAATGGCAGAATCCCAAGTCGTTACAGTACCTCTCCTATCTGCAAGATTGCGACCCATATTTCTACGTCGATATTTACAATTTCTTCTATAGCTTTGTGGTTACGAGTGTCTTCCATTCTTTGGTGAGTACTATAGGTTTATAGAAATTTGAACTAAATGTGAAGTCGAGTGACATCTATATATTAAAAGAATTTGTGTTTTATAATACGAGTCGGCCAGCCCGTTCTACCCAACCGATTCGCATGTTTTTTTTTAAATGAAAGCTCTCGCTGCATAGATTTGTCATCAAGCATTAGAAATTACCTAACTTGCACATTCATCAAGTTATATGCAAAAACAGTTTTCTCCCATACATTTTTTACGTTTTCGTAGCCGTAGTCAATGACTTTCTGCTTTTATATATCTGGTTCTCATTGAGATAGGCGTTTCGTTATAGGCCTAAAACACGCGCTGAAAAGAGCTCTTTCATTTGATGGTATGCTCATTTAAATTGGGTAAGTTTGAAGGAAGATAGGTGTGGACATTGAACTTATTTTTCAATATTTTCCTATAAATTTCTTAAGATTCCATTGATTTCTCTCTACATGGACGGTTCTAAATTCAAAAATATTTTTATGGCATCTAATAAGTTCCTTGCGGTAACTGCCAGGAAAAAACGTTATGCCTCCTTAAGGTGACCTTGCCTTACTTTCATACGGGTATGAGTGTGGTGGTGTGTAAAATTATATCCGATGTTGCTCAAATTATCACTATACTTAGTGAATTATCGCTGATGGCAGGTAATATTCCCCGAATGTTACCAGTTAACCCTTAATGTTGGGTGAACTGATTTTTTGTGTTTTAAATTACGGCCTTTCTTCGGGCATCTTATTTTTTTTACGTGGAACATATTACAGTGGTTCATAGTACTATTGTCATATAATTATTATTATTACAAGTGGTAGTTATGAAAGAAATTGTAGTTTTGGTAAGAATAGTAGTTTTGAGAGAAAAGGTAGGTACTTTTGACAGCACCGCGGGTTTGGTAGAAATGGTAGTTTTGAAAAAATGGTAGATATGGTAATGTTAGTACGAACAGTAGTTTTGATAGGAATAGTATTTTCGGTAGGAATAGTAGTTTTGGTAGAAATATTATTTTTGTCATAGGTATATTGTAGTTTTGGTAGCAATGTTACTTACGATTGCTACCAAAGCTACCATTCCTACCAAAACTACAATTTCGACCAGAACTATAAACGTCATTATTACATTTCTAAATTATGATGGATTAATCACAGCCATACACAAAACAAAATAAATCGTGCTTCTCACAGACATATTTAGCTGGATAACAAAAATAAAACCAATTTTCTTACTTATAAAAAAGTTGTTTTTCTATATTTTTAATTTTGATAGTAAAATATTGACAGATAAGAAAAAAGTGAAGTTAGCGTAAGTTAGTTACTTAAGTTTCAGATTTAATAGCGTATTTTTTGTTAGTAGTTGTGTTTTCAATTATAATGATGGTTCTTGATAGGAAATTGAAAAATGCTCAGAGAAAGTTTGAACAAAGAATCTTGGTTTGTGACAAATCGCTGTTGGAGATTTGGTACCGGATGGTCCTCCTACTGCTAAAATAATACGGGTGGTAACGGGTTCAGATTTGAATAATTCTACCATCAACAATTTAATTTTCAAGTGATTTCCATTCTTGGTGACGGTAATTGCTTTACCGCGCAATTTCTTATTGTTTATATAAAAGTGAGAATATACATTATGAAATTCGTTTGGCCATTGTTGATAACATAGTCAATAAGTAGGTATATAGTAACTTCTAGGGGGGGACGAAGCATATGGCCAGACCATTACAAATGCAACAGATTACAAACGTGTGATGGGTGCCAATGGACAGTACTCAGGGCATGCTCAACTTCAGAGTGTAAGTGAGCTATATCCCGACTGTCAATTCAGAGTTCACCTGGAAAACAGTAATACGATTACTGACTATGGTATTGGCGGAATTGTTCATAACTTGCTATTTTCTGGGCACCTGGACGAAGGACATTACAGTGTCCTAATGGAAAGAATGGTAGGGCAGCACAGTCATACTGAAGAACTTTCTTTCGTCAATGTTCAGTTATACATATTATATATGGGATATATATAATATTAGGATATATATATTTAATATTGCGCGGCAAACTATTCAGTAATGCCAAGGTGGAAATTTCACGATACCTAAGGTGCAACGCAAAGCCAATGTTGTGAGAAAAGAAGTTTTGTGATATATATATTTTTGGTTAGAATATCATCTTTTTACTTATTAGATAAGGCTACAATCTACTCATCATACCTATATGTAAGAGCTTTTTTATAATATTAAAATATGCCGTGGAGCAGCACGGGTCCTCTAGTATTCATAAATGTCAATTCTATCTGTTTGGTGAGCAAACTATGACTAGTTTGCTCACTTATATGTTTGGGGTTCATGTTATGAGGACAGGTTGTACGAAGATCAAAATGAGGCAAAGAAGCCCTAGCTTATTTGTCTCAGTACCATCGCAATGATTTTTTAGAAATTGAAATGTCTTCATAAATTCACTCTCTACTCGAAGACTAGACTAAACTGGCGAAATAGTATGTTGGTATAGAAATATAATATTATACTGCTGACTCCCCTTTTTTAATAATACCTCTATTTAATATAGTATGCAAAACTATTTTTTTCTGAAACACAATATTCAGCTAAGTAGTCGATTTATTTTTATTTGTTTGTACGGGAAATATTTTGTTCACTGTGTGTAGTGTTTCCTAATGTTTTTAGTTAATAATAGGTACTTGTATACTGACCGTTGGTTGACCCGGATTTGAACTTAACACTAAGGAAAATATTTATAATTCCTACGATAACTTACTTGTATACTTAATTATATTGCTAAGTAAAAATCCTTGTATAATTCAGTTATGAGTTAGTTGCAAATCTATACAAACATCTGATTACTCTACCAAATTATGTTATATCCGAGATAGCTAAAATATTTTTACTAGTTGCCATAACACGTACCAGCTTATGGTGCTGATACACTTAAACATTCACCTGTAATGAGTTTAGGTGATGCTCGGGATATACAATAGAAACACACACGATACCAGTTATACTCATATATTGCAAGTAGGTAAATGTTACAAGAGTTGACCGTTCGGCACGGGTCTCCGCGGGTGACTGACTGTCATGTACAACCTGTGTCCCAACACTCATCCTCCCCTTTTTAAATTTAAACAAAACAACCCAACATTAAAGAATAGTTTCACAAAAAAAACATATTTAAGTTTAATATTTTTTAACATTGCTAGTGAATCATTACCCTAATTATTATTAATAAACACACTCGCAATTGCATAGTTGCACGTTGCGCCGAGCGCTGACGCTCTTGTTACATAACAATGACATGTACACTATAGCACAGTAATTACATTCGATATTATTACTGCCTGAAAGAACCGGTTCGATTCCCGTTTGAATAAGTAATACATTATATTACCATATAAATACGTGTTATAATTACTCGATACAAATAATAAAATGCACAAATTGACAATAATTATTTTAACCTAATTTATTCTACACATAGTCATTATTTGAACAACTAAGGGCGCTTACACATGGTTCAAATATAAAATATTTGTTATAAACTATAATACCTTATTGCTATGCCTAATATAATGTTTTTGTCCGCCTAGCCCTACGACCTGCGGTCTTGGGATCGGTCTATATATTTAATAGCCACTAGACGGAACATCTACGTAAACCTTACTGGCCGCTTGATCAATCTGCCGCTACGCGAAAATTTTGGTTCATTTTGACAGGGAATATCGATTACATCGGGAGTACCGGAATTACGGGAATGGTTTTGGTGACAATTGTTATCTGAAGTACTAACCTGTGTATCTGACAAGGGCCCGGAGACTTGACTATTTATTAAATACGCTGGCTTGAGCCTATCTATGGACACCTGACTTTGTCTTTTAGGCAATTGCACCGTAAAAACTTTATCGTTCCTTTGCAGCACTTCGTAAGGGCCCTCATAAGGTGGTACTAAAGGTTGTCGTACCGCGTCAGTTCTAATGAACACATGAGTACATGTCTTAAGGTCTGGATGAACAAACAGTGATTTTGAATTTGAGTGTATACTAAATACTTACCTTAGGTTGCAGTTGAGTTATTACGTGACGTAACTTCTCCATATAAGTATGCATACATGAATTGTTTACCTGTGTAGTTTCTGTATAGAACTCTCCCGGCGGCCGAATACCTTGCCCATATACTAACTGTGCTGCGCTAATACCGGTGTCGCTGCGGATCGCCGCTCGTAGTCTCAATAGCACGGTCGATAGTTATTCACTCCATGACGCCTGACTTAACCTGGCCATAAGAGCCGCCTTTAAGCTACGATGCCAGCGTTCGATCATTCCATTTCCTTGAGGGTGATATGGCGTAGTCCTACACTTCTTAATGCCTAACAACTTCATCAAAGAAATGAAAAGATCGCTTTCAAATTGGCAACCTTGATCGCTTGTTATCCTTTTGGGACTACCAAAGCGACAAATCCAGCCTTCATATAGCACCTTAGCGACCACCTCTGCTGTTATTGTTTGCACCAGAAAAGCTTCTGGCCACTTTGTAAACCTATCAATTACTGTTACGCAATATCTGTACCCCTCCTGAGTTGTTGGCAGTGGACCTACAATGTCTATGTGAATATGGTCGAATCTTTCACTAGACTGAAAAATTCCTACCTCTGAATTAGTATGTCGCGATACCTTTGCACGTTGACACCCAATGCATGCCCTTGCCCACTGTCCTGCATCCTTATTTACTCCTGGCCAAAAATACTTTTGTGTCACCAATTTACGTGACAGCCGTACCCCTGGATGACTCACATTATGTATCGAATCGAATACATATTTTCGAAACTGCTCTGGTATATACGGCCTTATATTCGATGTCGAAATATCACAATAAATTTTATTATTTGTATTAGGCACGTCGTATTGTTTAAGTTTAAAATTGTTGCAACTTGACGACCTAGATAAGAGTGACGTCAGTTGTGTATCAGATTCTTGCGCGTGGGCGAGTTCCTCGAAATCAAGTATCGTGGGACAACTTATTATTTCAATGCGTGATAATGTGTCTGCGACGATATTATTGCTACCTATTATATGTCGAATATCGGTAGTATATTCACTTATATAAGATAACTGCCTAATCCTGCGCGGAGTTTCTTTATCGCTACATGGTTTACTAAACGCGAATGTTAGTGGCTTGTGGTCGGTAAATATGGATAAAACACGGCCTTCTATTTGATTCCTAAAATATTGAACTGACATGTATATAGCTAAAAGTTCCCTGTCGTAGGTACTATATTTAACTTGAGCGTCAGATAGCTTTTTTGAATAAAAACCTAGAGGGGTCCACGAGCCACCGTTCCATTGTTGCAATACGGCTCCGATGCACGTGTCCGAGGCATCAGTCATGAGGCTTAGTGGTGCGTCGGGAAGTGGGTACGATAGAGTAACAGCTTCCGTGAGACTTACCTTACACAGTTCAAACGCCTTGATTGCCGCATCAGTCCATACGATTTCTGTTCTGTCTTTTTTCTTAGAGTTAATGAGATATTTGTTAAGTTCTGCCTGCTGTTTTACCGCATGTGGTATATGTAACCTGTAGAAATTAACCATACCCAAAAACCTTCGTAGGTGTTCTACTGTTTTAGGACGTGGAAAATCAGTGATAATTTTTACTTTATCATCGACTGGCCGTATTCCTTTCGACGAGACCTCATAACCCAAATATTCTATACATTCCTGCATAAATTCACATTTTGCGACATTTATGGTTAAGCCAAATTTTTCGAATCGTTCAATAAGTAAGTCTAAATGTTTCTTATTAATTTCTGCTGAGTCACTTGAAATGATGACGTCATCGATGTAACAGAATAGCTGGGACTTATAATTGTTGCTACCCGAGTTATCTGACGCGCAAATTTGTTCGATACCTTTTATCACAACATTATCCATAAACCTTTGGTAAGTTTGGGCGGCATTGCATAGCCCAAAGGTCATCCTGGGGAACTCAAATAAGCCAAATGGAGTAATAATTGCTGGTTTTTCGATATCTGGAGGATAAATCAAAATATTGTGAAATGCCCTGTTAACATCAATTTTGCTGAATACTGTCTTACCTGCCAAACCATGTGTGAAGTCTGTAATCCTCGGGATGGGATATCTACCTACTGGGGGGCCTGTAGTTTCTATATGGTGGTCAAAATTATGTTTGGGAGTCTCTTTAAAATTAAAAGGTTTGGTTACACTAGGATACTTAGATAATATATCAGAGCATGGGTTTTTACTGTCGAAAGTGCTTATAGCCAAATCGTTATGAGTGACCAAAGGTCCCATTACGTGAAGGTTTGTAACTTTGTCAATCAGTTTCTTTGCACTTATATCTACAATTAACCTATAGTGATTTAAAAAATCTGCGCCTATAATGGGTTGGTTTACATTAGCAATTACAAATGTCCATTTATAGGCTCTCCTTAAATTGAAGTTTAATTCTAGCGTTATAACACCAAAAGTTTGAATTTCCGACCCATTGGCGGCAAATAATTTATATGCTACATTATTACGTCTAAAACGTGAACTGACCTTAGTTAGACACAGGAACCACTGAGATATTAGCACCTGTATCAATTAAGAACCGCAACGCATTCTTACAATCGTAAATACAGAGACGATGATTTTCTATAGCGGCGATATTGTCTCTTGTCTCTTCAGAGCTCGCCTCAACTAGTTTCCCGGATGAGCTTTACGGGCAAAATTACATGGTTCTTCACATCTTCGAGCCTTGGGACCGAACCGGTAGTGGAAAAAACAAAGCCAGTCCGGGCTTTCTGGGGTTCTGGGAGCCGAATTTCCTCTGTTCTCTGACCTGCCTCTTGACCTTGATCTCCCTCTGAAAGCATTCTGCGGTTTTCTACGAACTTCTTCTCGCAGCGCTACTACTTCCATAACCAATTTACTCATTTGTATATGCAGTTCACTATTACTGGGCATGCGGGCTGTACTCGTAGATGCCACTTCTCCTGTTAGCGACCCATATTGAACACTTTCCATCACCTTATCAGCTATAGGTGAGAGGTTGTCGAGCTTTTGGTCTTGGCTCGCCGCTAACACTGCTCTAACTGCGGGGGGTAAACGGGATGTCCAAAGGTTCTGAACTGTCTCTTCGCTAGCCTGACAGTTTCGGGCATATTCCCGCATTTTCCTTAAAAGTTGGGAGGGTTTTTGTGAGCCCAAATCCAACTCACTCACCAACTTCTGGAACTGCCGCTCCGGTGATTCCTCATAAACTTCTAATAGCCTTGTTTTTAGAGCTACGTATTTTCCACTTTCTGGCGGCTTATATACTATATCCGATACTTGTTGCAGAGCGTCTCGTGTCAACTTCGACGTCACCAGTTGAAATTTGCAGTCGTCACCTTGTTTCTGGGGGCTTATCGTGGCCTCGAATTGCGCAAACCACAATCTAGGCGATTGCACCCAAAATTCGGGTATCCTTGTGGATATTGTTATCGTGGCCAGGTCTATTTCTTCGCTTTTAACTGTAGAGGTCGATGGCGGGTTGGCAGCCGCCATAAACGGACTTTGTACTGCGGGGTTCATCATCTTGTCAAATATAAGTAAGTATCAGTTCGAAACACGCACACAAGCACCACCTATTGTTCTATAGTTCCGTAAACGCGGGTCACCAGTTTAGGTGATGCTCGGGATATACAATAGAAACACACACGATACCAGTTATACTCATATATTGCAAGTAGGTAAATGTTACAAGAGTTGACCGTTCGGCACGGATCTCCGCGGGTGACTGACTGTCATGTACAACCTGTGTCCCTACATGAGCATTCTTGCGAATGTTACATATCAGAAAGACAATCGAGTGTAATTTAGCGAGCATTGTAACGAACGCTCTGGCGAGCATTCAAGTTAATGGACAGTAAATTTGCTTTGACCTTATTGCTGATTAGAGCGTTTGCTAAAAAGATCGTGAAAATGTTCGAAGCAATTTTCGGCTTTGTTCGTTGTTCAGTTTGACTAAACAAAAATTCGTTATGTTACAAGTGAATGCTCAGTGATACACCTGAGCATTCACTTAACATTAACGCGCCATTAACTTAATCATAAGGTAGTTACTCTCTATCTAGAAATCGATACCGATGCCGTTGATAATAGTATGTGGATCTATCATACAGACTTGTAGTACATTGTTGGACATAGGCTTCTCCTAATTTACGTCGAAAATAGCATGTCTAAAGGTGGGGCATACCCACTAAAATCACCGCGATGTCCCTACGGGTCCCGTGTAGTGGCGGGGTCACCCGATTCACGGATAGCATACTTCTCTGTGATCCCGCCCGGGATTGACCCGCCATTGGTGTTGGCGGGCCCCGACTCGTTATGACTTGGGAGGCGGCGCGGACACTACGTCGCCTCCTTGCCTTATGGCGGACGGGGAGCAGCCCCAGCGCTCGCCGTCTGAAGGCACTAAAACGGCCGCAGAGGATAGGGAGTTTGTAATAATCGTGCTAATAAGTGGTGGATCTAGGCATCTTTCTGAGAGACTTGACCCTGTGAAGGATGGTTTTATCACATTACCTGTTGAATACATTAAGAAAAAATACATTTGTAGAAGTTTGCTATTATTCATTCATTTATATATTCTTTTAATTAAAGATCGAACTTTCAATGTTCAAGTCACTTGGCCTCGAACGACCGTAACTTCTATAATAAATACATAATCTACTTTTGGCAACACCTTACTCATTTTCCATATTATCCCAATTTACAAGAAAACCCATCTATGCCGTATGTACGGGCGAGCGCAGCGTTATATCCAAACTTAGCTCGCATATCCTCTCTGATTAAGAGATTAAACCACTTTATGGATTCGCCCTCTCAACCCCCTTATACCCTGCGTCCGTCCGTTATTGGAGAATTGAATTTTTGTTACAGTTAAGTATAAGTAATTAGGTCCACGTGGATTTTAAAGGATTTCCCTTAGACTGCCGCGGGCAGCAGCGCCTAACAGTTTTATGGTAGCTAGATTACAGAGAATAAAATTGTTTTTTATTTGTTGGATTAAGAGATTTTTCAGTAGCTTATTTTCGCTCACGAAAATTCAATTGTGTGCTGCGAGTTTTATTACTATGCCTTTTATAGTCCATGCTAAGGCTTCGTGCTAAGTAACCTATAATGTTATAGGAGGCAGAGCCAAATGTTTGGCGAAATTTTATTTAGAAATGATGCAGTTGCAGTTGCTGTATCTTTAGGATTATGTAATTTTAGAGCAGGTTTTTGCATATTTTAAATTTATTATTAATTTAGAACACAAAGTAACACGTATTACATATAGAACTGCGCATACCTAAAAAAAGTGTCGTAAGGCAGCCAGTGCGTAATGTGTAGTGTAGAGGCAGCTAGTAGTTTAGTTTGATTTGTAGAGCTTACACCAGGCATTAGAATAAATACTGTGACACAGACTTTACACATATTAAATAACACCTGACGTTGGAACAACTATAAGTGGAACGAACAAATCATAACCCCGTGAGACCACGTAGTAGTTTAGAAGGTCGTATTGCCGCTTGACACTGCAACAGCAACACTTTGTGTGATTATCAAAATAATGTTTCGGTTGTACTTTGTGTCCTTGGATTCAATGTTGTCTTTTTATATAGAAATGGGAACAAACTATGCAAAGTGAAATTTGATAGTAAGAAGGTCTCTTAAACCATCCATAAAGCCACTATCATAGCACACATAATTTAGCTTAGTATTGGATATACTAATCGCTTGTAACTCAATATCTGAACGTTAGATAACGTCCACTACAGCGCGAACATTTCGCTTATAATGACGCCGAACTGCGATTAATAATTTATTTATTAGTAATTATCGTTGTAATATGCGTTAGCTGCAGCGATATTAGATGTCTAATGATTCGTATTATGTTGCTAAATAGTATCATGTGGATAGTGAACTGTTATCTTGTTCTGACCGACAAATTACACCAGTGGCATAGTTTTGCGTTTATGTCTATTTTTGATCATAAAGACCTGAGACTTTGCAGTACCAAATAATTAGGGGAGGCTTGTAATAATATGTAAAGCATAGAAAAGACAATTCATTCTAGCCTCTTGTCCTTACTGCAAAGCAACAGAAACGGACTTACGATTCAGAAGTATGTTGTAAAGAATCAATATTGGTGCAACATTTATTCTAATTAAAAATGTGCTAATTTTAATTGCATAATAGTAGGGAAATTGTGTTTTTCTTGTAGCCTTTCGAATAGAACAGGTCGTCATGAAATATACTAAAGCTTATAATTGCAAGATTGACCGTACGTAATAGGTCAGAAAAGTTAAGAAACACTTACACAGTTGGATGGGTGACCGCGTGTTGCTACCGTGCTTCAGAGGGCACGTAAAGCTGTCGATCTTGGTTCTTCTCTCAGTACAAAAACCGTTAGGCTGTCTGAAAATTTCGACATCATACTCGCACGAGGAACACAACTAAACGAATTCCAAGACTGATTTACTGTTCCATTTAAACAAATTCTAAGTGGATTCATGTTCTAAGCCATTCTATCAATACGTACCTTAGAACGTCAAACCAAAACACGTTAGCATCTGTACGACTTGAATTCAATTCCGTAACATATCGCTGTTTCGTTTCATAATGTTTGAACGTCCCATCTTGTATTCAGCGGGCGCGGCGCGTGACATATGACCAAAAGTACAAAATATACCGCGCGGAACGTGGAGACGATTCGTAACTGCGCTGTCATACAGATGTAAGCTCAGGTTTACTTACTGTAGGCAGTTGTCCACGCCTATTGCTTACACGACCTCATTTAGGAATTATTTGTACTTACTTGACGTCAACATTTACTTGTTAAACTGAATATTACGCTTCTTTAGATGAACTACAAAACTGCTTGTAGCCAACTACAAAAAGTGTCATAAGTTGGACTTTGGGTTAGGAATCTTGATACTGAGAAAAGGGAATCCTACTTTCAGAATATGACACAGAAGTGATTCTGAGTAACGTTATTGCAGAAATCGGTGCTCTTCTCAGAATGCAAAGGATCAGAGCGTCGATGGCATATCAATCAATTTTCTACAAATCTAAGGGCCCAGTATCAACATATTTTTCTTTACAAAGGTTACGGTGTGATTACTGAGAAGTAAACACAAAAATAAGTTTAGTATATGCTTTTAAATATCGGCTAATTCGAAATTAGTGTAATTACGGACCTACATATTTTTATCTATAAACAAATTTTATTATCTATATGAACAATAGTATACATAGTTTGCGATAGTTATATGTATTTTCAATCGGTTGTTAATGCAATACATTGTTTTCAAATAACAAAAGCTCGAGCACAAAGTCCATTCTCTGATGTAAGAAAACTCGATAATACCTAACAGAACAGACCGTTGGTAACTTGTAAGTGCAAACGCCGTAGTAGGTCGTACGGAGCAGAAGTTCCCAGGCGAACTTGATAAACTGTACCGATTGACTTAGAATATCTCCTGTAGAAAATTTCACAATGTCGTTTTCTTTGAAAAGAAAATATTTGCTACAAATTATACGAGATTTTGTTTTTCCATAGATCGATACTTCTTCTGTTGAAGACGACAAAAAATAGAATAGGTTTCATCATATTGCAAACATTACTACACTTTAATATCTTTGAGTTATCAAACCACAATGTACGAACGACGCGACGACAATGACGAAAAACAACGCACGCCTGCAAGCGATTGTTATTAATCAAACTTCAGTGAGAGCTCTTATGAGGTGGCAACAATGTAATGTACTTAACTATTTTCTTCCCTAACCACTTGTCAAACTACTCCACTCAAGCAGGACCAACTTAACTAAGTTATTGTTCATATCCCTTCTGCTCCCATCGTGGACACGTTACCCTCCGAAGGCACACTCGCTGTTGATCCCGGTTTCAATTAACAAGCGTGAAAGTTCACTTAATTAATGTTCTTGATTAAAACTTACTATCGTCCTCGCCTCGCCTTGCTCATGGACTTATCCCTCCCCTTGCCTACCCTCACCCCTCTCTACCCCGTCGGACATAACAACTCGGACTTGTCTCATAAAGTGCAAACTAAATACACTGTCGTTGTGAACTTGACGGATACTTGGTAAACGCTACAGGATCACTCGATATTCACACATGTGGGTTAATATGAGCTTTATGCGAATGTCGTAAGATGTGTATTCGATCGTTAAGTGCCTAGAACCCGGAGTGACCCGTGGTGCGAAGTTTGGATTAGTTGATAATGAAAACATTTGTTAGTTTTGAGATTTTGAATCCGAAATTGCAATTATCAGCATAAACAACTCACAATATGGATACGCGTGTGATATATTTACTCGAAGCAGTAAAATAAACAGAATATGCGGTTGCGGTTCCTTTAATTTCTCTGAATTTTATTTGCATATTTTGACACTTGAAATCAAGTATTTCTATTCAAATTCAAATTATTTATTTTGTGAACACAGGTCATTACAGGTGTTTTCAATATACATATGTCGATTGTACAGGCCATGTTCCGAAGTTAGGCATACAAAATTAGGTCAAATAAATTAAAAAAGAAATTAAAAAAAAAATGTCAATAAAAAGAGAAAAGTCACAACAGAATAAAATAAAAATACAGACTGTCAATCGATTTCATAACATAAAATAAATTAAGTAATAAAAACAATGTGAAAATAATAAAAATTGGTCATCCAGATACTCCTTAACTGAATAATATACTTTGTTATTTAGTAGCTTAAATAGTTTGTTTTTGTATTCATTAATATTCTTACTGTTTTTAATATGACAAGGTAGTTTATTATACAGCTTTGGTGCCATAGCATAGATACTTTTGTATGCGAAAGTAGTTCTGGTGAATAATGGTTTTAAGTTATCTGAGTGACGTTGACATTCTACATGTCCAAAATTCCCCTCACTTAACGTACTTTTGAGTTGTATGTGGATTCATAGGCGCTGCGCATCTGTTTTTATTAAACGCTTTTCTTAAGCTTGTTTAATTATTTTCTTTGTTTGGGTCAAATTTAGTGATTGACATTTTACCCCCTTCCTGATGACAAAATATTGATCTGATATTTGGTGTACACTCGTAATCTTGATGACAATACAACGTAATAATTATATTCTATTACTTCACAACAACCTCAATATGGGTATCAAATGAAAGGGCTTGATTGGTAGAATAGAGCTCACTATGAAAAATTCAAGATGGCCGCCGATACAAAATGGTGGTTTACATATTTTCCACAAATACCTCAATATGGGTATCAAATGAATGGTTTGATTGGTAGAATATGGCTCATTATGAAAATTCCAAGATGGCTGCCGCTACAAAATGGCGAATTACATATTTTTCACAAATACCTCAATATGGATATCGAATGAATGGGCTTGATTAGTAGAATAGGGCTCACTATGAACTAACAACAAAACTAAAAACTAGAAAATAACATACATACATACATAGACTCACACCTGTTTCCCCGAAAGGGTAGGCAGAGGCATATTAAACGCCCACTTTTCGTTAGTATTTTGATCCCACGTAATAGGTGGCGAGCCTATTGCCGCTTATCGGGATATTTTGTTTGCCAGAGCCTCGTCCGTTGATCGGCAGGTGCACCACTTGCTGGTGAGGTTGGCTTGGGACCCTAAGTTCTTGGTGGGAACCAAACCAGAGTTAACATTATGACAGAAATTTCACATGCCCAACGATTTTATATTTGTCTGATCAATACCCCAGATTGATGAGAAAATTGGTGCGATCTGGTTGCTAGGACTTAACGATTTATTTTTTAGCTTTTAGTACATAACCTAACTACATTTTTTTTTATTGTAATAAAACCGTTTAACATGCAAATGTTTTTATTTTATTTTTTAAATAAGTCTGTAGAGGTAAGATTTTCATTTAATTTATATGAAACCGTTTTAATACTTCAAGGGATGAAGTTCATACTTTGTTTATTGGATCCGAAATGACGTATATAAACACAAAAACATTTATTTTGGAAATTCTTCCCCTAAGAGGGTAGAAAAGATAGTACGAGTTTGTGTAGAACCTTTTATTTTTCAATCGAATCGCTTTCATCTTCTGTATATATAAAATCCTTGCGTTACTTACTGACAGACACGCTACAGCCGAAGCTACTAAGCGCAAGTAGATGAAATTTGGCATGTACCTAACATACGTGCCAAATTTCTGCCTAGCCTTGAGGTGTGTAGGGGCGCACTAATAGAGGATGTTTGGCAATTCCTCCCCTAAGAGGGTTAATCAGGTTGTCAAAATTTGTATGAAACTTTTTATCCCTTCAATAGATTAACTTTAAACTTTGTATATTAGTTCCTCAAAAGAAGTTAGTGAACACTAAGAAAGTCTTTTTGGAAATTCTTACCCTATGTGGATGAAAAGGAGAGTCAGAATGTATATGAAACCCTTTTAATACTTCAAGGGATTATGTTCATACTTTGTTCATACATACATACATACATACATAGACTCACGCCTGTTTCCCCGAAGGGGTAGGCAGAGGCATAATAAACGCCCACTTTTCGCCAGTGTTTTGATCCCACGTAAGGGCGGTTTCAGATTAGCGTATTTTTCTGCGCGTATACGGTCGTTTCTGCATACGCGCTTACACGCGCGCTATAATACGCGCTTCAAAAAACCAGACTCACGTAAACGGGCGTGTTCGCTCGAAACGGTAGTGACGTCTTGTCAGTGTCAACATGGATTCTGACGGTTGGTAGTTATACGAGCTTAGAGGCGTGTCAACGCTCGTACGAGTTGCGCGTGTGCCAAAAGGCGCGCCTATACGCGCCTACACGCGCTTCTAAAAACGAGCTTATACGCGCGTATAAAACGCTAATCTGAAACCGCTGTAATAGGTGGCGAGCCTATTGCCGCTTATCGGGATATTTTGTTTGCCAGAGCCTCGTCCGTTGATCGGCAGGTGCACAACTTGCAGGTGAGATTGGCTTGGGACCCTAAGTTCTTGGTGGGAACCCTATGCACCTTACTTTGTTTATTTGATCAGCAAATGACGAAAGTAAACACAAAAACATTTATTTTGTAAATTATTCCCCTAAGAGGGTAGAAAAGATAGTACTAGTTTGTGTAGAACCTTTTATTTATCAATCGAATCGCTTTCATGTGTATATATAAAATCCTTGCGTTATTCACTGACTGACAGACACGCTACAGCCGAAACTACTGAGCGCAAGTAGGTGAAAATGTTTTTTATCGAAGTAAAATTTACGCTTATGAAGCAGTGGGTAAAAGCTAGTTTTAAGATAATCCTCTAAAGAATTGCAAACTAATTTAATCCTCGAGTTAATTTCAGAGAACTGTTCAGTTGTAGTAACTTTGACTCCACCTCAAGTCTCAAAGTAGCGCTGATCCGAATTCAAATGCTTTATTGCTCTTCATATGTATGTTGTAAAGAAGTTAGATTAAGACCAAGTATGTACCCTGTCGCGCACATCAAAATTAGAAGAAGAAGTAAAAGGAGAAATCCAATCTAATTTGCACCACCTGGTGAACAAATCATAAGAACATTTTGCCAGAATTAGCAGATACCTGAATTTCGGGTAAAATTCAAGTTATAACATACGAATAGGTCTCCGTCTCCTTAGTTGTAGTTTGGAGTAAATCAAATTGTTTGACCTAATTCCTGCGATTCTTGTGTCAATAGCTTGTATTTACTTTTAGGATTCATGTCCGAATTGAGAATCGGATCGATTTTGTGATTTGTGGTATTTGATGGTTGAAGATTGTTGTCGCCTTGCATTTATAAGTATATTTAGTCTTTTGACAGGGTAAGAACAATATAAACTAACCGCTGGTGGTACTATGGTCTTAATTTCAAACCGAATCCAATAGCATTGCTTGTACTGTAATTTGAACCCGTATCCCTACGACTGTTTGTAACCATACGCACAAACTGCACCAATGGGATCTACGGCTACGGTAGTTCTAGGTTTGCCTAAATTTACAATGTGTGACGCGGTTGTAGGCGTGTATTGAACAGTTCTGTGCGACAAATGACATACAAATGTGGAGTCACGTTGCTCTTGTCAACGAACGGTAATGAATGTGCTAAGTGTTACGTGCGTAGCAAGAATTGGCTACACAACGTAGTAGTTATCCAAATATCGGCTACGTTCCGAGGTTTAAGAATATTTTTTTTGCCACTCTAGACACGTGACATAACTTAGAGTTTTTAAATTTGTACGCAAACCGTATGGCTTTTAGAAACTACATTTAAAACGTCATTCACGTGAATTTTACTTCACATTTTCTTTTACCGACAAGATCGTATATTTCCAGAGATTAAAACAAAAGATCTTGTAAAATTGTTGTAATATGTTATCCTTCACTGTCAAGACCCTTTGCGTTGGCACTCGAGGGTCAGGGGCCTCGCGGAACCCTTGTAAACTTGTCCAGCAGCTACTCGTCTACGCTTATACATCACGTTTAGCGCTGCGGAAATAAACCTGTCAATTTGATGACGATACCCTTCCCTATGACGTCACTGGCGAGAGGCAAGCGCGTGTAAATCGAGCCATCCGCGTAATGCTTACTTGGTGTTATGCAAAAGTTGGCACCTACTATTGTATTATATATGTCGAATGAAACTCGCACTTGCGAAAAAAGCGGTCGACCAGCGTGTGAGATGTAGATTTTCACATGAGATCTGGGGACTTATTCACTATGACCACTCAAATACCATGTTCAAGACGGGTGTCGTCGTAACATGCACTAGACGTAAACGTGATTCAGTGACGTGACGTACCACGACAATCAAAATATTGTATTCAGTACGCCATACGATAGCTTGTCTATGCATCGTTATCAATTTCACAACATTCGTTCATAAATCTTAATACTGACTTTGCCGGCTCAGTTTCGATTTTATAAATATTATTTTACTAACTTGTAATTTTCACTATAAACTACAGTACAAATAAAAAAGGTTAATAAAACTTAAATTATATTATTTTAGTTCAATTTCGCCAGGAACAATCTCAAAATAATAAAATGATCTTAAAAGTTTATTTCATCTTTTGTACTTAAGTCAATTTTTGAACTATAACATATAAGACAGTTGCATTCGCGCAATATAAAAAAAATATAAGTGCGGTTAGTGCGACAAATAGTCCACTTCAAACAGAAGCTGATAAATTATAATTGATTTATTATTTATCCGAAGACGAGGCGCCAGCGACAGGCGTAAATTTTCATTAAATATAATATTTAATTAAACAGCTTTGACACGGACACTGGTAAATAAAAAAGCAAGTAAACTCAGTATATAACCATTACAAACACACTGAAAATAATATAAAACAAATAAACTTAGTACTTATTTAACCTCTACCATTTTACAATAAATGCGTTACGTGAGCTCTTAGCTCACGATATTTTGACAACTAAAAACACTTCCGAAACGTGCGCCCAAAGAGATTGGATATTATTCTTCTGTGCGTGCTCCCAAGGAGCATATATACTTGCTCCTTGCGTGCGCCACCGTGATTGTCAAACTTGAAATTGGCATAATGAATACCGTTTAACCACATGAGTAGATAAACGGTTATTTACTCATGTGGTTTAACTACTGAATTCAATATTCTTTCTTTTATAGATAGATCTGTATACTTTAGATTCGTTTTTGACAGTTTTTGACATAAGCTCCATTCAAAGTATATCAAACACGAATCTAAAATCTACAGATCTACCTATAGTTCGAATATTGAAAATGGCCGTAAGCCAATACCGTGCCGACGTGGTTATCTAGCACGTTAAAACACGATAAGACTTCAAAATTGTCGTAGTGAATAGCGGCTAGATATGTTATCCTGATCAGATAAGTTAAATTTTTCGCTTGCAGCTTTTGGTTCTTTATTTCAAAATTATGTGATATTGAGACGCATTTATTAGAGTAAGTACACCGTGCTCTAAGATAGCTTGATGCATGCAAAATTATAAAGTAAATGTCAAAGTCAAAGTCAAAATCCTTTATTCATTTGGGTCACAATGTAACGCTTAGATTTTTTAATTTTTTATTAGAGACTAAGTGCGTCAAGCACTTAGTCTCAAACTCGTGTTACTTTTTTTATACAACTTATTAATCTAGAATTATCGAATCATATCGACCCAAAGAGTTTTAAACAAAATGCCTATCGTCAATTTATCTACGGTATTCTAACTTAGAACCCTAAGATCAACAGTTTCCAAAGAGCTCAAACTCTACTAACTAAACAAAGAGCAGCTACCGTTGTCAGCAATTTTCAACAATAAATGAAAATGTTTAATATTTAGTTTTCTCAGCAGTGAGTGCTAAATTGGTACGAAACTTGCTCATATTAAACATAATCAGTTAATTTCAGATCATTCATTACAAGATCCATATATTGTTAGCATAAATCTTAACCTAGGGTTAGTAAAAGACATTCTTATATAAAAATTGAAACGACTGGGGCATGGGGCTGTCCCATCTATCACACAATACACTCAGGATGCTGTGGGAGTTAGCACGTATTCTACCTAGAATTGAAGCGCACCGTTTCCGTATAATTGCATGGAAACCATCAACTCTGGCCTCGGTGAACATCCCGGAAGCGCTACAATAGCGTGGTAGACCCAACAGCATCCTGAATAGATTGTTATACTGGACACGCAGGGCGTTGTATGCCCTCAGCGTATACCTGACCCACAGGCTGCACATGTAAAAAGACTGGCAGTATGCTCTGAAAAGGATTATTTTGACTTGCGTCGTACAACGTGCAAATCTGCGGATCAGCATATTACCTCGGACAGCCATCGCCCTGCGTTCCCTTTCGATGTCCAGGTCATCATTCAGGTCATGCGTGACCCAGTGGCTCAGGTACTTAAACTTTGTTACTCTGGTTATCAGAGTATTATTTATGGTGACATCTGGCACGTTAGTGTAACATTTGGTGCCTGCCTTGAACACCAGTAATTCGCATTTTTTCACATTGTACCTGAGTCCCTGAGTGACCGCGTAGTCTTCACACATCTTAACAAGGCGCCTGAGTGCGCTTATTGATGGACTCAGCAGCACCATGTCGTCAGCGTAGCTTATATTGTTAACACAAACGCCGTCGATGTGACAGCTTATACGGGTGCTGCTGAGTTAAACAATCAGCTGATTAATGTAAAGGTTAAAGAGACGAGGTGAGGTAATACGCCCCTATCTCACTCCGCACTTCAATCCATACACATCGGACAGAGTTCCACCCCACCTGACATAGTACGTCTGATTCTCGTACCAAAACTTAAATAAAGAAATAACAGCACAGTCAACGCTGCTTTCTTTCCGCAGTTTTTCCCACAAGATATCATATGACACCAGGTCAAATGCCCTCGATAAATCCAGAAAACATGCGTTGACCGGTGTTTTCCTATCAGCATAATACTGAACAGTCTGCTTGAGACACATGATAGCCGTCTCCGTCGATAGTCCAGGTCTGAAACCAAATTGGGCATCGTGAAGATTTATACGACTCGCCATATGTGTGTCAAGCAGACAGTCCAGTACTTTAGCTGTAACAGTCGCCAAGGAAATAGGCCTATAGTATGCGGGATCTGTAACATCACCCGTTCTATTTTTTACTATTGGCACCACTATGGTCTTCACAAGCTTATCTGGCAAGTACGAGTGACTTAGACATAACGAATAAAATGTTAAAAACATAGCTGTTGCCGGCATTTATACTAAGAAATAAAAATAATATGAGGTTCCTTGAAAACATGATCCAGAATAAGTGTAGTTGAGCTGATAGATACTAGCTAGCTAGATCTTGGAATAATAAAGCTTTACCGGTGTCCAAGAATAGACGGTTTTTAAATTTTACTTTTAAATAAGACTCAAGTTTGTCTGCCAGGAATAAAATACTTTAAGACGAATTTCTGTAAATAACATAAGGGCAGATAAAAAGCAGTATTAATAAGTGCGGGTTTGGCAGCTCTAAACCCGTAGTTCATGAGGGTGGTAGGAACGGAGTTCACATCAGTCCATACGCAACCACGATCCACTGATCGTGAAGCAAGAATGCACTCATTCTTCCATGAATGCACTGATCGTGAAACCTGAGTGGTGAAAGCACACAAAATTTGTACAGGCCAAGCGAAGTTAGTATGCACACCATACAATGTATGTATGTATAGACTCACGCCTGTATCCCCGAAGGGGTAGGCAGATGTGTAATATTACACCCACATTTCGCCATGAATATTTTCTCCATACAATCGTGGTCAATCGCAGTTATAAACGTTGAAACTCGCTCTATCCTCGCGCACATTGAGACATTAGACGGTGCTGACTCGAGATGATATCGCTTAAAACCACATACATCAGAGGAAGGGATTTAAAATGACAGTATCCCAAGTCGTTACAGTACCTCTCCTATCTACAAGATTGCGACCCATATTTCTACGTCGATATTTACAATTGCTTCTATAGCTTTGTGGTTACGAGTGTCTTCCGTTCTTTGGTGAGTACTTTAGGTTTATAGAAATTTTAACTGAACTTTGAAGTGAACTCGAGTGAGAAAATCAATTCTGTTTGGTGAGCAAACTATGACTAAATTCTTTGCTTATATGCTTGAGGTGCTGTTATGAGGATAGGTTGTACGAAGATTTAGTAAAGAATAAGGATTCTTAACTAAATCTAGCTGGTAATGAAGCAAATAAGCTAAGGAGCTTATTTGCTTCAGTACCAACGAAATGTATTTTAGAATTTTATTGCCTTCATAATTTCACTCTCTACCTCTCTCTAATACTAGGCAAAACTGGCGAAATATTATGTTTGCATAGAAATATAATATTATACTGCTGACCCGCCTCATTCAGTTAATAATACCGTGTATATATTAACATATAGTGTGCATAACTCAGGTTGTCTGAAATATAATATTCAGCTGTCAAAACCAAGTCTCGATTTCAATTTTAGTTCACTAAACAAACATTTCATTTCATTTTATAATATTTAAAGCAAAGAATAGGTACGTATACAAGGCCGTTAGTTGACACGGATTTGAACTTAACATTAAGGAAAATCATTATAATTATTATGATAATTTACTTGTATTTATATTACTAAGTAAATATCCTTGTAAAACGTTATCAGTTACTTGCAAATCTATATAAATAACTGGAACTGTACCAAATTATGTTATATCTGAGAACGCTAAAATAATATCACGAGTTGCCATAACAATCATTAGGTACTTTAACTCGTTCATAATGCATTATTTATCGTAGTTGGTCATCATTTTGGAAATCGATAGCGATATGGATGACGATATTATGTGGAGCTATATACACACTAAACATAGGATGGAGACTGGTAATACATACATACATAGACTCACACCTGTTTCCCGGAGGGGTAGGCAGAGACTACGGAACGCCATTTGCAACGATCCTGACAAACCTCTCTTGCTTAATTCTCTCCCATCAAGTTTCTCATGCATGCTCTTCTGTTTAGGGTACTTCTGACCTGTCCTTTTTTTAGGATGTCTCCAATCTGGTCAGAGAACGTCCGCCTAGGTCTTCCCCTTCGTCCTGTCCCATTCACTCTTGCCTTATATATCTTCATTGTCAGTCTTTCGTCATCCATCCTCTCCATATGCCCAAAGCTTCTTAACATGCCTTTCTCGATGCTTGTCACTACATCTTGAGTCTGGTAATATGCGTCACAAATAGCATTAAGAGGCAAGTAAATCCTTGGGCTGCTATACCACGCTGTCCAGACGAGTTTGTGTAGGGTTCTCTGTCTCTTCTCAAAGATACTATTTACTTCGTTTATTCTTCTTAGTCGCCTGTTACGACACCCACGGAATGAAATGGGGTAGTGGCACTTTGGCGAAAAAAACATTGGCGGATCTAGAAAAATATTTTTAGGGGCTTGAAGCTGATGAAGCATGTTTTCATAAAGGGAAACACTGCTTATTAAATATGACGTCTTTGGTCGACAGACAAATATCGTTCAAGTCTGCTATTCTTTTTTCTAAAGATCGAATCTCCAATGTTTATGTCACTTGGTCTCTACTTAACTTCTATAATAAATACATAATCTTCTTTTGGCAACACGTTACACATTTTCCACATTATCCCAGTTTACAAGAAAACCCATCTATGCCGTATTTACGGGCGAGCGCAGCGTTATATCCAAACTTAGCTCGCATATCCTCTCTGATTAAGAGATTAAACCAATTTATGGATTCGCCCTCTCTACCCCCTTATACTCCGCGTCCGTTCGTTATTGGAGAATTTAATTTTTTTTCATTTCACACTTAAGTATAGGAAATTAGGTCCACGCAGATTTTAAAGGATTTCCCTTAGACTGCCGCGGGCAGCAGCGCCTAACTGTTTTATCGTAGCTAGATTACAGAGAATAAAATTGTTTTTTATTTGTCGGATTAAGAGATTTTTCAATGGCTTATTTTCGCTCACGAAAATTCAATTGTGTGCTGCGAGTTTTATTACTATGCCTTTTATAGTCCATGCTAAGGCTTCGTGCTAAGTAACCTATAATGTTATAGGTGGCAGAGCCAAATGTTTAGCGAAAGTTATTTAGAATTTTGATTGTGATGCAGTTGCAGTTGCTGTATGTTTCAGGATTATAACGATTTTAACGCAGGTATTTGCATATTTTATATTTTTTATTAATTTAGAACATTAAGTAACACGTATTACATAAGGCATGTCAGCGGCACAAGTAGCTACCTACGAATATGATTACGTTTCTTCACTACATAGTATAAAACAAAGTCTGTCTTCTGTCTGTCTGTCTCTATGTATGCTTAAATCTTAAAAACTGCGCAATGGATTTTAATGCTGTTTATTTAATAGATTAAATGATTCAAGAGGAAGGTTTATATGTATAAATGCCGTGGGCGAATATTACGGTTATCGTTGTCTATCGGCTGCCAGAGCGGTAAAGGTGAGGGCGTCTATTGTCTGGCCCGCATGGGATTAGCTGCGATGCCAGCTGGTATTTACGTTTGATTTTTGTAGGCTACTTCTCCCATTAGAATAAGTACTGTGACAACCATGAGTTGGAACAACCATGAGTTTTGTACGGTAGTAGAGCCTTGCTGATTTCAGCATGAATGGCCCGGCTCAACCGGGGAAGTCCTCACAGAAAAACGACGTAAAGTAACAGTACCTAAATTGTTGCGTTTCGTTCGGTGAGTGAGAGTGCCGAAGACCCTATCCCCTATTCCTTCTCCCTTATCCCACTCTTCATCCTATCCCTTTTCCCAATCCCACAGGGCGGCAACGCACTTGTGACTCCTGCGGTGTTGCTTGTGTCCATGGGCGGCGGTAATTGCTTCCCATCAGGCGATCCATCTGCTCGTTTGCTGCCTACTACTATAAAAAAAAAGAGTGGACCGAACAAATCATAGTCCCGTGAGACACGGATGAGTTGTGGTTTAAAAGTCGCATTCCCGTTTGACACTGCGCCGAATGTTATGGGTTCTATCCGTACACGAACAACACATTGTGTAATTCACAAAATGTTATTTCGTTTGTACATGTTTTGTGTCTTTTGATTCAATGTTGTTAAAGACACAGGATCATTTCTAATGCGAGCGTTGTTTTTTCATAAAAAAGGAGGAACAACCGCGGCACTGTAAAAATTACCGAGACTACCGCTTAAACCATCCATATAGCACTATCATAGCACAAATAATTTAGGTTAGTATTGGATATACTAATCGCTTGAAACACAATATCTGAACGTTAGATAACGTCCACTACAGCGCGAACATTTCGCTTATAATGACGCCGAACTGCGATTAATAATTTATTTATTAGTAATTACCGTTGTAATATGCGTTAGCTGCAGCGATATTAGATGTCTAATGATATGTATTATGTTGCTAAATAATATCATGTGGATAGTGAACTGTTATCTTGTTCTGACCGACGAATTACACCAGTGGCTTAGTTTTGCGTTTATGTATATTTTTTATCATAAAAACCTGAGACTTTGGAGTGCGAAATAATTAGGGATGGCTTGTAATAATATGTAGAGCATAGAAAAGACAAATCATTCTAACCTCTTGTCCATATTGCAAAGCAACAGAAACGGACTTACGCTTTGTGATTCTGTAAGACTTCATTTTAAATTCCGAATCTGAATCCTCTGTGAGTTTCGAAAAACTCGGTTGATAATTCGAATCTACACTACCGCTACTCTTGCGAACGTGTTTGCGAGTTAAACTAAAGTGACCTCGAGATTTTGACAGATAAAATATGAGATGTCGTAAAAAGTGGCATTCTATAAGGAATTACCTTATAGAATCCCCCGTCAGTTCGACGCTCACTTCGCACTCAAAATCAAGGTCATTTTGAACCTTATGCGAAGTGAGAGCGAATAGCGACGTGACATGCGAGTTGCTGTTTGAATTTTACAGAAACGAAGTGCAGAAGTAGGTAGGTAGGTTGTAAAGAATCAAAATTGGTGCATCATTGATTCTAATTAAAAAGTGTGCTAATTTTAATTGCATAATAGTAGGTAAATTGTGTTTTTCTTGTAGCCTATCGAATCGAACAGGTCGTCATAAACTGTACTAAAGCTTGTAATTGCAAGATTGACGTTCGTAATAGGTCAAAAACACTTACACTGTTGGATGGGTGAAAGCTGTCGATCTCGGTTCTTCTCTTACTACAAAAAGTTAGGCTGTCTGAAAATTTCGACGTCATAGTCACAAACTCGCACGAGAAACAAAATTAAACGAATTCCAAGATTGATTTACCGTTCAATTTAAACAAATTCTAAGTGGATTCATGTTCTAAGCCATTCTATCAATACGTACCTTAGTACGTCTAACCAAAGCTCGTTAGCATCTGTACGACTTGAATTCAATTCCGTAACATATCGCTGTTTCGTTTCATAATGTTTGAACGTCCTATCTTGTATTCAGCGGGCGCGGCGCGTGACATATGACCAAAAGTACTAAATATACCCCGCCGAACGTGGAGACGATTCGTAACTGCGCTGTCATACAGATATAAGCTCAGGTTTACTTACTGTAGGCGGTTGTCCATGCCTATTGCTTACACGACCTCATTTAGGAATTATTTGTACTTACTTGACGTCAACATTGACTCGTTAAACTGAATATTACGCTTCTTTCGAGGAACCTAGTGTGCCAATTAGTAGAGTTGTTAATTTTGTTCGTGTTATCAAGTACAACAAGTGTCATAAGTTGGACTTTGGGTTAGGAATCTTGATACTGAGAAAAGGGAATCCTACTTTCAGAATATGACACAGAAGTGATTCTGAGTAACGTTATTGCAGAAATCGGTGCTCTTCTCAGAATGCAAAGGATCAGAACGTCGATGGCATATCAATCAATTTCCTACAATTCTAAGGGTCCAGTATCAACATATTTTTCTTTACAAATGTTACGGTGCGATTACTGAGAAGTAAACACAAAAATAAGTTTATATTTTTTTATATTTGTATATAGAGGTGTAACATTACACCCACATTTCGCGCATGAATTTTTAGGTCACACGTAATAGGGGGCGAGCCTAATAATTCGGAAAAACCCAGTAACACTTTTGACCTCCGATCAGCAGTCGCATACTCTATCCATTGGGACACGAAGGCAGTCAAAGAAAAATTATATATGCTTTTAAATATCGGCTGATTAGAAATTAGTGTAATTACGGACCTAAATTATATCTATAAACAAATTATCTTTATGAACAATAGTATACATAGTTTGCGATAGTTATATGTATTTTCAATCGGTTGCTAATGCAATACTATTTCTATTGCAGCCTTTTGTTGTTCGTCTTCGAACATAGGCCTCCTCTCCAATCTTCCATTTTCTCCTGTCTCTTGCCACTTGCATCCAGTTAGTACCGGCTTGCTGCCGGATGTCGTCAGTCCATCTCTTAGGCGGCCTTCCTCTGCCCCGACTATTAGCGCGGGGTCTCCACTCAAGGGTTCTCCTGACCCAACGGTCATGGCTCATTCTGGCAATATGCCCCGCCCATCTCGACCACGTCCCTGACTCCTGTGGTTCTCCTGATCCACTCTTTGTCTTGTGATCCATCAGTGAGACTCCGAGCATTAACCTCTCCATTGCACGCTGCGCGACTCGAAGCTTTTCAGCAGACCTCTCTGTCAGGGTCGCGGTTTCCATACCGTAAGTGAAGACGGGCAGAATGCACTGATTAAACACCATGGTCTTCAGGTGTTGAGCAATTTTCTTAGAGCGAAGGATGTTGGCGTTCGACCCAAATGCTGCCCATGCCTGCCCGACACGCCGACCCACTTCCGCAACTTGATCTTCAAGACCTAGAGTAATTTTGTGTCCTAGGTAAATATAATGATCTACTATGTCTACAGGTAGTTGATGATTTTCCACGCCTGGGATATTTGTCATGATCTTGGTTTTTGATTTATTCACTTTTAGTCCGACCCTCGCTGATTCACATTGCAGTTGGTCAATCATAGTAATCATCTCCTCGATGTTGTCAGAAATAAGCACGATGTTGTCCGCAAATCTGAGGTTGCTTAGCCTTTCTCCGTCGATCAATATCCCTTTACCAGCCCAGTCAAGTGTCTTGAAGATGTTCTCCAGGTTAAACAGCTTCGGCGATATTGTGTCTCCTTGACGCACCCCTCACTCTAGTCTAAAGGAATTTGTGAGCTTATGGAGGTTTATGCAATACATTGTTTTCAAATAACAAAAGCTCGATCACAGAGTCCATTCTCTGATGCAAGAAAACTCGATAATACATACCTAACGGAATAGACCGTTGGTAACTTGTAAGTGCAAACGCCGCTGTAGATCGTACGGAGCCGAAGTTCCCAAGCGAACATTACTACACTGTGATATCTTTGAGTTATCAAACCACAATCAACGCACGCCTGCAAGCGATTGTTATTAATCAAACTTCAGTGAGAGCTCTTATGAGGTGGGGTGTTTCGTCGTTTCGCACCACGAGTGGTTCGGACCGCGGTGTGAAACGCAGAAGAGCTCTTAAGAATGGGCTGTTTCGCACCACGGCGGTCCTTGGAGTGCCGAGTGGTGTGAATCGACCAATAGCTCTTAGGAATGGGGCGATTCGAACCACTATGTTTAGGTACAAGCTAATTTCGAGTATTGTCAAGTAGAAAAGTGTTTCATGAAAATAAAACAGTTACGACTTGATATTTTGTTATCATATTATCATCATATCATTACAATATCACAATCAAATACTAAAATTAAGTAAAAGTGGTTGAATTTAAATCACAGTTTGATTAGTAATTGAAAACTAGTTTAAATCACAGTTGAAGCATTAGGTACACATTCTGACTTAAAACTAACTGATTGAAGTTTCGATGGCGTACCTACATAACAAAACTTTACTTACAAATAATAATTAAGTATTTACTACTGATTATAATAACAGTTCAAAACATCATACGTAGTTTTTTAAATTAACAGTTTGATGGCACATGACAAAATGCACTAGTAATTATTAAAAATCACAGACTTCGAAACTTGTTTCATTTATCTTATTTATCTTATTTATCATTTATACATTTTATTGTCTAGACTACACTAACGAACCATCTAACTTCGACACACCTTACATGTTATCACGCCCATCAAGGGTAAATAAACTTTATGCACGTCGTGTCAACCTACCATCAGGTGTTTACCTAGCATTTAAAATTACATTTGTCTAGGTTAAGCCTATCTTGTGTTTTATCAGTTGGTTGACGTAAAAATTAAATTAAATAAAAATAAAATAATGTTTGGTACTAGCATAAAGTCTAAACGAAAATAGCCTTTTCATAGGTAACCTCCAAATATTTTAATTGTGTTTTATTTTTGACTAGAGGACGCCAGCAGCTACGCCTGCATTTTTTTTTAAATTAACCCGTTTTGGCTGATCCCGTGGGAATTTCGAGAAATTCCTTCTTAGTGCACCCCTACGGTCCCCAAGGAACATACATGCCAAATTTCAGATTCCTGCGCCTAATAGTGTCGGCTGTAGCGTGTCTGTCAGACAGTCAGTAACGCAAGGATTTTATATATTAAGATTGGGCTTTGACCTCCACCAAGCCATAGATAATGTCACACGAGAAGACTGGGCCAAATGTGTGGCATGCCGAAGAACTTCAAAACAAAGACTTACAAAAAGCTCTAATTAGAAATCACGTGCCACTTATAATAAATTTGCCAGAAGACGAAGACTCTGATGATGAAGACTCCGATGAAGGTTAATTTTATTTTCTTAATAATTATATCATTTAAATATTTTTGTAATATTAACGGCTCATTTAAGGGACACAATATGATCTACTTTGTTTCTTGTAGTAAACTTTCTTTCTCTGTGTATGTAAATACTGTATACAATTTTTAAATATAGTTTAATATCAAATATTGTAAATATTTTTAATTTTGTGAACAAGATACGCTAGTAAACGTTACTTATCGATAATATTTTTATTGTTATGCCCTTCACTAGACAGCTCCATAAGACCCATAAGTGCAAGCGAGATAGATATAGAGAAATGATTTATGGCACTAAGACTCAGATGAACCAATCACAAGCGTATATTAGCACTCTATCTTTTTCTATTGTTTATTGCCACCACATGGACCAACTGGTCCGGGTGGTGATGGGTTAAGAATACGGAATGTCACCACCCCATATCATCCCATGGGTTTCGTGAGAGCCGACATTTCGAGGGAGCATATTATGCAGAGAACAGCACTGTAAGAGAAGGAAAACTTGATACAAACCCTATACCAACCCGTTTGGCCAGCGTGGCCTAGGAGAGGCCTAGTTTAGCAGAGGACTGTTAAAGGCTAATGATGTGTATTGCCAGTCAGACTGGGTATTACTAAGGGATGATTTGTAACGAGACCGACACTTTGTATATTTTTTACACATATTTTGGTCAGGTGACCAACATTAAAATACATCATTAAGCATAGTAAAAATAAGAGTTGTAAATAGGTACCAAAAGTATTACGTAGAGTAGGCGACAAGCCATGTGTAACAAATGCGTTCAAAACAACATTTATTTTATTTTCGCTATTTTATTTTGTGCCTGGCTGTACTTTAAGCATTATTACTGAGAAAACTTTTTGTTCCATTCGCGGTTCGTATAAACCCATTCAAATTCTTCTATGGTCGATTCACACCGCGGTCCGAAACAGCCTATTCCTAAGAGCTGTTCGGCGTTTCACACCGCGGTCCGAACTACTCGTGGTGCGAAACAACGAAACACCCATGAGGTGCCAACAATCTAATGTGCTTAACTATTTTCTTCCCTTGAGTGGAGTAGTTTGACAAGTGGTTAGACCACTTGTCAAACTACTCCACTCAAGCAGGACCAACTTAACTAAGTTATTGTTCATATCCCTTCTGCTCTCATCGTGGACACGTTACCCTCCGAAGGCACACTCGCTGTTGATCCCGGTTTCAATTAACAAGCGTGAAAGTTCACTTAATTAATGTTCTTGATTAAAACTTACTATCGCCCTCGCCTCGCCTTGCCCATGGACTTATTCCTCCCCTCGCCTGCCCTCACCCCTGTCTACCCCGTCGGACATAACAACTCCGACTTGTCTCATAAAGTGCGAACTAAATACACTGTCGTTGTGAACTTGACGGATACTTGGTAAACGCTGCAGGATCACTCGATATTCACACATGCGACTGAATATGAGCTTTATGTGAATGTAGTTAGATTTATATTCGATTGATTAAGGCCTCAACCCGGAGTGACCCGTGGTGCGAAGTTTGGATTAGTTGATAATGAAAACATTCGTAAGTTTGGAGTTTGAATCCGAAATTGCAATTATCAATATAAACAACTCGTAATAGGGATACGCGTGCGATATATTTACTCGAAGCACTGAATAAACAGAATATGCGGTTGCGGTTCGTTTAATTTCTCCGAATTGTATTTGCATATTTTGACACTTGAATACTTCGTGAATACGCTTGATTTTATATTTCTATTCTCTCACTTATGTGCGTTTGAGTCGAATGAGGATACACAGCAGTGAACATCCGTTTTGAAATAAGTTTGTAGAGGTCAGATTTTTATACTTCGATTGTAATGGGGTAAACATACCAGTTCCATTAAATAAGTACGAAGCCATGTAATGAAATTGGTAGAACTGGTTAATTTAAACCTGCTCGTCAAATTAATGAACATTTTAGTAGTATTCATAGCGTATGCTCTGGATTTTTTAGTGTTCTAAATTCCTTCAAAGAAATTGTAGTCTTTTAAATTGTATAAATTTGGCATTATTTGCAAAACATTGCAATGTTATCAAAACTTAAGTAGCAAAATGCTCTCGTATTCTTAGAAAAGCTGATACCAAACGTATGGTAAGACGTGCAGCGATGCCTCGGCTGCATGTTGCGGATATAATCCGCGGCGTCGACGCCCGTACCCGCAAGTATCCGCGAGTATCCGCCGACGACGCTCGGATTAAGAGCGCTTGATTTTTTACCTCCCCGTCTTACAGCACGGTAGTGTTGATATATACTCGATCAATTTGATTTATATACAAGTGATATTTATTTGAGAACACTTTTAGGAAGTGCTTATTTATATAACGCTGTGGTTGAAATAGCTTTACCAGTTTAATGTATGACAACGAAAACTTGAGTAAAATATGGGGACCACAATATGTTATGCTCTTCATACCTAACTCATAAAAGTACTTACTTATCAGTCATGCTTTGCTTCCAAGACTTAATCATAGAAAGGTAAGTTGCCGTTCCTTGCAACCTTCCTCCGACTTACTTTGATGAGGTCACACAGATACGTGTGACCTTGCAAAAGTAAGACTTGGGGTGAAAATTGCAGAGTAAGACACCTGCAAGTTTCGTTAGTAATTCTTTATAACTTTTGTAAACAGGAATACAATTTCATTGGTTATGTAAAATAAAGAAGTGAATAAACTAATGGTGAACGCACACTTATCCGAGCCGAACGCGTCGAACGAGTCGAACGAAACGAATTTTAGAATTCTTTATATAAAATCTCATGAAACCTCGCACACTTACCCGCGTCGAATCGTCCGAATGTGGAAGAACCCCAGAAATCCTAGAAGAATTCGAATGACGTCATCAGATTCGGCGCGGTTTGTGCGGTCGATTCGACCGATGCGCTCGCATTTTATCAGTTGGGTATGACAGAGCAACGCGCGAGTACTATGTCCGCATTGTTTTTTCATCTTCCATGAATAAAGCACTGACAAATAAAAACCTCGTCAAGATCCATCACAATTCACACACAATATGTAATAACAGTGCGACAGACGTAAAGGAAATGGAAACCATTTGTTCGATGCGCTCGATTCTTTCGGCGCGGTCGATTCTTGCTAATGGGCGAGGCCTCCTTGGCTTCGATTCGTTCGACGCGTTCGGCTCGGATAGGTGTGCGTCCACCTTAAAACTGAGTTTTGTTTTGTGGGATGAATATACTCTTATCTCTTGTCAAAGCAGATCTAAACAGAGAACAACAAGGTAGGTTTAGTCACTTACGAGCACGTCACGCACGTTAATCCCATTATATACCAAGCATAGAATTTTACAATTCTCCTTAGTTTTCAATTTCAATGTAATTGTGTATGACGCTTATAATCATATACTCGAGCTGAATGTAGATGCAAGCCATTCCACAGTAAACAGCAGTCGCAGAAATATTACACCTTGTCTGAACGTTTTTCTCAAATCTCGATTCTTTACCAGCCACATTGTGTAAAGCTGTTGCACAATGGAAGGTAAGCTTATAAAATTTTAATGTATATATTGATTATGAATGTATTCAAAAGTAGGGAAGACTGGTTATCTAAACCTTAAACTTTCTTCTTTGTTAAACAGAGCATACATTTTATATCGAACGACCTACATGTCTAGAAAAAGCTTACCGACACACGCAACATGCACTTGGACATTTACTATACAACGTCCAAAACGGTCATTTAAGTAGTTATGCAGTAGTGTCAAGTTAAAAAGTTGTCCTCAACAAAGTGTTTTGGCTACAAACTACGAGGTGAGCTAATAGAGTGCCACTAAACTTGTGACTGTGTCTAAAGTTTTGTGCAAACGAAACCACTCGAGCGTTCACAGTTAACTCGCTGTAATTGCACCGTTTACTTGTACTTTTTAATACTACTGGCTCTCTTGAGGATATGCACAAATATCTTTACTCTTGGATAATAAATTTTATATAGGAAATAAACAAGCAGGAAGTGAGGACCCGTTTAGGCAAGTGTGTGACTATAAAGACTTTAACAATGGATTTCTTTTACGAAACGTTGACGTTGACTTTACAAAAATTAAATCAATGCACAGAAAGCACACCAACTTGAAACAACAATCTGTGGATCACGCAAAGTTGTTCCATATGAAGATTCGAACCCACAACTTGACGCGGCGGCGTGTGAGGTAGCAACTTTGAACCACCCATGTTGACGTGCTGTAGATATTTGTAAGAACTTTGTTGATATGTAAAGCTTACATTCATCCTGTAACAAAGCTGCAATAAAAATAGTACATCCATCAGTATTTATTTTGATCATCGAGTAATCGGAAACTAATAAGCGTATTCCTTTTTGAAAATATTACGTATAAAGTGCACTATGTAATATCTGCACTTCCCCGAATACAGTAATCAAACAGTCTTGAGTTGTATTTCTCAGAAGTGTAGAGTTTTCAGGCATCTTGAAAAGTATTTGTTGACGATAAGGTTAGTTTCAGTTCGTTTATTAATCCCGTGTCGCGGGGCTCGTTACCAACATTGAATCAACTGACAGAAAGTACATGCGGCCTCGAAACAACAATTTGTGGATCACACAAAGTGTTGTCTCGTGTGGAATCAAACCCACAAATCGGCGTAGTTCGAAACAGCGAGCCGAAGGGTTAAACCACTGCACCGACCGTGCAACTTTAATTTACAGACCTAACCACAAAGAAAAAATCGTAACTTAAATAGGTTTTAAAAGTTCCGTGTACTTATTGTACAGTTTTCCAAGTTAAATTGCAAGTTAGTTAGGGCCAAGACCTTGGAAGTCAGTTAGGGCCGGTAGCATAAGTTGGTGTTTAGGCTTATAGACTATTAGTCTGTAACAATGTGATCCGGACAAAGAGTTCATAAGTTTGTGTTAGAGCCTTCTTAACTATCCATTTTCAATTTTCAGTAACATCGCGATGATCATCAGATGAGATGGCTAGAAGCGGTTGGTTGCGGGTGGCTCAACATTGGTTTATGCGGAGAGCCTTGGAGGAGGCCTATGTTTAGTAGTGGATGCTCTTGTCAGAGGTGATAGTTAGATGTTGGATCAAAACTGTAGTGGAAATTTGACATATGAGCTTCCCAAATGTAAGTTTGAGGTAGTAGATGTTTTATATATGATACTGATAGATACGTCATTTGGGAATGTTTTCATTTTATTTTTGTGTGTGTCATTTAGAGAATTATAAGAACTTAGTCCTTGGAAAATGTTAATGCTAAAAGTAGACCAGATATATTATGTAAGAATTCTCAAATTGACCATCTTATTTCACTGAATTTCTTTTATTTTTAACCGACATCAATACGCATAGAAACATATTCAATGTCATATGTGTTTCTAATATGCAAGGGGCAATACAGGGAACGTACATTTTGAAGGGTTATTAAGTGTGGCGTGTAAGTAGTGTTGGTTGCGGGAGTTACCGCGAGCGTTACTCCCATTGGTTTGATCTTAACATTTCTGATAATGGTTTTGATTAAGATGTTGGCGGCCGTAATATACACTCACAAAACAACTTAACAGAAACACTTACTAGTACTGATAGAGAAGTTAGAGTAATATTTATGTTGAAGTATAAATACGTTATTACTACTAGATTTTGCCCACAGCTTCATGAGAAGTGAATACTTGTAATATACGAGCCACGTCAAAGTCAAATTCGTAAAGTACCAGACAGTGAACATATACGTCGAGGTATTAGTAAGTGCGGGGAGTATCCGCCGCGGTTACCGCGTGTATCCGCCGCGTACATTACACGGTTAATTTCTCGACCGGTGAGAGTACGCCGCAGTTGTGGGTTGCTAAGTAATGAGGCACGCGTGTAACTGGATATACACCGACTTCGGGCTACGTCGGGCTAGATGTTGTTAGGTAATTTACAAAGCGGGTAAGAAGTGTATACTTTGATATTTAGTTTGACTTAAGTTTACTTAATCATGCAGGCTTTCGCAGTCCGCTGCTGGACATAGGCCTATTATGGGCACATTAGCATTATGGGTCAATATGATGAGTTGGTCTACAATAGTTACTATACAAATTGGTCTGCAGGCCAGAACCAGGCGTTGGTAAGGGATTTGATATCGAGTTTTCCGCCTTTTCCTAATATCCTAATTGCTTAGTGCATTAAGTCTCATGTTACGATACCCACGGCATGAAATAGGGAAGTATCATTTTGTATTCTTAATCCTGCACCATACCAGTTCAGCAGTGGAATGCGAAACAGGCTGTTTGATAAATGCTGTTATTGCTATCTCGGGCTCATCCAAGAATTCTATCTTGGAGCCAAAAAACTAACCTACGCAACCCAGAGATTAAGATAGATTGTTGTATAGGTATACGTTGGACCAGTGTCAGCATATTTCAGGGTAGGTACTGATACGGGACAAGCGCGGATTGAAATTTAATAAGTAAATTCAAATTCAAATTCAAAATCCTTTATTCATTTGGGTCACAATGAGACGCTTATGAACGTCATAATAATAAATTTATAAAATAATTACTTATACTCAAATTTAAAACATTATTACTGTATGCTTCTACATTTACATTTACTGCCACGTTCGCAAAGCAATAGGTAGAACCATGAGAAGGAACGGGCAGTAAAACTCACGGTCACTCTTTTTCATCACCAGGTTTTGCATAATACACAATTTACATTTTGTAAGGTGCTGCAACTGTTACACCTCCTATATCACTTGTATATATTTACTGTACATCATAATACTCAAGCATAATACTTTTGGTTAGCCTCCTCAGAATAGACATGGTGAAACAGGAGCATCCACTTACATTATATATACCTAATAATGCAGGCAATCCGCGAAAGTGATCAGAACCATGATGGAAATGATGCAGTTAAATATTAAAATCTAATACCAGCCCGCAAGACCGTCATCGACCAGTCATCGCAAGTAGCACCCGTTCACGAGTATGACGCATGTGCCAGCCATCATCCCTCTCGCCATATTAGACGGACAGGGATGACCCGACACACGACGCCACCACAAGAAATGACATTTTAGTGAGCATGACGACAACGGTATACGAACCAGCAGTAAGAAACAATCTATTGGTATACTGACCATGACCGCCAATTACCTCCATTTTCCAGATCGTTATTATTAACATAAGTTAGTGGAACACGTGAAGGAATGCAAATGTAGAAAGAATTTTGTGAAGGTGACAAGTGAACAATGATATGATCAGAGATAAATAATGTTAAACTACATTCAACAAATCATAAAAATATCCAAATCCTGCAAAAATCATGTGTTCACGAGGCACCTCCACTTAACATGTAAATAAAATAATCGTGAGTTAAACAAGCCTAAGCCTATCCCCACGGTGTCTTATCATTTAAAAATTCCCCAAATATCATTTAAATTTAATTAGTGTAATAACCCCTTTGTAAAAGAAAGTTCCTAATTGTCCGTTTGTATTTGTGCATGGGTAAATTCATTATTTCAAGAGGCAATTTGTTGAAAAATCGTATACCAATCCCCGCAAATGAGTTCTGAACGAGTAGACGGCGCTAGTTGCCGTGTTGACATTAGCTCTGTATATTTCTTGTGTTTAAAATTTGATTTTACGAACTTTAGAGTGTGTTTATGTTATAAAATACTTACTCTCCAACCAATAGTGACCATACATTGTTGGCAGATATGAACAAATACAGTGAAAAAAATTACAAGTGAAAAACGAATTCAACCTTAAGTGCACTAAAAATAAAGGAACTTTATGTGAATAGAAAACGCTAAACAACATAAACAATAAACAACACAGTGAAACCTACAATACACAATTAATATAACAACGCTACAACAATTAAAACCAATTAAAACAAGTGAACATCAATGTGCATAATAAATGACTCGTTAATTTTATTCGAATTTGTGTGACGTGCGACTATCAACCAATAGGATCACACTTACCGTCCAAGAATAATAAATAACAGCTGATAAATAGAAGTTCAATCAAGATACGTATTTCAACATATTCAATAATAGTACCTGTAGCACATGTGGAAACTAATGAATCGTCACCTACGACACTGTGAGTTCGAATCCTAAAGGTAGCGACAACCGCTTTTTGGACATTATCTCTGCAAATTGACATACTTTGAATAATAATGACATATGATTGAAACAATTTAACTAATATATGACATTTTTAGATTTTTTTATTTAATATTTTTATAAAAATCTCTGACATTGCCTAAATAATTTTATGAAAATGGATGACTATGTGACACGTCGTAAACCAAGCAGAACTAGTTCACTAAATGATGTAACTAATGATGACTCCAATCTATTTGATACAACTATGATGAGCTTACCAAACTCATCACTTAACTGCAGCCAAACGGTGATAGATCTGCAAGAAAAACTAGAGCAAATGTCTAAGGAACTGCAAAGTGCCCATAATGAAATCGAGAATCTAAATATTGAAAACTTAAGATTAAAATCGGATTTACAAAAGCAAATAAATCTATTAGATATATATAAAAAACTGAATACCGGCACTATAATAAAAACACCAGTCTCAACGCCCAAACAAATAAGACATAGAAACAAAAACACAAGATCTACGTCAATACTCACAACACCTAGACAAACTTTGGGAGAAATACAAAAAAACGCCTACACCAAAAGAAAAACAAAGAATTTCAACTACACAAAATAGTAAGGATAAAGAAATCAGCACCGAAGAAAACATTGAGACAGAAATAGTTAAAGTACAAAGTTGCGAAAAAAATACATCACAAAATTCTAACAATACTCATACATCTATAAAGGAGTCTTCAAATGATATTGTCATTAATCAAAAATGTCCTACGGTAATATGTGAAAATATAGTCATGAATACTTCACTGCGACTGGAACATAAGAAGAAAAGAGTACTTGTCATAGCCGATGAACAGGGACGCCACATTCAAAGGATTCTACAGAAATTTTTGGGGTACAACTATATAGTCACCAGTTTTTGGAAGCCAGGAGCGAGTCTACGTCATGTCCTGGACTCAGAAAATACGTCACTGAAAAATTTAAGTAAAAGTGATACTATTGTTATTTTAGGTGGTATAAATGATAAACTCCCTATTCTCTTACAGAACTCTATGCACAACTTTCTAAAGAAATTTAATAATACTAATATTATTGTGTCCGAAGTGCCATTTAATAAAAGTCTAAACGAAAAGAAACTGAATTATACACTTAAATTTATATGTTCTTTCTATAATAATGTAACTTACACTGATATGGGCTAGGTACAGATATAGACCCTTACACATAGCTCAACGACTACTAAAAGAAATTTTAAAATCTATGTATAAATTAAATTATGATAATTATGTCTATACCCAATCGAAATTGACAGACAAAAAAACTGTATCCACACAAACTGAGTTATTAGAAATTAATACTGGGAATATAAATGTCAGTACCCAAGTAAAAGATAAAACCGAAACAAAACCTGACACACAGCAGAATGATCAGTTTTTAGGGTTCCGTAACTCGAAATGAAAAAACGGAACCCTTATAGGATCACTTTGTTGTCCGTCCGTCTGTCAAGACCATTTTTCTCAGAATCGCGTGGAAGTATCAAACTGAAATTTATATCAAATAGTTACATCTACTGTCCCTTGAAGCTGTGAAAAAATCAAACTTCTAAGCCAACGCAATCAAAAGATTCAGCCGTTTATGCTGCAAATCTCCGCAAATATTCGAAACTCAAAACCTACAGGGTACTTTCCGTGAACTCAGACTCTTGAAATTTGGTACGAACCAATGTCTTATAGCATGCATAAAGGAAAAATTGCGAATACCGTTAATTTTTAGTTATATCATATCCTAAAAATATTTTTAGTAATTTTAAAGTTATTACCATTTTCTCATGAACGCGTAAAGGTATTAAATTGAAATTGATAACAAATACTCAAGTTTATAATACCTATAAGCTGTAACAAAATCAAACTTCTATATCAACGCAATAAAAAGAAACAGCAATTAAAGCCGCATAATTTCTCGCGACTACTCGCAAGGGAATCAAAACCTACAGGGTACTTCCCGTGAACTCAGAATCTTGAAATTTGGTACGAAGCAATGTCTTATAGCACAAATAAAGGAAAAATTGCGAAAACCGTAAATTTTTAATTACATCGTATAAAGAATATTTGTATTAATTTTAAAGTTACTACCCCTTTCCAAATGAACGCGTTAAGTTATTAAATTGAAATTAATATACAATACTCAAGTCTATTATACCTTTAAGCTGTAACAAAATCAAACTTCTATCTCAACGCAATCAAAAGAAACAGCAATTTCACTATATTTTCAAACTCGCAACTACTGGCAAGGGAATCAAAACCTACAGGATGCTTCCAGTAAACTTAGGTTCTTGAAATTTGGTACGAACCAACGTCTTATAGCACAGATAAAGAAAAAATTGCGTAAAAATAATAATTTTAGTTGCATCATATAATAAAAAAACACAATAATAATTTTAAAGTTACTAGCCCTTTCCTTATGAACGCGTTGAGGTATTGAATTGAAATGCATATCAAATACTTAAATCTATAATATCTATAAGCTGTAGCAGAATCAAACTTCTAAGCTAACGTAATCAAAACATACAGCTGTTTATGCCGCGAATTCTCGCAAATTTTTGAAACTCACGAGGGAATCAAAACCTACAGGGTACTTCCCGTGAACTTAGAATATTGAAATTTGGTACAAGGCAATTTCTTATAACACAGATTAAGGAAAAAAAATCCATAAATATAAATTTTTAGTTACATCATATAATAAAAACATTTTTTAAATTTTAAAGTTACTACCTCTTTCCTCATGAATGCGTAGATTTATTAAATTGAAATTCATATTAAATACTAAGGCCTATGACACCGTGAAGCTGTAATAAAATCAAACTTTTATGTCAACGAAATCAACAGAAACAGGAATTTAAACATATATTCAAACTCTCAACTACTCGCAAGGAAATCAAAACCTACGGGGTACTTCCCTTGAACTCAGAATCTTGAAATTTGGCACGAAGCAAAGTCTTATAGCACAGATTAAGGAAAAATTGCGCAAACCATACATTTTTAGTTTCATCATATGATTAAAATATTTTTAATAATTTTAAATGTACTATTCTTTTTTTCATGAACCCGTGGAGGTAATGCTCAAGTCAAAACTAAAGGGTATTTCCAGTCGATCTAGAATCTTGAAATTTATCATAAAGCAACGTTTTATAGCACAAAGGAAAAATTTTGAAAACCCTACTTTTTAGTTACATCACAATTTAAAAAAAAAATTATATAAACCTACAGGTTTGTACGGAATCTTCGGTGCGCGAGTCCGACTCGCACTTGACCGGTTTTTATTTCTATAATAAATTAAGTATCCTACATCAAAATATAGCAGGTTTGATGAATAAATCAGATACATTAATCGTAAAGCTCGAAGAACTACACAGTTAGGGTACTACTATTGATGTCCTCTGTATAACTGAGCATTTTTTAAAAAAAGGTCATGAACATTTCATACACATTCCGAATTTTTGCCTGGCTGCCCTTTTTTCGAGGGATGTAGGGCGTGGAGGAGCATGCATTTTCGTTAGACAAGGTTTACAATTCCGGGAACTTGTGGAGGTATCTAAACAATCTGTAACGGGTATCTTTGAATGCTGTGCTGTGGAATTAATAAGTCACCAAATAATTGTTATCTGCGTATATAGAATTCCTAAACATAATTATGAAATATTCTATGAAAAATTTGACAATGTGCTTACTAGAATAAATCGCCTATCAAATAAAAAAGTTATTACATGCGGTGATTTCAATATAGACTTACTAAAACGAAACAGATTATCATTGGAATTCGAATGTTTTCTTTTAAAACATAACCTAAACTTACAATTATACGAACCCACCAGGTTATCTAGCAACACATGCATCGATAATTTTGCGCACAATTACCGTAAGGATTGTACATGTGTTGTAATGGATCTTATACTCTCTGATCACATAGCTCAAATACTTAAAGTGCCTATTTATAAAACTTATGAACTAAAATATTGGAAAATAAAAAAACAAGAAATAAGTAAAGAGAATCTCATCAAATTCAAAACTCATTTAAAATGTTTGTCTTTCAATGATGTTTACACTGCAACAAAAACAAATACAGCCTACGAAAATTTCATAGATAATTTCATTTTACTATATAAACTATGTTTTCCGGAAAAATATGTAACTATACACACAAATAGAAAACTTAAATGGATATCACGTGGTATAAAAATATGTAGTAAAAAACAACGTAGGTTACTATGGAATTACAGATTTAAACCGAACCTAGTTAATAAGCTTACTTTTAAAAAATATACATCTATTTACAAAAATATCATAAAATTAACACAGAAAGCACAAAATAATCATTATATCAACACGTCTCAGAATAAATCTAAAGCGACCTGGCAAATAATTAATAAATATAAACAAAACTTGCCTCAAGAACAAATTATGACTATAAGAAAAAATAATCTATTAATAACAGACCCGGACGCAATTGCCAATGAATTCAATGACTATTTTGTTAATGACATTACAAATAATATTAAACATGACACAAAATCTAATAATAATAATTTTAATAATTTGACGTTGCAATCATTATTTATGCAACCAGTGACAAAAGATGACATTTTAAAAGTAATAACGAGTCTTAAAAACACAAGTACAGTGGGTTACGATGGTGTATGTACGAAAGTTATAAAATTCGTTAAGGAAGTGGTTGCAACACCATTATCCCACATATTCAATTTAAGTGTTACTGAAGGTGTATACCCCATTAGATTAAAAAAGGTAATTGTTAGGCCTCTTCATAAGAAAAACGACAAAAAAGATACTAAAAACTATAGGCCAATAGCAAAAATTCCAGTATTTTCCAAAGTTTTTGAAAAACTAATATATAATTCCATATACAATTTTTTTAATAAATATGATTTATTTTGTAGAGAACAAAAGGGATTTCGGAAAAATACAACAATAAATATGGCCATGTATGATTTATTGTCCAGTGTCATGATGTCCGTAGATAAAAAGACGCCAGTGTGTGCCATTTACACAGATATGACAAAAGCGTTCGATTATGTACATCACAAGGTCCTACTTGACAAACTATATGGTTATGGTATTAGGGGAAACGCACTTAAATTACTTGAATCATATCTAAGTAACAGAGTCCAATGCACGGAAATATCTAGAATTTGCATTAAAAGTAAACTAGAAAAGTAATATTTATCCCAACCGCGAACTATACATTATGGCGTACCGCAGGGAAGCGTACTGGGACCTTTATTATTCCTGATTTACATAAATGATCTCCCCAAATGTACAAAACATAAAATGGTCCTATTCGCTGATGACAGTACTTGTATAGTAAAATGTTCTAATCAACATGAATATCAAAATGACATTAATAATACCCTAATTGACATAATAAATTGGCTTAATAACAATAATTTAATAATTAATTTAATTAAAACAAAAATAATGAGTTTTCACCAAAGATGTGAAGCACCGAATATTAATGTCAACTATAATGATTTTGCAATAGAACATATTGATAAAGTAAAATTTTTAGGCATTACTGTTGATAAGCATCTAAATTGGAAACCCCATATAGAAGAATTGTGTAAACGATTATGTAAGTCAGCCTTTGCGCTTATGCAGCTGTCGAAAAAAGTAGGGAGTCAAGCACTACTAACAGCTTATCATGCACTCGTGGTGTCGGTTCTGAGGTTTGGTGTTATTTTTTGGGGTCACTCAACTGATCGGGAGCTCGCATTTAGGATGCAAAAAAGGTGTATCAGGTCTATGTGTGGATTAAAAACAACTGACAGCTGTGTTCCATTTTTCAAGTCACTGAAGATATTAACTTTACCTTCGCTTTACATTATTGAGACAGCTATGTTTGTAAGAAATAATTCTCACTTATTTGCAAAAATATCTACAAGCAGAAGAGGTCCAATGCGAGCTCAGTATGTAAACAAATTATGTCAGGTACAATGTAAAACCGCTCTTGTACAAAAGAGCTTTTTTGGTTTCGCACCTAAAATATATAATAAAATACCTGAAAGGATAAAAAATATGTCCACATCACAATTTAAATCCTCATTAAATAAACTTTTAATAGATAAGTGTTATTACTCAGTAGATGACTTTATAAATGATCGTTTAACATAGTTTTAAGACCTGACATTATACTATTATACTATACACAACAATAATTTATAATTTTATTTGACATTGTATTTTTATATTTTAATTGATATTTTAATTTATTCATGATCAAAAAATGTATATTAAGCAAAATGTAATATCATTCCTTTTAACAATATTTGTATGTCTTTTTGGACAAAACATAGCGCACTTAAACTAATTTAAGACCATTATTGTATACATTCACCTATGTTTAACGAATAAAAATTCTGATTCTGATTCTGATTCTGAACTTTATGTAGACGGTAGTTAGTTCCCACCAGTTTATGCTTATTCCTTGTGTTCACGTTGTGCAAATCACTATTTTTGCGGTATAGAATTAAGTTTTTCTTAATGTACATTAAGTTAGCATATATATATTGCGATGCAACTGTCAATATGTCTACTTCTTTAAATTTATCACGTAAAGAATCTCTAGCACCTAACTTATAAATTGCACGTATGGCCCTTTTTTGAATGACAAAAATAGTCTGTATATCAGCAGCTGTACCCCATAACATTATTCCGTAAGACATAACGCTGTGAAAATAACTAAAGTAAACTAGTCTAGCAGTATCTATATCTGTGAATTCCCTAACTTTTCTAACTGCAAACGCTGCAGAACTAAGTTTTACTGCGAGACAGGATATTTGGGCGCCCCACTGAAGCTTACAATCTAAAGTTACACCTAAGAATACGGTTGATTCGACTAGTTGAATTGTTTCCTTATTTAAAATTATATTAGTAGGAACACATTTGACATTAGGCAAAGAGAATTTAACACATTTGGTTTTGCTTGAGTTGAGTACCAAATTATTTGTCGAAAACCAATCTAATACTTGTGCAAGAGTGTTATTGACGGTATCAAAATTACTTAAATTACGATCAACTTTAAAAATTAGTGACGTATCGTCGGCAAACAAAACAATATCACATAAATTTTGTACAAAGAACGGCAAATCATTAATATATATTAAAAAAAGAAATGGACCGAGAATAGAGCCCTGTGGAACGCCCATTCCTACTGGCAAACCTAGAGACCTACTCCCATTAACATCTACATACTGAATTCTATCACTAACGTAGCTGGCAACAAGATTGAGTGCGGTGTCTCTAATACCATAAAGTTTCAATTTAAGTAAAAGCGTATTATGTTCCACACAGTCAAAGGCCTTTGATAGGTCACAAAAAACACCAATGGCATCCTTCGAGTTTTCCCAAGCATTAAAAATATGCTTTAACAAAGTCACACCGGCATCAACGGTGGAGCGACCCTTAGTAAAGCCATACTGTTCACTGTGAAATAAATTATTTGTGTGAAAGTGGCTCTCTAGTTGATGCAAAATAATCTTTTCAAAAATTTTACTAATAGCAGGCAAGATAGAAATTGGCCAAAAATTACTAGGGTCGCTCTTTGATCCCTTTTTGAATAATGGTATTAGTTTACTGTATTTCATTAGATCAGGAAATACTCCTGTATCTACGCATCGGAGCTAAGCTAGAAATAATTTGTCGCACAAGTTTAACAGAAATGCCCCATAAGTCAACAGATTTTTTATTATTTAGCGTCTTGAATACCTTCAGTATGTCATTGGTGTCAATATATTTAAAATTAAAAAGCACATCACACTCATTCACATTGCCCCTAACCAACATTTCTACTTTGTTTGGACATGAATCTAGACAGCTGGTTGTGTTCACTGGTATGTTTATGAAGAAATTGTTAAATGTCTGAGCAACATCAGTTTTCCTAGTAATAATTTCACCATTAAATTTTAATTCATAATTGTTATCTACCAATTTAGCTCAACCAGTCTCATTGTTAATAATGCTCCAAGTAGTTTTAATTTTGTTCTTGGATTCTTTGATTTTATTGCTTAAATATAAGGATTTGGCTAAAGCACATGTCCTCTTAAAAACCTTTGAATAATTTCTAACATATTGAATAAATTCAGGATCAAAATTGTATTTCTTCATACCATATAGATCATACAACCTAGCTCTACTTCTGTATATACCTACTGTTGCCCAATCACAAAAATTTACTTTAATGCTCCTTGCAAACGTCTTCAGTTTAAAAATTTTATTGTACTCATCATTAACAATTTTAGATAAGCATTTATATAATTCATTAGGATCATCAACAGTTAAGTCAATACTGGCGATCTTGGCAGCAACATCATTACTAAAGTGTTTTAGGCGAGCAGAGGTCATTGGCCTACATGTAATTTCTTGTACTTTAGGGGTTGTATTAGTTGGAATTACAACCTTTTGCCCGCAGTGATCCGATGTCAAGTCAGTTAAAACAGCCTAACTAAAATAAAGACAATTGCAAAAAACATTATCTAGGCATGTAGACGAATGTGAGGTTATTCTAGTTGGTTCAGAGAACAAAACATTTAAATTAAATGACCTAAATAAGCTAACTAACCTAGTACAAATTGGTGATTTTTCTAACAAATTGACATTAAAATCGCCGCATACGATTATAGACTTCCTGCTAGAAATTATGTGTTTTAAGACATCCTCAATAATGCTTTCAAACTGAGTAAAGTCGCTTTGTGGTAGTCGATACACACACACTATAATATGTTGTTCAAGCTCAACACAAGAAATCTCAGCAGTGCGCTCGATAGAAAGTTTAGCTATATCCTTACGTTCTTTACATTTCAAACTATTACATACATATATTAGAGAGCCACCACGAATAGCCTTCTTTCTTACGAATGCACTTATAACTGAGTAATGTTGATTGTTAAATATTAATTGGTCACCTCGCAACCAATGTTCTGTAATACATAAGATATCAATCTTATGTTTATTTAAAAATAAATCTATTTCTAATTCTTTGCCAGATAGGCCTTGTATGTTTTGATGAACTAAGTTTAAAACACATGAATGCCTATCTGTTGTCTCATCTAATAGTTTAAACTAATAGATGTGTCAATACTACTATTGGTATAACTATTATCTACCAAATTCCTAAGTACTCTAGTAGTACTCCTGTCAGTATATAAATTAAATGCTAATAATTTAGCAAGTTGTCGCCTATGTACATAAGAAAGATACATAGTATCTTTTGTTAAAAAGAAATTACTAATAAAAATATTAGTGTCAAAAAATAAAATACTGTCACTATGACATGTCCTATTGTACAATAATAGATTTAATTTGCCTATCTGCCTGTTTTGGTCATCTGTGAGAGCATATGAATAAGGCAATGCACAAATAATAAAGCTACATCCTATTTTTGTGCTAACATCTATCATTAAGTCTGTTAATTCTATGAGACTGTTTTTGGAGACTAATGAGCTGTCACCATACAATATGATGACAGTAGTTTGTGCATTCAAGTCGGCATTCTTAATCTTATCAACTAGGGTACAAGACTGATCTCCAGGTGAACAGAAGTTCTGTACTGGTTGCTCAGTGTAATGATCAATTAAGCTCCCTAAACCCACTCCCAGTTGGTCTGCAAAAATTATTACATTCTTACTGTCAGTCTTTACTGGATGCAGTTTGTTTTGTGTATTATACTGACATCCATGTGCATTCAATTCTATTGATTCAGCAGGTGTAGTCGCACACTTAGTTGTGCAACTGGAACAGTAATTATTAGACTTGGATAATGAGATAAGTTGTTTTAAATTTTCTCGACCAACTCTTGAAATTTCTTCATATTTTAAAATGTATTCATGAGTCTCATTCTGGTGTTCCATTATAGTTCTAGTGAGTTGAGCTTGTAGATTTGATATTTGTGCTTGCAACTCACTTGTGTGTTGTTCATATAACAACCTACCAGAAACTAATTCTTCATTTGTTTCCTCAAGCTTTAATAAAAGAGACTCACACTCTTTATTTAATTTACAGTTATCTTGTGCATACTGACTCAATTTGTTAGACCACTTAGGACCAGATCTAAGTTTCTTAATTAATTTATTTAACTTAAACAATTTTCTAAATTTATTCTTACTAAGGCATTTTTTGAAACAGTTACATTTAAGAGCTTTTAGCACATTAATTTTGTCACCCAGGAGCTCAGAGAATAAGTTGTGAGTAGCAGTACTGTTAAAGGCCGCAATTGTGTCTTCTAGAGTTGAAATTCTGCCATAAGCCTCATTGAGACTTGCTTCTAACTCCGCATTGCGGCTAAGTTGTCTGGAGTAAATTTCGTCGCAGCTGCTGAAACACCTAACTTCTTCTCGTAGTCTGTCCCGTTGATCCAAGACATCCATATGCTCTATATGCAGCTCCGTGAGTTGTGTCTTCAGCTCAGATATACGGTCATTTACAATTTTAATTTCTTCTTCACAGTCAACGCGTTCCCTTAATAGTTGACTGTTGTCATCCTTGTATTTCTTTAACTCGAGCAGAGTTATTCTTAATTTATTTTCCACCTCCTTGGCCGTTGCCTTCCGAGTCATCATATGGGTAGACATTGCCAAGGATTACAAATTACCTAAAAAATAAGAAAACAGCTGAGCAAAGTCAAAGAAGAGAAGAGATATGATGGGGCTTGAGTATTATTGTATAGACAGAATAAATAAGAAAAGTTACAAAAGAAAAGGGGGCTATATGAATAAAAAATATATTAAATTATTTAATTGTAGAAACTAAGAAATTGAGAGCAATTTAGGTAATTTGAATACTTTAGAGTAATTATCTAATACTTTTATAAGGTTTCTATTGAAATATCTCAGCTGATGAACTTAATCAACTTATTAATAAAATGTAAGTAGGTATACAAGTTACAGGTTTAAACCAATAATAGCTAATACAGAAAAGTACACAAATATATGAAGTACAGACAAGAATAAACAGTGTAGTAATTGTGAAGTGTATCTGTAGATTGTGTTTGTCTGGGGCTGTTGTTTAGTCCTCGATTTTGCTTCCACATATAGTCAAGCAAAAGGAGACAGAACTGAGCCAGATGTGTGTTGGACGTTGCTCACACGGGGGTGAGCCGAGTAATTCAGTGTTGTGGAGTATTGAATAAGTTTTAATAAGTATTATACTCCCCGGGTTTAAGTCGTAGTCGTAGCAGATGTAAATTCAAATCCGTCAGTTGACACCAAGTCTCCGTTCTGTTCGCTCGAACTTTGGCCGTGTAGTTATTATACTTTTACAAACACAATTTTAACAATAACTTCTTGTCACTATTTTATCAATATATACTAACTTATATGTTAAATAATCAATTAAAATTGAAGTAAGTATATAACTTACTTCCTACTAACTAAGGGACAGAAATAAATACGTTATTAAATGCGTACAAAGCCGTCTAGCTCAAGCAGTGTACCATAAATACACAACAGTTTCTTGCCCGTAAAACCGTTGACGCACTATGGACATTCCCAGCAAGAAGGAAGACGATCCACATCACAGTCACAGAAATAAAAAGCTATTACCCAGCAAGGCCGAATGCCGGGCACGACAACACCCGACGACGGCCGAATTGGCTCGAGGCCAGCGGTCGCTGCCAACACAACGTTTTAACCTCACCGATTAGTTACTCCAAGTGTGACACAAAAACGACTTAACTCAGCTAACTTGTACACCTTATTTGTATGTAACTATTGTCACGTCACATCGTTATTGTACTCATTGTTATATTGCTGCTATAAATGTCGAAGATCTTTGAGTACCTTTGTACACAACTCTCATAGAAATTTTTTTTGTTTAATATTTTCAATCGTTTTGAAGTTCCAGAAGTGTGACTTAAGTTTGCTATTTTAATGTTCAAAAACTTAAAATATACTAAGGAACGAAGCAATCTTTCATCTTTACGAAGAGACGGAAAATTCGATATCAAACCTTACACCAACACGTCTGGTCAGTGTGGAGTAATTGTGGCTGTACTCCAGCAGTGGATTCATTAAAGGCAGAGGAGTTTGTAGGGTTACAGATAAGTTGCCAGTCTTATGGGCAATTGACTGCGATGTGGAGGATTCACTTGTGAACAACTATTTTTGAATAAAAATAAACTCATGTGACATGACTATTTTGGTAAAAATATACAAAAACCAAGTGCAAACAAGCGACAGTGTACTGGAAATGCCCAAACTTCGTGCTGTCAGTCCTCTGCCACAACGCTTCGTGAAAGAATGCCCAGTTATCGTATAAAGCGGAATGTACAACAGTAGCCTGTGTCTGACGCCAAGTGGAACAAAGAAGACACGCTACTTAGTTGTAACACTTCCTTATCACACCGTCTCAACTATTTAAGATAAACTTGCTTTAAATTTGGATTTATGTAGCGGAAGAATTGGTTCACAGTTCATGTATTTTTATATCCTACTAGTGTTAAAAGTGGGCAGGTTTGTGGGAATGGGTGTATGGATGTTTGTTTCTCTTTTACGCAGTATTATTTTATACTTTAAGGAATACTACATGAGTCGTAATTATTCAAAAAGGAGGATGAACTAAGAAATTATTTCAAAAAAGTGTCTATCGTAATTCGACAATTCAATGCTAGCTATCAGTATTATTTCTTGTCAGTATCAACGTTTCACACTGCAATACGTGATATCCAAATGCGGCATAATTCCAACCTATTATCTTAGATTGCTTAGATAAAATGATCGCAGTCAATCATAAAACTAAATAATAGTAACAGAGTTATACCAATTATCAGTCTTCAAGGATTCATAACAGCTCAAATACAACAATGTAGCTCTTATTGTAGCAGAGAGTAAGGTTGATATCATCGGGCTCCCGAAGCGACTACGACGCGACGCAACACGACACTAAGCGCCGGACGCCACCACATAATACATAGACAGAGAGACACTACTGCACAACCTTACTGACAAAAATATACAAGGTAATTTAGACCTTATGACTATGGCGCTAAGGTGAAGGCATCTGCAGCAATTATCATGGTAACTGTTAATCCGCGAGCATGGACTAACTGCTTAATTATGCGGCCGCGATCCCCGGAGTTATATTTTTATTTTCGGGCTTGAGCATTATAAATTCCTTAGAATATTCTCTTAATGGCGGGTTTATCTGAGAGCCGCCATTACTCTACGTCGTTGAGTACATGTCGCAAACAAATTAACACAGAAACGGATGGAAATAAATAAAACGTGTACAGTGTGTTATCGGTGACATTGTGAGAGTGTCTCGGATGGTGAAAATATAACTGTTTTTATTGAATTGAATGGATTTGGTCGTATATGTGTTATAGTGTGAGTCAGGTTTTATCCACTGTTTTTTTGTAATAGGCAGCATACGAGTAGATGGTTTGTCTGATGGTACAAGTGCGTTGCTGATCTTTGGGATAGGAAAAGCAGGAGAAATGTTTGAGGAAGATGGAAAAGAGGATAGGGGCTCTGGCGTTAAATAAGATGCATGCATGTATATGGATACGGAAACAGTTTGGAAAAAAAGGTGCAGGCTGAGTAGAATAAGTAGTATGTCCATATATTTCCAGATTAAGTCCTACGTAAGGTTGTGCTTTTTCCAAGGCTCACGATTATCGCTGTCTAACGCGCTGCGTTTTTAAGATAATATCTATGTATATAAAAGAAAGTCGTGTTAGTTACACTATTTATAACTCAAGAACGGCTGAACCGATTTGGCTGAAAATTGGTGGGGAGCTAGCTCAAAACCAGGAAAACACATAAGAAGGACAATTAGTTGCAAAAAATAATCTGGCAGGGGTTTTAGAGTGGGTTGAAGTTTGTAGGGACAAACCTACTATCTTTGACAGTCAGAACGCATGCACTTCGATAATTGAGTGCTGCGCATGTGCTATTGTATATCTGTCAGAACTGTCACATTATACATTGTCATATGGTGCACTGTCATTACTTCGTTCGCTTACTTATATAAACTAATAATTATTGTAACAGCCTTGGCTAATCCCTACTAATATTAGGTTTAAATGCGAAAATGTGTATGTATGTACATATGTACCGATTTCACGATAAACTGGCTGAACCAATATTCTCTACTCATAAATGCGAAAGTGTGTATAGAGATATATCGGACCATGGCTTTGTCATTTGACTGTATGAAAAGTGATGTTGTTTAGCACCTTTTGGTAGAAAATGTCATGAATACTGACCAAGTTACTTCGTACCCTATAGAGTTTCTGAACTCCTTACAATTATCAGGAGTACCTTCACGCAACTTGAGACTGAACGTTGGTGTTCCAGTCCTGTTAATGCGAAATCTTACTGCACCAAAGCTTTGTAATGGCAAACGGCTACAAGTAACACCTAGGACGAAACATTATAAAAGCTATTCGCTATTGCGAGTCAGACTCGCTCGTGAAGGGTTCCGTAGTGGAGGTATCCACTTACCATAGCCATTATCTTCGACAAACTACTAATAGTATTTGTATAAACGAGAAAGCCATATTTGCGGTTTTTAAGATGTGCTTTATTTCAAAAACTGCTGACTACATATTGTTCAAACTTTGGAAGTTTTTGTAACGATCTACAGCATATATTTTTTTTAGATTTGTCACTCTCTTACTTTAAATGTTAGAGGGACTTACACACCCACTTTACCACTTTGGAACAGTATATCTTTCAAACGATTGACTTTGAGAAACAATGGTTTTAGAAACCTCAAAGTAATTTTTAACGACCCATTTTCCACATCAGTTCCATGTATGAAGAGCCCCCTTAACATTCAATATTTATTATTTTCTATAACGTCGTAAAGCGGTTCACAGAATTTATCTACCTACCAATTTTCAAATATGTAAACTGAATAGTTTCGGCATAACGTTGCTGTGACATACGGATAGACTGACAGACATAGTGCGTCTATAAGGATTCCGTGTTTAGCTATTTTTACTACGGAACTCTAAAAGTACTGTACAGAAATGTTTTAAATACTTCTTGCGGTTATATTTCTTATTAGTGGCTATGAACAGAATTAAAAGGAAAATGACTATCGAACGATGAAGGAGTTTTGTGTTACCCCGAATTTAACGTGAGCGAAGCCGCGGGCAAAAGCTAGTTGAAAATAAAAGTTAATCTAAACAAATAAGTACTGGTGCAAAAGTGCAATGTTTTACTCATCCTCCTTCCAGGAAAAAAGGCATTAATCACTTTTATTATTAAAAATAAACTATATAGGCAGGCGGTTGATGGTTTCGTCGTAAAAGATATAAACTAATTGAATGAAGCTCTATTTTTAGCGTGAATTCAATCCATTCGTTTTCAACGAAATCTATGCAGAAATCAATATCTGTCTGTTTATAGAATTTTTTTCAATTACTGACTGATTGGCACAGCCGAAACTTTTGAGCGCAAGAAGCGGAAATTTGGCATGTATGATCCTTGGGGACCGTAGAGGAGCAATAAGAAGGAATTGCCCGAAATTATCACGGGTTTGGGTGGAAATGGTTAAATAAAAAGGAATATGCGTGTGGACGTAGCTATAAACAGCTAAAGTTTCAACTGCATAGATTGCGTTGTGGCTCAAACAGTCGCCTCTCTGCTTGATACCGCACTGAGTGTTGTAGGTTCGATGACTATACGGGGAAATACAAGAATTCCGTGATTGATAAAACCCCCAATTTAAGCTATTTAATACTGCAAAGTCAAAATTAGAATACATTATCCATTGGCCCAGTTGCACCGTTTTCTTAGATCTAGAAGTATTAGTTTTTAGCGTTGCGTAGTAAACTACAAGCAGTTATATTTTCGCTATGTCCCCCTTGTTTCGCTATGGCCGTCCCTCCGTCTGTCTGTCCGCGGCTTTACGTAAAAACTATAAGCACATAGCTGCTGAAATTTGGCATAGTCATACATTGTAACTACGTGGTAAAACTATTCAATAAAATTTTGAGAAAAGTTACGTTTACTGGTAGCTCCCATGTAACTCAAAAACACTAACACAGAAATCTTCTCACATGATTAGTAACCAGAAGTGTAGTATATGTATATGTTCGCAGCTCTCGCCTCCAATTTCTATCCGAACGGCATTACGTTGAATGCGCAGTTGAAATCTGCATTTCCTTGGCTAGTTAAGTGAGAACTAAAGTGTACGAAGACGATAAATCATGTAGGTAAATGGTCGCTTTTTCCTACGGCGAGCGAAATCCTGGCCTCGATCCAAGCGTACCGCGCTAACATCACCCACCAGCCACGTCTTACTCACGGTACGTATTATTCTTAATCACTTCGGTGTTGATTTCAAGCCCTTTACAGTACACAAGCTGGGAATGTGGTTTTAGCCGCGTTCAAACATAAAATATATTGCGTAACGTCCTAGCTGTAAAAAATATATTTGAAAGCGTCTTTTCTGACATCTCTGGCCAAATTATAGCTTCAGAGATGAAGTAGTTTTCCAAATATCATGTTATGCAGTGAGTGACCCTCCTGCTTTTTAGTATGATTATGGATTGTACGACTCAAACATCGAGAGTTCAATCCTATATTTCATATTTAATTTGTAAAAGAAAAAGTACTATTCCGTTAGCCTTGAAATGATGAGTCCTTAAATGTGCTGCTTTCAAAATAAAATGCACACTGGGGCCCGCTTGAAAGGCACTGTCCTTTTTATGGCCATTTTGAAACGTTTTAGTAAGTACAAGCTGAGTGGTGAGTGATTTATCTTTAAAAGGCAAATCATCAAAACATTACCTAAGCTACGTTAAATCTAAGCGATTTTTATAACGTTTAATCTGTGCTTATAGACTGTAGTAAGCTACAGTTTGTTGCTCGATTATATGGAATAATACAAAATTAAATCCATTTATTTTAAAAAGATTTGGAGTGATTAAAACCTGAGATCGAAACTCTGTTTTTACTATATCATGAATTTATCAGATAGGCAACAAAATATTCTGGATAAATAACGTGAAGATAGTATTTTAGACTTCAATAGTAAAATTATTTACCTTAGGGGTAGCGCATACATACAACTTTTAGTTGAACAGCTGTTTTGTTGTGTATCATATGTTTAAAAGAATATATTAAAGCGCACATACTGTCAACTGGATAGTTGCTCGACAAAAAAGTCAAAAAGCTTATCGATTTGCTTTTGATTTAAAAGTTGGACAACTATCGATCAAGCGCTCAATTTGTATAGCATTGTATTGATGTGCGCAGACCATCGATTAAACAGTCGATCCGCGACTGACCACGACTGCCAATCTCGTATAAGCATTTGAAGCAGCGGCGCACAGTGGTCAATCGGCGGCATAATTTTAATTTTTTCGAGGTCAATGAAATAAATATTGAACTTTATTTTCATAATATAGACACTTGAACTAAGTCAGCCCTAATGTATTAATCCAATAGGTTTCATACAGGAATAGCAATCAATGTTCAAAGTTGACCATATAGCGCGTGGTGCATTTCAGTTCGAATTTTGTGGTTTTTTTTTCAAAACATGATGCCAAAATTTCTAAAAATATATATTTTACTAATAATTCGTACATTGTCCATTAAAAAAATATTTTTTGTATAAACGAAACTCTTTAGTTCCTTGAGAATTTTTGGTTTGTTAAAATAGCAATAATTATACGATTTTTTCTTAATAAAAAGCTCATAAGTGACTTGCGGGCCCCTGCGGTCGAGTAAATTGCTTACCAAAACATTCCTAGAAATCTCAAGATTATTCATTAGTAATATCAGCTGCAAACAATTGCAAACTTCGGAGATATGGCTATTTGAACTAATCACCTTTTTTCCTTAGAAAATATGAGGTACCTACACGAAAATACTTTTAATGAGGGTAATTAACAAATGTTTCTACTAGTAAGTATAAAATGATGCATAATAATGCAATTTAAGTTATTTTCTACTGTTATTTTGAGAAAGTAACACACAAATACTGACATAAAACATGTCTGCTTTTAGCATTTCCTATGAGGAATAAGTTGAAATTTTGCTTTTGAGCAATCGTGAAGTGAATAAATGTCTCGAAAATATTAAAACCTAGATCTCGAGGATGATGATTTACATAAAATGTACAGACAACTCAGCCAAACATTCATTCCTGCTTTAAAAATAAATTAATCCTTTTAAGTTAATCCTGAATTTATAATAAGCTACCAGATTTTTTCACTTCATTACGTCTAAATCAATTCCGACGCAAGTTATGTTGTGTGATTGGCTATGTGGTACCTGAATGTTTTTATTCAGTGGGAGAATTTATTGACTATGAATATTTAACGCACATTATAATTTTTATGTATTATTTGTACTTAACTTTTGACATTTTTGGATGATTAATATTTTGACATTAATTATATTTGACATGACTGGGATTATTAATTTATTATTGATTGGACATTCATAGTTAGTTAATATTATTCTTCAGAATCAGAATCAGAATATATTTATTGCGAATATAGGTTAAGGAGATGTTTTACATTATAAAATAATAATATTGTACAGCCATATTCCGCCAGTTAGCATGCAATATAAAACATACAAATTAAATTAAAATGGTACAAATCCACACAAGAAATATTAATATTACATTACAAATAATTAAAAAACTCAAAATGTAAATAATTTTAAATAAATATCAATGTTATTAAAATATAAATAACTCAAATCTAAAAATAATGTCAAATAAATACAAACTCAAAATTTAAATAATGTCAAATAAAAATAATGTCAATTTTAATTCTGTATAGGTATGTCAAGATCTTATGAAATAAATCTATCATCAAGGTACTCCTTTACGCTATAATATGCCTTTTGGATAAGTAACCGTTTCAGTTTCTTTTTAAGCATATTCAGACAAGTGCATTTTAATATATCTACAGGAAGATGATTATATATACGTGGCGCCATACAGAAAAAACTATTACTAAACTGCGCTGTTTTGTTTGCTGGAAAACATATTTTTGCATCATGTCTTTTGCTTTTTAATTGTGTAAATAATGAAATATTCTGGAGAACAAACATGGTTATCTCTTGTATGTATATGCTTGGAAGGGTTCATAATTCTAGGCTAATAAAATACGGTTTACAAGTGTCTGTTGGTTTCAATTTACAAATTGCCCTCACACATCTCTTCTGAGCTTTAAATACTTTTTCTACGTCTAACGAGTTCCCCCAAAAGATGACACCATATCTCAGCACAGACTCTACATAGCCATGATATGCAGAAATGACTGCAGATTGGTTCACAATTTTTTCGAGCATATAGAGTGCATATGAAAATTTACTGAGCTTAGTGCAAATATTTTCCACTTCTGATTTCCAATCTTATTTGGAATGTAGATTTAAACCTAAGAATTTGGCGTTGTCAACTTTAACTATATTTTGTCCATTGAAATTTATGTCAAGGTCTAATAAATTATTTTTTCTATTCATAAATGTCATAATGCTAGTTTTATTTAAATTAATTAATAAATTATTATAAGATAGCCATTGAATTATTGTGTCGAGTGTTTGGATAATGTCAGATTCTAATTGATGCTTACTTGAGTTGGTGAACATAACTGTGCTATCGTCTGCAAATAAGACCATATCATGTTGAACAACATTTGGAAGATCATTTACATAAATGATGAATAACAATGGCCCGAGAATACTCCCTTGTGGGACACCTTGTGTTACTGTACGGTATGAGGAAGTATAAACGATATCTGTCTGTGTTTTTAAACACATTGGTGTAATTTGCGTACATTGCTTTCTGTCGGTAAGGTACGGCTTAAGAAGATTAAGCACATTGCCTCGAACACCATAAGCCTCTAATTTACTTAGTAGAAGGCTGTGACTTAAGTAATCAAAAGCCTTGGTTAAATCCATGTAAAGTGCGGTAACCAATTCTTTTTTGTTTAAACCACTCATTATTGTATTAAAAAAATTGTATATAGCCTGATTTATGCACTTATTTTTTCTAAAACCGACTTGCTTTTCTGTGAAGAGTCTGTTGTTTTCAAAATAATTATTAAGACTCTTAGCTATAACCTTTTCAAATATTTTTGAGAATACTGGTATTAGTGCTATTGGCCTGTAGTTGTTTAAGTTATCTTTTTCATTCTTTTTGTACAAAGGTTTTACTATCGTTACTTTTAATTTATCTGGGAACGTCCCAGAAGATATACATAAGTTTATAATGTGAGATAAGACAGGTGAAATAGATACAGATGTACTTTTTACAATATTTGTACAAACATCATCATAACCAGTGCTTTTAGTATTTTTCAACGAATGTATTATGTTATTTATTTCAAAAGCAGTTGTTGCGTTCATGAACATAGATCCATAATTCCTATTACCTGTCGATAGTTTTAAATTTGAGTTTATAGCAGTCCAATTAACTTCATTGCCACTGACAAAGTATGAATTAAATATTTCCGTAATTGCCATCGGGTCTCTAGTTACTTTTCCATTTACTTTAATTTCCCTAATATTCTCCTTGACAAGGTTTTTCTTAGATTGATTAACAATAGACCAAGTAGCTTTATTTTTATTTGATGCAGTATTAATTTTAAAGTTATTTTGGGCTTTCTGTGTCATTTTTATTATTTTGTTTAAGCGTTGAGAGTAAGATTTGAATTTATTCTTGTTATATTTACTAGGCTGCTTTCTAAGTTGCCAGAGTAAGGCTCTCTTTTGCTGGGCACAATTTCTTATACCTTTTGACATCCACGATGGCTTTTTATGGGATGTATTCCTTATAAGTATTAACGGAAAGCATAAATAATAAAATAAGGTGAATATTTCATGAAAATAATCAAATGCATCATTAGGATTATCTATATTGTAAATTTTGTTGAAGGTAAGGGCTTGTATACATTCTATAAATTTTAAAATATTTTCTCTCGAATAATCTCTTCTTTCTATGAACCAATATGGCAATGAGCAAGTTTCTTTAACGGGACAGGTTAGCAACTGACTCGTATGGTCTGACAGAGCAAATTCATGTACAGCACATTTACAGCCTATAATGTTGTGTATAAAGTAATCGATACATGTTCCGCTTACTGGACGAGTTGGTTCCTTAATGGCTAATTTAAGGTTGTAGCTATTCAATGTGTCTAAAAAAATATTTGTCGCTTTGCTGTTCACTAAAGTGTTTATATTAAAATCGCCACATATTATAATTTTCTTTTTTGAGAAACACAAGCTATTTAGTATATTATTAAATACTTTGAAAAAAAAGATCGAGGTCTTCTGTATTATTTCGAGGTGGTCTATAAACACATATTATTATTAAACGATGAAGTATGAGTTCTATAGCACAACATTCAATTATTCCGGTAATACTACATTTTTTCTTGTTTTCTTTGTTTAGTTAAATCATAATATTTTGCTTAAATCGTTTATAATCTTTCAATTTTTTGCATGTTACCGATGACTACATATTTAAGACTATGTAACACTATAACATCAAATAAACAACATTTAAAGGAAATAAAGAATCTAAATCTGAGAATCTGAATTTAACTTTACCCGATATCTTATGTGCAGCCGTTTTTAACATAAGTAATTAACTAATATTGACTAATGATTATTGGTATTATTTGAAACAACATAATTGTAATAACATAAAACTAAAAAACATCAATTAAAAGTGACCGCAAGCAATTAATGCCGCGCTCCCATACATCATCGACCACTGTGCGGCGCCACGTCTCTTGTCGCCATGGCTAACACTAAGTTTCTCTTCTACTGATATGGCGCATTTCCATCTTGTATCTTGGCGTTTTAAAAAAGGACCCACGAATAAAATTATTTAATTAAACGTTTCTTCACTCATTCTATAATATTTGAAAAAAATTGTCTGGGTGCTCTTTTAGCTTAGAATGTAACGTATGAAATATGCCACTAGATAATCTATCACTGAGTTCAGGACGTACAGTAAGTATTTTCTTTTTTTAGTTCTCTTAAAATTTCTATAAAACAAAGCACAAACTAAAACTTTCTTGTTAATTGACACTGTTTGTAAACACCTTGACTCGAGCGTTGCTGAATAAAGACTGGTCGATTTGAGGCGATAAAAAAATCGATTGTATGCGCACTTCCATCAACTCAACTGTTTGGTTGAGTAGAAATCACGAAAAGTACAAAACTCAACCAAACAAAAAAAGACTCTTAACAACTTTTACATTATTTTGTTTGATATTAGTTGCTGATAAATCGAAGTGCCTTTGACGTTTAAACTTTCTCCAATTGGTTTTGAATAAACAAAGTATCAAATTAGAAAACATTTCCTTCTAGAACCGGTTCTAAAATACAATTGTATTTGTGTTTCCTCGCAATTTGTGAAAGGTACTCTATACTTGGTCGTAGTCGCTCACTGTGGGCCTTATCAGAAGGCTCAAGTTCACTCAGAGGGCGATGGAGAGAGCTATGCTTGGAGTTTCCCTGCGAGATCGAATCAGAAATGAGGAGATCCGCAGTAGAACCAAAGTCGCCGACATAGCTCTCCGGATAGCCAAGCTAAAGTGGCAGTGTGTTGGGCACATAACTCGAAGAACCGATGGCCGTTGGGGCAGAAAGGTTCTGGAGTGGCGGCCACGTACCGGACGACGCAGCAGAGGTAGGCTCCCCGCAAGGTGGACCGACGATCTTGTCAAGATCGCGGGAGGCGGTTGGATGCGGGCGGCTCAAGACCGGTCTGTGTGGAGAACCTTGGGGGAGGCCTATGTCCAGCAGTGGACGTCGTTTGGCTGATATGATGACTCTATACTTGATGATTACAAGACTAACTTTGTCATTAGGTAAGCTCAAGACTTATCTTAACGGTTTGTTTATTAATCGTATTGTAAAACAAAGTCCATCATCACGTCTAACTGTCTCTTAAACTTAAAAACTAGCAAACGGATATTCATAAAATTGTCATCAGGGGACGGAATGATTCATGTTTAGTTTAAGTGAATCCATCATTTGTCACGACGCAAAATACTATGCGGGTGACGAAGCCAATCATTTGAAATATACTGACTTCGGAATCTTTCTTCAAACTACAGACCACCGAAGATAAAGAACAATAGACCCAGAAAGTATTAACTTGCAACTTACATGAGTTTCTGCGGTTAAAGTATTCTTCACTCTACCACGGCTGGTGGGTTTGAAACAAATTATTTAGCTATTACAAATAGAATCTACAATATTCAGTGCAGTAGAAGTGATGAGACAAAACGTTGCAATTGTTATGTGTGCTGGTCTAAAAACCCAGTTATAGTTCATACTGAACAAAATCTACTCATTCGTGTTGAAAGGAACAATTATATTCAATTTTTGCTAATACTACTCCCCATTACGCTCTATAAAGGATGATCCATAGACAATGTATATTCCTTCGATACGTTTCTGTGAACACACTACCACTTGTAATGTGACGTCATAGTATCAGTAACACAAGTGCGTCACCCGTCAATGGTCAAGGTACAGCTCGCATGAATCAAAAGCCAGTCCAGATTAACGCAGCATTACTCATTAGCATTAGCAAACCTCCCAATAGATTAACCCATACAATCGGTTCTGCACTAATGCCGCATGTTAGCGCGGCGTACCCGCGGTATGCGGCATATGCAGTTCTGTTTATATACAGTGAGTTACGGCGTTGTGTTGGCTGATACAACTGAGGCTACTGCTGTTTGGACACTAAACAATAGTGTTATTGGCGAATTAGTCAACGACTAACGTATGTGATATCGGAGATTGCGGACAATATTACTGCAGTTGGTCCTTAAAGATATAAACAGATTTATTTGCCATTCTGCTTCTTTTTGGTGGTAGCCCAAATTATGGCCTCATCCTCTAATTATCTTCCTCTTAAGGAATATGTGTGTGTCTTCCCACCAAAACAATCACGGCAAGCGCCACGAATCACGGCTGGCATACATTGCCTCAACTTTGTTTATAGTTCTTGTCATAGTTATAGTTATAGTTGGTCGTGGGGTTTCCGCACTTAGCCACTTATTTGGGCCATTGTGCGTAAGTGGCGACTTGATTGACGCCGACTACTCATACCACCTTAGCTCCTTCCAGAAAGCCATAAGTTGGCTGGTGTCGTGCTGTTCTTGTCATATTAAAAGTCATTTGCTTTCTCTTTGCGAAACTTTTAGAAACGTTTTTTAAAGAATCCTTTTCCCTAGTCGTATATTACTGTATCAAGAAGTTCGGTATCCTGTTTGTTAGAAAGTATGATTCGATTATATAAAGTACATAAAATAGATTTTTACTACCTAGTCCTACGATATGATTTTTAGTGTATATATATTCAAGTTGAGCAGAAACTAATTTCATCCCAGTTAAATTGTAGCCGTATCCTCTAAAAGGATGACATTAAAATTAAGAAGATGTAACATTTTTTAATATATATATCTGCAATGGTGTAATGCCAGAACTCAAAGAAACAGAGTTTACAGTCGAATACACTTGCAATTCAATAAAAGTAATCACTTAAGCTCACGAATCAATTGTGAAGCTATGCCAAAGTATTCTCATAGTTATTTCTAGTTTTAACTGTGTGATTAAGTGGATGATTTTTAGAGATCCGTAGCGAGTATAAATACTACTATTTACTTTCTAGTTCAGTCCGTTCGTCCGAATCGTCGTCGTCGCTGTCGTTCGTGACGAAGCCGTGACCGGCTTAACTCTGAAACTACAGGCACTAAATATTTGACGAACATTTTATTTAGCTTATATCATGTGACAGAATGTCGCTATACATTGTAATGCATTATGTTGAATATTGTTAAATATGTCTTCCACTTGCTATAGCAGCGATAGCCGAGTGAAGAGAGCGACAGACTCTACACAGAGGGTCTCTGGTTCGAATCCACGGCAGGCACCAATGACTTTTCGAAGTTAAGTGCGTATTAAATTGTTAATTATCTCTTGCTTATCGGTGAAGGAAAACATTGTGAGGAAACCTGCATGTCTGAGAGTTCTCCATAATGTTCTCGAAAGACATGAGAAGTCTGCGAAACCGTACTTGGCCAGCGTGGTAGTCATATGGCCTTACCCTTCTCATAGCGAGAAGAGGCCCCGGCCCAGCAGTGGGACAGTATAAAGGACTGATGATGATGTCCTCCAAAAGCATTAAGAGGTTGCTTCGTTTACGAAATACCTAGTAGCAATCATCAATCACGATCTGTCGCTGGCCTCTACCAACGGTACCATAGTATTTGGATCCGTGGAATGAGGATAAAATGCATTAAAATTTGGAGAGGTTGAAATGACCAAGGTTAAAAAGGTGGACCAAGTCAAAGCATTCTTGCGAGAAATCGAATGAATAGTAAGATTGTATTGAAGTTGCTGATAGCCTCCAAATACGTCTGTTAGTGAAAACGCGTAGAGTTTTATTTTTCTCATTACTCTTCATAGATTTTGAATGCTCTATAAATAGGTTTCTGAACACGTCGAGTTATTCTTATAATGGTGTGGCCCGAAGTGGGTTTTAAAAATGCCATATCAGAAAATGTATGAAGTAAGAAGCTGTTTGCCCTTTCTCTTGAATTTGTTTCATATGTATGGGACAGAATATTTTAATAAAAGTTGTCTATAGATAAAGTGAAGTGATTTGCCATTTTTTTGTTTGAAAGGACAACTCCTGCACTAGGAAGAAGTCCCGTGTCGGAGGATTTGTTACCAACATTCACACAACAAACAGAAAGTACACGCGGGCTTGAAACAACAATTTGTGGATCATACAAAGTGTTGTCTCGTGTAGAATCAAACCCACGGCACGGCGTAGTTCGAAACAGTGAGCCGAAGGGTTAAGCCACTGCACCGACCGTACAACTTTAATGTACAGACTTAACCACAAAGGAATAATCGTAATTTAAATAGGTTTTAAAAGTTTCGTGTACTTATTGTACAGTCTTTCAAGTTAAGTTGCAAGTTAGTTAGGGCCCGTAGCATAAGTTTGTGTTTGGGCTTGCAGACGATTAGTCTGTAACAATGTGATCCGGACAAACAGTTCCTTAGTTTGTGTTAGAGCCTTCTCAATTATCCATTTTAAATTTTCAGTAACATACACAGATGAGATCTCTAGAAGCGGTTGGATGAGGGTGGCTGAAGAGTGGTTTGTGCGGTGAGCCTTGGGAGAGGCCTATGAGGTACTCGATGTTTATATGATATTGATTGATTCGTCTTTGACGAACGGGTTCATTTTATTTACGTCATTCAGATAATGACAAGAGTCCTTGGCAAAGATGAGTGCTAAATTAGCCCAGATACATGTAAGAATTGTCAAATCACACATCTTATGTCACCAACACGTCGATTCTGTAAAATTCAAACAACAACTCGCATTTCACGTCGCTATTCGCTCTCATTTCGCATAAGGTTCAAAATGACCTTGATTTTGAGTGCGAAGTGAGCGTCGAACTGACGGGGGAATTACCTTATAGAATGCCACTTTTTACGTCATCTCATATTTATCTGTCAAAATCTCGAAGTCAATTAAGTTCAATTCGCAAACACGCTCGCAAGAGTAGCGCTAGTGTAGATACGAATTATCAACCGAGTTTTTAGAATGCCAATCAAGAAACTCACAGTGGATTCAGATTCGAAGTTTACAATGAAGTCTTACAGAATCACACTGCCGATACCTTTAATTTTTAACCGAATTCATTATGCATAGAAATTTCTTCAATGTCATATGTACCTATGGTTCAAACATGCTAGGATCTCTACAGTTGTGTTAGTAGTGTTGGTTGCGGGAGTTACCGCGAGCGTTACTTCCATTGGTTTGATCTTAACATTTCGGTTATGGTTTTGTTTAAGACGTTGGCAGCCGTCATATACACTCACAAAACAACTTAACAGAAACACTTACTAATACTGATAGAGAAATTAGAGTAATATTTATGTTGAAGTATAAATACGTTATTACTACTAGATTTTGCCCACAGCTTCATGTGAAGTGAATACTTGTAATATACGTGCCACGTCAAAGTCAAACTCCTAAAGTACCAGATAATGAACATATACGTCGAGGTGTTAGTAAGTGCGGGGAGTATCCGCCGCGGTTACCGCGTGTATCCGCCGCGTACATTACACGGTTAATTTCTCGACCGGTGAGAGCACGCCGCAGTTGTGGGGTTGCTTGGTGTTGAGGCACGCGTGTAACTGGTTATACACCGGCTTCGGGCTGCGGCGGGATAGATGTTGTTAGCTAATTTACAAAGGGGGTAAGAAGTGTATACTTAGGTATTTAGTTTGACTTAAGTTTACTTAATCATGCAGGTTTTAGCAGTCCGCTGCTGGACATAGGCCTATTATGGGCACATTATCATTATGGGTCAATATGATGAGTTGGTCTACAATGTTATGCAGGCCAGAGCCAGGCGTTGGTAAAGGATTTGATATCGAGTTTTCCGTCTTTTCCTAATATCCTAATTGCTTAGTGTATTAAGTCTCATGTTACGATACCCACGGCATGAAAAAGGGAAGTAACATTTTGTATTCCTAATCCTGCACCATAGCAGTTCAGCAGTGGAATGCGAAACAGGCTGTATGATGAATGCTGCTATTGCCATCTCGGTCTCATCCAAGAATTCTATCTTGGAGCCGAAAAACTGACCTACGCAACCCAGAGATTAAGATAGATTGTTGTATAAGTATATGTTCGACCAGAGTCAGCATATTTCAGGGTAGGTACTGATACGGGACAAGTGCTTATTGACAATTTAATTAGTATATAACTTACTTCCTACTAAGTAAGGGACAGAAATAAATACGTAATTAAATGCGTACAAAGCCGTCTAGCTCAAGCAGTGTACCATAAATACACAACAGTTTCTTGCCCGTAAAACCGTTGACGCACTATGGACATTCCCAGCAAGAAGGAAGACGATCCACATCACAGTCACAGAAATAAAAAGCTATTACCCAGCAAGGCCGAATGCCGGGCACGACAACACCCGACGACGGCCGAATTGGCCCGAGGCCAGCGGTCGCAGCCAACACAACGTTTTTACCTCACCGATTAGTTACTCCAAGCGTGACACAAAAACGACTTCACTCAGCTAACTTGTACCCTTTTATTTGTATATTACTATTGTGACGTCACATCGTTTTTGTGCTTATTGTTATATTGCTGCTATAAATGTAAAAGATCTTTGAGTACCTTTGTACACAAATCTCAGTAGAAAATAGTTTCTGTTTAATACTTTCAATAGTTTTAGAGTTGCGGAAGTGTGAGTTAAGTTTGCTATTGTAATGTTCAACGACGTTTTTAAGGTAGACAAAGTTTTTAGTTCGAATATTAAAAGTCCTAAATAACACAGGTATAACTACGAAAAACAGTTAATATTGAAAAAATAAACCGGTCAAGTGCGAGTTGGACTCGCGCACCGAGGGTTCCGTACAAACCTGTAGGTATATAATAATAATTTCAAAAGATATGTGATGTAACTAAAAATTTAAGGTTTTCGAAAATTTTACTATGTGCTATAAAACGTTGCTTTATGCCAAATTTCAAGATTCTAGATCGACTGGAAGTACCCTTTAGGTTTGACTTGAGCATTTCATATGAATTTCAATTCTATACCTCTACGGGTTCATGAGGAAAGGGGCAGTCAATACCTTTAAAATTATTTATTATATGATGTAACTAAAACGACCGTGTGGTTGACGGCATAGAATACAAGTGTCACCACCCCCTATCTTCCCGTGGGTGTCGTAAGAGGCGACTAAGGGATAACACGATGTAAATACCATCTTTGCGTAGAGATAGAAAACTCGACATCAAACCCTATACGACTGCCTCGTGCGTCCTAAATGTGCGCGTGGGATCGGGAGGTCCCGGGTTCGATTCCTGGGTCGGGCAGTGTTATTGGGTTTTTCTGTCACGAAATTCTCAGTAGCAGCACGGAGTCTGGAAATGTGCCCGGTACGGCAATAGGCTCGCCCCTTATTACGTGGGACTAAAGTAAATCTGGCGAAAAGTGGGTGTAGAAATACACCTCTGCCTACCCCTTCGGGGATAAAAGGCGTGACGATATGTATGTATGTATGTAACTAAAAAATTACGGTTTTCGGAATTTTTCCTTCATCTGTGCTATAAGACGTTGCCTCGTGCCAAATTTCAAGGTTCTAAGTTCACGGGAAGTACCCTGTAGGTTTTGATTCCCTTGCGAGTAGTTGCAAGTTGCAAAATATGCTTAAATTTCTGTTGATTGCGTTGATATAGAAGTTTGAATTTATTACAGCTTAACGGTGTTATAGATCTGAGTATTTGATATGAATTTCAATTTAATAACTCTCTGCGTTAATGAGGAAAGAGGTGGTTACTTTAAAATTAAAAAAATGTTTTTATCACATGTCGTAACAAACATTAACATTTTTGGATTTTTTTTCTTAATTTGTGCTATAAAATGTTGCCTTGTAACAAATTTCAAGTTTTTAAGTTCACGAGAAGTACCCTGTAGGTTTTGATTCCCTTGTGAGTTTTGAAAATTTGCGAGAATTTGCGGCATAAACAGCTGTATCTTTTGATTGCATTGGTTTAGAAGTTTGATTTTGTTATAGCTTGAAGATATTATAGACTTGAGTATTTGATATGAATTTCAATTTAATACAGTTGATTGAATCAGGCGTTACTTGGCGGAACTCCATTGTAACCTAATGGAAGGAAAGAGGAACCCACCACGCACCCTCGGATTGCCCACCCCAACTATTGCAATAGAAAAAGGTTGACAATACCGAACTCCTCTAAAGACAAAGGATAAGGGATACATGGAATAATGCGGAAAAGGGTTTCAGGAAAATACCTGACGTGCAGTATCCCGCTCGATGCGCCGACTATGCTTCGACACGTGTTTCGCCTCTCCACGAGGCATCCTCAGGACCGATGGGCAACATTTGGTTGCCCTCTCCTTGTTGTTCCTCTTTCCTTCCATTATGTTTCAATTTAATACCTCTACGCGTTCATAAGGGAAGGGCTAGTACCTTTAAAATTATTAATATTTTTTTTATTAACCAAAAATTTACGGTTTTTGCAATTTTTCCTTTATCTGTGCTATAATACATTAGTTCGAACCAAATTTCAAGAATCGGAGTTTACGGGAAGTACCCTGTAGGTTTTTTAGAAAATATACTAAAATTGCTATTTCTGTCGATAGCGTTGAGATAGTAGTTTGATTTTGTTACAGCTTAAAGGTATTATAGACTTGAGTATTTCATATGAATTTCAATTAATAACTTTCCACGTTCATGACGAAAGGACTAGTAACTTTAAAATTATAACAAATATTTTTTTATATGATGTAGCAAAAAAATTACGGTTTTCGGAATGTTTCCTTTAATTGTGCTATAAGACATTGCTTCGTATGAAATTTCATGATTCTGAGTTCACGGTAAGTACCCTGTAGGTTTGGATTCCCTTGCGAGTAGTTGCGAGAAAATATGCGGCTTAAATTGCTGTTTTTTTTATTGCGTTGACATAGAAGTTTGATTTTGTTAGAGCTGAAATGTATTATAGACTTGAGTATTTGATATGAATTGCATTTGAATACCTCTACGCGTTCATGAGTAAATGGTTATAACTTAGTAATTATAAAAAAAAAAATGAGATGATGTAACAAAAAAAATTACTGTTTTCGGACTTTTTCCTTTATCTGTGCTATAAGACATTGCTTCGTACCAAATTTCAAGATTCTGAGTTTCGATTCCCTTGCGAGTTTTTAAATTTGCGGAAATTTGCAGCATAAACGGCTGTATCTTTTGATTGCGTTGGCTTAGAAGTTTGATTTTTCCACAGCTTCAAGGGTCAGTAGATTTGACTATATGATATAAATTTCAGGTTGATACCTCCACGCGTTTCTGAGAAAAAAGGTCTTGACAGACGGACGGACAACAAAGTGATCGTATAAGGGTTCCGTTTTTTCATTTCGAGGTACGGAACCCTAAAAATATTTTATAATCATATGAAATTACCATTTCGGTAAAAATATGCAAATACCAAGTGCAAGCAAGCGATAGTGTACTGAAACTGCCCAAACTTCGCGCTGTCAGTCCTCTGCCACAATGGCAACGCTTCGTGAAAGAATGCCCAGTTATCGTATAAAGCGGAATGTACAACGGTGGCCTGTATCTGACGCCAAGTGGAAGAAAGAAGACACGCTACTTAGTTGGTTTCACTTCCTTATCACACCGTCTCAAGTATTTAAGATAAACTTACTTTAAATTTGGATTTAGGTAGGGGAGAATTGGTGTACGTTTCATGTAGTTTATTAACTATTATAATAATGCAAACGGTAGTGAGGTGATGGTTATTCCTTTACAAATTTTAGTTTTTTGGCTTCCGTACCTAAAAGGTAAAAAGGGACCCTATTACTAAGCCTCCACTGTCTGTCACCAGGCTGTATCTCATAAGCCGTGATAGCTAGAAATCTGAAAGTTTCACAAATTATGTATTCCCGTTGCCGCTATACCAACAAATACTTAAAAATAAAAGAAATTAATTTATTAAGGGGGGTTCCCATACAATGTACGTGTTATTTTTTGCTCAATATTACTAACGGTAACAGGTACACGCTTAAATTTTTACAGAATATTGAGTTGTATATTACCTTTCAAAACAATTAATACATACAACAAAAGTGATTTTCTTTTATAGGTGATGGTATAACACTTTGCCGGTTTTTTTAATAATTGAACGGATTTTAATTAACTTGCAGTTATATAGCTTATGCGTCTTTAAAGTACATATATTAACTTCCATCCTGATAAATGACCCCCACGTTGGTGAAGCCGAGGGCAAAAGCTAGTCTTTTATAATTATAGGGATACCACATGAGTCGTTGCTTGCAGATTTATATTTCTACGTTCTATGTTAAGCTGTAAAAACAGACAGCAATTTAGTGTCTCAAGCTCAATTACATTTTTATTGTTATTAAAAAGGAGTATCAGTAAATAGAATTAGGCGCACAATGCCACATGCGCAAAATGGCACATTGACGCAAAATGCCACTTTCGCAAAATGCCACACTAGCAAAATGCCACATTAGCAAAATGCCACTAAAGGTAAATTACAAGAGTGTTAAAATCAGGCAGAGAACAGGTTAGGTTTTCATGTCGTTCGTCTTCTTTCTGTCTGACTAGTAGATTCATTTACTGTGTACTGATTGAAATGTCGCATTTTGAGAATATGACATTATGCGAAAGTGGCATTTTGAGGATATGACATTGTGCGAAAGTGGCATTTTGAGGATATGACGTTTTGCTAAAGTGGAAATTTTCGATGTGGCATTTTTAAAATGTGGCAATTTAAGAATATGACATATAGTGATTTTTTTTTGTTATTTTGCGAATGTGCTATTGTGCGCCTTATCCAGTAAATAGTAGCTTTTTGTCGTGGTTCCACCCTCGTAGATGTCGGTTATCGCTACAAAAGATAGCGTGTTGTTAGCAATGTTTCATCAAAATTTGATCACACTTTCGTATGTAGGACGTAGGTATAATATTAGTGTGGCTTTGCAAGAAGACACGTGTTGAGGTATGCGAGACATGTTTGCTCTTAATCGCCAAGTAGTTCCACTCATCTCAAACGCCAAAGCATATCGGTATAATAATCCTAGTATTTCAATAGTTGCCATGGCCAATTCAAGTGCGATGTCGCTCGTTTTGGTTATTTTCCGTTGCTTAGATAGATAGTGCTTCGATACAATGATTGCAGTAATTTGCTGTGATTCATAAAAGTAGATAACAGCACCGATAATTTAATACAGTAACAGAGCTATACCAATTACCTGCCTTCAAAGATTCATAACAGCTCAAATTCAAGCCACAATGTAGCTCTTATTGTAGCAGACAGTTGAGTTGATATCAACGGGCTCCCGACGCGACTACGCGATTTCACACACAGAGAGACACTACTGCAAAACCTTACAGACAACAATACACAGTGCAATTTAGACCTTATAGCTTCAGTAGTAAGGTGAAGGTATTCGCAGCAATTATCATGGTAACGGTTAATCCGTGAGCATTGACTAACTGCTTCATTATGCGGCGGCGATCCCCGGGGTTATATTTTTATTTTCGGGCTTGAGCATTATAAATTCCTTAGAATATTCTCTTAATGGCGGGTTTTATCTGAGAGCCGCCATTACTCTACGTCGTTGAGTACATACATACGACACAAGTCGCCAATAAATTAACACAGAAACGGATGGAAATAAATAAAACGTGTGATGGTGATGGTGAAAATTTTTTATTTTAATTTTTTCACTTTACTATTTCTTGCAATCTGCCTAATTCTTTGGCATTTAGCTAGAGGTTATACGATTATAATTTATCTTGAATGGAATTAACCCAATGGCTAATCCATTTAATATACAATGAAGGAATAAGGGATTTTCTTTTTATTCTGGTAAAGCTGCTGGTTGTCTTATCCATCAAAGTGCACGCGAGGGCGTTTGGGTGGTATTTTATACGTTTTGCGTAAGTCTTAAGTTTTTCAAATATTTCTTGTTTAACCATGGGTATGCGTAGGTCGCGGTGTAATTGGTTGTTAGTGATATACCATGGTGCATTGGTTACCATACGGAACATTTTTGATTGGAAGCGTTGTAGAATCTCCAGATTCGAGTTTGAAGCAGTTCCCCACAATTCAACTCCGTATGACCATATTGGCTTCAATATGCATTTGTATATGAATAGTTTATTTAACAAAGACATTTTTGATTTACGAGACATGAGCCAGTACATCTTTCTAAGTTGTAATCCGAGTGCCTTTCTTTTATTGAAAATGTGTTTTTTCCATGTCAATCTACGGTCCAGGTGTATACCCAGATAACGAACATCCTCAGATTGAGGTATCTGTATCCCGTTTAGCTCGACGGGAGTGCATGAATCTTGCCTGAGGGTGAAGGTTACATGTGCAGATTTGGTTTCATTCACCTTAATGCGCCAGTCCCGTAGCCACAAATATATCTCGTCAAGACTTCGTTGCAGCATATTGGATGCTACTTTAGGGTTGTCGTGAGTCGCTATCACCGCTGTGTCGTCAGCGAAAGTGCTCACAAGGACGTTGGGTGTTATTGGATGGGTGTATGTGAGGTATAAGACCGGGCCCATTACACTTCCTTGAGGGACTCCTGCTTTAATATCATGTAAATCAGTTCTGGCTTCGCCCAACTTTACGTAAAAGTGACGTTGAGTTAAGTATGATTGTAATAGAGGATAGTAGCCCGGCGGGAGGGTTTCTTGTATTTTGAATAGTAGACCTTCATGCCATACTCGGTCAAAGGCCTGTGAGACATCAAGGAAAGTGGCCGAGCAGTATTTTTTTTTTGTTCAAAGGCAGTATTAATCTCCCTTACGAGTGTATGGACCTGTTCTATAGTTCCATAAGCCTCACGAAATCCAAACTGATGCGAAGGGATTATTTGTGCTTTATTTATTTCTGGTAGGAGTTTTTTCATGATGAGTCTTTCAAGCACTTTAGAGGGCATGGGCAAAAGACTTATTGGTCGATAAGAAGTAACTTTATCCAGTTCTTTTCCAGATTTGAGGATATGGATTATTTCAGACGTTTTCCATTGCTCGGGAATGAATTTACACCTCAAGATAGCATTATATACTTGCGTTAGGAATGTTATACCAATGTCAGGTAATTCTTTCAACGTTTTTGCAGTTATGAGATCGTAGCCGGGAGCTTTTTTATGTCTAGTTGTCGGATAGCTTGATTTTTATTTATTTTTATTTATTTATTTACTTTTAGGAGAGCTTACAGACATATAGCAGTAATAGTTACATAAATGAATAACCAAATGCTAATAACAAGCTCACACATATGGGTTATTCTAAAGAAACAGTGAACAATTCAGAGCACAAAATGCAAAACACATACACATACACAACAAAAAGAAATAGGTACCTATATATAATACATTTCCTTTCTGCCGCATAAAAGTATCAATAAAATAACAAAAATAACAAACAATGGAATAAAACACACATAATGAAACATGTTATGTTTCCTTACTGACCCCATCGTGCTACCATTATTTGTTTGTTACCAACAAACAATAACAGCACGACAAAGTGGTTTAAAACAAATTAATAGAATCTTAGGTGACAACTTTTCTATTATCCAACATCCGATCCATCCACGGACCCGGCAATCCGAGACGCATGTCTGACACTTTTGTATGGAGTTTTGTCATTCAAAATAATTATAATTATCCTAATCCCTAAATCCTTGGACAGATCGAATATCGAAACCGGCAGCTAGTCATCCGGTGCTGTCAAAATAGTCTGAAATTAGCGTTTGCCTTACTTTTTTAACTTTTGTACAGAACAAATCAATATCAAATTTAGATATAACGCTGTTAACACTTTTCGCACTACGTATACAAAACGCATTTTGTCTATAATTTGTTGTAGCAAATGGTACGTCCAATAAAGGACGCTTTCTTAAATTGCATTGCTTTGCACGCAAGTAGATTTTGCCTAACAGTTCAGCGCAATCAATGTTACCGTTTGCCACATTAACCAAGAAACATATGTCGCTTGTTTCGCGTCTCTTTTCCAATGGCAGGAAATGGTATCTTTGGCATCGTTGGTTATAGTCAACTGAGCATTGCTGTGCTTTAAAGTCTAAATATCGTAAAAATTTCCTCTGTACCATTTCAATGCGGTTCTTATATATTTCGTATTGAGGATTCCAGACCTGTGAAGCATACTCCAGGTGGGTGCGCACATAGGAACAGAAAAGAACTTTGATAGGTTTCAAAGATTTAAATTCTGAACAAGTTCGTATAATGAAGCCCAGAGCTTTGGAAGCCTTCTTGACAATGGTATCAATGTGGACATCAAAGAGCAGTTTGCTATCGTGAACAACGCCCAGATCTATGGCGTTATCGACCTTTTCTATTACTTGGCCGTTCAGTTTGTAAACAGAATTTATTATTGACTTCTGTCGAGAATAACTAACTTGGAAACATTTATCGACGTTCAATTGCAGTTTATTTCTGCTACAATAACAATAAAATCTATCAAGATCTGATTGAAGGTGCTCAGTATCAGATAGACTATTAACTAGCTTTAGGATTTTCATATCGTCTGCATAAAGTAGTACCTTTGAGTTAGTGAAACAACTATTTACGTCGTTAATAAACAAGGTGAAAAGCAACGGACCAAGGATTGAGCCTTGTGGTACACCTGATGGTACTGTAAACCAAGCCGAAGAGTATCCTCTAAGTACAACTGCCTGCGTCCGATTATCTATGTATGATGAGACCCATCGATACAGATCACCGTGCACTCCTGCAGCCAAGAGCTTCTGCAGAAGAACACGATGATCTATACGGTCGAAACATTTCGAATAATCTGTATATATCACGTCCACTTGGTACCCACGATCCATACCGTCAGTTATAATTTCATTAGCTAATATTAAATTGGAGGTAGTGGACCGCTTTCTAATAAAACCATGCTGCTCACTGCTAAAATAGGATGTCATTACTGAGTAAACTTCTGTATGGACTAAGCGTTCCAGGATTTTGGCTAAAATACACAGCTTTGAAATGGGACGGTAGTTTTCGACGTTTGTCTTGTCACCTTTTTTCAAAACTGGTGTTATAAAGGCCGATTTCCAAATTTTGGGGACATATCCTTCTCTTAGTGATCTTTCGAATAACATACAGATTGGTGACGCCAGACTGTTTGCACATTTTATAAGAAATATAGGAGGTAACAAATCTGGCCCTGCAGATTTTGAGGGATCTAAATCTTTTAACAGCTTTAAAACCATGTCAGGACAAATATACACCGAGCTCAGACATACTGGACTATTCATGTTGGAGTCTACCACTACGTTACTCGTTGAATCAGGCTTACGATAGGTAGATTGAAAATAAGATGCAAACAACTGCGTGATAGATTCACCTGTATCTGCATATGTATCACGATATCGCATCATGTTAGGTAGGGTATCACTATTCTTTTTACTTTTGACATACGACCAAAATAACTTAGGGTTTTTTGCGATTGAGGCTTCAATATTTTCCATATAAGAGGTGTAGCAATCCTGCTCTAACAGCTTAGCCCTATTACGTAAAATTGCGAATGAATGGTAGTCATGTATATTACCGTAAGTCTTGTATCTGCGATGATGTTTATATTTTTCCTTTAATATTTTGATTAGTGCCTTAGTATACCACGGTGGATGCGTTGATTTAAGTGACGATTTTGTTGGAATATGTGTGTCTCTGAGCTCATATAATTTATTATAAAAAATACTAACTGCCTTTTCTAAGTTATTAGTACCTAACAGTTGATTCCAATTTACGAGCTCAAGATCTGATATAATTGCTGCATAGTCACCTTTATGAAATAAATATTTTAGAGATCGATTTTCAAAGTATTTATGTGTTTCAACAAAATCAGCTGATATCATTAGCGGTTTGTGATGAAGATCGACGGGTACGGCAAGCGGTTCACACTCCCTTACTAGCAAGGAACTATTTGAAAAAATCAAATCAAGTAGTCTACCATTCAAGTTACGCTGTCCATTAAATTGAGACAGGTTACACGTATTAATAGTGTCAAAGAAATCTAATAGCGCCTGAGAAGATAATCCTATAGGCACTAAATCATTTTGGTCAGTAACGCACAGCCAGTCCACTTCGTTACCAAAGTTAAAGTCACCACATATAATAAACGTGTCTGAAGGACGGCCAGTCACCAAATCATTAAGTTTGTGGTAGTAATTCTGTAACTGAGTTATATATGAGTTGCCTATATTTTCTCTGCACAAGTAAAGGCTACAAATATGAATATTGTAACTTACGGCGGGTGAGGACCTTTTCAACGTTATGGTTATCCACAAATCCTCTGCAGTCGAACGCCAGTCGTATCTTTCCACCACAGTCAGATCGTTCTTCACTGCAATTAACACTCCACCACCGCGCGTTTGAGAGGTTCTACCATAGTCACGGTCGCGCCTCCAGACGACATACCGACCATCGAATAGCTCACTATCACTGATACCGTTTATCAACCAAGTTTCAGTTAATATTATTATGGAATACGAGTTTAAACAAACGTTACGGTAAAAATTACTTGTTTTTGTGCGCAGACCACGGACGTTTTGGTAATATATATCAATCATTTGTTTTGTTTACACTAACTATTTTAATGAAACTTGTTAAAACAATCTTATTTGCGTTATTTTGCCGAATACATTTGTGAAAAGACGAGAAAGTTCCATTATAAAACGTTAATATGAAGGTGTCACTAAAAAACTTACTCGAATAAACAAAACACAGCAATGCACAGTGCCAATAGACACGCAACTTTGAAATCGTCACAGGTAGGTAATGAATAGATACAAAAGTAAGTACGAGTGTATGATTAGTCATAATTGCGAACACAATACAATGCAAAAAGGAACATAAATGTAAGGCAATTAGGCTCAATACATCTTGGCAAAAGTTTATAGAATGCGAATTTATTTTTATAATATCTATACAGTGAACAATTAAAGAACACAGTAACTGTTGAAATACGTTAACAGCACTCACGAGTGGATGGTTCTCAATCTTATTATGATAATTGCATGTTAACACTAAATTTTGCGTGAATGAGAAAATTGATTGGACGAAATTTGACAAGCTTATACATACACATTGTTTTATATTTATACCTATTTTAATTTCGTGAGATCCTGTTCGTTTCTGAGTATAATTACATGCGAAGTGTCCGTTTTCCTTGCATGTATCTTTGAGTGTTTGACCCAAACATAACGGAAATCCAACTCGGCTGCTACTTTCTTAGTTTTCGATAATAAGGCTTTATTTCGTACGGTTAGGTGGTCATTAATGTAAATACGTTGGTTCCCTGGTAAGCCAACCTGACCAGTTGTCAAAGGGCTCTTCTTATTATAAAGTCTGGCAGCAGCTATGAAGTCTTCCTTGACGTAGCGGTTACAGAAAGCGATTATTACTGACTTTGTTTTGTCCTTTTCACGAGCCGGCACTCTGGTTAGAAAGTTAATCTGGGTTTTGGTAATAGGGTAAGCGATTTTAGCTCCTATCTTGTTAACCATGTCGAACAAATTTTCATTTGCAGTTTGAGGGAGGCCTTTAATTTCAATATTATTAATTCTTGTCCATTGGTCGTTAGCGTGTGATTCCTCTTCCAATTTGTCTATTTGTGTCTGCAAACCATTAACCTGCTCCTGCATTTTCTCTACCTGCGCTAGTCGATTTTCCATTTCCTTGATTTTGGTGTTAAATAGTCTCAATTCCTTGTTTGTTTCACTCAAAGAACCTCTGACTTCGGTAAATTCGGATCTCAGTACTGCGAGTTCTTCTTTGAGGTGTTCCAGTGGTGCCAATTTTTCCTTGATTTCTCGAATCTCTTTTAGGATCAGGGATGATGAATCTGAATCAATTCTAGGAGAAGAAGGCTGTTGAATTAAGCCGGTCTGTTTGCACTTATTGCAGCGCCAGTTAAGTTTTCTATCACCAAGTTTGCGATATCCGGCTTCAGTAATTCCAGCACAGTGGAAATGCAGTTCCTTGTTGCATACCGTGCAGTGCACCCCGTCAGACAACGCCTCATCACATGCTCCGCACTTGAATGACTCCATGATTATGATCGATACGAAACAAAAAGTAGGCGTAAAACTTTGAGAAACAGTGGAATATCAAGAAAGTTAACGACATGCAAGGTACTAGAAGACCGTAGTGTACGAGACCTACGATGCGACTGATGGACATCATTTTTGGTAAAAATTTGATTGAGGGTGAAGGCTGTCTATATTTGGAGTAAATATGCACGACAAGTGCTCTGCGAACAATTTGGCCTTTTCAGCGTCACTTCTTGCCCAACTACCATCTTCATTGCGGAGTGGCGATTGGAAAGTAATTGGTCTTTTGACGTTTTTGATGATTTTCCACAGAGAATAGTCTGTTGTTGGGGTAGTATCGAGGTTTTGTATGAGATTTTCTAGATTTCTGTTTCTTATTTTTTCTAAGACGTTTTTAAGTTCTTTAACAAGTTTATTATACATTGTTTTATGTTCGGGATATCTTGATTCCTGCCATTTTTTCCTCGCTTGTCTCTTTTTTTTGTACCAAATCCGTTACAATTTGCGGGTAAGTTGGTACATAATCATCATGGCTATGGAATCTAGGAGTAGCTTTCTAGGCTGCTGTTTGAACACATTTATCAAATCTTTCTACGACGTCAGTTATGACATCGTCAGATTTGAGTGAGATTTGAGTTGTCAAAGTGTCCTTTACTTGCTATCTAAATCTAATCCAATCTGTTTTTTTACTGTGGAGTTTACAGGGCCTATTGACTTCCACAGGTGCATTATATAATTCAGCAATAATTGCGGTATAATCAGAAGATAAGTCGAAGCTAGACTTATAAGGCAGGAACGATGCCGAAAGACCTTTGGTGACAAAGAAGTCTATCAAAATAGGCCAGTAAGTTGGTTTACCAGTGGACAATACTTTGAGATTCAGCAGATTTATTGTTTTGGCAAGTTCGCGCCCCTTAGGAGTTATGATTCTCGACCCCCAGTCAGTGTGCTTTGCATTGTAATCGCCTCCAGCGATGAATTTATAGCCCAGCTATTTAAAGAACGACGTGTAGTTTTGGTTTTTAAGACTGTGTCTCGGAGGTATGTAGAGGGCAGATATTACTAGCGGTCCTTCTGAGGATTTGATTACAATGTTTGTAGCTTGAATTTCATTACTACAATAGGAATTTGTGACTTAATGTTTTATATTTTCTTTGATTAATAATGCCGAGCCTGCATGGGTTGATTCATCCGGATGATTTGTATTGTACATTTTATATTTTGGTATTTTAGAAAAGCTTTTAGCCGTGAAGTGGGTCTCCGATACTAGACATTATATCTATATTGTGAGAGTTCAAGAACATTTTTACTTCCAGAGTATGATTTGGCAGCCCATTGACATTCAACATCGCGATTTTAATAGCCTGAATGTGGATGTAGTTCGGACATGACGTTCATGAGTATGGTTGTCATAGTGGTCATTTGTTGCATCATTACTTTGAGCATGTTCATAATGTGTTTGAGATCGTGTGAGTTAAAAGTTGGTTCGTGTTGCCGATCCGCAAGAGTCAAATTCGTCGCATTTTCGTCGTTGTTTTTTTTTTGTTTTGATGGTGAAAATATAACTGTTTCTATTGAATTGAATTGGTATCTTATATGTGTTATAGTGTGAGTCAGGTTTTATCCACTGTTTTTTTGTAATAGGCAGCATACGAGCAGATGGTTTGTCTGATAATACTAGTAATCTTTTGTTCAATTTGAAAAAGATTTAAAGGATACTAGCAGTACATCAATATTGATAAACTAATAAGTCACAAATAATTTGTTAACAAATATATATAGGAAAAATATTGAGAGAGAAAGAGCAAACAGCTTCTTACTTCGTACATTTTCAGATCTGCCATTTTTAAGACTCACTCCGGTCGACCTCATAATAGGAATAACTCAACAATTCCATAAATCTATTTATAGAGCATTCAAAAGTCACAGAGTAATGAGAATAATAAAGTTCTACGCGTTTTCACTAACAGACGATTCCGAGGCTATCAGAAACAAAAATACAATCTTACTTCTCCAGTTAACGTTCCAGACCATCATAAAATTAAATTAATAACAATAATTGTACCTACAATAGCTTCTGTTATAAATTTCAACGTGGAAAGAGCTATTAACTCTTTAGCAAGACAAGTCTTTAAGGTTACGCCTTAAGGTTAAACAACACAGATTAATCATAGTTAATGAATCTTCATTAATTTCTTATACATCAGAAGCAACTACTTTTTATAGTTTAAACACGACAAAATAATTGAATCAAATTGTTTATGAAGAAGTATTCAAGTGTAACTATTCTATTACTAAGATTGATTAATCGTTTCATTTAAACTTTTAAATTACAAGTTTTGAGCTTAAGAAAAAGCTGAATCCAAGTTCATAATAACAATCAGTCACTAGAATTTATGTGCATTATTTGCTACTAAATTTACCTCTAAAGTAAAACCCTAGCCAAGTACGTGAAGAGCCAGCCCATATAAGATTCCGTAATTTTCTAAGATTATATTTAGTTTCGTAAGACTATTCATTCGATTTCTCGCAAGAATGCTTTGACTTTGTCCACCTTTTTAACCTTGGTCATTTCAACCTTTTCATGTTTTAAGGCATTTTATCCACATTCCACGGGTCCAAATACTATGGTACAGTTGGTAGAGGCCAGCGACAGATCGTGATTAATGATTGCTACTAGGTATTTCGTAAACGACTCTCTAAGCTGAAAATATCAAATCAACGTCTTAATGCTTTTGGAAGACATCATCATTAGCCCTTTATACTGTCCCACTGCTGGGCACGGGGCCTCTTCTCGCTGTGAGAAGGGTTAGGCCATATGTCTACCAGGCTGGCCAAATGCGGGTTCGCAGACTTCTCATGTATTTCGAGAACATTATCGAACCAGAGACCCTCTGCGTAGCAGTCTGTCGTTCTCTCCACTCGGCTATCGGTGCAATAGCAAGTGGAAGACATATTTAACAATATTCAACATACATTACAACGTATAGCGACATTCTGTCACATGAAATAAGCCAAATAAAATGTTCGTCAAATATTTAGTGCCTGTAGTTTCAGAGTTGAACGACGGCGACGACGGCGACAGCGATTCGGACTACGGAACTAGAAAGTAAAGAGTACTATTTATACTTAGCTACGGATCTCTAAAAATCATCCACTTAATCACACAGTTAAAACTAGAAATAACTATGAGAATACTTTGGCATAGCTTCACAATTGATTTGTGAGCTTAAGTGATTAGTTTTATTGAATTGCAAGTGCATTCGACTGTAAACTCTGTTTCTTTGAGTTCTGGCATTACATCAATGCAGTATTTTTTTATTGCAATATCCACAAGACCCATCACCAAGCCGAAGTCTTTTTTGTTCTTTTTTTTTTCACATTTTTAAACTGCATTTAAAAGCGCGGGCGTGCAATGCTCGACATACCTACTTATCCATGGGGTCATATCTATAGAACATATTAGTGGGGTAAATGCATCAATTTTGTACCTAATTAGAAAAATTCTATACCTACTAAGTTTGAGCCTCAATATCTCCTGAACTAGTAATGTCTCAGGTATGGTGCCGAAGTAACAAAAGTTCGTAGTGACGTACAACATGGGATTTCAGTTTTCGTTAAGGGTCTTTTTACACCCTGTATATATATATATATATATATATATATATATATATATATATATATATATATATATATATATATATATTGTATTAATAAATGTTGTCTCTTAATTTTACTATCATCCTTTAGAGGGTACGGCTGCAATTTCACTCGGGTGTTCAACTTGAATTTCATATATACACTAAAAATCATATCGTAGGACTAGATAGTAAAAATCTATTTTATGTACTTTTATAATCGAATCATACTTTCTAACAAACAGGATACCGAACTACTTGATATAGTAATTTACGACTAGGGAAAAGGATTCTTTAAAAAAAGTTCCTTTAAGTTGCGCAAAGAGAAAGCAAAAGAGTTTTAATATAACAAGAACTAACATAGGTAGTTGAGGCAAAGTATGCCAACTGTGATTCGTGGCGCTTGCCGTGATTGTTTTGGTGGGAAGACTCCGAACCTCTGGTCTCAAATATTCCTTGTAACTGTCTCAAGAGGAGGGTGATGAGAGGATGAGGCCATAATTTGGGCTACCACCAAAAAGAAGCAGAAAGGCAAATAAATATGTTTATATCTTTAAGGACCAACTGCAGTAATATTGTCCGCAATCTCCGATATCACATACGTTACTCGTTGACTAATTCTCCAATAACACGATTGTTTAGTGTCCAAACAGCAATAGCCTCAATCGTAAGAGCCAACACAACGCCGTAACTCACTGTATATAAACAGAACGGCATATGCCTCATGAAGCGCTAACATGCGGCATTAGTGCAGAACTGATTGTATGGGTTAATCTATTGGGAGGTTTGCTAATGCTGCGTTAATCTGGGCCGGCTGCTGATTCATGCGAGTTGTTTGTACCTTGACCTTTGACGGGTGACGCACTTGTGTTACTGATACTATGACGTCACATTACATGTGGTAGTGTGTTCATAGACACGTATCGAAGGAATATGTATTGTCTATGTATCATCCTTTATAGAGCGTAATGGAGTACACGTAGTATTCGCAAAAAATGAATATAATTATGTTCCTTTCAACACGAACGGGTAGATTATGTTTAGTATTAACTATAACTGGATTTTTATACAATTGCAACGTTTAACTGGTTTGTCTCGTCAATTCTACTGCACTGAATATTGTGGTTTCTATTTTATAATAGGTAAATTATTTGTTTCAAACCAACCAGCCGTGGTGGAGTGGGGAATACCACAACCGCAGAAACTCATGTAAGTTGCATGTTAATGAAGACTTTCTGTGTCTATTGTTCTTCATCTTCGGTGGTATGTTGTTTGAATAAAGATAACAAAGTCAGTATAGTCGTTCCATCCCCTGATCAAAATATTATGAAGATCCGAGAGTTTAAGAGATAGTTAGTGGTGATGGTCTTTCTTTTACAATACGATTAATTATCAAACCGATAAGATAAGTCTTGAGCTTACGTAATGTGAAAGTTAGTCTTGTAATCCTCAAGTAAGGAAACACAAATACAAATGTATTTTAGAACCGGTCCCAGAAGGAAATATTTTCTAATTTGATACTTTGTTTATTCAACGTCAATTGGAGAAAGTTCAAACGTCAAAGGCACTTCGATTTGTTAGCAACTAATATCCGTGCCATTAGCCAAACAAAATAATGTAAAAGTTGTTAAGAGAGGACAAATTCTTGATTTAGAGTAAGGTAAACAATTATTCAAGTTTAAAATACCATCTTCGCGTTATTTATCCAAAATATTTTGTTGCCTATCTGATAAATTCATGATATATTAAAAACAGAGTTTCGATCTCAGGTTTTAATCCCTCTAAATCTTTTAAAAATAAATGGATTTAATTTTGTAATATTCCATATAATCGAGCAACAAATTGTAGCTTACTACAGTCTATAAGCGCAGATTTAACGTTATAAAAATCGCTTCGATTTAACGTAGCTTAGGTAAAATTTTAATGATTCGCCTTTTAAAGATAAATCACTCACCACTCAGCTTGAACTTACTAACGTTGCAAAATGGCGATAAAAAAGGACAGTGGCTTTCAATGGGTCCCCAGTGTGCATTTTATGTTGAAAGCAGCACATTTAAGGACTCATAATTTCAAGGCTAACGGAATAGTACTTGTTCTTTTACAATTGCTGTTTGAGTTGTACAATCCATAATCATACTAAAAAGCAGGAGGTGCAATGAGTGACTGCATTACATGATATTTGGAAAAATACTTTATCTCTGAAGCTATAATTTGGTCATAGATGTCAGAAAAGACGCTTTCAAATATATTTTTTACAGCAAGGACGTTACGCAATATATTTTATTTTTGAACGCGGCTAAAACCACGTTCCCAGCTTGTTTACTGTGACTTGAAATCAAAACCGTAGTGATTAAGAATAATACGTACAGTGAGTAAGACGTGGCTGGTGGGTGAAGTTAGCGTGGTACGCTTGGATCGAGGCCAGGACTTCGCTCGCCGTCGGAAAAACCGACCATTTACCTACATGATTTATCGTCTTCGTACACTTTAGTTCTCACTTAATTAGCCAAGGAAATGCAGATTTCAACTGCACATTCAAAGTAATGCCGTTCGGATGGAAATTTGAGGCGAGAGCTGCGAACATATACATATAGTACACTTCAAGTTATTAATCATTTTAGAAGTTGTTGAGTTACATGGGAGCTACCAGTAAACGTAACTTTTCTCAAAATTGTATTATATAGTTTTACCGCGTTGTTACAATGTATAACTTTGCCAAATTTCAGCTCTCTAGTGCTTATAGTTTTTGCGTAAAGCCGCGAACGGACAGACGGAGGGACGGCCATAGCGAAACTATAAGGGACATAATAATATAACTCCTTCTAGTTTACTACGGAACTCTAATTATTCAATGTATCGTTAAATGTATTCTAATTTTGACTTCGCAGTATTAAATAGCTTAAATTGTGGATTTTATCAATCACAGAATTCTTGTATTTACCCGTGCCTATAGTCATCGAACCTACAACACTCAGTGCGATATCAGGCAGAGAGGCGTCTGTTTGAGCCACAACGCTTTCTGTGCAGTTGAAACATTAGCTGTTTTCAGCTACGTCCACAAGCATATTATTATTTCTATTTATTTAACCATTTCCACCCAATCCCGTGATAATATCGGTCAATTCCTTTGTATTGCACCTCTTGGTCTTGGGTAGACCCAAGGATCATACATGCCAAATTTCCGCTCCTCGCGCTCAAAAGTTTCGGCTGTGCCAATCAGTCAGTAATGGTTTTATTAGTAATGATTTTTCTCTATACAGACAGATATTGATTTCTGGATAGATTTCGTCGAAAACAAATACGTTGAATTCACGCTAAAAATAGAGCTTCATTCAATTAGTTTATATCTTTTACGACGAAACCATCAACCATCTGCCTATACACCGCTATTTTTTAATTAGTACAAAAACTTTAAGGACAGATTAGCGAAGATATTATTATCATATATGTGACGTAAGAATTTGATAATATCAATAAAGAGCAAAGTTATTATCATTTGTTTATTGTAGAAAATCTCACTTAAATCATAGTCATATTTTACAATCCATTCACTAATCTTAATATATAAAATCCTTGCGTTACTGACTGACTGACAGACACGCTACAGCTGAAACTATTGGGCGCAGGAAGCTGAAATTTGGCATGTATGTTCCTTGAGGACCGTAGGGGTGCACTAAGAAGGGATTTCCCGAAATTCCCACGGGATCGGCCAAAACGGGTAAATTTAAAAAAATGCAGGCGTAGCTGCTGGCGTCCTCTAGTTTATTGATAATATTCCATCCTGCTCATTCGCATTCTCTTTGTCGCACTTATGATGTAGGTAGCCATAGAAAATAAAATGAAGAAAAATAATAAATGTAGGTAGTTATTTTTTAATTTTGTTAATTCTACCCTCTCTCTCCTTCATACTTCATTCGGGCTTAGGACCGGTAAAATTTATCGTTTAACAAGTAATTAAATACGGAGGTATGTAATTAGAAAGCAAACAAATATCAAAATAAAAGAAGGTGTTCTGGACTAAAAGAAAAGAGTAATTTTGGCGTATTTATGAAGTTAGAATCATCTGCTATTTACAAATTTTATTTTATCATCATCATGTCAGCCTAGAGACGTCCACTGCTGGACATAGGCCTTCCTCAAGGTGTGTGGAGAACACAGACCGATTTTGAGCCGCCCGCATCAAATTATTATTTACTTAAGTACGTATTATTTACTAAACTTACAAGTATTTCCATTGTCCTTCGAAATGTCCACCACCGTTGTCAAAAGCATCCAATATGCACTGCTTTAATTGTTTGACACTGACCAGATCACTTTTGTACACTCACAATAAGATGTCCATGTGTACACAGCTGCTCGCGATTTTTCCACTCAAAAAGTACGCACGTAGCATAGCTACATACTCCCGTGATATGAACTGATATGATAGACCATCGCGTCGGGCAAACGTAGACAAACAATTAACTTTTGCAACGAAATTAAATACGCTCACTTTGGCTAGCAATTTAGTACTGTTTGTTGCATCGTCGTCGGGGCTCGGCGCAGGCGCAGAGGGGTGGGGGGAGGGCAATTTATTAATGGTTCATTTTACTATGATACTCGTAGTACTCGGGTCGGTCATAGTATTAGTATTACATTTACCAATTATCGCGTATTTTTGTGGACAGTTTTGAGACAGTTTTGGGATTTAGTGTTTTTATTTTTTTACTACATAAATATGATCAGTTAAAGATACTTAGTGCTGTGTTAATTTTTTTGTACTAATTAAAAAATAGCGGTGTATAGTTTATTTTTAATATTAAAAGTGATTAATGCATTTTTTTCCTAGAAGGACGATGAGTAAAACATTGCACTTTTGCACCAGTACTTATTTATTTAGATTAAGCCTTGTATTCATTAGGCAACATTTGTTGATAAACTGTTTATGACGTGTTTATCATCAAGTTTACCGTAAACACTGTTTCTGAAACATGGCCGTCCACACTTGTCAGTTGTTGTTAGGGTGACGCCTGAGGAGGTAGTGATGATCGGTGCTGCTTACATAATAATTCATAAGAGTGCTACTAGAAAAATATTAGAAGAAGTTGTTGGATTCGGAATTATCTCTTAAATAGAATTTACGTACTTCATGACCTTCGTGAATTTGATGGGTCTTTTCAGAATTTCATCAGAATGACAACATCTGATTTTGTAAGCGTAGAGTATGCATCTTCGTTTCCACTTCTTTTTGCGACATATTCAATTCTGCAGCAATATCGGCCCAAGCATCATATTTTTTTAAATTTGTCTTTATAATTTCTATTTGAAGAGTCCCAAAGTACACGATGCTGTTGATAAAGCTCTATGAGCATCGAAACTTGGGTGTTGGACCACACTACTTCCATGTTAATAAACTCGCGCAACACACGTCCACACCTGTTGACTTTTGCATATAAACAAAATGTTTCGGCTTGTTCTCCGTTTGATTGGGGAATACTGCAACATGTTTCAGAAACAATGTTTCATCACATTTGTTTATGAACTGTTTATAAACTGTATCCAGAGATTATAAAACACTGTTAATAAACTGTTTATTAACAGTGTTTATCAACAAATGTTGCCTAATGAATACAACGCATAACTTTTACTTTCAACTAGCTTTTTCCCGCGGCTTCGCTCACGTTAAATTCGGGGTAACACAAAACTCCTTCATCGTTCGATAGTCATTTTCGTTTTAATTCTGTTCATAGCGAATAATAAGAAATATAACCGCAAGAAGTATTTAAAACATATCTGTAAACAGTACTGTTTACAGAGTACTGTTTACAGAAATGTTTTAAATACTTCAAGAGTTAGGGGGGTGCACAGGGTTCCCACCAAGAACTTAGGGTCCCAAGCCAAACTCACCTGCAAGTGGTGCACCTGCCGATCAACGGACGAGGCTATGTCAAATAAAATATCCCGATAAGCGGCAATAGGCTCGCCACCTATTACGTGGGATCAAAACACTGGCGAAAAGTGGGCGTTTAATATGCCTCTGCCTACCCCTTCGGGGAAACAGGCGTGAGTCTATGTATGTATGTACTTCTAGAGTTCCGTAGTAAAAATAGCTAAATACGGAATCCTTATAGACGCACTATGTCTGTCAGTCTATTCGTATGTCACAGCAACGCTATGCCGAAACTATTGAGTTTACACATTTGAAAATTGGTAGGTAGATATATTCTGTGAACCGCTTTACGATGTTATAGAAAATAATAAATATTTAATGTTAAGGGGGGCTCTTCATACATGGAACTGATGTGGAAAATGGGTCGTTAAAAATTACTTTGAGGTTTCTAAAACCATTGTTTCTCACAGTCAATCGTTTAAAATATATACTGTTCCAAAGTGGTAAAATGGATGTGTGTGTCCCTCTAACATTTAAAGTAAGAGAGTGACAAATCTAAAAAAAATATATGCTGTAGATCGTTATAAAAACTTCCAACGAAAATTAGTTTGAACAATATGTAGTCAGCAGTTTTTGAAATAAAGCACATCTTAAAAACCGCAAATATAGCTTTCTCGTTTATACAAATACTATTAATATAGTTAGTCGAAGATAATGGCTATGGTGAGTGGATACCTCCACTACGGAACCCTTCATGAGCGAGTCTGACTCGCAATAGCGAATAGCTTTTATAATGTTTCGTCCTAGGTGTTACTTGTAGCCGTTGCCATTACAAAGCTTTGGTGCAGTAAGATTTCGCATAAACAGGACTGGAACACCAACGTTCAGTCTCAAGTTGCGTGAAGGTACTCCTGATAATTGTAAGGAGTTCAGAAACTCTATAGGGTACGAAGTAACTTGGTCAGTATTCATGACATTTTCTACCAAAAGGTGCTAAACAACATCACTTTTCATACAGTCAAATGACAAAGCCATGGTCCGATATATCTCTATACACACTTTCGCATTTATGAGTAGAGAATATTGGTTCAGCCGGTTTATCGTGAAATCGGTACATACATACACATTTTCGCATTTAAACCTAATATTAGTAGGGATTAGCCAAGGCTGTTACAATAAATATTAGTTTATATAAGTAAGCGAACGAAGTAATGACAGTGCACCATATGACAATGTATAATGTGACAGTTCTGACAGATATACGATAGCACATGCGCAGCACTCAATTATTACAGCGCATGCGTTCTTACTGTCAATAGATAGTAGGTTTGTCCCTACAATTTTCAACCCTCTCTAAAACCCCTCCCAGATTATTTTTGCAACTAATTGTCCTTCATTTGCATCCTATGTGTTTTTCCTAGTTCTGAGCTTGCTCCCCACCAATTTTCAGCCAGATCGGTTCAGCCGTTCTTTTCCCATCCCAAAGGTCAGCAACGCACTTGTACCATCAGACAAACCATTTGCTTGTATGCTGTCTATTACAAAGAAACAGTGGATTAAACCTGACTCATACTTTAACACATATACGATACTAATTCCTTCAATTCAATAGAAATAGTTATATTTTCACCATTCGCGAAACTCTCACAATGTCACCGATAACACACTGTACACGTTTTATTTATTTCCATCCGTTTCTGTGTTAATTTGTTGGCGACATGTACTCAACGACATAGAGTAAAGGCGGCGCTCAGATAAAACCCGCCATTAAGAGAATATTCGAAGGAATTTATAATGCTCAAGCCGGAAAATAAAAATATAACCCCGGGGATCGCGGCCGCATAATTAAGCAATTAGTCCATGCTCGCAGATTAACAGTTACCATGATAATTGCTGCAGATGCCTTCACCTTAGCGCCATAGTCATAAGGTCTAAATTACCTTGTATATTTTTGTCAGTAAGGTTGTGCAGTAGTGTCTCTCTGTCTGTGTATTATGTGGTGGTGTCCGGCGCTTAGCGTCGTGCTGCGTCGCGTCGTAGTCGCGTCGGGAGCCCGTTGATATCAACTTAACTGTCTGCTACAATAAGAGCTACATTGTTGCATTTGAGCTGTTATGAATCTATGAAGACTGATTTTTGGTATAACTCTGTTACTGTTGTTTTGTTTCATGATTGACTGCGATCATTTTATCTAAGCAATCTAAGATAATAGGTTGGAATTATGCCGCATTTGGATATCACGTATTGCAGTGTGAAACGTTAATACTGACAAAATGCTTTGACGAAAGCTAGCATTAGCATTGAATTGTCGAATTACGATAGACACTATTTTGAAATACTTACTTAGTCCATCCTCCTTTTTGAATAATAACGACTCATCTAGTATTCCTTAAAGTATAAAATAATATTGCGTAAAAGAGAAACAAACATCCATACGCCTATTCCCACAAACCTGCCCATTTTTAACACTAGTAGGATATAAAAATTCATGAATTGTGAACCAATTCTTCCGCTACCTAAATCCAAATTTAAAGCAAGTTTATTTTAAATACTTGAGACGGTGTGATAAGGCAGTGTTACAACTAAGTAGCGTGTCTTCTTTGTTCCACTTGGCATCAGATACAGGCCACCGTTGTACATTCCGCTTTATACGATAACTGAGCATTCTTTCACGAAACGTTGTGGCAGAAGACTGACAGCACGAAGTTTGGGCATTTCCAATATACTGTCGCTTGCTTACACTTGGTTTTTGTATATTTTTACCAAAATAATCATGTCACATGAGTTTATTTTTATTCAAAACTAGTTATTCGCAAGTGAATCCTGCACATCGCAGTCAATTGCCCATAAAACTGGCAACTTATCTGTAACCCTACAAACTCCTCTGCCTGTAATGAATCCACTGCTGGAGTACAGCCACAATTACTCCTCAATGACCAGACGTGTTGGTGCAAGGTTTGATATCGAATTTTTCGTCTCTTCGTAAAGATGAAATATTGCTTCGTTCCTTAGTATATTTTAAGTCTTCGAGTATTACAATAGCAAACTTAAGTCACACTTCTGAAATTCCAAAACTATTGAAAATATTAAACAGAAACTATTTTCTACTGAGAGTCGTGTATAAAGGTACTCAAAGGTTTTCGACATTTATAGCAGCAATATAACAATAAGCACAATAACGATGTGACGTCACAATAGTAATATACAAATAAAAGGGTACAAGTTAGCTGAGTGAAGTCGTTTTTGTGTCACACTTGGAGTAACTAATCGGTGAGGTATAAACGTTGTGTTGGCAGCGACCGCTGGCCTCGGGCCAATTCGGCCGTCGTCGGGTGTTGTCGAGCCCGGCATTCGGCCTTGCTGGGTAATAGATTTTTATTTCTGTGACTGTGATGTGGATCGTCTTTCTTCTTGCTGGGAATGTCCATAGTACGTCAACGATTTTACGGGCAAGAAACTGTTTAATATTTATTGTACACTGCTTGGGTAATACGGCTTTGTACGCATTTAATTACGTATTTATGTATGTCCCTTACTTAGTACGAAGTAAGTTATGTACGTATTAAATTGTCAATCGGCGCTTGTCCCGTATCAGTACCCTGAAATATGCTGACTCTGGTCGAACGAATACCTATACAACAATCTCTTTTAATCTCTGGGTAGCGTTGGTCAGTTTTTCGGTTCCAAGATAGAATTCTTGGATGCGACCGAGATAGCAATAACAGCATTCATCATACAGCCTGAATTGCATTATACTGCTGAACTGGTGGGGTGTAGGATTAAGAATACAAAAGGTTACTTTTCTTTTTCATGCCGTGGGTATCGTAACATGAGACTTAATGCACTAAGCAATTAGGATATTAGGAAAAGGCGGAAAACTCGATATCAAATCTCTTACCAACGCCTGGCTCTGGCCTGCAGACCAACTTGTATAGTAACTATTGTAGACCAACTCATCATATTGACCCATAATGCTAATGTGCCCATAATAGGCCTATGTCCAGCAGCGGACTGCGAAAGCCTGCATGATTAAGTAAACTTAAGTCAAACTAAATATCGAAGTATACACTTCTTACCCGCTTTGTAAATTACCTAACAACATCTAGCCCGACGTAGCCCGAAGCCGGTGTATATCCAGTTACAAGCGTGCCTCAACACCAAGTACAACTGCGGCGTGCTCTCACCGGTCGAGAAATTAACCGTGTAATGTACGCGGCGGATACACGCGGTAACCACGGCGGATACACCCCGCACTTACTAACACCTCGACGTACCTATATGTTCACTGTCTGGTACTTTACGAGTTTGACTTTGACGTGGCACGTATATTACAAGTATTCCCTTCACATCTTCATGTGAAGTGAATACTTGTAATGTGGGCAAAAAACACAAAACTGTGGGCAAAATCTAGTAGTAATAACTTATTAATACTTCAACATAAATTATTACTCTAATTTCTCTATCAGTATTAGTAAGTGTTTCTGTTAAGTTGTTTTGTGAATGTATATTACGGCTGCCAACGTCTTAATCAAAACCATTACCAGAAATGTTAAGATCAAACTAATGGAAGTAACGCTCGCGGTAACTCCCGCAGCCAACACTACTAACACACCGCACTTAATAACACTTCAAAACGTTTACTGTAGAGATTCTAGCATGTTTGAACCATAGGTACATATGACATTGAAGAAATTTCTATGCATAATGAATTCGGTTAAAAATTAAAAGTATTAGCAGTGTGATTCTGTAAGACTTCATTGTAAACTTCGAATCTGAATCCACTGTGAGTTTCTTGATTGGCATTCTAAAAACTCGGTTGATAATTCGTATCTACACTAGCGCTACTCTTGCGAGCGTGTTTGCGAGTGGAACTTAATTGACTTCGAGATTTTGACAGATAAAGTATGAGATGACGTAAAAAGTGGCATTCTATAAGGTAATTCCCCCCGTCAGCTGACGTCAAATGACCTTGATTTTGAGTGCGAAGTGAGCGTCGGCTCACTTCGCACTCAAAATCAAGGTCATTTTGAACCTTATGCGAAATGAGAGCGAATAGCGCCGTGAAATGCGAGTTGTTGTTTGAATTTTACAGAATCGACGTGCTGGTGACATAAGATGTGTGATTTGCCAATTCTTACATGTATCTGGGCTAATTTAGCACTCATCTTTGCCAAGGACTAAACTCTTGTCATTATCTGAATGACGTAAATAAAATGAACCCGTTCGTCAAAGACGAATCAATCAATATCATATAAACATCGAGTACCTCATAGGCCTCTCCCAAGGCTCTCCGCACAGAGCTCAAGCACAGAGTCCATTCTCTGGTGCCAGAAAACTCGATAATACCTAACAGGACAGACCGTTGGTAACTTGTAAGTGCAAACGCTGCTGTTGGTCGTACGGAGCAGAAGTTCCCAGGCGGACTTGATAAACTGTACCGATTGACTTAGAATATCTCCTGTAGAAAATTTCACATCGTCGTTTTCTTTGAAAAGAAAATAGTTGCTACAAATTATACGAGATTTTCATCTGTGCTATAGGTTTTTCCATAGATCGATACTTCTTCTGTTGGAGACGACAAAAAATAGAATAGGTTTCATCATATTGCAAACATTACTACACTTTAATATCTTTGACTTATCAAACCACAATGTACGAACGACGCGACGACAATGACGAAAAACAACGCACGCCTGCAAGCGATTGTTATTAATCAAACTTCAGTGAGAGCTCTTATGAGGTGGCAACAATGTAATGTACTTAACTATTTTCTTCCCTAACCACTTGTCAAACTACTCCACTCAAGCAGGATCAACTTTACTAAGTTATTGTTCATATCCCTTCTGCTACCATCGTGGACACGTTACCCTCCCAAGGCACACTCGCAGTTGATCCCGGTTTCAATTAACAAGCGTGAAAGTTCACTTAATTAATGTTCTTGATTAAAACTTACTATCGTCCTCGCCTCGCCTTGGCCATGGACTTATCCCTCCCCTTGCCTGCCCTCACCCCTGTCTACCCCGTCGGACATAACAACTCGGACTTGTCTCATAAAGTGCTAACTAAATACACTGTCGTTGTGAACTTGACGGATACTTGGTAAACGCTGCAGGATCACTCGATATTCACACATGCGACTGAATATGAGCTTTATGTGAATGTAGTTAGATTTATATTCGATTGATTAAGGCTTCAACCCGGAGTGACCCGTGGTGCGAACTTTGGATTAGTTGATAATGAAAACATTTGTAAGTTTGGAATTTGAATCCGAAATAGCAATTATCAATATAAACAACTCATAATAGGGATACGCATGCGATATATTTACTCGAAGCGGTGAATAAACAGAATATGCGGTTGCGGTTCGTTTAATTTCTCCGAATTGTATTTGCATATTTTGACACTTGAACTCTTCTTCTTACTTCGTGAATACGCTTGATTTTATATTTCTATTCTCTCACTTATGTGCGTTTGAGTCGTATGAGGATACACAGCAGTGAACATCCGTTTTGAAATAAGTTTGTAGAGGTTAGATTTTTATACTTCGATTGTAATGGGGTAAGCATACCAGTTCCATTAAAATAAGTACGAAGTCATATAATGAAATTAGTAGAACTGGTTAATTTAAACCTGCTCGTCAAATTAATGAACATTTTAGTAGTATTCCTAGAGTATGCTTTGGATTTTTTATTGTTATAAATTCCTTCAAAGAAATTGTAGTCTTTTAAATTCTATAATTTTGGCATTATTTGCAAAACATTGCAATGTTATCAAAACTTAAGTAGCAACCAAACTTTGCCGTAAACAGCTAAATTCTGTTACACAATTTCGAACGAAAATGCTCTCGTATTTTCTTAGAAAAGCTGATACCAAACGTATGGTAAGACGTGCAGCGATACCTCGGCTGTATGTTGCGGATATAATTCGCGACGTCGACGCCCGTATCCGCAAGTATCCGCGAGTATCCGCCGACGACGCTCGGATTAAGAGCGCTTGATTTCTTACCTCCCCGTCTTACAGCACGGTAGTCTTGAAATATACTCGATCAATTTGATTTATATACAAGTGATATTTATTTAAGAACACTTTTAGGAAGTGCATAGATTGCGCTGTGGTTGAAATAGCTTTACCAGTTTAGTGTATGACAACGTAAACTTGAGTAAAATAAGGTGAGCACAATATTTTATCATTTTCGCAAATAACTCACAAAGGTATTTATTATTGAGTAATGTTTTGCTTCCAAGACTTAATCATAGAAAGGTTAGTTGCCGTTCCTTGCAACCTTCCTCCGTCTTACTTTGACAAGGTCACAGAGATACGTGTGACCTTGCCAAAGTAAGACTTGGGGTGAAAATTGCAGAGTAAGATACCTGCAAGTTTCGTTAATATTTCTTTATAACTTTTGTAAACAGGAATAAAATTTCATTGGTTATGTAAAATAAAGAAGAGCTAAGATTTACAGCGAATATAATCTGTTTTATTTTTTTGAGCGAGTAAACTGAAACTGAGTTTTGTTTTGTTGGATGAATATGCTCTTGTCGTTTGTCAAAGCAGATCTAAACAGAGAACAACAAGGCAGGTTTAGTCACTTACGAGCACGTCACGCACTTTAATCCCATTAAATACCAAGCATATAATTTTAGAATTCCCCTTAGTTTTCAATGTCAATGTAATGATGTATGACGCTTAAAATCACATACTCGCGCTGAATGTAAATGCAAGCCATTCCACAGTAAACATCAGTCGCAGAAATATTACACAGTGTCTGAACGTTTCTCAAATCTCAATTTTTTAATAGCCACATTGTGTAAAGCTGCTGCACAATGTGGCTATTAAATAAGAAGGTATGCTTATCAAATTTTAATGTATCTATCGATAATGAAAGTATTTCAGACGTGGGAAAGACTAGTTATCTAAACCTTAAACTTTCTTCTTTGTTAAACCGAGGATACATTTTATATCGAACAACCTACATGTCTAGAAAAAGCTAACCGACACTGAACTCGAATTTCACGGAGCCGACGCTCACTTCGCACTCAAAATCAAGGTCATTTTGAACCTTATGCGAAATGAGAGCGAATAGCGCCGTGAAATGCGAGTTGTTGTTTGAATTTTACAGAATCGACGTGCTGGTGACATAAGATGTGTGATTTGACAATTCTTACATGTATCTGGGCTAATTTAGCACTCATCTTTGCCAAGGACTAAACTCTTGTCATTATCTGAATGACGTAAATAAAATGAACCCGTTCGTCAAAGACGAATCAATCAATATCATATAAACATCGAGTACCTCAGAGGCCTCTCCCAAGGCTCTCCGCACAAACCAATCTTGATCCACCCGCATCCGCTTCTAGAGATCTCATCTGTGTATGTTACTGAAAATTGAAAACGAATTATTATGAAGTAAATAAGAATATTGAATATGAAAAGATAATTGTGAACCTATTACGTGGAATCAAAACACTGGCCCCTTCGGGGAAACAGGCGTGAGTCTATGTATGTATGTATGTAATTGTGAAGGATCTAGCACAAACTTAGGAACTTTTTGTCCGGATCACATTGTTACAGACTAATCGTCTACAAGTCTATATACCAACTTATGCTACGGGCCCTATCTAACTTGCAAGGTCTTGGCCCTAACTAACTTGCAATTTAACTTGGAATACTGTACAATAAGTACACGAAACTTTTAAAACCTATTTAAGTTACGATTGTTTCTTTGTGGTTAGGTCAGTACATTAAAGTTGCACGGTCGGTGCAGTGGTTTAACCCTTCGGCTCGCTGTTTCAAACTGCGCCGAGTGTTGTGGGTTTGATACTACACAAGACAACACTTTGTGTGATCCACAATTTGTTGTTTCGAGGCCGCATGTACATTTTGTCAGTTGATTCAATGTTGGTAACAAGCCCCGCGATACGGGATTAATAAACGAACTTTAACTAACCTTATCGTCAACAAATACTTCTCAGGATGCCTGAAAATACTACACTTCTGAGAAATACAACTCAAGACTGTTTGATTACTGTATTCGGGGAAGTGTAGACATTTCATATTGCAACTCTGATCCACTTTATACGTAATATTTTCAAAGAGGAATACGCTTATTAGTTTCCGATTACTCAATGATAAAAATAAATACTGATGGATGTACTATTTGTATTGCAGCTTTCTTACAGGATGAATGTAAGCTTTACAAATCAACAAAGTTCTTACTAATACCGTCGCACTAATACAATAGGCACGTCAACACGCGTAGTTCAAAGCTGCTACCTCACCGTTTAACGTCACCGCGTCAAGTTGTGGGTTCGAATCTTCACATGGAACAACTTTGCTTGATGCACAGTTTGTTGTTTCAAGTTAGTGTGCTTTCTGTCCATTGATTTAATTTTCGTAAAGTCAACGTTTTGTAAAAGAAATCCATTGTTAAAATCATTATAGTCACACCCTTGCCTAAATGGGTCCTCACTTACTGCTTGTTTATTTCCTATATCAAATTTGTTATCCAAGAGTAAAGATAAATGTGCCGATCCTCAAGAGAGCCAGTAGTATTAAAATGTACAAGTAAACGGTGCAATTACAGCGAGTTAACTGTGAACGCTCGAGTGGTTTCGTTTGCACAAAACTTTAGATACAGTCACAAGTTTAGTGGCACGCTATTAGCTCGGCTCGTAGTTTGTGGCCAAAACACTTTATTGAGGACAACTTTTTAACTTGACACTACTGCATAACTACCTAAATGACCGTTTTGGACGTTGTATAGTAAATGTCTAAGTGCATGTTGCGTGTGTCGGTCGGTAAGCTTTTTCTAGACATGTAGGTCGTTCGATTTAAAATGTATGCTTGGTCTAACAAAGAAGAAAGTTTAAGGTTTAGATAACCAGTCTTCCCTACTTCTGAAACACATTCATAATCGATACATACATTAAAATTTGATAAGCTTACCTTCTAATTTAATAGCCCCATTGTGCAACAGCTTTACACAATGTGGCTATTAAAGAATTGAGATTTGAGAAAAACGTTCAGACACGGTGTAATATTTCTGCGACTGATGAATGCATGCACATTCAGCGCGAGTATATGATTTTAAGCGTCATACATCATTACATTAACATTGAAAACTAAGGAGAATTGTAAAATTCTATGCTTGGTATTTAATGGGATTAACGTGCGTGACGTGCTCGTAAGTGACTAAACCTACCTTGTTGTTCTCTGTTTAGATCTGCTGTGACAAGAGATAAGAGTATATTCATTCAACAAAACAAAACTGAGTTTCAGTTTACTCGCTCGAAAAAAAAAACAGATTAGTTATATTCGCTGTAGATCTTAGTCCTTCTTTATTTTACATAACCAATGAAATTTTATTCCTGTTTACAAACGTTATAAAGAAATATTAACGAAACTTGCAGGTATCTTACTCTGCAATTTTCACATCAAGTCTTACTTTGGCAAGGTCACACGTATCTGTGTGACCTCGTCAAAGAAAGACGAAGGAAGGTTGCAAGGAACGGCAACTAACCTTTCTATGATTAAGTCTTGGAAGCATAGCATGACTGATAAGTACTTTAACTTTTATGAATTGGGTATGAAGAGCATAAAATAATGTGGTCCCCATCATTTACTGATGTTTTCGTTGTCATACATTAAACCGGTAAATCTATTTCAACCACAGCGCAACCTATGCGCTTCCTAAAAGTGTTCTTAAATAAATATCACTTGTATATAAATCAAATTGATCGAGTATATTTCAAGACTACCGTGCTGTAAGACGGGGAGGTAAGAAATCAAGCGCTCTTAATCCGAGCGTCGTCGGTGGATACTCGCGGATACTTACGGATACGGGCGTCGACGTCGCGGATTATATCCGCAACATGTAGCCGAGGCATCGCTGCACGTCTTACCGTACGTTTGCTATCAGCTTTTCTAAGAAAATACGAGAGCATTTTGCGTTCGAAATTGTGTAACAGAATTTTGCTGTTTATGACAAAGTTTGGTTGCTACTTAAGTTTTTAAAACATTGCAATATTTTTCAATAAGGTTTAAGTTTATAGAATGTTAAGCTCAAGAGGAAATTAAACAATCCATGTAAGAATTTGTTAAAATAAAAAGTCCCAAGTATGCGGAAAGAAAACTACTAAAATTTTCAAAAATCGACGACTAGGTTAAAATTTACCAGTTCTGCCAATTTCATTACGTATGTAATGGAACTGGTTTTTATATCATTCCAATCGAAGTATGAAAATCTGACCTCTACAGACTTATTTTAAAACGGATGCGCAGCGCCTATGAATCCACATACAACACATACGTGCGTTAAGTGAGGGAATAGAAATATAAAATCAAGCGTATTCAAGTGTCAAAATATGCAAATACAATTCGGAGAAATTAAACGAACCGCAACCGCATATTCTGTTTATTCAGTGCTTCGAGTAAATATATCACACGCGTATCCATATTGTGAGTTGTTTATATTGATAATTGCAATTTCGGATTCAAACTCCAAACTTACAAATGTTTTCATTATCAACTAATCCAAAGTTCGCACCACGGGTCACTTCAGGGTGTAGGCGTTAATCAATGGAATATACATCTAACGACCTTCACATAAAGCTCATATTCAGTCGCATGTGTGAATATCGAGTGATCCTGCAGCGTTTACCAAGTATCCGTCAAGTTCACAACGACATTGTATTTAGTTCGCACTTTATGAGACAAGTCCAAGTTGTTATGTCCGACGGGGTAGACAGGGGTGAGGGCAGGCAAGGGGAGGGATAAGTTCATGGGCAAGGCGAGGCGAGGACGATAGTAAGTTTTAATCAAGAACATTAATTAAGTGAACTTTCACGCTTGTTAATTGAAACCGGGATCAACAGCGAGTGTGCCTTCGGAGGGTAACGTGTCCACGATGGGAGCAGAAGGGATATGAACAATAACTTAGTTAAGTTGGTCCTGCTCGAGTGGAGTAGTTTGACAAGTGGTTAGCGAAGAAAATACTTAAGTACATTACATTGTTGGCACCTCATAAGAGCTCTCACTGAAGTTTGATTAATAACAATCGCTTGCAGGCGTGCGTTGTTTGTCGTCATTGTCGTCGCGTCGTTCGTACATTGTGGTTTGATAACTCAAAGATATTAAAGTGTAGTAATGTTTGCAATATGATGAAACCTATTCTATTTATTGTCGTCTTCAACAGAAGAAGTATCGATCTATGGAAAAACCTATAGCACAGATAAAAATCTCGTATAATTTGTAGCAACTATTTTCTTATCAAAGAAAACGACAGTGTGAAATATTCTACTGGAGATATTCTAAGTCAATCGCTACAGTTTATCAATTTCGCCTAGGAACTACTGTACTGCTCCGTACGACCTACTGCGGCGTTTGCACTTACAAGTTACCAACGGTCTGTTCCGTTAGGTAGGTATATGTCTTATCGAGTTTTCTTGCATCAGAGAATGGACTCTGTGCTCGAGCTTTTTTTATTTGAAAACAATGTGATGTATGATCCGTAATGAAAAAATCTGAAATGTATGCAACTAACGCAACCTAGGTATACTATTCTTCATATAATAGCTTAAAAAACAATTGTTTATAATAAATGTTAATAAAATTGTTTATAAGAATTTAGGTCCGTATATACATACATTTATATCTAACCAGCCGATATATATTTAAAGATGCGTATACTGGACTTATTTTTGTGTTTACTTGTCAATAATAGCACTGAAACATTTGTAAAGAAAAGTATGTTGATAATACAATACAAGTATGTTGACAATACAAATACTGATGATAAACACAATAGTTTTTGCTGTAAATTTTCCATTTACGAAATAAATACATTGATTTTGTCATGTACTGACCTAAATTCGGTGTCCGGTCTGATCCTTTGCATTCTGAGAAGAGCACCGGTTTCAGCAATAACGTTACTCAGGATCAGTTTTGTGTCATATTCTGAGAGTAGGATTTCCTTTTCTCAGTATAAAGATTCCTAACCCGAAGTGCAACTTATGACACTTTTTGTAGATGGTTTAAGGAACAAAATTAACAACTCAAAAACTTGCACTCTACCTTTAAAGAAGCGTAATATTCAGTTTAACGAGTCAATGTTGACGTCAAGTAGGTACAAATAATTCCTAAATGAGGTCGTGTAAGCAATATGCGTGGACATCTGTCTACAGTAAGTAGACCTGAGCTTACATCTGTATGACAGCGCAGTTACGAATCGTCTCCACGTTCCGCGCGGTATATTTTGTACTTTTGGTCATATGTCACGCGCCGCGCCCGCTGAATACAAGATAGGACGTTCAAACATTATGAAACGAAACAGCGATATGTTACGGAATTGAATTCAAGTCGTACAGATGCTAACGAGCTTTGGTTATACATACTTAAGTACGTACTGATAGAATGGCTTAGAACATCAATCCACTTTGAATTTGTTTAAATGGAACGGTAAATCAATCTTGGAATTCGTTTAGTTTTATTTCTCGTGCGAGTTTGTGGCCGACTATGATGTCGAAATTTTCAGACAGTCTAATGGTTTTTGTACTGAGAGAAGAACCGAGATCGACAGCTTTACTAGTCCTCTGAAGCACGATAGCGCTCTGATGTAAAAGTAACACGCGGACACCCATCCAACTGTGTAAGTGTTGCTTAAATTTTCTGACCTTTTACGAACATCACTCTTGCAATTATAAGCTTTAGTATATTTTATGACGACCTGTTCTATTCGACAGGCTACAAGAAAAACACAATTTCCCTACTTACTATTATGCAATTAAAATTAGCACACTTTTTATTTAGGATCAATATTGCACCAATTTTGATTCTTTACAACCTACTTCTGAATCTTAAGTCCGTTTCTGTTACTTTGCAGTAAGGACAAGAGGTTAGAATTAATTGTCTCTTCTATGCTCTACAAATTATTACAAGCCTCCTCTAATTATTTCGTACTTCAAAGTCTCAGGTCTTTATGATCAAAAATAGACATAAACGCAAAACTATGCCACTGGTGTAATTCGTCGGTCAGAACAAGATAACAGTTCGCTATCCACATGATATTATTTAGCAACATAATACGAATCATTAGACATCTAATATAGCTGCAGCTAACGCATATTACAACGATAATCACTAATAAATAAATTATTAATCGCAGTTCGGCGTCATTATAAGCAAAATGTTCGCGCTGTAGTGGACGTTATCTAACGTTCAGATATTGTGTGGCAAGTTTGCTTCTCTTTCTTTATAAAAAACAACGCTCGCATTAGAAATGATCCTGTGTCTTTAACAACATTGAATGAAAAGACACAAAATATGAACAAACGAAATAATATTTTGTGAATTACACAATGTGTTGTTCGTGTAGGTATGGAACGCATAACATTCGGCGCAGTGTCAAACGGGAATGCTACTTTTAAACCACAACTCATCCGTATAGTCTCACGGTACTATGAATTGTTTGGTCCACTCTTTTTTATTTTTATAGTAGTAGGCGGCAAACGACCAGATGGATTGCCTGATGGGAAGCAATTACCGCCGCCCATGGACACAAGCAACACCGCAGGAGTCACAAGTGCGTTGCCGCCCCGTGGGGTTGGGAAAAGGGATAGGATGAAGAGTGGGATGAGGGAGAAGGAATAGGGGATAGGACCTCCGGCACTCTCACTCACCGAACGAAACGCAACAATTTATGTACTGTTACTTTACGTCGATTTTCTGTGAGAGGGTAGGACTTCCCCGGTCGAGCCGACCCATTCATGCTGAAATCAGCAAGGCTCTACTACCGTACAAAACTCATGGTTGTTCCAACTACAGGTGTTATTTAATATGCGTAAATTCCGTGTCACCGTACTTATTCTAATTGGAGAAGTAAGCTCTAAGAAATCAAACTTAAATACCAGCTGGCATCGCAGCTAATCCCATGCAGGCCAGACAATAAACTCCTTCACCTTTGCCGCTCTGGCAGCCGATAGACAACGATAACCATCTTTGACACTTATTTATTGCAAACTAGACGTCGCCAGTGGCTTCGCCCGCGTCATTTATACGTATAAACCTTCCTATTAAATCATTAAATCTATTACAAAAACCGCATTAGAATCCCTTGTGTAGTTTTTAAGATTTAAGCATACATAGAGACAGACAGACATAAGACAGGCTTTGTTTTATACTATGTAGTGAAGAAACGTGATCATATTCGTAGGTAGTTACTTGTGCCGACTTAATGTTCTAAAATAATAAAAAATATAATGTATGCAAAAACCTGCGCTAAAATCGTTATAATCCTGAAACATACTGCAACTGCAACTGCATCATAATCAAAATTCTAAATAACTTTCGCCAAACATTTGACTCTGCCGCCAATAACATTATAGCTTACTTAGCACGACGCCTTAGCATGGACTATAAAAGGCATAGTAATAAAACTCGCAGCACACAATTTAATTTTCGTGATCGAAAATAAGCCATTTAAAAATCTCTTAGTCCGAAGAATAAAAAACAATTTTATTCTCTGTAATCTAGCTACGATAAAACAGTTAGGCGCTGCTGCCCGCGGCAGTCTAAGGGAAATCCTTTAAAATCCACGTGGACTTAATTGTCTATACTTAGCTGTAAAAAATATTCAATTCTCCAATAACGGACGGACGCGGGGTATAAGGGGATAGAGAGGGCGAAACCATAAAGTGGTTTAAACTCTTAATCAGAGACGATATGCGAGCTAAGTTTGAATATAACGCTGCGCTCGCCCGTACATACGGCATAGATGGGTTTTCTTGTAAATTGGGATAATGTGGAAAATGAGTAAGTTGTAGCTAAAAGTAGATTGTGTGTTTATTATAGAAGTTACATTCGTTCGAGGCCAAGTGACTTGAACATTGAAACTTCGATCTTTATGTGATAAAACCATCCTTCTTAGGGTCAAGTCTCTCAGAAAGATCCACCACTTATTAGCACGATTATTACAAACCTCTCCCTCTCTCATCCCTATCCTCTGCGGCCGTTTTAGTGCCATCGGACGGCGAGGCCTGGGACTGCTCCCCGTCCGCCATAAGGCAAGGAGGCTACGTAGTGCCCGCGCCGCCTCCCGAGTCATAACGAGACGGGGCCCGCCAACACCAATGGCAGGCCAATCCCGGGCAGGGTCACGGAGAAGTATGCTATTCGTGAATCGCGTGACCGCGTGACTACACGGGACCCGTAGGGACATCGCGGTGGTTTTAGTGGGTATGCCTCGCCTTTAGGCATCCTATTTTCGACGTAAATTAGGAAAGGCCTATGTCCAACAGTGCACTACAAAAGTCTGTATGATTGATCCACATACTATTGTCAACGGCATCGGTATCGATTTCTAGATAGAGAGTAACTATGATAAATAATACCATATAATTAAGCTATTGGCGCTGATACACCTGAGCATTCACTTGTAACATAACAGCCAACATTCGTAACTTTTTGTTTAGTCAAACTGAACAGCGAACAGAGCCGAAAATTATTTCGAACATTTTCACAATCTTTCTAGGGAACGCTCTAATCAGCAAAAAGGTCGAAGCAAATTTACCGTCCATTCGCTAGAATGCTCGCCAGAGCGTTCGTTACGATGCTCGCTAAATTACACTCGAATGTCTTTCTGTTTTGTAACATTCGCAAGAATGCTCATTACAGGTGAATGCACCATAATGTGATACGTGTTATGACAACTTGTAAAAATATTTTTGTGATCTCGGATATAACATAATTTGGTAGAGTAATCAGATGTTTGGATAGATTTGCAACTAATTGATAACTGAATTATACAAGGATATTTACTTAGCAATATAAATAAACAAGTAAGTTATCGTAATAATTACAAATATTTTCCTTAGTGTTAAGTTCAAATCCGGGTCAACCAACGGCCTAGTATACCTATCGTTTATTAAAATATTAGGAAAGACTATACACAGTGAACAAAATATTTCCCGTACAAACAAATAAAAATAAATCGACAACTTAGTTTGTACCAAGTTTAATAGCTGAATATTGTGTTTCAGAAAAAAACAGTTTTGCATACTATATTAAATAGACGGTATTATTAAAAAAGGGGAGTCAGCAGTGTAATATTATATTTCTATACCAACATACTATTTCGCCAGTTTTGTCAAGTCTTCGAGTAGAGAGTGAATTTATGAAGAAATTTAAATTTCCAAAAAATCACTGCGATGGTACTGAACCAAATAAGCTACGGCTTCTTTGCCTCCTTTTGATCTTCGTACAACCTGTCCTCATAACATGAACCCCAAACATATAAGTGAGCAAACTAGTCATAGTTTGCTCACCAAACAGATAGAATTGACATTTATGAATATACTCACTCGATTTCACTAAAGTACTCACCAAAGATCGGAAGACACTCGTAACCACTAAGCTATAGAAGCAATTGTAAATATCGTCGTAGAAATATGGGTCCCAATCTTGCAGATAGGAGAGGTACTGTAACGACTTGGGATTTTGCCATTTTACATCCGTTCGTCTAATGTATGTGGTTTTAAGCGATATCAACTCGAGTCAGCACCGTCTAATGTCTCAATGTGCGCGAGAATCGAACGAGTTTCAACCGTTATTTCTTTATAACTACGGTTGACCACAAGTATAATAATATGGTGGGTTTACTTATTTCGCTTGATATGTAATGTACAAATAATATGGATTGAACTTGGTAATCGATATATGTAAGGTGTAAATACCTGTGCTTTCTCCAACTTTTATGGATGCCCTGGTCGCGGTTGGACAGGTGTGGACTCAGTACCGTCCTCATGAAGTGCAGGTTTAGAGTGTCAAATCCGCACTTATTATTACTGCTTAACCGTATTTGTCATTTCACTTTTTGTTACCGCCTTTTTTATTACTGGCAGGCGAACTTGTCTTATTTTAATAGTGTGATTGAAACACCGTCTATTCTCGGCCACTGCTTAAGCTTTATTTTATATCGTAGGAACGCCTATTTTACCTTTCTATATTAACGATAGTAATACTCCTTGATTATCCTGCTACTTAGTAAGGCTGGAAGAAGAGCATAGAGTCAATACCAATAAGCCATGCCATTTAATACTTTTTCTACTGGCATAAGTGCGTCATATTCTGTATATTAATTTTAAGGAACCTCACATTATTTTTATTTCTTAGTATACATGCCAGCAACAGCTATGTTTAATATGAGCAAGTTTCGTACCAATTTAGTAGCTCTCACTGCTGATAAAACTTAATATTAAACATTCTCATTTATTGTTGAAAATTGCTGACAACGGATCTGCTCTTTATTTAGTTAGTAGAGTTTGAGCTCTTTGGAAACTGTTGATCTTAGGGTCCTAAGTTGGATACCCGTAGATATATTGATAAACAACAAGTATAATAATATGGTGGGTTTACTTATTTCGCTTGATATGTACAAATAATATGGATTGAACTTGGTAATTGATAAGTGTAAATACTTGTTCTTTTTCCAACTTTTATGGATACCCTGGTCGCGGTTGGACTAGTGTGGACTCAGTACCGTCCTCATGAAGTGCAGGTTTAGAGTGTCAAACCTGCACTTGCACGTATTATTACTGCTTAACCGTATTTGTGATTTACACTTTATGTTACTGCTTTTTTATTACTGGCAGACGAACTTGTCTTATTTTAATAGTACGATTGAAACACCGTCTTTTCTTGGCCACTGCTATATCTTTATTTTATATCGTAGGAACGCCTATTTTACCTTTCTATATAAACGATAGTATTACTCCTTGATAATCCTGCTACTTAGTAAGGCTTGAAGAAGAGCATAGAGTCAATACCAATAAGCCATGCCATTTAATACTTTTACTACTGGCGTAAGTGCGTGATTCTGTATATTCATTTCAAGGAACCTCACATTACTTTTATTTCTTAGTATACATGCCAGCAACAGCTATGTTTAATATGAGCAAGTTTCGTACCAATTTACTAGCTCTCACTGCTGAGAAAACTTAATATTAATCATTTATTGTTGAAAATTGCTGACAACGGTAGCTGTTCTTTGTTAAGTTAGTCGAGTTTGAGCTCTTTGGAAACTGTTGATCTTAGGGTCCTAAGTTAGATACCCGTAGATAAATTGATGATAGGCATTTTGTTTAAAAATCTTTGGGTCGAAATGATTCGATAATTCTAGGTTAATAATTTGTATAAATAAAGTAATCTGAGTTTGAGACTAAGTGCTTCAAGCACATAATCTCAAACTTGGATCACTTTATTCTTATTATAAGAAATGGACTTAATTAAGCGCGAAATTTAGTCCTGGTCTTATTTTTGTATAGGTTTTTAATTACACACAGATATTTTTCCTGAAGCATGGCTTTGAAATCCTATGGCACAAATGTGGAATTCAAACAGATGATTAGAATCTTTGATAAATGAACCATTATGGTGTATTGTAATAGGGTTTAATTCGAGTACATATTTAAGCAGGTGTTACATTCAGCCTTTGTTTTGAAATATGAAAGAATTTGGCTAAATGATATAGAAACTTCTTCAAATGACGACACTATTCAAATTTGAACAACTCTGGCATTCTCACGTCTTGCTTTCTTTATGCTTCTGGGATTGTATATACCTACTTCAGCTATTGTCTGGGCAAGCATTTGTAGTGCAGCGTGAACAGATAATAACGTTAATTTCTTGATAGTAAAATTATTTCTCAGTACCTACCTAGTAGAACTAAATTCTCAGAATGCAAGACTTGAGTCTTGCACTCTCGCTCGTTCAAATATAAGCGATTAAAGTTGTGTACTGAATATGTTCACTGAATTTACTTTATAATTTTGCATGCATCAAGCTTTCTTAGGGCACGGTGTACTTACTCTAATAAATGCGTCCCAATGTCATATAATTTTGAATAAAGAACAAAAAGATGCAAGCGTTAGGGCCGGAACATATCTGACGGAAGATCCGTCGCGTTTTATCGGTCGCGTAACGCCAATACATACAAATGTATAGAAAAACGTTCAACCATTCACACCTGACCGATAATCCGTTAGTACGTCGAGCGTACTGACGGATTATCCGTCGACGTCGCGCGCACCACGCACCACGTGAATTTTGACCTTTGAGTAAGGAATATAAATGGAGAGGGCAAATAGTAGGTACATATAGAAAAATTACATTATTCACATATATTATTATATTTTATATTTATAGACTCACGGCTGTATCCCCGGAGGGGTAGGCAGAGGTGTAATATTACACCCACATTTCGCCATGATTTTTTTTATACACATATATACGAAATCAACATAAAGCCACCAAACATAGTGTTGTCTCGTTTTGTCTTAGGGATATCTCTGTCAGAAAAAAGAGATAGCCATAGTTTACTGAATAAATTAATCATGACGATATTTTATTAGAAATGTCATTCGTGCCACTATCGCCATATTTTTCGCCAAGGTTTGTGGTACATCTGCTGTGAAATCGTTCTCTATCGAACATAATAATTTTGTTTTTGTGCATAAATATGTCTAAAAACCGATATTGGCTCTCAGAGAATATTTTGTTACATATTTCATACAAGGGTCGTCTTTCGCTTTGCCATTTTCGCCCACATTTGCATTATGGAATAAACTAGTCTGGCAAAAGATTTAAACTAACAATGGTAACTTACTACAAAAATGTATTATTCTCCTCTAACCGGCTCCATATCGTTATCGATTACATTCTGGAGGACAACCCAAATGGCAACCATTTTATTTGTTCAACGTTTCGTAAGTGTGCACGCTAATTTCGTAGGTGTGCACGCTAAATTCGTAGGTATTGGACATACCATATCCATGTCATTCCCAGATCGGTGATTTTAAGATCGTAAGATTCCAGGGCCGCCAGAACTTACTTATTTTTTCAGAAACGAAATGTGTAGAATAATGTAGTGTTAGTATCTGCTATGAGTGTACGCATATTTGCTAGCTTGGATCGAGGGCCAATTTTTGGGTATGAGGTGCTAAAGGTCCACGGGAACAATTTCCATACATGCCTATATAGAAAACATTTTGTGTCTTGCTCTGCAACTGTAGTCTGTAACCCCTTCTATATCATTTGTATAAGTTTTGTGAAAAACCGTAATTCAAATCGTATTATCGTCTTTTATTTTTGAACCTCCATACCTAAATAGGATATATATTTAAATAACGCTTGTTGGCTACTATAAAAAATCTTCGAAGTCCGACATATTTTTAATAGTACTCGAATTGCAAAATAAATAACTACAAGACTTCAGTGACTACATAACATCAGGGAACACGAAAAATGATTAGGTAAAAGAATATGACAGTAAAATATTGAGCTGCCCTGAGTACGGCCCTGTACGAACAAACTTATATGTGTGCATAATAGCCACGCTTTCAGCGAATGTGTGCAGATACGCTCGACGCATTTTCCGTCAGATGTGTACCGATTCATTTGACGGAATAGACGCGACCGAAGATACGTTCGACGCATCTTCGGTCAGGTATGTTCCGCCCCTTAAATTTTACTTACCTGATCAGTTCCCACATGAAAATCAACATCTGACGCGCTCGAATGCCTTTTCTTTTGCCAGTTCGAGTTCCATTTGACATATGACACAATAGTAGGTGCCAACTTTTGCATAACACCAAGTAAGCATTACGCGGAAGGTTCGATTTACACGCGCTTGCCGAGGGCCCGTGACGTCATAGGGAAGGGTATCATCATCAAATTGACAGCTTTATTTCCGCAGCGCTAAACGTGATGTATAAGCGTAGACGAGTAGCTGCTGGACAAGTTTACAAGGGTTCGGCGAGCCCCCTGACCCTAGAGTGCTGACGCATAGGGTCTTGACAGTGAAGGATAACATAATATAACTATTTTACAAGATCTTTATGTCACGTTTCTAGAGTGGCAAAAAAAGAATTCTAAAACCTCGGAACGTAGCCGATATTTGGATAACTACTATGCTGCGTAGCCAATTCTTGCTACGCACGCAACACTTAGCTCATTCATTACCGTCCGTTGACAAGAGCAACGCGACACCACATTTGTATGTCATTTGTCGCAGAGAGCCGTTCAATCAACGCCTGCAACCGCGTCACACATTGTAGATTTAGGCAAACCTAGAACGTAACTACCGTAGCTAAATCCCTTTGGCGCAGTTTGTGCGTATGGTTACAAACAGTCTTACGGTTACGGGTTCAAATTATAGTACCTACTACAAGCATTGCTATCGGATTCGGTTTGAAATTAGAACCATAGTACCACCAGCGGTTATTATATATTTTTCTTACCCTGTCAAAAGACTAAATATACTTAAAAATGCAAGGCGCCAAAAATCATCAACCGTCAAATATCACAAATCACAAAATCTAATACTACTAATCCGATTCTCAATTCGGACATAAATCCTAAAAGTAAATACAAGCTAGTGACACAAGAATCACAGGAATTAAGTCAAATAATTTGATTTACTCCAAACTAAAACTAAGAAGACGAAAACCTATTCGTATCTTATAACCTACATTTTACCTGAAATTCAGGTAAGTACCGAGTAAGCTTGCAGACATTTTCTGTGCTTCAAATTATCTGCTCATACTAGCAAAATGTTCTTATGATATGTTCACCAGGTCGTGCTCATTGGGTTGGCTTTCTCAATTTTCGCTACGCAACACCGCATCACCTCTTCCTCTGCGGCCCCACGCAACGATGGTGCGCCCCCATTTGGTCGCGGGAGATAGGGCGCGCGTCAACGCAACACCGACACGCCTCTCCTCCCGCGACCGCACCCGACTGCGAGGGACAGACAGAACTGTCCCTAGCAGCTTAGGACGCATCCTGCGCAGGCCTCACGCAAGCCCACGTGGAGCGTCCCCTCCCGGGATCCCGCTTAGCTTCACCGTGGGTGTACCTCAAACCCACGTTTACTGAGCCCCGCCACCACGACAAGGTGGAGATCCCTCGGGGGGAATATGTATATATTCTGTAGGTTTGAGAATTGGTCGTAATCTATTTTTCAAACCCCTAAGTCATAAGGGTGGTCCAGTCTAAATATATTTACTTTTTTATTTTTTTGGTCAATTTCTTAAGCCCTGATGCGGATGGATGGATGGGTGGATGAAAAAAAAAAAGAATGAGAAAGAAGACCTTAAAAAGACGATATGGAGTTTGCCGGGTCAGCAAGAGATTTATAAGATTCTGTTTGAATTGGACTATTTTCCGCACTAACCGCACTTATAATTTTTGTTTATATTGCCCAAATGCAACTGTCATATAATATGTTATCGTTCAAAAATTGACATAAGTACAAAAGATGTAATAAACTTTTAAGATCATTTTTTTATTTTGAGATTGTTCCTGGCGAAATTGAACTAAAATACTCTAATTTAAGTTTTATTAACCTTTTTTATTTGTACTGTAGTTTATAGTGAAAATTACAAATTAGTAAAATAATATTTATAAAATCGAAACTGAGCCGGCAAAACCAGTATTAAGATTTATGCAAATGTTGTGAAATTGATAACTAGGCATAGACAAGGTATCGTATGGCATACTGAATACAATATTTTGATTGTCGTGGTACGTCACGTCACTGAATCACGTTTACGTCTTGTACATGTTACGACGACACCCGTCTTGAACATGGTATTTGAGTGGTCATAGTGAATAAGCCGTTCTCATGTGAAAATTTACATCTCACGCGCTGGTTGACCGCTTTTTTCGCAAGTGTGAGTTTCATTCGACATATAATACAATAGTTGGTGCCAACTTTTGCATAACACCAAGTAAGCATTACGCGGAAGGCTCGATTTACACGCGCTTGCCGAGAGCCCATGACGTCATAGGGAAGGGTATCATCATCAAATTGACAGGTTTATTTCCGCAGCGCTAAACGTGATGTATAAGTGTAGACGAGTGGCTGCTGGACAAGTTTACAAGGGTTCCGCAAGCCCCCTGACCCTCGAGTGCCGACGCATAGGGTCTTGACAGTGAAGGATAACATAATATAACTATTTTACAAGATCTTTTGTTCTAATCTCTGTAAATATGCGATCTTGCCATTTACCAAAAAAAAAAAAAGTTCAGCAAATTCTCGTGTTTGATGTTTATAATTTAGATTATAAATTTCTTACAATTTTGGTAACGATATCGCGGAATGTTATATGAATAAGAACATTTAACTGCTTAATTGCCAATAGGTTCAGTCCAGCACAAAATTCAAAACGTCAGTTATTTCACGTTTCTAGAGTGGCAAAAAAAAACAATTCTAAAACCTCGGAACGTAGCCAATATTTGGATAACTACTACGTTGTGTAGCCAATTCTTGCTACGCACGTAGCACTTAGCTCATTAATTACCGTCTGTTGACAAGAGCAACGCGACACCACATTTGTATGTTATTTGTCGCACAGAGCCATTCAATCGACGCCTACAATCGCGTCACACATTGCAGATTTAGGCAAACCTAGAAGGTAACTACCGTAGCCGTAGATCCCATTGGTGCAGTTTGTGCGTATGGTTACAAACAGTCTTAGTACAAGCATTGCTATTGGATTCGGTTGAAAATTAAAACCATAGTACCACCAGCTGTTAGTTTATATTTTTCTTACTCTGTCAAAAGACTAAATATACTTACAAATGCAAGGCGACAAAAATCTTCAACCATCAAATACCACAAATCACAAAATCGAATACTACTAATCCGATTCTCAATTCGGACATGAATCCTAAAAGTAAATACAAGCTAGTGATACAAGAATCACAGGAATTAGGTCAAATAATTTGATTTACTCCAAACTAAAACTAAGAAGACGAAAACCTATTCGTATCTTATAACCTACATTTTACCTGAAATTCAGGTAAGTACCGAGTAAGCTTGCAGACATTTTCTGTACTTCAAATTATCTTTTCATACTAGCAAAATGTTCTTATGATATGTTCACCAGGTCGTGCTAATTGGGTTGGCTTTCTCAATTTTCGCTACGCAACACCGCATCACCTCTTCCTCTGCGGCCCCACGCAACGATGGTGCGCCCCCATTTGGTCGCGGGAGATAGGGCGCGCGGCAACGCAACACCGACACGCCTCTCCTCCCGCAACCGCACCCGACTGCGAGGGACAGACAGAACTGTCCCCAGCAGCTTAGGACGCATCCTACGCAGGCCTCACGCAAGCCCACGTGGAGCGTCCCCTCCCGGGATCCCGCTTAGCTTCACCGTGGGTGTACCTTAAACCCACGTTTACTGAGCCCCGCCACCACGACAAGGTGGAGATCCCTCGGGGGGGATATGTATATATTCTGTAGGTTTGAGAATTGGTCATAATCTATTTTTCAAACCAGTCATAAGGGTGGTCCAGTCTAAATATATTTACTTTTTTATTTTTTTGGTAAATTTCTTAAGCCCTGATGCGGATGGATGGATGGGTGGATGAAAAAAAAAAAGAATGAGAAAGAAGACTTTAAAAAGACGATATGAAGTTTGCCGGGTCAGCAAGAGATTTATAAGATTCTGTTTGAATTGGACTATTTTCCGCACTAACCGCACTTATAATTTTTGTTTATATTGCCCGAATGCAACTGTCATATAATATGTTATCGTTCAAAAATTGACATAAGTACAAAAGATGTAATAAACTTTTAAGATCATTTTTTTATTTTGAGATTGTTCCTGGCGAAATTGAACTAAAATACTCTAATTTAAGTTTTATTAACCTTTTTTATTTGTACTGTAGTTTATAGTGAAAATTACAAATTAGTAAAATAATATTTGTAAAATCGAAACTGAGCCGTCAAAACCAGTATTAAGATTTATGCGAATGTTGTGAAATTGATAACTAGGCATAGACAAGGTATCGTATGGCATACTGAATACAATATTTTGATTGTCGTGGTACGTCACTTCACTGAATCACGTTTACGTCTAGTACATGTTACGACGACACCCGTCTTGAACATGGTATTTGAGTGGTCATAGTGAATAAGCCGTTCTCATGTGAAAATTTACAGCTCACGCGCTGGTTGACTGCTTTTTTCGCAAGTGTGAGTTTCATTCGACATATAATACAATAGTTGGTGCCAACTTTTGCATAACACCAAGTAAGCATTACGCGGAAGGCTCGATTTACACGCGCTTGCCGAGAGCCCATGACGTCATAGGGAAGGGTATCGTCATCAAATTGACAGGTGTATTTCTGCAGCGCTAAACGTGATGTATAAGTGTAGACGAGTGTCTACTGGACAAGTTTACAAGGGTTCCGCAAGCCCCCTGACCCTCGAGTGCCGACGCATAGGGTCTTGACAGTGAAGGATAACATAATATGACTATTTTACAAGATCTTTTGTTCTAATCTCTGGAAATATGCGATCTTGCCTTTTACCAAAAAGAAAATGTTCAGCAAATTCTCGTGTTTGATGTTTATAATTTAGATAATAAATTTCTTACAATTTTGGTAACGATATCGCGGAATGCTATATGAATAAGAACATATAACTGCTTCAGGTCAATTGCCAATAGGTTCAGTCCAGCACAAAATTCAAAACCTCAGTTATTTCACGTTTCTAGAGTGGCAAAAAAAACAATTCTAAAACCTCGGAACGTACCCGATATTTGGATAACTACTACGTTGTGTAGCCAAATCTTGCTACGCACGTAACACTTAGCTCATTCATTACCGTCTGTTGACAAGACCAACGCGACACCACATTTGTATGTCATTTGTCGCACAGAGCCGTTCAATACACGCCTACAACCGCGTCACACATTGTAGATTTAGGCAAGCCTAGAACGTAACTACCGTAGCCGTAGATCCCATTGGTGCAATTTGTGCGTATGGTTACAAACAGTCTTAGGGTTACGAGTTCTAATTACAGTACAAGCATTGCTATTGGATTCGGTTGAAAATTAAAACCATAGTACCACCAGTGGTTAGTTTATATTTTTCTTACCCTGTCAAAAGACTAAATATACTTACAAATGCAAGGCGACAAAAATCTTCAACCATCAAATACCACAAATCACAAAATCGAATACTACTAATCCGATTCTCAATTCGGACATGAATCCTAAAAGTAAATACAAGCTAGTGATACAAGGATCACAGGAATTAGGTCAAATAATTTGATTTACTCCAAACTAAAACTAAGGAGACGAAGACCTATTCGTATCTTTTAACCTACATTTTACCTGAAATTCAGGTACCGAGTAAGCTTGCGGACATTTTCTGCGCTTCACATACACATTTTCTTATATGCTCATACTGGCCAAATGTTCTTATGATATGTTCACCAGGTGGTAATAATTGGATTCCTTTCTCCATTTCTACCTATCTTGCCGTGCCCGACAGGGTCCATATCTGGTTTAAACCTGTACTTTGCACAGCATGTGGAGTAATACATAAGGAGAGCAAAAAGGCATTTGAATTTGGATCAGCGCGTCTTTAGGACTTGAGGTGGACTCACCGTTACTAAAACAGTTTTCTGAAATTAACTCGTGTATAAAATTAGTTTGCAATTCTTTTGGGGATTATTTTTAAGTTGAAAAGTGAGATAAACTCTTTCATATCTCGCGAGAGAATCTCATTGTATTGGAAATTAGAAATTTGTATTAGAATACATATTACGTTAAAATTTATTGCAGTTGATTCACAATTTTTCTTTGCTTTTTGTAAAATTTGATTTTGCTATTATTTTTATAAATAAAAAGTACCATGTGACAACAGAAATTGTGACTAGTGCAGAAGATGTTAACAATTTACAGAAAATAGGGAATAATAATACACAATCAGATATGTATTTCAATTATGCGAATCTCTACAATTGTTGGCACAATGTGAGCATGTAGATTGGACCTATAACTGCCTATCGAAAGGTACTTCATCATGGTCTTCTTCTCCAGATATTTATTCTGCTTTAATTTAAAGTATCATCCAAGTATCGCAAACAATCATATTCCGCAAAATAAAAGCTTAATTTAAATAACTGAGAGCTAGAATCCTTGGAATTAGTAAATTGCTCATCAAACAAAATATATAGCAAACATGTGTAATTTTGTATACGTTCTAAGTTCTAATCTAACTAGTCCGTACTCTTTCTGGTTCAGTATTGAGTGACCACGTAGCATTAAGGCAACAGGCGGCAAGTACTCTCTATTATGCTAATTACGAGGTGTAGTGGAATGAACGACGGACAAACAGCCGCCAATGCTCCAATTAATTAATTGGCCTAGTGTTGTGCGCCCCTACAGTGCAGCCGTGCGGGTCCATGCGGCCCCATACGTCCCCAAGCAGACCACAGTACGGCCCCAGCGCCCCTACACCTCGCCGCTTTGTTGCCACCTCGCATCGGATCCATTAATTAGCAAAAGGTAAAGGAAGCGTGTGCTGAACGGTTCGGAGCCTGACGAACGTCGAAAAGCGCCAAATTGCAATCTGTTTGCAGCAACTTTGTCACACTCTATTTAAATGCTGTTTATTAGTGATGTACAAACTCAAAACTACAACTTGATTTGAGAAATGAAAAATTGTTACAAATAATTTCTGCGAGCTATGTTTAGGTTCTCATTGAGTTCTGGGAAATCTCGGCAATCTCCAAATCTGTAGCATAAGTAAAGTAAACTGTCGAGTATGTATTACCCTGTATCTACATTACCTATTTGCTTACATAATCCTCATTATTTTGGGAATACATAATTATATACGTATATCTAAGAGTATATCTCAACAGCAATATTTGAATAGTAATAAATATTTTATGATGATTTTATATTAGCATTAATCTTCGCATTGGTGGCTCTTCAGCGGCTTCGCATGGAGATGAAAGGCCAAAAAACCAAATATGACAAAAACTGAGTCATATATTTCCATACATACATATACTCACGCTTTTTTTCCATCGTAGTAGGCAGAGACGACAGAACGTCACTTGCTTCCATCCTTACAAACTTACCGCTACATTCATTAATCTTTTCATACATTTTTCTTCTCGTATATTTGTATCCCTAATCTATACATACCTATAAATAAAATTGAAGTGTCTGTCTGTGATTTCAAAATAACTGTGTTTTTTCAAATGCATATTGTTAGTTTCAAGATTATAAGTACTAAATAGCCCGTTTTAACATTTTTGTCTGTCTGTCTTTCTGTTCGTCCGGGAAAATCTCTGAAACGGCTGAACCGATTCAAATGAGACTTTCACTGGAAGGTAGAGGACTTTATAGAGCTACATATAGACTACAATTTGACCCGGTAAGTGGCGCTGTTATCGCGATACCGAGTCTTTACTTCTTCTAATCATCTATCTATATCTATACATATAAATAAAATTGAAGTGTCTGTCTGTGATTTCAGAATAACTATGTTTTTTCAAGTGCATATTGTTAGTTACACGATTCTAAGTACTAAACAACCCTTTTTAACATTTTTGTCTGTCTGTCTGTATTTCTGTTTGTCCGGAGTAATCTCTGGAACAGCTGTACTGATTCAAATGAAACTTTCACTGCAAGGTAGAGGACTTTATAGCGCTACTATTACCTACTAGAATGTAAGGGCTAAAGGGAATTCAACAATCTATGTAGGCATTTAGAATATAAAATTCCAAGCATATGAAAGAAAACTAATAAAATTTGCATAAAATCGACGAATAGGTTACAATTGACCAGCTCTATCATTTTCATTACATGACTTAATACCACGTAATCGTACTATGAAAATGTATAATATATTACAGATTTATTTCAAAACAACAGATGTTCCCGGCCTGTGAATCCTCATACAACTCAAACGTACATAAGTGAGTGAATAGAAATATAAAATCAGGCATATTTAAATGTCAAAATATGCAAATACAATTCGGAGAAATTAAACGAACCGCAACCGCATATTCTGTTTATTCACTGCTTCGAGTAAATATAAATCAAAATCAAAATCAAAATCATTTATTCATCTAGGCCACTAAGTGACGCTTATGAACGTCAAAATTTAAGTTAATTACTTAATGATTCTACATTTACATTTACTGCCACGTTCGCAATGCAATAGGTAGAACCACGAGAAAGAACGGGCAATAAAACTCATGGCCACTCTTTTCAAACAAATATAATGGTGGTACATTTTATTTTTGTAAGGAGCTGCAACTGTTTCACATTGTAAACATCTACTAGTAAAATTTTTAGTAGCTATTGATATCATACTCAAGCAGTAAATTATGTTCATATGGTAAGCCTCCCAAAGTAAATATGGTGAAACAGGAGCATCCACTTACGTCTTTTTAATGTAGGCAACTCGCGAACATGGTCAGAACTATGGTATATAAGTGAATGAAGCAGAAAGTAACGGTATTATGAAACCAAAGCAATCGACAATCTATTAGTTAGCCCATGACCACGAGTTACCCACATTTTACAAATCCGCAAAGTTATAATGAAAGTGTGGAACATGAATGCAAAATATAGTATGAAATGAGAATATCGTAATTAACTACACTATAAAATAAAACTACTAAATATTGACCTAGTCAAAAGCGAAGAACTATATTATATAACTATAATATATCGCACGCGTATCCCTATTATGAATTTTTTATATTGATAATTGCAATTTCGGATTCAAACTCCAAACTAACAAATGTTTTCAATCCATTTAAGAATTTGTTAAAATAAAAAGTCCCAAGTATGCGGAAAAAAAAAACTACTAAAATTTGCAAAAATCGACGACTAGGTTAAAATTTACCAGTTCTGCCAATTTCATTACGTATGTAATGGAACTGCTTTTTATATCATTCCAATCGAAGTATGAAAATCTGACCTCTACAGACTTATTTTAAAACGGATGCGCAGCGCCTATGAATCCACATACAACACGTATGTGTTGCGTTAAGTGAGGGAATAGAAATATAAAATCAAGCGTATTCAAGTATCAAAATATGCAAATACAATTCGGAGAAATTAAACGAACCGCAACCGCATATTCCGTTTATTCACTGCTTCGAGTAAATATATCGCACGCGTATCCCTATTATGAGTTTTTTATATTGATAATTGCAATTTCGGATTCAAACTCCAAACTTACAAATGTTTTCATTATCAACTAATCCAAAGTTCGCACCACGGGTCACTCCGGGTTGTAGGCACTAAACGATCGAATATACAGCTTACAACATTCACATGAAGCACATATTCACTCGCATGTGTGAATATCGAGTGATCCTGTAGCGTTTACCAAGTATCCGTCAAGTTCACTACGACAGTGTATTTAGTTCGCACTTTATGAGACAAGTCCGAGTTGTTATGTCCGACGGGGTAGAGAGGGGTGAGGGTAGGCAAGGGGAGGGATAAGTCCATGGGCAAGGCGAGGCGAGGACGATAGTAAGTTTTAATCAAGAACATTAATTAAGTGAACTTTCACGCTTGTTAATTGAAACCGGGATCAACAGCGAGTGTGCCTTCGGAGGGTAACGTGTCCACGATGGGAGCAGAAGGGATATGAACAATAACTTTGTTAAGTTGGTCCTGCTTGAGTGGAGTAGTTTGACAAGTGGTTAGAGAAGAAAATAGTTAAGTACATTACATTGTTGCCACCTCATAAGAGCTCTCACTGAAGTTTGATTAATAACAATCGCTTGCAGGCGTGCGTTGATTGTGGTTTGATAACTCAAAGATGATATCTTTGAGTTATCAAAGTGTAATGTTTGCAATATGATGAAACCTATTCTATTTTTTGTCGTCTTCAACAGAAGAAGTATCGATCTATGGAAAATCTACAGCACAGATGAAAATCTCGTATAATTTGTAGCAACTATTTTCTTTTTGCAGAAAACGACGTTGTGAAATTTTCTAATGGAGATCAGGAGTCAATCGGTACAGTTTATCAAGTTCGCCTGGGAACTTCGGCTCCGTAAGATCTACAGCGGCGGTTGCAATTACAAGTTACCAACGGTCTATTCTGTTACGTATTATCGAGTTTTTTTGCATGAAAGAATGGACTCTGTGCTCGAGCTTTTGTTCTTTGAAAACAATGTGATGTGTGAAGAGTAATGAAAAGAGCTGAAATGTTTGCAACTAACGTATCCTGTTCTTCATATTGTTACGAGCTGGGGTTCGGTAATAAATTAGACTCCTATGCCACTAAAACTATACTTTATTTTACAAACAAAAAAAGACACTAAAATACACACTAATAAAAACTCTACTTCACACCACTAAACACTTCCGACTCTTCAGATCCTTCGCTGATCTTGATAGCTCCGTTATCAGAACTGAACTGTGTCTAGTCATCCGACCGCGCGGTATTTATACCGGCTGGATAACAAACTAGTCTATTCTAACCTACCCGAGAAGGTTCTCGTAACAGTCGGAAACATAATAGATACTTCGAGTAACAGTAACGCCATCTAGTAGAGACTAGAAGAAATACATTTAGACTACGGATATATCCATTATCTTCTAGTTCTCTCATTCACCGATAGATGGCGTTATTTTCAAATATCGCCATTCGTAACAGTATTATAGCTTAAAGAACAATTGTTTATACTTAAAATTTAGGACCGTAATTATATTAATATCTGACCAGCCGATACATATTTAAAGATGAGTACACTAGATTTATTTTTGTGTTTACTTCTCAATAATAGCACCGAAACATGTGTAAAGAAAAGTATGTTGATACTGGACCTACATTGTAGTAAATTCATTATACATTCAGTCATTGTATTAATTGACCTACAAATTTAATACTGATGATAAACACAATATTTTTAGCTGTAAGTTTTCCATGTACGAAATAAATAAATAAATTGATTTTGTCATGTACTGACCTAAGTTCGGTGTCCGGTCTGATCCTTTGCATTCTGAGAAGAGCACCAGTTTTAGCAATAACGTTACTCAGAATCAGTTCTGTGTCATATTCTGAGAGTAGGGATTTATTTTTCTCAGTATAAAGATTCCTAACCAAAAGTCCAACTTATGACACTTTTTGTAGATGGTTAAAGGAACAAAATTAACAACTCAAAAACTTGTACCCTACCTTTAAAGAAGCGTAATATTCAGTTTAACGAGTCAATGTTGACGTCAAGTAAGTACAAATAATTCCTAAATGAGGTCGTGTAAGCAATAGGCGTGGACAACTGCCTACAGTAAGTAAACCTGAGCTTACATCTGTATGACAGCGCAGTTACGAATCGTCTCCACGTTCCGCGCGGTATATTTTGTACTTTTGGTCATATATCACGCGCCGCGCCCGCTGAATACAAGATAGGACGTTCAAACATTATGAAACGAAACAGCGGTTACGGAATTGAATTCAAGTCGTACAGATGCTAACGAACTTTGGTTATACGTACTTAGGTACGTATTGATAGAATGGCTTAGAACATGAATCCACTTAGAATTTGTTTAAATGGAACGGTAAATCAATCTTGGAAGTTGTTTAGTTTTGTTTCTGGTGCGAGTTTGTGGCCGACTATGACGTCGAATTTTTCAGACAGCCTAACTTTTTGTAGTGAGAGAAGAACCGAGATCGACAGCTTTCACCCATCCAACTGTGTAAGTGTTTTTGACCTATTACGAACGTCAATCTTGCAATTACAAGCTTTAGTACAGTTTATGACGACCTGTTCTATTCGATAGGCTACAAGAAAAACACAATTTCCCTACTATTATGCAATTAAAATTAGCACACTTTTTAATTTGAATCAATGATGCACCAATTTTGATTCTTTACAACCTACCTACCTATTTCTGCACGTCGATTCTGTAAAATTAAAACAACAAATCGCATGTCACGTCGCTATTCGCTCTCACTTCGCATAAGGTTCAAAATGACCTTGATTTTGAGTGCGAAGTGAGCGTCGAACTGACGGGGGATTCTATAAGGTAATTCCTTATAGAATGCCACTTTTTACGACATCTCATACTTTATCAGTCAAAATCTCGAGGTCACTTTAGTTTAACTCGCAAACACGTTCGCAAGAGTTGCGCTATAGTAGATTCGAATTATCAACCGAGTTTTTCGAAACTCACAGCGGATTCAGATTCGAAGTTTAAAATGAAGTCTTACAGAGTCACAAAGCGTAAGTCCGTTTATGTTGCTTTGCAGTAAGGACAAGAGGTTATAATGATTTGTCTTTTCTATGCTCTACATATTATTACAAGCCTCCCCTAATTATTTCGTACTCCAAAGTGTCAGGTCTTTATGATCAAAAATATACATAAACGCAAAACTATGCCACTGGTGTAACTCGTCGGTCAGAACAAGATAACAGTTCACTATCCACATGATATTATTTAGCAACATAATACGAATCATTAGACATCTAATATCGCTGCAGCTAACGCATATTACAACGATAATTACTAATAAATAAATCATTAATCGCAGTTCGGCGTCATTATAAGCGAAATGTTCGCGCTGTGGTGGACGTTATCTAACGTTCAGATATTGTGTTACAAGCGATTAGTATATCCAATACTAAGCTAAATTGTGTGTGCTTTGATAGTGGCTTTATGGATGGTTTAAGAGACCTTCTCATTATCAAATTTCATTTTGCATAGTTTGTTCCCCTTTCTATATAAAAAGACAACATTGAATCAAAGGACACAAAGCATGATAATCACACAAAGTGTTGCTCCGTGTAGGGATGGAATCCACAACACTCGGTGCATGCAGTGTCTTGCGGCAAACCGATCTTCTAAGCCACTACGTGGGCTCACGGGGTTATGATTTGTTCGATCCTCTTATAGTTGTTCCGAGTTCGGGTGTTATTTAATGTGTAAAGTCTGTGTCACAGTATTTATTCTAATGCCTGGTGTAAGCTCTACAAATCAAACTAAACTACTAGCTGCCTCTACACTACACATTACGCACTGGCCGCCTTACGATACTTTTTTTAGGTATGCGCAATTCTATATGTAATACGTGTTATTTTGTGTTCTAAATTAATAATAAATTTAAAATATGCAAAAACCTGCTCTAAAATAACATAATCCTAATAATAGGTACAGCAACTGCAACTGCATTATTTCTAAATAAACTTTCGCCAAACATTTGGCTCTGCCTCCTATAACATTATACTTAGCTTACTTAGCACGAAGCCTTAGCATCGACTATAAAAGGCATAGTAATAAAACTCGCAGCACACAATTGAATTTTCGTGAGCGAAAATAAGCCATTGAAAAATCTCTTAATCCGACAAATTAAAAACAATTTTATTCTCTGTAATCTAGCTACAATAAAACTGTTAGGCGCTGCTGCCCGCGGCAGTCTAAGGGAAATCCTTTAAAATCCACGTGGACCTAATTGCCTATACTTAGCTGTAAAAAAAATATCAATTCTCCAATAACGGACGGACGCGGGGTATAAGGGGGTAGAGTGGGCGATGCCATAAAGTGGTTTAATCTCTTAACCAGAGAGGATATGCGAGCTAAGTTTTGATATACTAATATATTTGTACATACGGCATAGATAGGTTTTCTTGTAAGCTGGGATAATGTGTAAGTAAAATAATGTTGCCGAAAGTAGATTATGTATTTATTATAGAAATTAAGTAGAGGCCAAGTGACATGAACGTTGGAGATTCGATCTTTGGAAAAAAGAATAGCAGACTTGAACGATTTTTGTCTGTTGACCAAAGACTTGAGATTCTAAATAAGTAGCTGATGAAGCATATTATCATCAAGGGAGACCATTGATGAAAATATGCTTCATCAGCTTCAAGCTCCTAAAAATCTTTTTCTAGATCCACCAATGTTTTATCGCCAAAGTGCCACTATCCCATTTCATTCCGTGGGTGTACGACACCCACGGAATGAAATGAAACAGGCGACTAAGAAGAATAAACGAAGTAAATAGTATCTTTGAGAAGAGACAGAAAACTCGACATCTATCCCTATACTAACCCGTCTGGACAGCGAGGTATAGCAGCCCAAGGATTTAATAACCCAGTAATGCTATTTGTGACGCATATTACCAGACTCAAGGTGTAGTGACAAGCACTAAGAAAGGCATGTTTGAGCACATGGAGAGGATGGACGACGAAAGACTGACAAAGAAGATATATAAGGCAAGAGTGAATGGGACAGGACGAAGGGGAAGGCGACGACCTAGGCGGACGTTCTATGACCAGATTGGAGACATCCTAAAAAGAAGACAGGTCAGAAGTACCCTTAACAGAAAAGCATGCATGAGAAACTTGATGGAATGAATTAAGAGAGGTATGTCAGGATCGTTGCAAATGGCTTTCCGTAATCTCTGCCTACCCCTCCGGGAAACAGGCGTGAGTCTATGTATGTATGTATTACCAGAGTCCTATGTCTAGTGTGTATATAGCTCCACATACTATCGTCATCCATATCTCTATCGATTCCTAAACTGATGACCATCTACGATAAATAATGCATTATGAACAAGTTAAAGTACCTAATGATTGTTATGGCAACTCGTGAAAATATTTTAGCGTTCTTAGATATAACATAATTTGGTACAGTAATCAGTTGTTTATATAAATTTGCAACTAACTGATAACGTTTTACAAGGATACTCACTTAGTAATATAAATACAACAAAATTATCATAATAATTATAATGATTTTCCTTAATGTTAAGTTCAAATCCGGGTCAAGTAACGGCCTAGAATTTAAAGTATATTTTTTTTATGATAATAGGCGGCAAACGAGCAGACGGATCGCCTGATGGTAAGCAATTACCGCCGCCCATGGACCCAAGCAACACCATAAGAGTCACAAGTGCGTTGCCGCCCGTTGGGATTGGGAAAAGGGATGGGATGAGGAGTGGGATGAGGGAGAAGGCATAGGGGATAGGGCCTGCGGCACTTTCACTCACCGAACGAAACGCAACAGTTTAGGTACTGTTACTTTACGTCGATTTTCTGTGAGAGGGTAGTACTACCCCGGGCGAGCCCTGCCGGCCCATTCATGCTGAAATCAGCAAGGCTCTATTACCTTGAAATATCCTGTTGTTTGCCTTAAATATTATAAAATTAAATGAAATGCTTGTTGAGTGAAATAAAATTGAAATTGAGACTTGGTTTATACGAATATATGAATATGAATTTATGTGCATTATATGCTAGTAAATAGACCTCTAAAGTAAAAACCTAGTCCAAGTGTGGGAATAGCCAGCACAATGTCAGATTCCGTTGTTTTCTAAGATTCTAGTTATTTGATCGCTAGCAAGATTTGACTTTGTCCGCCTTTTAAACAGTATATTTTAAATGTTATTATATTATATATAATATGTTACTATGTACACATTTTCCGAACCAAATACTATGGTTATGTTGGTAGAGGAGCACGACAGATCGTGATTTATGTTTGCTTTCGTAAACGAATCCCTATGCAGAAATATATTAAGAAATCCTCTTAATGCTTTTGGAGGACTATTTAACAATATTCAACATAATTTAATAGAGTAGTAATACTACTAGCTTACCCAGGCAACATTCTGTGAAGTCCAAAAACCGAATAAAATGTTTGTCAAATAATTTTCTTGGACGTATGGACCGAACTAGAAAGTAAAGAGTAAAAGTATTGGTAGGTACTTTGCTACGGAACCCTAAAAATCATGCACTTAATCAGACAGTTAAAACTAGAAATAACTATGAGAATACTTTGGCATAGCTTCACAATTGATTTGTGAGCTTAAGTGATTAGTTTTATAGGAGTACTGACTTTGAATTGCAAGTGTATTCGAATGTAAATTTGTTTGCGCACTTTAAGATCTAGCATTTCATCATTTTAGTTATACTAAAGCAATGACTAAAGTAAGTTACTGTTGTTTCTTCTTAATTTAACTGTCATCCATTAGAAGATACGGCTATAATTTTACTCAGGTGGAAAACAGGACAGTTCTTATGAAAACTGAAAAAATATATACCTAATAGATAAAATGTAGCTATAAAAAGCGCCAGATAGCCTAAATAATCGAAACAAACTTTTCAAGAAACTAAACTTCTTGAAACTGAAATTTACGGCAAAGGTTTATATGGGCCTTCTTTTAAAAGAATCTCTAAACGCTTTGAAGGTAAGATATGAGTTTTAAGATTACATAACATGGTACGTAGGTAATTGTAGATGGTACATATATTTTATAGACTCACGCTTTGTGTTCCCGCATGGGTAGTAGGCATAGGTGTAACATTACACCCACATTTCACCATGTTACGTAGGTGCCACGTAATGGGGGCCGAGCCTATTGCCGCTACCGGGCACTCTGCCTGACTCCGTGCTGCTACTGAAAAGGCGGAAAGGTTGATATAATACTTAGACTATACGTAACATGACTGTTTTGTTAATATACCAGCGCGTCGGAGTTGCAGATCAAGAGATGGCGGATGAGAGCGTAATTTTGGCAGTGAAGAATCCACCGTGAAAAGGAAGAATTAGCTCTTAAAATCTGATTATATCTTTAAGGACCTACAGCAGTAATATTGTCCGCAATCTCCGATATCACATACGTTCCTCGTTGACTAATTCTCCAATAACACGATTGTTTAGTGTCCAAACAGCAATAGCCTCAATCGTATGAGCCAACACAACGCCGTAACCCACAGTAGATAAACAGAACGGCACATGCCGCATGCCGCAAGTATGCCGCGCTAACATGCGGCATTAGTGCAGAACCGATTGTATGGGTTAATGTATTGGGAGGTTTGCTAATGCTGCGTTAATCTGGGCCGGCTGTTGATTCATGTGTTTCTGATACTATGACGTCAGAGTATGAGGTATTGGACGCACTTGGGTTACGCTTGTGTCAGGTTACTTTTGTGAGGTAGTGTGTTGATAGAAACGTATCGGAGGAATGTACATACATATGTATGTACATTCCTCCAATACGTCCTCCGTATGAGTCGTGCTTTATAATACTTAATGCAGGATTTTGGTAAAAATTATGCGTTCTTTTGTATTTATGGATTTATGTTTTTTGGTTGATTCTTCACTACTACTGCATCGAATGCAGTGGATTCGATTTATAATAGGGAAATTATTGTTTCAAAACTATTGTTTTAAGGATTCCGTACCTCGAAATGAAAACTTCAAACTTCTAAACCAACGCAATCAAAAGATACAGCCGTTTATGCTGCAAATTTCCGCAATTTTCGAAACTCGGAAGGGAATCAAAACCTACAGGATACTTCCCGTGAACTCAGAATCTTGAAATTTGATACGAAGCAATGTCTTATAGCACTGATAAAGAAAAAATTGCAAAAACCGTAAATTTTTAGTTACATCATATCAAAAAAATATTTTTAGCAATTTTAAAGTTATTACCATTTCCTCATGATTGTGTAGAGGTATTAAATTGAAATTCATATCAAATACTCAAGTATATAATACCTTTAAGCTGTAACGAAATCAAACTTCTATGTCAACGCAATAAAAAGAAACAGCAATGTAAGCCGCATATTTTCTCGCAGCTACTCGCAAAAGAATCAAAACCTACAGGGTACTTCCCGTGAACTCAGAATCTTGAAATTTGGTAAGAAGCAATGTGTTATAGCACATATAAAGGAAAAAATGCGAAGACCGTAATTTTTTTGTTACATCATTATAAAAAAATATTTGTATTAATTTTAAAGTTACTACCCCTTTCGTCATGAACGCGTAAAGTTAAAAATTGAAATTAATATCAAATATTTGGGTGTATAATACCTTTAAGCTGTAACAAAAACAAACTTCTATCTCAACGCAATCGACAGAAACAGCAATTTTACTATATTTTCAAACTCGCAACTACTCGCAAGGGAATCAAAACCTACAGGGTCCCGTAAACTCCGATTCTTGAAATTTGGTTTGAACTAATGTATTATAGCACAGATAAAGAAAAAAGTGCGAAAACCGTAAATTTTTGGTTAACAAAAAAATATTAATAATTTTCCAGGTACTAGCCCTTCCCGTATGAACTCGTAGAGGTATTAAATTGAAATTCATATCAAATACTCAAGTCTATAATATCTTCAAGCTATAACAAAATCAAACTTCTAAACCAATGCAATCAAAAGATACAGCTGTTTATGCCGCAAATTCTCGCAATTTTTCGAAACTCACAAGGGAATCAAAACCTACAGGGTACTTCCCATGAACTCAAAATCTTGAAATTTGTTACAAGGCAACTTTTTATAGTACAAATTAAGAAAAATTTCAATAAATGAAAATTTTTGTTACATCATGTAATAAAAACATTTATTTTAATTTTAAAGTTACCACCTCTTTCCTCATTAACGCATAGAGGTATTAAATTGAAATTCATATCGAATACTCAGATCTATAACACCGTTAAGCTGTAATAAATTCAAACTTCTATGTCAACGCAATCAACAGAAACAGAAATTTAAGCATATTTTCGAACTCGCAACTACTCGTAAGAGAATCAAAACCTACAGGGTACTTCCCGTGAACTCAGAACCTTGAAATTTGGCACGAAGCAGCGTCTTATAGTACAGATAAAGGAAAAATTCCGAAAACCGTAATTTTTTAGTTACATCATATAATTCAAATATTTTTAATAATTTTAAAGGTATTAACTACCCCTTTCCTCGTGAACCCGAAGAGGTATAAAATTGAAATTCATATGAAATGCTCAAGTCAAACCTAAAGGGTACCTCCAGTCGATCTAGAATCTTGAAATTTGGCATAAAGCAACGTTTTATAGAACATAGTAAAAATTTCGAAAACCTTAAATTTTTAGTTACATCACATATCTTTTGAAATTATTAATATATACCTACAGGTTTGTACGGAACCCTCGGTGCGCGAGTCCGACTCGCACTTGACCGGTTTATTTTTTTATATTCATTGTTCTGTTGCTTTGTAAAGAAAGATAACAAAGTCAATATATTATTTCAAATCATCAATTACTAGCTGACGCCGGCAGCTTCGCCACCCGCATAGTGTTTTGTGTCGCGATAAATTATGGGTTCACTTACACTCAACATGAATCGTTCCGTCCCCAGATGAAAATCTTATGAAGCACCGTTTGGTAATTTTTGAATTTAAGAGACAGTTAGACGTAGTGATGGACTTTGTTTTACAATACGATTAATAAACAAACCGTTAAGACAAGTCTTGAGCTTACCTAATGACAAAGTTAGTCTTGTAATCATCAAGTATAGAGTACCTTTCACAAATTGGTAGGAAACACAAATACAAATGTATTTTAGAACCAGTCCCAGAAGGACATGTTTTCTAACTTGATACTTTGTTTATTCAACATCAATTGGAGAAAGTTTAAACGTCAAAGGCACTTCGATTTGTTAGCAACTAATATCTGTGCCATTAGGCAAACAAAATAATGTAAAAGTTGTTGAGAGAGGACTAACTAATTCATAATTTAGAGTAAGGTATATAATTATTGAAGTCTAAAATACCATCATCATACAATATCATTTCCCGGGTCGGGCAAAGTGTTATTGGGATTTTCCGTTAGGTGATTCTCAGTAGCAGCACGGAGTCTGGTAATGTGCCCGATACAGCAATAGGCTCGTCCCCTATTACGTGGGACCTTCAAAATTCATGGCGAAATGTAGGTGTAATATTACACCTCTGCCTACCCCTTCGGGGATACAGGTGTGAGACTAAATAAAATAAATAAAATACCATCTTCACATTATGAGAATATTTTGTTGTAAATAGAGTAAAATGCGCGTAAAATCGTGACTCTATTGTTTAGTCAACTCGCAACTAGCACAATAGCAAAATTGTATCAAGATAGTTGTTAAATTCATTTTTAGCTGTATGTAGTACGATCGTGGTGTGATAGTAAAATCTCGACTCATACAATGCATTGGCCGCAATACATTGTGTCGGCGATATAAATTATGGATAATACTAGGTAAATATTAATTTTATGTTCATAAAGAAACTTTGTTGTTTTTTGTCACGATTTTATATCTGCACCAGTTCGAACGTGATTTGTAAGATTCTATCATCCACCTAGCGTTATCCCAGTTTCAGTCTGATGTCCGCTTACTAGTCAAACCGGATTTGGCTGAATATTAGCTTTTCCTCGGAGCGACTGCCTGTCTGACCGCCGCAACCCAAAGGGATAACGATATTCCATGGTTTAGACTAGTGTCAGTTTATTTAGAAGGTACTGGGGCCCTATAACGACTGTCAAAGATCTTCATGACAACCGGGACCGACGGCTTAACGTGCTCTCTTAAGCCAGGATCAAACCAACGCGTTCACGCGTGGCGTGCGCGGTGGCGATTATTGCGCGTGCAAAAGTTGTGCACACTGTCGCGTTCGTTCAGGCGTTCACCACGCTGTAGTCGCGTCACTAAAATGCTGTCTGATACCGATAGTGAAATTGAAGAAGTTTTACATCTGTCTGCTATTATCGAAGACGAAGAGGAACAAGAAGTGAACTTGAGGTAGGTATGATATACTGTGCCAGTGAAGTAAATGTCTCATCTATCGATAACTCCTTATTATTATTTTTTCAGAAAAACAAGAGTTTGATTAGTTATCATACAACAATGGGTATTTGTGGACCTCATTTAAAATTTCTTACGTTTACACCATACTTAAAATATACAAATCACAGTGTCCTCAACAAATAATAGCTGCGTGCAGCGTCCTAACGTAACAAGCGCGATCTGATCGCCACCGCCGCGTGCAGACGCTGCACCGGACGCCGCGTCCAATCAGAGGACGCGTAGATGTGAACACGTCGCTATAAGTTTGTACACAACATCTGATCGCCACCGCGCACGCCACCGCGGACGCGAGCTGAACGCGTTGGTTTGGTCCTGGCTTTAGGCACGGGACAAGCGATAATTAACATTTCAATACGCACATAACTCCGAAAAGTCATTGGTGCGCGCCGTGAATTCGAACCCGATACCCTCTGCATGGCAGTCTGTTGGTATCTCCACTAGGCTATCACTGCCTCAATTTGTAAGATTCTATATGTCCTATAAATAGGTATGTCAATTTACTTAAGTAAACATGCTGCTCGGCAAACTACTATAAATTCTTTACTTTCGCGCTTTGCCTAGATCGTTTGAGTTTATTTAATTATTCTAATCGCATTTCCAACATATACGTCTTAATTTTCTCGCCGTTTCTAGCCACCTACATAGACGATGGTCACGGGTAAGCTTAACGTCTGTTAACCTAAAACTAACATGAGTTTATATTTAAACTTATTCGTATAATTATATTATAATAACGTACATATTATTATGTGAAACTTACAAGATTATAAGTCACCAAGTACATTATGTATTAAGTAACACCACAGCCATACAAGCCGTTATAAAGTTGGTATCGATACTCTCATCATTAGTCGCATCAAAGTCAACATCGCGCTCACCGGCGATCATTTATCAGGCGCACTGTGTTACCTGTAATACACTATTCAGAGCCGACTCACACAGGCAGCTAGTGTATTTACGATCGATTATGCTATGAAGCCGTGTGGTTGACGGCATAGAATACAAGTGTCACCACCCCCTATCTTCCTGTGGGTGTCGTAAGAGGCGACTGAGGGATAACACGATGCAAATACCATCTTTGCGTAGAGACGGAAAACTCGACATCAAACCCTACACGACTGCCTCGTTGGTCTCGCGGCATAAATGTGCGCGTGGGATCGGGAGGTCTTGGGTTCGATTCCTGGGTCGGGCAGTGTTATTGGGTTTTTCTGTCTCGAAATTCTCAGTAGCAGCACGGAGTCTGGAAATGTGCCCGGTACGGCAATAGGCTCGCCCCTTATTACGTGGGACTAAAGTATATCTGGCGAAAAGTGGGTGTAGAAATACACCTCTGCCTACCCCTTCGGGGATAAAAGGCGTGACGATACGTATGTATGCTATGAAGCGGTTGTTGTAATTCTGACAACATCAAAATGTGGAAGGTATAGCGTGGGAAGCCGACTCAACAGCCCCAGTGCTGGCCTGGGACGCTCCTGCTTCAAAACGGGTTGCCCGTTCCTCTCGTCAGAGACAGTATCATATATGTCTAGTATCTGGGTATAGTCCTCACTGACTTTATTTCACTGGTCCACCGTGAAGTCAACCACTGACACTTCGAGACAGCAAGCGCTGAAAGCACAAAATTGCTGTTTCACGCTAGCCAGGCGATCATTGATCTGCTCAAATCTTTTTAATAAGATCTGTTGGCGATCAGGCCGGTTTACCAGAGCACTGCCAAAGGCAAACCAGCGCAAATATGATGAAATGGCACCCGCAGCCGACCGCAAGTCCTTGATAGCCGACATAATAAATTCTCAAAAGTGCACGGACAAGCGTTAAATTAAAACTTAACAAAACTTAAAATTTGTTAATTCTTTGAAACAGCTACAGGCAACAACAGGTATTTACTGCCCAACAAAATTAAAAGTTTCAATATATTGAAACAAACACAAAAGTTGTAACTTATAACAAATTAAAAGTTGAAACTTCAAATTAATTATTTGCAACAGACAAAACAACTGTGTTATGTGTGATATACAACCGTAGGTAAACACAGATATGTGTTACCTAACAATATTATCAATATAATTATTATAACAAAAAACAAGGTTTATTAAGTTGATTTATCAATGTGACCCGCCCATCTATGCAAGGTCAAATATGGTTATTATAATGTTTCAAACTCAATGTTTATGTAGGTATGTATCCATAATATTTTCTTGGGTTTACGCGAATATTACACATTGAAATTAAACTACAGTTTACGGATTTTATCGCGTTATATTGGTTTCACTTGTTAATACATTTAAACCGAATGATCTAGAAACTACATTTTTATTACTAGCCGACGTTTCGAATTCTTTACAGGATTCATGTTCACGGCAGACTGAGGTGTATTTGTCTTTGTCTTGAATTTAAAAGTTATCTCAAAGTACCCGAACATTTTTCAACTATTGGTGTTACTATCTACGCAGAATGTGCTCACTGTGCAACCAATACATCTAAATATTATGTATTTAAGCAAAACTGACCCAACAAACACTACAACACTGTTAACAAATGTGATATAGCAATGCCTAGCTCAGATACAAGTTTACAATATAGGCACACCCAACCGCGCTTCTGATACCAAAAAATATGTTCAGAACTTGGCCTAGATAGTGGGAAAAGTTTGCAGACGGCAGTGGAAGCTTGGATTACATCTACTTCTAGGTCAAGCCAAGAACTCTAAACATAATTAATGTAATATAATTATGTTTAGAGTTCTGATTCACAGTTGTGATTCACAGCGATGAAATTAAACAAATCAATTACCAGAAGGCCAATTCTGGTAATTATATTTGTTCAAATTCCAATATCGATCTAGTCTCGGCGTCATAAATGGTATTCTCGTAACTTAACTGACACTTGAATGAGATCGGGACTACATCGAAAGTTGAACCAAGTGTGAACTAATGTGAACGGTATTCTGCTAATTATTAGTAGAGCAGGTAAGGTATTTCTAGTTTTTAACAATGATACCATCGTACATAATATAACTGAACTATGTAGGTACTTAATAGTAATTTAAGTGACATCTCCAAAGTTGTTTCAAACTTTTAAAAATAAATAATAAACAAGTTTCGTGCAAATCAAAAATTCAAAACCTTAGACCATATTACTATAAGCCCCACGCAAAATATAAAATTGACATTTTGACGTTTCGTTCATTGCGTGATGCGTGGGGTAATTTTGCGACAAAGTCAAAACACCCATATTTTTATAATGTTCTATTTTCATCTAAAATTATTGAATACCTATTGAAAATAATTCACACGAGCCAAGGAACCAATATATTTACTTACCGAAATTTTATTACTTAGTTGTATATTAATTTTAATTTGGCATGGAAGCGTATTGGCATCCAATAACCTATTAATGTATTTTCTTATACAATGGCAAAATTCATGATTTTGTTTTTGAGTTTTTGACATTACCTCTGAGATTAACAAGAGATTATACATACATACATACATAACGTCAGGCCTTTCATCCCCGAAGGGGTAGGCAGAGGTGTATTTCTACACCCACTTTTCACCAGATATACTTTAGTCCCACGTAATAAGGGGCGAGCCTATTGCCGTACCGGGCACATTCCAGACTCCGTGCTGCTATTGAGAATTTCGTGACAGATAAACCCAATAACACTGCCCGACCCAGGAATCGAACCCGGGACCTCCCGATCCCACGCGCACATTTATGCCGCGAGACCAAAGAGGCAGTCGTATAGGGTTTGATGTCGAGTTTTCCGTCTCTACGCAAAGATGGTATTTGCATCGTGTTATCCCTTAGTCGTCTCTTACGACACCCACGGGAAGATACGGGGTGGTGACACTTGTATTCTATGCCGTCAACCACACGGCAAAGAGATTATAAATTGATTATATCGAAATTATACTGTAAGGAGATTAAGTGGAGCAGAATACTAATTGTGAGTCAATTCAAAATTAAATCGCAGTCAGTCAAAAATCAGTGTCAGTGTCTGTTAAATACGAGAATTGGCCTTCTGGTATTTCACTTATGTCGGACTTGGAGCTAAATGAGACAAATCATTCAACTATATTGGCCAAAATAGACTGAATGAATTTTCCACTTAGCTGTTCCTCCAAGCGATGTCTTCAGGACACGCGGGCACGTGGACGTCGACACACAATTTTGCAAATGTTCAATATTGTACAAGTTTATTACAACCCTTGCCGGTGGTGGTCAAAGGCGGCAGGTACAAGAACTCAAGATCCAGGATTCTTCCATTACTATTTGCCGTGTGGTTAAGTTGGTATATGGTTGTTAAATGAAAAAGATCATGTAAGGTTTTCAACTTTTCACAGTTTTAATTGAGTGGACACCCGTCTAATTCCGGCTACTTAACATTACCTAAATTGAAGTCTCCCAATATACATTTTATCTGATTAGAGGCACCATCAAGTAGTTTTCTACATTTATCAAAGAATTCGCTGACGATATTTGATCTTAGATAGTCCGGCAAATATACAACACCTAAATTTATCACAACAGCTCTATTTAACATAACTTGAATCCATAAATCTTCCAAATCCATGGATACCCAATCATCTTTCAGTACAACTTGTAACTTTTTTAATCAAGCAATAAGCACACCGCCACCGTGACTCTTGTTATACTGAGAACGAAACCTTGCATTGCTATCTCTGCGCTCCATACAATATCTGTCATCAAAAAGTGCCGAGGATAGTATTGTATTATTAAGCCAAATCTCTGTTAAGCAAATTATATCATAATTATTACATCGAATTGCAATATAAATATCTACAACCTTGCTTTTCTTACCTCTAACATTTTGATAGTATAAAGACAGTAACATTATTAACATCAATAAAGTACAAATATCACTTAAAAGGTATTAAGAGAAAATAACAAATTTAACTTATTAACTTTCAAAACTTTTTATAAGTATTTGAGCAGAATCTGCGGCTTTTTTTAACAAATATTTTCCCATTTCTCACCCAAACAAACTGATATCCAAGTTCCCGCTTCATCTCATGCTCCGACACATAGACTGGTTTCCTTTCACCTGCAATACCCAACAGAGCAGTGTTAAGTTTCTCCTTCTGGTTTGACTTATTATATCTATGCACTGCAGAGAGGTATTCATCACGAGTCCTCACACTCCTGAACTTAACAATTATAGTTCTAGGTAGTTTGCTCTCTTTGTTGATCCTTGCCACCCTCGTGCACTTGACTATGTCATCATCCTTTAAATCGTGACCAACGACACGGGAACTTTGTACCAGAATATTCGTCAAATTCTCATTGTGATGCTCTGGGATACCGTGTATCTCCAAGTTATTTTCACGTAAATGTTGTTCTAGGTTATTCAGGCGTCCTGATAGTTCAGAAACCGTGGTTTTCAGCGCGTTGTTTTCTTTTGATAATGACGTATTGTCCTTCATAAGAGTTTCCATGGTTTTCTTAAGGTCATCATGTTTCACATTCATAAAGTCCAGGGACTGGCGGAACTCCATTATATCCTTTTTAATAGAGGCTAATTCTCCCTGCAATAAACCTGCTATCAACTGCGGTAGTTCAGTTCTTATCACTTCAAGAACACGCTTCCCTATAGCCGATATTAATGCTTCCTCTCTGCCAATTATAAGTCCAGTAGAAATAGGGCTATCACTAGAATTCTGTTCAGTACAAGCGAGATATTTTCTGAGCCATCTGAGGCAGACGATTCCTCATCCCTCAAGTTGCGTACCGGAGTGTTAGTATTTCCCATCTTAGGCTGTTTGCTCCTGCATTCGTGACATACCCACTTGAGTTTCTGATCTCTACTCATAGAAAGGTATTGACTTCTTATCCAATATGTTAGCATAGGGAAAGTCATAAATCTTGACGCATTTGTAACATTTCATGAAATCTCGTCCATCAATAACCCCACGGCATTAGGCACAAACAGTTTTCGACGACATTTGTATAATAATATGATTCGATGCAGAATTTTGCAATTTTATAGACAAAATTTGTAAAATTGAACAAATTAAAATGATAAAAAGAGATCAGCGGTCACTGGGATTCAAACTTGAAACAAACTGCGCTAGAGAAGCGACGCTTTTCAACGTCCGGCTACGAAGCCACGGTTCTCTTAGAATCCATCTAAGAGAACCGTGGCTTATGGATGAGTTCGTTCAATTCTTTTATTAACACTAATGAGTCCAAAGTTCATTTTACCATAGCTTTAAAATGCGAATAATAAGTCTAATTTCACTAATATTTTATCACTGTTTCGTCACTGGAACACTTAAGTTTATTGTAAGTTACTTATTTGTATTACAAACTCACGTTTAACACGAATTTAGAAAATAAATCAAGAATAAGTCCAGTAGCACGTCCGCTCAAAATGATGTCAGATGACAGATTTATACTTAATATACATATGTTTATGTAGAATGATACCTCCTTGATAATACTACTCAAGTTCACAGTCTAAATTGCACCTACCACTTTTATCTCTGCACCACCTTAAGGTTGACAGGTAGAGAATGCCTTATGGCATTATGTCCACCTTTGTACATTGTTTGTGCATAAATTAAAATAAATAAATAAATAATATATGTAATCATTACGCATAGACTAATGATTGGTCGCGCTCTGCTCTACCGAAGCGATGCTAATAATTTGTCTAGGTCATTAAGTTTTGTTTTGAACATTTTACTGATAGTACCATAGACTAATGTTTGGTCTCGCTCTGCTCTACTAGACGGAGCCCTCATACTTGTAAAATGAGGCAGCAAAAACCATGCCAACTGGCATGGTTGAGCCTGCCACACTAACAGCCGTGTGTCAGGTGCATTTATCCACCAAATTAATTACGGAAATAATTCGCTGTACAATGCCAAGTTGCGCTTTTATCCTGAGTAAAAATAACTCAGCAAAAATTAATAAGGTCTCTGGTATCACATACTATCTGTAGAATAAGAATAATTTTGAAATTTCAACTTAAAATTACAAAGATCCGAAAACGCCATTCAGTGTTGCTGCTAGTACAAGAATCAACTTTCCCACAGTTGAGAGAGAGATTTTATTTTTCAGAGATTTTGTTATTTGAATCTATAGTTATTTTATTACGTTATATTTTATTATTTCTTTTATCTAACCTATTTATTATATATTTTACCTTTTTGTTTCTTCTTTATATTGGTTGTTGTTGCTTTGCTTTTTATTGTTTGTGCTATTTCTTTTTTTTTTTGCTTATTTTTATATTTTTTATGGGTGTATAACAATTTCAATCGCATTGGGTCTTTCCTGTTAAGATTGTTTTGTGTTGAATAGGGTATTTGACTAAAAAAATCAAATTAGTCCGTCAGTTAGATTATCAAAAAATATTGGATACGTATTTTTTCTTTAGTCACGTAAACAAAAAATGAAGACTACAAACTTCGCTGAAAAGTCATGTGACGTTACTTGCCAGTATACTTTTTACTGGAAAGTGACGTTAGAAGCCCCCACTCCTAGACGTTTCTCCATCTTTGATGCGTTTTATCTTCGTAATTTTTTACTGATTTCAAAAAACAAAAAATACGTATCCAATATTTTTAGATAATGTAACTGACGGACTAATTCGATTTTTTTAGTCAAATACCCTATTAATAAATAAATAAAAAATAAAATAAACACAGTTCTTCACGCATGCGTCTTGTTGCTTTTGTTTGACACACACTATCAAAATGAGTTGCCTCATTTATGGACCTATTTTTCTCAGGAAGCGTGGTGTCTAGTATAGCGAAGCGATACCAATCATTTGTCTAAGGATAGTACATATCATAGATTTATGAGCACACTTGTCGGCATTAGTTAAACGATGTTTAACGAAGCGTCAAATTTGTTTGTGCAACGTCATTAAACTATTGAACTCATTAGCGATAATTTTGCTTTTAAGTAATAAATATTTAATTTCAAGCTTTTTGCCACTGACTGTTAAACAATTACATTATAATTAAAAACAGCCGAGTAGCCTTGTCCTTGCGTCTCCAACATTTAGGTAGTAGGTACATTTTGACACATATATTTATACCGAAATATATTTATTGCTGAATACACAAAAACTAAGATGAGGTAAAAGACTAAATACTCTTAATGTTTACCACTAGTAAGGCCAAATTGTTATATGCTATTCACGAAAATACTATATAAATATAGCAGCGATAACCCAGTGAGAAGACCAATAGGCTGCTACGCAGAGACTCTCAAGTTCACACTTAAGTTATGTATGTCTTAAATTGTTCATCATCAAGTGTTGATGATTAACTTCACACTTTACATAACTTGCTACAAAGGGCTAAGCGGTGAAGGAAAACATTGTGATGAAGCCTGAATTTCCGAAAGTTAACCATAATGTTCTTAAAGGATATGTGAGCTCTGCCAATCCGTACCCGAGAAGAGACCTGTGCCCAGCAGTGCGAAAGCTTATACATATACATATTATAGTGCTGATATTATTAAGCACACGTCCGATACACATTAATGAGATACATATTAGACGCAACACCTTTTCCTCTAACAATACACAACCATTAACTAACATCCACACCCAATCTATTATTCGTTATATAAATTACTCCAATGATTCTTGGTAGCGCCATCTACCTTCCTATCTATAACTAATCGCATCAACATCAATCGTTCCACGTACAAGTGTGAGCGATACCATATTTCCGTCTCCCTCTATCCCACTCCCTGGAAGAGGCACTGCCTTTCGCCTGATTCGTCGCCGCGATCGTAGACGCAAGTGACAGTCCAGAACATTCCGCTCGCTGAGAACGTGTCCGCTATATCGTACCGCGCCGCATCGCTGTATGTGATTATTACCGCATATACAAACCGCTCGCAAGTGGGAGTGACGGTGAAGTGAAGTGAAAACAAGCAGCTGCATCACGAAAGCACCAGGAGACTGTTCTTCTGAGAAGAAGAAGATTTCCGTATAAGGTAAGTGCCCTCTATCCTTGAAATATCCGATACCCACTCACAATCACCTCTTCCCGTATCCATCTCCTAGGCGGCTAAGAACCCGCTATCCTTTGTATACAGTCCATTTCCCTCCCAAGTCGCCTAGAACCTACCTACGGTTTCGGTGTATCGCCGAACCATTTTTTTGGTCCTTCGAGCCGGATTCATTTACGTTTTTATACGTTATATCGCTATACCTAGGCAGTTATAGCACCTAGCTATACTCCTAATATATTCACATAACCGTCACATGGTTATTTCCGCCCGCATCAGTAGGTAAACTTTTATGTAGCTACCTACTTATTAAATTATTAATTCTGGAACTATCATAGTTGTCTTATAAATCTCATATTTCAAGCAACTTTTAATTCCTCAGCTCCAAAGTGTTGCCTACTTAGGTAAAATAATAGATACATTAGATATTCTTATTTTGTTTCGTTCTCATTAGCTTATACTTACGTAAGCATGTCACAACAAAAGAAGTCACGCGTATCGGAAGACAAAGAGATGACAATCTTAGAAGCGAAACGCAATATTTTGTTTGAGCGCATTCAAAACATCTATGAACGATCAATAACCGCATCTATGTCTGACAGTAATAGCAAAGCATTTCTCAGTTATTGTATAACTGTAGATAGTATTCGAACAGATTTTCATAAGTTGTTAGACGATTATAACGCAAGATTACTTTCTATCAATCCTGATGAAAACCCGAACTATCAGGCGTATACCTCATTCGAAGATCTTTATTGTATTATTAAGCGTATACAATCGCAATTGGAGGGTAAATGTTCAGCAGAGCCCGTTGCCCGCAAACCGAGATTACCGCCAATCGAGATTATGTCGTTTGACGGAGATATACGAAATTGGCCCTTATTCTATGCGAGTTTTAAGTCTACAGTGCACGATAATGGTTCTCTGACAGATGCTGACAGGTTGTACTATTTAATAGGTAAACTGTCACCGAAAGCCCAGTCCGTATTTGCAGGTGTCACACCCAGTGCTGAGAATTATCAGGTCATATTTCAGTCACTACTTGACAGATATCAGGACACGCGCGTCCTAGCGTCTACATACTTTGACCAAGCTTTAAATCTCAAACTGTCCGGCAACGCGTCTGTCTCGAATTTCCAGCTGTTTATTGATAACTTTGTTACCGCAGTTTATTCTCTTAAAAACTTAAAAATAGAAGATCTTTCCGACTTTATGTTGCTTCAACTCGCTTTAAAAAAGTTTGACACTGATACAATTCGCGCATTCGAGATGACGGAACGCAATAATAAAATACCTACACTAGATCGTTTTATTTCGTTCATAAAAGATCAGTGTCGAATATTTCATAATACGCAGTCTGGTTCACCTGGCCCGTCTAACACTAACAGCAACAAACCAAGGTTGAATAAATCGCGAAATAGTAATAATAACTCGGTCCCTAATCCACAATCTTATATCCATATCTTGCAGTAATATAGTGCACGACCACTTATACAAGTGTCCCGCCTTCGATAATTTGCATGCAACCGCTCGTTTTAAATGCGTAAAAGATAACAAAGCTTGCATTAACTGCTTAAGCATAAAATATAAAACAAGTAATTGTTCTAGTAAGACAAAGTGTCGATCATGTAATCAAAAACATCATACACTGTTACATTTCGATAAAGGTAACCGGTTGTCAAGTCAAGCCGCTAACCTTGACACACTTACGCCGCAAGTGCAGAACACGGTAGCTGCGCCTTCCACGCCTCACAATGAGATATCGTTGTGTACGACATCCATTGAGCGGGCGGCACGCACGCGCGGACGGCCTTCGCGCGCTTGTAGTGATCAGAGCAGTGCTAGGCCGCCATGTATGGCGTCTAAGACTGTTCTGTTAGCGACAGCGCAAGTTATCATATATGATGTCAATGGGTCGCCGCACATGGTACGTTGTCTGCTAGATAGCGCATCTCAGACCAATTTAATAACGTTAGAATTGTTCAAACGCCTCGGATTATGGAATAACTTTAAAAATACTAACTCAAACGTCAAAGGGATAGGCGGATCAGAAAAGCATTGCAGGGGTTCCGTAGATATTAAAATACATTCGCGTTTTGATAGGAATATTAATTTTAACATTTCTTCGCTTATCGTGGAGCGTATCACGGACGCATTGCCGAACGCTAATGTAGACGTAGCATCACTCACTCATCTCGAGTCATTGCCGCTAGCCGACGCGGAGTTTGCGAATACGGCAGGCATTGATCTTTTGATCGGAGCTTCAATATTTCCGCACTTGCTACTAACTAAAATAGTACGTAGTGAGCGATATGATTTACCGCCCGCTATTGAGACTGTACTTGGGTATGTGATTATGGGTACCATACCTACGTTATATACTTCTCATTGTATTACGTCTTGTTGTTGTTCTGCTCTTCAAGAGATCAAGGTGGGTGCTAAAATTGTGTGTAAGTTAAAGCACTAATTAGCTATGCTATGCTATGCTACGCCATGCTATGCTACGCTATGCTACGTTATGCTACGCTATGCTATGCTATGCTACGCTATGCTATGCTAAGCTACGCTACGCTACACTATACTATACTACACATCCGCTTTGTATATAGATGACATTGCCTGCAATGTCATACCCGCTCCGCTAGCAATTTCGCTTTGTGAAGAGCTTATTCAGCTTTTCAAGCGAGGCCTGTCAAATGGACAAGCAACTCTAAGGAGGTTCTCGCACGCATACCAGATTCTCATAAAGCTTCTCCAGACATTGAGTTTGAGAAGTCTGTACCGCATAAGGTTCTCGGTTTACGCTGGGACAAATCCTGTGATAGTTTTCGGTTTGACGTCTCACCACCAGATGATAAGTGCGCCAAGCGCACTATGCTGTCCACAGTGGCTCGACTATGGGACATAATGGGTTTGTGGCTCTCACAATTTTGTACGCCAAGCTCTTGATCAAGGAGCTTTGGCTATCAAAGTGTGAGTGGGATGAAACACCCCCTGACCATATTGTCGCCGCTTGGGGCCAGTTTTGTATTGAGCTTGCCGCGCTCAATCAAATAACTATTCCGCGTCATCTTGGGTTGGTAGATGGATGTACCATCAACTTAACAGGTTTCGCTGACGCCAGCGAGCGTGCTTACGGCGGAGTCGTATATCTGCAAGTCCGCATTGGTTCTAACTACTCGGTGCAGTTAGTTTGTGCCAAGTCTAAGGTCTCGCCTGTTAAAACCATTTCGGTTGCGAGACTGGAGTTGTGCGCTGCCTTTCTGCTGTCTCATTTGCTCCACAAGGTTCAAGACACAGTTTTGCTCCACTACTCTATTAATAAATATACGCATTTTCCGACTCCAAGGTAGTGCTCGCTTGGATTTATTCTTCTCCTCACCGCTGGCAGACTTTGTCGCCAACCGCGTTAGTAAATTGATTGAACTTGTGCCCGTCACTTGTTTCAATCACGTCGCGAGTTATCGTACTCGTCTTCAGGAAGAACTTTCCATAAATCATATTGACTGGAAGTTTGTTCCGCCAGCATCACCACATTTCGGTGGATGTTGGCCAAGCATGGTCAAAGTAATTAAAACGCATCTCTTCAAAGTTATAGGTCAGCAGATCCTCTCTTACGAAGAGCCTTTAACTGTCCTTGCACAAGTCGAGGCACTGATTCTCTCAATGTGTCATAGTTTAGTCGTCAATAAAGATTATTTCTATCCGATCAATCATAATCGTACCTATTATTATTATTCCACTACATAAAACATAACAAGTTCGAAGATGGAATAGAAAAACACGCATCAATTCATTCACGTACATCCGCAGAACGATGTTTTGTTCGACAAAGTTAGTGCGAAGGAATGGGTGGGCTACGGTTGCTACGGAACTATCTACAACGCTACGCGGCTACGGCGTAGTGACATTATTTGCGATATCAAGCGTGGATTTGCAGGTTTTAATTAAGTACACGATAGTGGAGCGTATAATGATATCTCATAAGAAGGACCGAGACAATACTTATTGCAACAAAGACGATTAATAACGAACGTATTCAAACATGTCATAGCGAAACATGACTGTTCTGTTACTACGTTTAGATTATCAAAATTTTCGTAATTTAGATAGTATGCATTGATGAAATCAATTTAGCTGAATTAGAATTATTTTCTGTAATCGTTAATATTCAGCATGTTGGCATCCAAAGCGCGACAGCGCTCTGTTATCAATGCCCTAGTTTGACTCATGTTCAAGTGATGACCTGAGCAAGCGTTGCTGATCTATTACGAACAGCAAGTTAAGTCACGCTAGGATAGCAATGTTTCACTTGACATTAAACCTATTATCTCAAAACTCACGACCGAATAAACAACTTACATAACTGATCAACGTACAAAGCGATTACACAACGCCATCTATCGATGTTAAATACGAAACTTTATTCCTTCTACAAAAGCCCCCTTCGAGCTAGTGTCGGGACGACTTACTCGTCATTAGTCTTCATAAGTGGTCGGCTAAGGTTACACCCTATCCCCGCACCCCTCCATTACCCCTCACTACCCTCGGTGAAACATGACCAGTATTAATTATACCAACATTACTGTTCACGCGTTGCTTTGTCAACGCAACGTAACCTTTGCTATAAACATCTTTTATTAATTTTGTCTGACATACATGGTAAAGTGTCTTGCTTTGTCACACTTAGGTCTGGTTGCCAGGTACAGAAAAAAAACATTTGGAAATCATTTCTTTGAAAACATACACGCAACAATAATTGTTTCGACTAAGCTACTGGCTTAAGGATTATCATCAATTAATTTTATCACATCGTTTAGTTTGTAATTTGTTAGAGCTTATTCATCCAAATAAAAAAAAATATTGATGAAAATAGAGATGGAGACAGATGTAGTGTATTTTTTATTTAAAATTACTTATGTCATTTTTTCCTAGTTTTACACATTACACGCACTACGCAAAGGCTGGATGGATCAGATTCTTAACAATTTAAACAGGTTTATATTTCGAAAAGCTGTTGTAAAATTTTAAGCAGAAGCATAATCTCTTCACACAATCAGAGTTTTTAATGCTATCATCACTGGACCAACGGGATTAAAACAGATTTTGTTTGTGCGGTATTTATGAAAAAATACCATGCTGCAGCCAAAACAAACAGAAAACAATACCCCATAACAAAGGATAAAAAAGTAATTCCACGTTCTCGACCACTAAGACCGGACTTACACCGATCCAGATACTAAATACTCATTTCACTTAAAATAAGTGGTAAGAAATTCGTTGAATTTTAATTAGGTGTGTTCCTTTTAAGTAATAAGTTCATTTGGTCCATCAGCCCGTCGCAGTTGTTATATCCGGACCGCTCCGGATTAAAATGTAAAAAGGCCCTGGACAGCGTTCCGTATAAAGAGATTACGCGCCAACACCCAATAATACCGGTTATGTGAAATACCTGCCAAATACTCGCCGGCTCCGGCCGGATATTTTGTGCATTCGCGCTCGATATTAACTTTTGTTTCGTCGTGAATTTTTCCGCACACCGACCGATCTTCCACTCACTTTAAAGGTCTCCATGTTATTAAGTGTTTTTACTTAGGGCTCGAGTGAATTAAGTTCGTTCATTGATGAGACGATTCTTCGAAATTCATATAAAATGTTATTTTCACTTTAAATAAAAAGATGATTGAAAGGCTTTAGTGAAACATTACAGTTCCTTTAACATACATACATAGACTCACGCCTGTGTCCCCGAAGGGGTAGGCAGAAGCATATTAAACGCCCACTTTTCGTCAGTGTTTTGATCCCACGTAATAGGTGACGAGCCTATCGCCGCTTATCGGGATATTTTGTTTGCCAGAGCCTCGTCCGTTGATCGGCGGGTGCACCACTTGCAGATGAGGTTGGCTTGGGACTCTAAGTACTTTGTGGGAACCCTATGCACTTACCTTTAAGTGTTCAGTTATTAAGTTTTCAACGGCGTCTATTTGGAAGATGGTGTTATTTGTTGTTCATTTATTTATCTTCACATTATTTAGAAGAGTGTCACGGTACTCATGGGAGACATCGAGTGACTTAAAAAATGCATGGGTCCAAATTTTTACACTATCGTGAACGTTGGTCCCTGTGGTGACGGATTAAGAATACGCAATGTCACCACCCCATATCATCCCATGGATGTCGTAAGAGCCGACAGAGAGACCATACTAAGCAGAGAATAGCACTGTAAGAGAAGGAAAACTTAATACAAACTCTATACTTATATGTATATGTTCGCAGCTCTCGCCTCCAATTTCCATCCGAACGGCATTACGTTGAATGCGCAGTTGAAATCTGCATTTCCTTGGCTAGTTAAGTGAGAACTAAAGTGTACGAAGACGATAAATCATGTAGGTAAATGGTCGGTTTTTCCGACGGCGAGCGGAGTCCTGGCCTCGATCCAAGCGTACCGCGCTAACTTCACCCACCAGCCACGTCTTACTCACTGTACGTATTATTCTTAATCACTTCGGTTTTGATTTCAAGCCCTATATACAGTACACAAGCGAGAGAATGGGAATGAAAACATTTATTACATAGCGTTCTTGCCCTAAAAAATATATTTTAAAGCGTCTTTTCTGACTTCTAGAAATAAAGTAGTTTTCCAAATATCATGATAATTATGCAGTGAGTGACCCTCCTGCTTTTTAGTATGATTATGGATTTTACGACTCAAACATTGAGATTTTAATCCTATATTTTATATTAGCATTGCATATTAGCTGCCTCCATGGTTAAGTGGATAGCGTATGCGACTGCTGATCGGAGGTCCCGGGTTCGATTCCCGGGTCGGGCAAAAGTGTTACTGGGTTTTTCCGAATACTCAGTAGTAGCTCGGAGTCTGGTGATGTGCCCGGTAACGGCAATAGGCTCGCCCCCTATTACGTGGGACCTAAAAAATTCATGGCGAAATCTGGGTGTAATATTTACACCTCTGCCTACCCCTTCGGGGATACAGGCGGGAGACTATAAATAAAAAAAAACATATAAAATTTGTAGAAGAAAAGTACTATTCCGTTAGTCCTGAAATTATGAGTCCTTAAATGTGCTGTTTTCAACATAAAATGCACACTGGGGACCCATTGAAAGCCACTGTCCTTTTTTATCGCCACCGCCATCGTTAGTAGGTTCAGGCAAGAATGAGTGGTGAGTGGATTACCTTAAAAGGAAAACCATCAAAATATTACCTAAGCTACGTTAAATCTAAGCGATTTTTATAACGTTAAATCTGTACTTATAGACTATAGTAAGCTACAATTTGTTGATCGATTATATGGAATATTACAAAATTAATTTTAAAAGATTTGGAGTGATTAAAACCTGAGATTAAAACTTTGTTTTTACTATAATATCATGAATTTATCAGATAGGCAACAAAATATTCTGGATAAATAATTTGAAGATGGTATTTTAGACTTCCATAATTATTTACCTTACTCTAAATCATGAATTAGTCCTCTCTTAACAACTTTTACATTATTTTGTTTGACTAATGGCACAGATATTAGTTGCTAACGAATCAAAGTGCCTTCAACGTTTCAATTTTCTACAATTGATGTTGACTAAACTAAGTATTAAATTAGAAAACATTTCCTTCTGGGGCCGGTTCTAATATACATTTGTATTTGTGTTTCCTAGCAATTTGATACTTGATGATTACAAAACTAACTTTGTCATTAGGTAAGCTCTAGACTTATCTTAACGGTTTTATTATTAATCGTATTGTAAAACACAGTCCATCACTACGTCTAACTCTCTCTTAAATTCAAAAATTATCGAACGGATCTTCATAAGATTTTCATCAGGGGACGGAACGATTCATGTTGAGTTTAAGTGAACCCATAATTTATACAGACGCAAAATACTAAGCGGGTGATGAAGCCGTGCAGTCTGCAAATAAGCAACAATTTGAAACATACTGACTTTGTTATCTTTATTCAAACAAGAGACCACCGAAGATAAAGAAAAATAGACCCAAAAAGTCTTTTTTGACATGCAACTTACTTGAGTTTCTACGGTTGTGGTATTTCCCACTCCAGCACGGCTGATGGGTTTAAATCAAATAATTTACCTATTACAAATAGAATCCACATTATTTAGTGCAGTAGTAGTGACGAGACAAACCAGCTAAGCGTTACAATTGTTGTGTGTGCTAGTATAAAAACCCAGTTATAGTTAATACTAAACATAATCCACCCGTTCGTGTCGAAAGGACACATAATTATATTAAATTTTTGCGAATACCACGTTAACTCCATTACGCTCTATAAAGGATGATGCACAGACAACGTATATTCCTTCAATACGTTTCTATACACAGACTACCTCATGTAACGTGACGTCACAGTATCAGTAACTCAAGTGCGTCACCCGTCTAAGGTCAAGCAACATACAGCTTGAATGAATCAACAGCCGGCCTAGATTAACGCAGCATTAGCAAACCTCCCAATAGATTAACCCATACAATCGGTTCTGCACTAATGCCGCATGTTAGCGCGGCATACCCGCGGCATGCGGCATGTGCCGTTCTGTTTATATACAGTGAGTTACGGCGTTGTGTTGGCTCTTACGATTGAGACTATTGCTGTTTGGACACTAAACAATCGTGTTATTGGAGAATTAGTCAACGAGTAACGTATGTGATATCGGAGATTGCGGACAATATTACTGGTGTTGCTAGTGTCCTTAAAGATATAAACAGATTTATTTGCCTTTCTGCTTCTTTTTGGTGGTAGCCCAAATTATGGCCTCATCCTCTAATCATCCTCCTCGTGAGGCAGTTACAAGGAATATGTGTGACCAGAGGCTCGGAGTCTTCCCACCAAAACAATCACGACCGCCACGAATCACGGTTGGCATACGTTGCCTCAACTATGTTTAAAGTTCTTGTGATATTAAGTCTTTTGCTTTCTCTTTGCGCAACTTTTTAGGACTTTTTTTAAGAATCCTTTTCCCTAGTCGTAATTTGTATCAAGAAGTTCGGTATGCTGTTTGTTAGAAAGTATGATTCGATTATATAAAATACATAAAATAGATTTTAACTACCTAGTCCTACGATATGATTTTTAGTGTATATGAAATACAAGTTGAGCAGAAAAAAAATTCACCCTAGTGAAATTGCACCCGTATCCTCTAAAGGATGACAGTAAAATTAAGAAGAGACAACATTTATTAATATACTGCAATGACGTAATGCCAGAACTCAAAGAAACACAGTTAACAGTCGAATGCACTTGCAATTCAATAAAACTAATCACTTAAGCTCACAAATCAACTGTGAAGCTATGCCAAAGCATTCTCATAGTTATTTCTAATTTTAACTGTGTGATTAAGTGGATGATTTTTAGTGATCCGTAGCTAAGTATAAATACTACACTTTGCTTTCTAGTTCGGTCCGTTCATCCGGATCGCCGTCGTTGCCATCGTTCGTTACTGGTTAACTCTGAAACTACAGGCACTAAATATTTGACGAACATTTTATTTTGCTTATTTCATGTGACAGAAATGTGTAATAATGCACTAAGTATGTTGAATATTGTTGAATATGTCTTCCACTTGCTATAGCAGCGATAGCCGAGTGGAGAGAGCGACAGACTGCTACGCAGAGGGTCTCTAATTCGAATCCACGGCACTCACCAATGACTTTTCGAAGTTAAGTGCGTATTAAATTTTTAATTATCTCTTGCATATCGGTAAAGGAAAACATTGTTAAGAAACCTGCATGTCTGAGAGTTCTCCAAAATGTTCTCGAAAGACATGAGAAGTCTACGAACCCGCACTTGGCCAACGTGGTAGACATATGGCCTTACTCTTCTCATAGCGAGAAGAGGCCCCGTGCCCAGCAGTGGGACAGTATAAAGGGCTGATGATGATGTCTTCCAAAAGCATTAAGAGCAGGTTGCTTTGATATTTTCAGCTTAGACATTCGTTTACGAAATACCTAGTAGCAATCATCAATCACGATCTGTCGCTGGCCTCTACCAACTGTACCATAGTATTTGGATCCGTGAAATGAGGATAAAATGCCTTAAAATATGGAAAGGTGGCAATGACCAAGGTTAAAAAGGTGGACAAAGTCAAAGCATTCTTGCGAGAAATCGAATGAATAGTCTTACGAAACTTAATATAATCTTAGAAAATTACGGAATCCGATATGGGCTGGCTCTTTACGTACTAGGCTAGGTTTTTACTTTAGAGGTCAATTTAGTAGCAAATAATGCACATAAATTCCAGTGACTGATTGTTATTATGAACTTGGATTCAGCTTTTTCTTAAGCTCAAAACTTGTAATTTAAAAGTTTAAAATGAAACGATTAATCAATCATAGTAATAGAACAGTTATACTTGAATACTTCTACATAAACAATTTGATTCAATTATTTAGTCGTGTTTAGACTATCAAAAGTAGTTGCTTCTGATGTATAAGAAATTAATAAAGATTCATTAGTTATGATTAATTTGTGTTGTTTAACCTTAAGGCGTAACCTTAAAGACTTGTCTTGCTAAAGACTTAATAGCTCTTTCGACGTTGAAATTTATAACAGAAGCTATTGTAGGTACAATTATTGTTATTAATTTAATTTTATGATGTTTTGGCACTTTACTTTTACTGGAAAAGTGAGATTGAATTTTAGTTGCTGATAGCCTCGGAATACGTCTGTTAGTGAAAACGAGTGGAGATATATTGTATTTATATATTTTACTAGCTGACCCGGCGAACTTCGTATCGCCTTTTTAAGGTCTATTTCCTTTCTTTTTTCCTTTTTTACAAACCACTTTTCCAATCCAAAATTTCAGACGTTATAAAGGTATACAAACAAACGAACATTGATTTTTATTATATTTATACAGGGTGTCACAAGACCCATCACCAAGCCGATGTCTACTCGTTGTGGACATCATGCCAAGTCATTCTAACCAAAAATAATACCTGGGAAACGAACTTTTTTTTAAGTTTTCACATTTTTTTAACCGGAATTATAAGCGTGCGCGTGTAATACTCGAAATACCTACTTATTCATGGGGTCATAGAGCATCTAAAGAACATATTGGCGGGGTAACTGCATCGATTTTGTATCTAATTAGAAAAAATCCATACTAACTTTGAGCCTCAATATCTCCTGAACCAGTAATTTCCCAGGTATGGTGTCGAAGTAAAAAATGTTTATAGTGATTGGTACAACATGGGATTTCTATTTTCGTTGAGGGTCATTTTACAACCTGTATGTATAGAAAGATGAGCCAGCCCAGAGCAGTATAAGTTGTTTTGCCTTAAACATTATTTCTAGCGTAGAAAAATAACTAACTTATTGTAGGTGAGAATGTGGTCAATGAGTGATAGAGGCAGATAACCGATCTAGTTATAATTTTTTTTTATGTAGACTTCCACCTGTATCCCCGAAGGGGTACGCAGAGGCGTAATAGGTATTACTCCCACATTTCGCCATGAATATTTAGATCCCACGTAATAGGGGGCGAGCCTATTGCCGTTACCGGGCACATCACCAGACTCCGTGCTGTTACTGAGAATTCGGAAAAAACCCAGTAACACTTTTGCCCGACCCGGGAATCGAACCCGAGACCTGCGATCAGCAGTCGCATAAGCTATCCACTGGACCACGTAGTCAGCTAGAAGATTGAATTACTAATATGGCTTTTAAAAATAGGGGTTAGTGTTAAAAGGGTGAGAATCAAGAGCTGTTTTAATTTTAATGCCACATCATAAGGAAATTGAAATAAAAAATATTGCAGAAAAAATAATTTTGTTTGTATTGGACCACCCTTATGTATTAAGAGTTTGAAAAATAGATTTCTGCCGATTCTCAGACCTAAAGAATATAAAATTTCATACAACTCGGTCCAGCCGTTTCGTAACAGCATTGTGACAAACACTGTGAAACAATTTTTTTGACTCCGGTATGCGCCTGGCGTAGACAATTGATCTAGTGATATGATTAAATTACTAATATTGGCTACTAAAAATAAAATTGGAGTTGGTGCTGAAACGCTGAAAGTTAAGAGTTGTATGTATTTTTTAATGCCAGAGGTGTATTACACACCCACACTTCGCCAGTTATGTTTCGGTCCCAATGTAATAGAGGGCGAGCCTATTGCTATCTACCAGGCACATCATAAAGCAAGGCATAATTAATTTATAATATATATTATACATGTAGCATATGTGTAATACACCTCTGCCTACCCCTTCAGGGATTAAAGGCGTGAAATTAGGCCATGGAATATCGCTATCCCTTCAGGTTGCGGAGGTCAGGCAGGCAGTCGCTTTGTGGAAAAGCTAATATTCAGCCAAAGACGGTTTGACTAACGCTAAGAGTATGATGGTGACAGGAAAATACTAACATAATTTTATCGTACTTAGAAAATCATGTTGCTATGTAAACATTTTTAGAGATTTTTTAGGTTACTATCCTAAACTTGCTTCCAAATACTGATTACACAATTAAGTAAATCACAGCAAGAACACATGCCCACTCAAATCCGTGCACCAAAAATGAGGAAATACCTTTTCCCCTAAAATCACGGCCACTCTTTTCGACCTTCCGTGAAAAAGAATACTAGAATTTCTCAGCAGGGAACATTGACAGCGCAATAATTGGTTTTATTGGCTGGCTTGTAGTCTTGTGGTTAGTATCTATGCCTGCTCTACCGTGCATTCAAGACGGATTCGATTATCCCAGGAGAAATCTTTGTTTAAAGAGCACTATGATTTTTTTAAGACCGGGAGTATTTATTGATAGAAAAAGGTTTTATTTTTTATTTATTTAATTTTATAAGGTTAGCCAACAGCTGCTTACATCAATACACGTTTTGTTAAAATATTATAATTTTAAATTATAAATGTAGCAACTACTTACAGGCATTATTTTGTGAAATTGTTTTACCTTATATTATGCATGTGGTATGCCTAATATAAGGCAATACAATTTCACAAAATAATTTCTAACTTAATAAATTTAAATGATTAACAACTAATAAAACAATTTAAAATACAAGAAAAAAAAAGGAAATTAAGCCAATATTATTCCAGAATATTAAAATTTGCATGATAAACAATTACAGAATTATCATTCAATACTATTTTTTGCTTGCATATGATATAACAGTTTTGCAAAATTTACCCATGCTATCATGATGTATGTCTATTAAATCACTGCAATCATTTATGGCCTTACATAGTCTACATATTGGTGAGTTAGAGCCAAGCACTGTTCTCCTTAATGGTGGACATAAAGGTGTGATCATATGTCTGGGATAACGAGACGGAGCATGTAACCTCAATAGACCCAGAAGATTCAGACAATCGATTTTATTATGCAGGAGTTTGTACAGAAATAGGCAGTCAGTTACATCAGCGCGACTAGACAACGAGAGCAATCCAAAATATTGAAGCCGTGTATTATACGAGTGTAGAGTTTTTGATTTGCCAATAGCAAATGCAAGGTGCCATAGAAATCGCTTCTGAACACGTTCCAAGCGCAATGCATGCACTAAATAGTGAGGCCTCCATACAACACTGCAGTACTCTAGAATGCTTCATACCAGGCTATTATATAACATTATTTTTGTGTTGCTTTTAAATTCTTTGGTGTTTCTTATAACAAATCCTAACATCCTAGAATATTTTTTAATTATATTTTTAATATGTCGCGTAAAGGTGACTTTTTTATCGAATGTCACTCCTAAATCTCTAACAGTCTAAATCTACAACTTTTTCGCCATTTATAAAATAGTCTGAAGGAATATCGTGGATCTTTCTGGAATATTTCACGTGATAGCATTTTTCAACATTCAATTCCATTTTATTAATTTTACACCATTCGATCACTCTGTCCAGATCGGTTTGCAAAAGTACAACATCGCTAACTTTCTCAATCTTCCTTGCAAACTTTAAATCATCGGCATTTAAGAACATTCCGAATAAATGAAACAACGAGGAAGGTCATTTATGAATAAATTAAATAACATCGGAGCCAAATTCGATCCTTGTGGGGCACCAGATGTTATACTGCGACTTGTCGATTGAAAGCCGTTGACAACCACATAAAATTCTCGTTTCGCTAAATACAACTTTAGCCACTTGGTAGCGCCATCTACCTTCCTATCTATAACTAATCGCATCAACGTCAATCGTTCCACGCTTGTCTAGTGCGAGCGATACCATATTTCCGTCCCTCTCTATCCCACTCCCTGGAAGAGGCACTGCCTTTCGCCTGATTGGTCGCCGCGAAACGTCGACGCGAGGGACAGTCCAGAACTTTCGAGAACATTCGATTCGCGATACGCGTCCGCTATACCGCATCACCGCGCCGCTCCCGCTATAGTTATTACCGCTTACAAAACCGCTCGCAAGTGGAAGTGACTGTGTAGTGAAGTGAAAACAAGAAGCTGCATCACGAAACCACCAGGAGACTGCCCTTCGGAAACGAAGAAGATTGCCGTATAAGGTAAGTGCCCTCCATCCTTGGAATATCCTATACCCACTCACAATCACCTCTTCCCGTATCCAATGCTAGGCGGCTAAAAACCCGCTATCCTTTGAATACAGTCCATTCCATTAATCCTTCCCAAGTCGCCTAGAACCTACGGTTTCGGTGTATCGCTGAACCATTTTTTTAATCCATACGAGTCGGATTCATTTACGTTTTATACGTTATATCGCTATACCTAGGCAGTTATAGCACCTAGCTATACTCCTAATATATTCACATAACCGTCACATGGTTGTTTCCGCCCGCATCAGTAGGTAAACTTTTATGTAGCTACCTACTTACTAAATTATTATTTCTGGAACTATCATAGTTGTCTTGTAAATCTCATATTTCGAGCAACTTTTAATTCCACAGCTCTAAAGTGTTGCCTACTTAGCCTACTTAGGTAAAATAATAGGTACATTAGATATTCTTATTTCGTTTCGTTCTCATTAGCTTATACTTACGTAAGCATGTCACAACAAAAAAAGTCACGCGTGTCGGAAGACAAAGAGATGACAATCTTAGAAGCAAAACGCAATATTTTATTTGAGCGCCTTCAAAACATATACGAGCGTTCAAAAACCGCTTCTATGTCTCACAGTAATAGCGAAGCATTTCTCAGTTATTGTATGACAGTAGATAGTATTCGAACAGATTTTCATAAGTTGTTAGACGATTATAACGCAAGATTACTTTCTATCAATCCTGATGAAAAACCGAACTACCAGGCGTATACCTCATTCGAAGATCTTTATTGTATTATTAAGCGTATACAATCGCAATTGGAGGGTAAATGTTCAGCAGAGCCCGTTGCCCGCAAACCGAGATTACCGCCCATCGAGATTATGTCGTTTGACGGAGATATACAAAATTGGCCGTTATTCTATGCGAGTTTTAAGTCTACAGTGCACGATAATGGTTCTCTGACAGATGCTGACAGGTTGTACTATTTAATAGGTAAACTGTCACCGAAGGCCCAGTCCGTATTTGCAGGTGTCACACCCAGTGCTGAGTATTATCAGGTCATATTTCAGTCACAACTTGACAGATATCAAGACACGCGCGTCCTAGCGTCTACCTACTTTGACCAAGCTTTAAATCTTAAACTGCCCGGTGCCGCGTCTGTCGCGAATTTCCAGCTGTTAATTGATAACTTCGTAACCGCGGTTAATTCTCTTAGGAACTTAAAATTGGAAGATATTTCCGACTTCATGTTGCTTCAACTCGCTTTAAAAAAGTTTGACACTGATACAATTCGCGCATTCGAGATGACGGAACGCAATAATAAAATACCTACACTAGATAGTTTTATTTTGTTCATCAAAGATCAGTATCGAATATTCCACAATACGCAGTCTGGTTCACCTGGCCCGTCTAACACTAACAGCAACAAACAAAGGTTGAATAAATCGTGAAATAGTAATAATAACTCGGTCCCTAATCCACAATCTTACGTAACATGTTCGGAATCTAATAGTAATAATTCACAGAAGTGTCTGTGCAGTAATATAGTGCACGACCACTTATACAAGTGTCCCGCCTTCGATTATTTGCATGCAACCGCTCGTTTTAAATGCGTAAAAGATAACAAAGCTTGCATTAATTGCTTAAGCATAAAACATAAAACAAGTAATTGTTCTAGTAAGACAAAGTGCCGCTTCTGCAATAAAAAACATCATTCATTGCTTCATTTCGATAAAGATAACCTGTTGTCAAGCCAAGCCGCTGACCTTGACACACTTACATCGCAGATGCAGGCCACGGTGCCTTCCCCCTGCACGCCTCAGGGCGAGGTATCGTTGTGTACGACGTCCATTGCGCGGGCGACGCGCACGCGAGGACGGCACTCGCGCATCTATAATGATCCGCGCAGGGCCAAAACGCGATGTATGGCGTCTAAGACTGTTCTGTTAGCGACGGCGCAAGTTATCGAATGTGATGTTAATGGGTCGCCGCACATGGTACGTTGTCTGCTAGATAGCGCATCTCAGACCAATTTAATAACGTTAGAATTGTTCAAACGCCTCGGATTATGGAATAACTTTAAAAATACTAACTCAACCGTCAAAGGGATAGGCGGATCAGAAAAACATTGCTAGGGTTCCGTAGATATTAAAATACATTCGCGTTTTGATAGGGACATTAATTTTAACATTTCTTCGCTTATCGTGGAGCGTATTACGGACGCATTGCCTAACGCTAATGTAGACGTAGCATCACTCACTCACCTCGAGTCATTGCCGCTAGCCGACGCGGAGTTTGCGAATCCGGCAGGCATTGATCTTTTGATCGGAGCTTCAATATTTCCGCACTTGCTACTAACTAAAATAGTACGTAGTGAGCGATATGATTTACCGCCCGCTATTGAGACGGTACTTGGGTATGTGATTATGGGTACCGTACCTACGTTACATACTTCTTATAGTATTACGTCTTGTTGTTGTTCTGCTCTTCAAGAGATCAAGGTGGGTGCTAAAACTGTGTGTAAGATAAAGCACTAATTAGCTATGCTATGCTATGTTATGCTTTGCTATGCTATGCTACGCCATGCTATGCTACGCTATGCTACGCTATGCTACGCTATGCTATGCTATGCTACGCTATGCTATGCTAAGCTACGCTACGCTACACTATACTATACTACACTTCCGCTTTGTATATGGATGACCTTGCCTGTAGTGTCATACCTGCTCCGCTAGCAATTTTGCTTTGTGAAGAGCTCATTCAGCCTTTCAAGCGAGGCCAGTTTGATCTTGTCAAATGGACAAGCAACTCTAAGGAGGTTCTCGCACGCATACCAGATTCTCATAAAGCTTCTCCAGACATTGAGTTTGAGAAGTCTGTACCGCATAAAGTTCTCGGTTTACGCTGGGACAAATCCTGTGATAGTTTTCGGTTTGACGTCTCACCACCAGATGACAAGTGCACCAAACGCACTATGCTGTCCACAGTGGCTCGACTATGGGACATAATGGGTTTTGTGGCTCCCACAATTTTGTACGCCAAGCTCTTGATCAAAGAGCTTCGGGTATCAAAGTGTGAGTGGGATGAAACACCTCCTGACCATATTGTCGCCGCTTGGGGCCAGTTTTGTATTGAGCTTGCCGCGCTCAATCAAGTTGCTGTTCCGCGTCATCTTGGGTTGGTGGATGGATGTGCCATCGACTTGATGGGTTTCGCTGACGCCAGCGAGCGTGCTTACGGCGGAGTCATATATCTGCAAGTCCGCATTGGTTCTAACTACTCGGTGCAGTTAGTTTGTGCCAAGTCTGGGGTCTCGTCTGTTGAAACCATTTCAGTTGCGAGACTGAACCTTCTGCTGTCTCAGTTGCTCCGCAAGGTTCGGGACACAGTTTTGCCCCACTACCTCATTAATAAATTATACGCATTTTCCGACTCCAAAGTAGTGCTCGCTTGGATTCGTTCTTCTCCTCATCGCTGGCAGACTTTTGTCACCAACCGCGTTAGCAAATTGATTGAACTGGTTCCTGCTACTTGTTTCAATCACGTCGCGGGTATTAAGAACCCCGCAGATTGCTTATCTCGTGGTGACACTCCGCTTGATCTTCTGCATCATCCATTGTGGCGTCGTGGACCTTCTTGGATCTCCCATGATCCGTCGGAATGGCCCATGCAACCCTTTGACCACAGTGCGGAGGACGAGGATGTGCCCGAACGGAAGTCTGTTTCTTATCCCGTGATTGCTGAGGTTGCGGAGTCTCCCATCTATGCGCTCGCACTACGCGTTTCATCGTGGTCTGAGTTACTCCGCGCCATCGTTTATGTCTGTGGGTTTCTTGGGCACCTACCTAATGAGACTTTTGTATCAAGTGCTGATGTCAAATTCGCAGAATGTAAGTTACTACGGGCTGTACAAGCTGTTCATTTTAGTAACGACATTCAAAATTTAAAAGATAATGTACCTTGTTCTCCCGCTATCCTTAGACTCAAGCCGTTTCTCGATGAACACGGCGTCATACGCGTTGGGGGTCGTCTGTCAAATTCGGATGAACCTTATAACTACAAACATCCTTGTATTCTGCCGCGACATGATCATGTTGTCGACCTTCTTGTTGATTTTTATCACAAGAAGCACCTCCATGCCGGTCCGTAGTTGCTTATGTCCTTACTTAGGCATAAGTATTGGATTTTAGCCGCTCGACGAATAATTCGTCACAGAATACATAAATGTAACGTCTGTTTCAAATTTCGTCCGCGTCCGACTTTCCCTCCCATGGCCGATCTCCCTGGCCAGCGCGTCAACCGGGTTGCTGAAGCGTTTACACACACCGGTTGTGCGTGGTCGAGGTGTTGGGAGCCGTAAAGCCTGGCTATGTATTTTTACATGCTTAACGACGCGCGCTACGCATATTGAAGTTGCGACAGATTTAAGCACGGTGTCATTTCTGGCAGCCTTTAAATGATTTCTCTCACGGCGCGGCCCTATACAGTGTTTGTACACGGATAGCGGCACTTGTTTTGTGGGCGCAAGCTCTTATTTACGCGACCTTTATAAGTTTCTCAGGGAAGAATATCGTACTCGTCTTCAGGAAGAACTTTCCATAAATCATACTGACTGGAAGTTTATTCCACCAGCATCACCACATTTCGGTGGATGTTGGGAAAGCATGGTCAAAGTAATTAAAACGCATCTCTTCAAGGTTATAGGTCAACAGATCCTCTCTTACGAAGAGCTTTTAACTGTCCTTGCACAAGTCGAGGCACTGATCAACTCGCGTCCGCTCACAGCATTGAGTGGTTACCCTGCAGAACCATCCGCGTTAAGCCCTGCACATTTTCTGAACACAGTGCCATTATCGTCATTTCCGGCTCCTGAAGCAGACTCCTCAAGCTTGCTCCAGAGACATACACTGCTGGATAAACTCGTGCAGTCATTCTGGCGGCGCTGGCGTGCGGAATATCTACACCAGCTTCAGGCTAGATCCAAGTGGAATAGTCCTGCATCCCCTATACAGGAAGGTACGTTGGTCGTCATAATACATGATAATCCTCCGCTGCTTTCATGGACGTTAGCCATCGTAGAGAAATTGCATACTTCCACGGACGGTACAACTCGCGTTGTTACCGTGAAAACCGCTAAAGGGAGTTACGTGCGCCCTGTTGTACGTCTCTGTTCGCTTCCAACTCATTGAGATCTAGTCTGAAGTTGGACCTACCTCTTAGTTTAAGTATTTAGTTAGTAGTTTTCGCTATTATTGCGTTTGTAGTTTTCGCTAAAGTTAATTTAGATTAATTTTATTGTCATATCGCTGTCTTAGCCTATTAATTGGTTATGCGGTAGTACACCCAACATAGCTAAGTTCAATTCTATTTTTTTTAAAGGCAACCCTTTAGGGCCGGGGGGATATGGTAGCGCCGTCTACCTTCCTATTTATAACTAATCGCATCAACGTCAATCGTTCCACGCTTGTCTAGTGCGAGCGATACCATATTTCCGTCCCTATCTATCCCACTCCCTGGAAGAGGCACTGCCTTTCGCCTGATTGGTCGCCGCGAAACGTCGACGCAAGGGACAGTCCAGAACTTTCGAGAACATTCGATTCGCGATACGCGTCCGCTATACCGCATCACCGCGCCGCTCCCGCTATAGTTATTACCGCTTACAAAACCGCTCGCAAGTGGAATTGACTGTGTAGTGAAGTGAAAACAAGCAGCTGCATCACGAAACCACCAGGAGACTGCCCTTCGGAAACGAAGAAGATTGCCGTATAAGGTAAGTGCCCTCCATCCTTGGAATATCCTATACCCACTCACAATCACCTCTTCCCGTATCCAATCCTAGGCGGCTAAAAACCCGCTATCCTTTGAATACAGTCCATTCCATTAATCCTTCCCAAGTCGCCTAGAACCTACGGTTTTGGTGTATCGCCGAACCGTAAGTAAGTACCCATTAACACCGTATGCTGATAGCTTGTAGTTTAGAGTGGGATATTTTATCAAACGCCTTGCTAAAATCAGTGTATATAACATCATACTGATTACTTGTATCCGTTGTTTTTACCAGACATTCAGTAAACGACATCAGATTAGTAGATGTAGATCTTGAGGCAACAAATCCGTGTTGATGTTTACTAAGATATAATTTTAAATATGATTGAAGGTAGGGACAAATAATTGATTCAAAGATTTTAGCAAATGTGGAGAGGATTGAAACGGGCCTATAAATAGTTGTTTACTATATATAGTTGGAAATTATATCTTTCTTGTCAGATTTATATATAGGTACGACTTTCGCCTTTTTCTACTCTGTGTAAGTGCCTGATATATGTGAAGCGTTATATATCTTAAGCAATGGTGCAACTAGTGCTGATGCACAAGCTGAAATGAAAATTGGGGGTATTCCATCTGGTCCTGCTCCTTTGTAGATGTCAATTGATTGTATTTTTTTAATTAAGCAATCGTAAGTAAGTGTTGGGATATTTAAGCACTGACAAATATTATCCAAAGAAGCTAAAACGGTTGAGCTATTACAATCAGCTACTTCGTCATCAGGTGTATAGACTGAAGAGAAATAGTCCGCAAAGAGATCACAGATTGCAACGCCATTAGATGTCGTAATTTGTCCGTCAGTCATGCTTAGAGGGTAGGTGCCGGATCCACCTCGTTTTGATTTTATGTGCGTCCAAAATAATTTTGAATTAAGTGATATTTGTGACTCCAATTTTTTTATGTAAGTTTTAAATAAATTCTTAGCCAAAGTTTCTGATCTTTTAGCTATCATTTAAAGCTCAATTTTGTCCATTGGATTGTTATATTTTTCAACGCGACGTCTTTATTTATATTTCTCTCGTAAGATGGTGACAATAATTTTATTGAACCATGGAGGATAACATTTGTTTGAGTTTTTACGATCAGGCACATACTTTTTTATTGCGTCTTTTAAAACACCGTAAAATATGTTTAGCATTTCTTTAACGTCACTCTTGCTGTTGAGGAGCAGATCCCAGTTTTGTTCTTTAATGTGTTTTTGGATCTATTCGTAATCTGCTTTATAAAATTCGGTTCCTTGGTAAATTTATTATATGGAAGCGAAATTTCCTTTGTTAAGCTCGTCGATATTCGTTAGAATGCTACAGGATTCAACAACTGAAAAATTAGAGATCGTTGATAAAACCAAATCCAAAATGCGACCATACGAGTTCTTTATGTGGTTATGCTGTGTTAATGTATTCACGTTTAGAAATTCCAAGAAAGATCTGCATGTACTAGGCAAAAAATCGTTACCTACCATCATTGTGCCCCAAATCCCAGTCTATTCTACTCAGATTAAAATCCCCTATGATAGTAACAGGAATATCCGTCATTTCAAATATTATGTAACAATTATTAACAAAATGCTCTAGTGTACTTGAAATTACGGGAAGAGGCAAGTATACAGCACAAAGCGCGATTTGGCGCGATGAATGCGCGGCGGGGATATCAATGGTGACCCACAGATCTTCACATTTACTTTGCCGACTAACATTTTATCTCGTCATAAATTTCTTGAAACGGCTATCATCGTTCTGTATAACATGTATATATACATAGTTCGGTATCAGTTAGACGTGTGTGGATCGTCCTAAGATAATGTCATGCATATGTATTTTTGATAAGACGTTAGAGATGTCTGTGTTAAGGCAGATTTTAAACTATGGTGCCTGAGTGCTACCCCCTATATACATTTGTCTATTTATTATAAAGTAACTTAAAATCAGGATTTTCGATTTTCTACCAGTGGGTATTTCAGTTGCTTGAACGATAAATAAAATAAAAATACTGAGCTGTTACGTTTTATAGCAGCATCACTCGCCCGCCATATAGTAATTACATCACAAGCATCGTATTATAACATTACCGTTACTACAGGGTGTGCATAATTAACGACGCCATCGTGCCGCGCCGTGTCAACAGTGCGTCGCTTTAATCCCGGAGTTATGAGCGCTTAGCGGCCGCGTCGATCGCAACCGTATCCGACACCGTCCGGTCACCGGTGATCGACGGACGTCATGATTTATTGTTTGAGATTGAAGGATGCTGCGTAGGCAGCGATAGTCTAATGGAGACATCAACAGACTGCCATGCAGAGGGTATCGGGTTCGAATCCACGGCGCGACTTTGTCTCAGAATATAATCAACTAGATTAGCCCACAGTTACATCGGCGTTCTTTAGGACTACTGTTCCGCATCCGTGGCTGATAGCGTCATGTTTTGCAGCATATAGCCTTCCTCACTAAATAGTCTATTCAACACGAAAACATTTATTCAAATCTAACCAGTAGTTAGACTGCCTCGTTGGTCTCGCGGCATAAATGTTCGCGTGGGATTTTGAGGTCTCGGGTTCCATTCCCGGGTCGGGCAAAGTGTTATTGAGTTTTTCCGTTAGGAAATTCTTAGTCGCAGCACAGAGTCTAGTAATATGCCCGGTACGGCAATAGGCTCGCCCCCTATTACGTGGGACCTAAAAATTCATGGCGAATTGTGGGTGTAATATTACACCTCTGCCTACCCATTAGGGGATACAGGCGTGAGGCTATAAATAAATAAAAAACAAAATATTTAAATAAAAACCCGTAGTTATTGAGATTAGCACGTTAAACCAAATAGAGAAGTCTTCAGCTTTATAATATTAGTATTGTAATAAGTATTTATAAGTATTCGGTGGTTCTAAATCGGTACTAATAATAATCCCTATTTTGCATAGTGCACAATTATTATAATGATTTTACTTTAATAATGTGATTATAATCTACAGAGAAAGCTAACATCTGTTAACAGAAGACAATACTTAATCGCTGTATACAGCCTTGAAATTTGAAACTGACACTAAATATTGAGTAGATAGACGCAAGAATTCGCAAGTTTTTAAACTGGGTATGTCTGTCGCACTTGACCAACGTATAGACTGAGGTCTAATCTTCGCATACCGATATCCATAGGTTAGTAAGGACCGTTTATTGCTAGACTCTTCTAACATTTAGGTTTGTCTCTGTGAGAGTGCCAGTCCTTACGGCATAAGTCTATTTGGGTGTCGAAACCGAATCTAAGCATTACTTCTTACCGTGCTACAGTTTACTTTTAAGGCGTATTTTGTTATCAAAAAGAAAATCTATTTCACATAAAACAAAACACCACCTCGGCTAAAGTACTAAGCAGTTTACGTTACGATGCAATCGCGCTCAATAAACACATAATTTATTCCCAGATGACGCACCATAATAAATCGCACGATAAATTATTACGTGGTCACATGCACATACTTGCCGTTAAATGTTTTCGCTAACTTTGCACCTGCTTCACCTTTAATATCAAAGGTAATTTGATGAAAAATTATTGATTCTAGGTACTATTATGGATATAGGTATATTTAATGAATTATTATTGGTTCTAGGTATAATGCGGGCTACAAGTTAGCAGTGAAGTAAAGTCGCCCCATTTTGTTATGAGACTTCCAGTTAATTCTTTGCTTGAATGTTAGAAATTCCACGTACCTAATATTAGTTCTTTTGCAAACTTTCTTATTTCTGCGTACCGTAGTTTAGGTACTACTATGTGTGCTTCTTCTAGCTGTGATTAGGTTTAAAAAATATTATATATAATTTGGACAATTAATGACCAATTTAGGTGCTTATAAGATTTACAACTATTATTATCTCTTGAAAAATTGTGATGATAGTCTGGTTTAATCCCGGGTTGCAACAGGGGTAACGCTTGAAGGATGATGAAGTTATTTACACTTTGTAGTTCAAAATAAGTACAATTGAGACGTAGTGTTTGTAATGTGAGCTAAGAAAATGATAAATAGTATGTAGGGCATGAACATATTTAGCGTGTTGCACTAAGCACAGTGACCTAAATTGTACAGTTTTTGTCCAAATAGCCACAATAGGTGTCAACCATAATAAACTTGCAGTCGCGAGACGTCGCATGTTTCAATAAAGTGACAACAGTTAATAATCGTGCGGGAACACAAAACGTTAAAAGTTTCCGTGACACCGCCGGCCGTCGGCCTATCGCAGTCACTACACAATAACGCTTTCGAACAACAAGTCTCATAAACAAACTCATAAAAACTTGTCCTGCATCACACCGTGACTGACCTACATGTGTTTGAAAGACTCGTGTCACTTATTCGCGGCGCGCACCGAAACTTGCACAATGCGATCGGTTGCCACGTGTACTAGTAGTGTAGTACAATACAATGCTACTGAAGTGGGGGAGTGAGACAAAGGGTTGGGGAACAAAGCGAGCGATATAGAGCGCGGCGAGCGGTGTCGTCGAGCGGCGCTAGTGTCACCACGGTAATTAAGTGCGACAATAAATCGCCGCGAACAGTTCTGTGTTGTGCCGTTAAAAGAATGCAGTGTTCGTCTGCTGGTCGCGCCGATTCTCGCTCACTTGTACCAAGCTTTAGATTTACTATTATTGTATTCAAACAGGGATACATTCGTTACGGCGCTGAGCTTTGCAACCGTACAAAAACTGTGTTATTCTGTCGGATATATTGTCGTCCGGTTCGCATTTAGATGTTGCTGTTAACGAGTTGTAACTTGTTGGACACAGATAACATTTTAAATCTAAAATTTTAAGTGTAAACCAGAATATTATTTTGTAATGATAATAATGAGAGAGTTTGAGGTTTTGAGGCCACTGTCCCTATTTGTAATCTCCGCACCATAAATAATACAGAAGATTTTTTTTTGCACGCGCTAGAGCGGCAATACTCAAAGTCATGGCGATGGCGTTTAAAAGCACAAACCGTTATATGTGATGAACCGTTATATGATTAAACAGTAGTTAGACTTAACTTGCCATAAACTGGAGCTTTATAAACCATCCATCCTTATATGGGTTGTAAACTCATAATTATCTATTTATTAAGATATTCGAAATTTTATGCTGGTTTTGTTTCGTAATAGTCTTCAGTAGCTAAGGCAGCGATAGCCTAGTGAGATACCAACAGACTGCCATGCAGAGGGTATCGGGTACGAATGCAAGGTGCGCACTACTGACAAGCTATGTGCGTATTAAATTGTTACTTATCGTTTGCCTCCTGCCACGGAAAGCTCACGGTAAACCACCCGTCCCAGCTGTCATGAAGTTCTTGTACAGTCGTTAAGGGGAGTCAGTACCCTCAAATAAACATGATAATGGACTAAACCATCAAATAACGCTATCATTTTGGGTTGGAGGTCAAACACCAGTCGCTCTGTGGAAAAGCTGATATTCAGTCATATCTGGTTAGAGTAGTAAGCGGACTCCGGGCTCCAAGGCGTGTAAGTCGTGAATGCAACAGGGGATGGCGCTACGACAATTATGAGTCATCACAGCTAGCTACACAAGAACATGTAAGTTGACAAATAATAAAGGCATAAACGATGTATAACATCCAAAAAGTGGGCTCTTAAACGATTCAAACTATAACCTACATTCGTCAGCCGCTTTTCAGCCTAACAATGTGTGCACCAACGTCGCAATTTAATTCAAAAGCATTCTACAAAAAAGGGAACTAATTATATGGAAAAAAGTAACCGCCTATTAACTCATACGAACAGCGGTAGGTAGTAGGATAAAGTTTTCGGACGCGACGGGCCGTCGCCGATGGGGCAGAGACAGTAACATGCCGACAACTAGAGGTACGTCGTGTTCATTACGATATACACACTACACTGACTCACTAACTAGTTATGTGAGAATTTGTTGCGGAATTTTATCATTTACGCCACCACGTCGACCAGCTTTGCACAACAGAAATACCTGTTTCCACCTTTTATCTCACCGAATATGTGAATACTTTTGTTCGGCAATTTTATTTCGCTTACGGTGCTTTGTCCGTTATAAAATAGGTTTAAAATCGTAGTAAAGCAAAATATGTTAATTGATATTATTGTTTAAATATAGTTTACGATTTTAAAGCGAAAATCCCGAAATTTAAACTACTTTAGGTGAACGATTGCATATAAAAAGCGTAGAATACTGATACCGGATTAATGAGGTCCTGTTATTCCATTGTTTTAATGTTTTCGCAAACTTTTCACCCGCTTTATCTTTAATATCAAAGGTAATTTAATGAAAAATTATTGAATCTAGGTACTATAATGGATATAGGTATACTTAATGAATTATTATTGGTTCTAGGTATTATGCGGGCTACGAGTTAGCAGTGATATAAAGTTTCCCCATTTTGTTATGAGAATTCTAGTTAATTCATTGCTTGAATGTTAGAAATTCCACGTACCTAATATTAGTTCTTTTGCAAACTTTCTTATTTCTGTATACCGTAATGTACTACTGTGTGTGCTTTTTCTAGCAATGATTAGGTTTAAAAAATATAATATATTTGGACAATTAATGACCAATTTAGGTGCTTATAAGATTTACAACTATTATTATCTCTTGAAATATTGTGATGATAGTCTGAGAAGACTAGTAAGCGAACCCCGGGTTGCAACAGGGGTAACGCTTGAAGGATGATGAGGTTATTTACACTTTGTAGTTCGAAATAAGTACAATAAATTGAGAGGTAGAATTTGTAATGTGAACTAAAATTAGCGTGTTGCACGTTACAGCTTAGCACAGTGACCTAAATAATTCAGTTTTTTGTCCAAATAGCCACAATAGGTGGCAACCATAATAAACTTGCAGTCGCGAGACGTCGCATGTTTCAATAAAGTGAAAACAGTTAATAATCGTGTGGGAACACAAAACGTTAAAGTTTCCGTGACACCGCCGGCCGTCGGCCTATCGCAGTCACTTCACAAAAACGCTTTCGAACAACAAGTCTCATAAACATACTCATAAAAACTTGTCCTGCATCACACCGTGACTGACCTACATGTGTTTGAAAGACTCGTGTCACTTATTCGCGGCGCGCACCGAAACTCGCACAATGCGATCGGTTGCCATGTGTACAATACAATGCTACTGAAGTGGGGGAGTGAGACAAAGGGTTGGGGAACAAAGCGAGCGATATAGAGCGCGGCGAGCGGTGTCGTCGAGCGGCGCTAGTGTCGCGACGATAATTAAGTGCGACAATAAATCGCCGCGAACAGTTCTGTGTTGTGCCTTTAACAGAATGCAGTGTTCGTCTGCTGGCCGCGCTAATTCTCGCTCACTTGTACCAAGCTTTAGATTTACTATTATTGTATTCAAACAGGGATACATTCGTTACGGCGCTGAGCTTTGCAATCGTACAAAAACTGTGTTATTCTGTCGGATATATTGTCGTCCGGTTCGCATTTAGAAGTTGCTGTTAACGAGTTGTAACTTGTTGGACACAGATAACATTTTAAATCTAAAATTTTAAGTGTTAGCCTGGCCGCAGACATCCTATTTTCAGGACCGATTTTTCATGGCGGAATTCCGTGAGACTAGCGAGCTTCATTTGTCGACTGTATCAAATGTATTTTGTAAAATAAACGTACTTACCACCGCAAACGATAGATTTTGCTTGGATCGGAAAGCACGCAAAAGTTTCATTCCGTTCCGGACTGAAAAAATTCAGTGCCCGTTTTCAGGGACAACTTTTCAGATTTGTAATGTTTTCAGGCTCTCAAAATCGTCTAATTTATAAAAAATTAGCTTACTGCCTACCACAAACGTTTGATTTTGCTCTGAACAGAAAACATTCCGTGGACTGAAAGAAATGAAAATCAAGCGCGCGCTGAACGGCTCGTGACGTCATAACGGAATTTAGCGCATGCGTAGGTAGGTACATCTTGTTATGTTTCGATATATGGCATTGGTTTGAAGTTTATTTTGTCAGAATACACAGAGTACATTGATATATCAGAATCACACGATAATGTATGCGTAGTAGACGTAAATATAATAAAAAACTCTTGTCTGGGGTTTTCAAATTTACGCAAAAATCACATACCTACGGACAAGAGGATTATATAACAATATAAGTTATTTTAGCATTTTCGTCAGATCATCATAATGTGTGACGTGAAAGGTTTATATTGGCTACTGAATACCACTCTGCTTAAACTTTGTCTCTCTATATGACTAGCCTATTGGTCTAATGGTTAGTGACCTTGTCTTCAACGCCGGAGGCCATGGATCCTAAATAATCTTTGTGTGATAGGCACCATGATTTATTTGTTCAGTGTGTGGATATAATTTATCTATAATATGTACCCATATGTTCAGAAGTATACATTTATCAGGTGTCTGGTTATAGGTCGCTTCACGAAAGTTGACCAAAAATGGCGGCTGTCGCGCATATGTACATTCATGCACCAATGGCGTGGCTCCATTCTTGACGCATTTAGGGAATGCGTCAAGAACGGAGCCATTGGCATTCCACCCGCGCCTCACCCCGCACCTCCACGGAGACCTAAAAAATGATTTCTGCGCAGTGGTCATCTTTCGTGAACCGACCTATACTATACTATAGGCTCCGCCTATTTTGGTATCACATGATTGGGTGTAAGATGTCCAAGAATATTATTATGGAATGTACACAACGGCTATTTCGGTCATACAAAAAAGTTGGTCTGAGACCCGTTATGCAACTAGGTTTTTGAAGATTGGTATCCTGTATAAAAGTGGTAGAGGGAATAATATAATGATTTATATCTACATATATACTCTATGCGAGATGAAAACAATTAAAGAACGTAAAACAAATCATACTCCTCAAATTGTATTGTTTGCTTTGAAATTGTATGATGCATTTGATTCACATTCACACATTAAATTTGACAATATCATAAAACTTATTCTGCATAAATCAGATACTTGTTAGAGTGGTCGTGGCTGTTTCTGATGGACAGGGTTGCGACGCGCCGTCGCCATACAAAAATTATAAAACTTATCATAGAAACCACCAAGACACCAAATATAGGGCCTAAATATTTAAGAAATTGGTAATGAAATTTTTTATTACAGTTGTCCAACTAAAATTCTCTATTAAGGCTAGCGTCCACTAGGCTCGCCGAGCCGAGCCGAATCAAAACGCAGAAAGTCGCCTCCAATATATTTCTATGAACCTGCGTTCATTAGCGACGAGCCGCGGCGCGCCGAATCGAATCTACCGCGCGCATCGCTCGTGAGGCGAATTTCTGCGGCAACGCGTTTTGACTACGGCATGAATATCGGAATATCGAATATCGAAAATATCGGAATATCAGACAAAATATTGTGCCAGAAAATATCGATATTAGATTAGTAAATACCGGGATTTTCGATATTTACGACATTGCTTCAAATAATCATTACCAATGAATTTCATTTATATTACTTCTTCAAAATCAATCATTTGAAGCGCGCTATTACCCGTGCATGCGAATGTATTAAGAACAATAAATAATAATACGACTGTGGTATTGCGGCGAGTTCTTCTAGCGCGCCAAATATGGTAATATTGCGGGTATTCCTCGATACTATTTTACCATTATCTACCGATATTGATCCGTAACTACTTAGGTAGGTACTTTTTGTTATATAGTTTTATTTCATTCCATGATAGACATGCCTTCTTGATTTACCTTATCATGTCAGCCTAGAGACGTCCACTGCTGGACACATAGGCCTCCCCCAAGGTTCTCCACACAGACCGATTTTGAACCGCCCGCATCCAACCGCTTCCCGCGATCTTCGCGGGTACTACATTGCGTAAATACCTACATGAAAAGTTATCGAAATGAAGAGCTGTTAATTTCCCTAGTTCAGAAATATACTTAACTTAATGATCATGACTGCCTCAGTAGTCTTGCGGCATAAATGTGCGCGTGGGATTGGGAGGTTTCGTGTTCGATTCCCGGGTCGGGTAAAGTGTTATAGCAGCACGGAATCTGGTAATGTCCGGTACGGCAATAGGCTCGCCCCTTATTGCGTGGGACCTGAAAATTCATGGCGAAATGTGGGTGTAATATTACACCTCTGCCTACCCCTTCGGGGATACAGGCGTGAGTCAAAAAAAAATTATGATCATGAAGATACTTATTATCATGACGAGCAGCGTAGACAAAATATATGGAAAGAAATAGCGGGAATAATGAAAGCATTTGAAACAAGAAACCAACACAAGCAAAACCTACAGCAGCTAGTCGCCGACTGCTGGCTTCGATTCGATTCATCTGTAATGAACGCACACGGATAAAATGCGACTCGGCGCGATTCGACGCGGTTCAAATGTAGTCGACGCCAGGCTTTATAGACAGGTTTTTACGCAGACTATACCCTACTTGCATATTTTTTATAAATAATAATCTACTTTGTCAATATAACCCTTTAAAAAGTTTTTAATAACAAGGTAGCAAAAAGGTTTTGTATTTTTAATTAAATGGGGCTATCGTAGTGGCTGTATACTGCTTCATGCAACCGATGCTCAAGGCGAACACGTCCTCTCCTCCGTTGACTATACTAATCAATGCACGGAAAAATATCGATGCTCTGTGGTATCGAGTATTTTTACTTTCGATATCCATAACTTTGTACTGGATACTTTGCACTCAATGCTTTTACTCAATAAGTACTTAATGGCACGGTAGAACACGTAAGCAAGGGAGTCTCGGACAATAATTTAAGGCCTTGTCAACGAATAGCAGTTTCGTTGGAATACATCAACCAAGGGCCGTCACCTCGACCAATTCTTTCCAGACGTTCGTGAGCGACTGGCCGGACCTGGTTAGGGGGGGATCACTGTGTTGCTCAATTTCGTACGGGGCATGGTAATTTTTGGAAGAATTTGCTTTGGTTTTTAATTAGTTTATTCACCATTATGCCAATATTCAATCTCTGACAACAAATGTGAGTAATCTGCACATCACATTTTGTGTGTGAGTGTGGTCTTTGCCAATCTGACATTAACAATATGCCTAATGATTTTCATAATTAATCACTTCTGGTCTAGCGTATTATGCGGCTATTGCGTTAAGCAGATCGAATATCAGTGCGTTTAGGCGTCTCTGCCATGCATATTACTGAAAATAGGCTCAGCTCGAAAATTTTCGGTAATAGAGGCATGTTGATTACAGCACAAATAGGTTGGGTCGACCGGAGAAGTACTACCCTCTCACAGAAGATCGATGTAAAGTAACAGTATCTGTTATTTTGTGTTTTGTTCAGTGAGTGAGAACGCCTGAGGCAAATCACCTTTCCTCTCCCGGTCCCCATCCTGATCGCTTTCCCTTCTCCTCTTCCTTCGGGTAGGCAGCAACTTGGTTGTACTTATTTGACATTGCTCCTGTAATGCTAAGTAAACACAGCTAAGTATGAGCCACGGATACCACTTACCATATCAAGTGGGCCATTGGCTCGTCTGCCAACGGTGAAAGCAATAAAAGTTTCGTAGTACCATCGCAGCGCCAATCAGCTTGTGACCATGGGACTTGCAATCGTTCCGAAACGTCAAGCCTTTCATGGTATGTAAATACGTATAAAAGATCGCGTTAATTCCCGTGTCGTGAATAATGAATCATACTTAATGCACTTTCAATGAAAATTATAAGGGCTCATTAGGCTTTACAAATAAACCGCACCATAAATAATACAGAAGATATTTTTTTGCACGAGCTAGAGCGGCAATACTCAAAGTCATGGCGATGGCGTTTAAAAGCACAGCACAAACCGTTATATGTGATGAACCGTTATATGATTAAACAGTAGTTAGACTTAACTTGCCATAAACTGGAACTTTATAGACCATGCATCCTTATATGGGTTGTAAACTCATAATTAGCTATTTATTAAGATATTCGAAATTTTATGCTGTTTCTGTTTCGTAATAGTCTTCAGTAGCTAAGGCAGCGATAGCCTAGTGTAGATACCAACAGACTGCCATGCAGAGGGTATCGGGTACGAATCCAAGGCGCGCACTACTGACAAGCTATGTGCGTATTAAATTGTTACTTATCATTTGCCTCCTGCCACGGAAAGCTCACCTTAAACCACCCGTCCCAGCTGTCATGAAGTTCTTGTACAGTCGTTAAGGGCAGTCAGTACCCTCAAATAAACATGATCATGATCTAAACCATCAAATATCGCTATCCCGAATGTTCCTGTACCGCGCCCTAAAGCGTCACGAATTTTAATCGCTCGTAAGGAAAAAAATCAAAAAAGTGTTTTTTTGTTATCGCCCGCGACCATGCTATATACCGTTTTAAGTGATTACAAAGTTATTGACTTTTAAAAATCGAAAAATTTGACATTTTTGGGGCTGGCTGGAGAAGACCTGGGGCAAAGCGCGCGGAATCCGACAACGTCATCTCTTGCGCGCTTGCCTAATGAGTCGGCTGACACCAATTTTATATTTTTAGGTTAAGGAAATAGCCCCTTTCAGGCACCTTCAGGATTCACATTTTTTCAGCGCTGAAAGCCGATTGGGATCAAGGGGGAGATTGGCGCAAACTGTAAACTCCAAACCGCAACTTTCTACGGCCAAGGGTTGCGGAGTTATAGCGATTTCCCGCCACTGTTTGACAGTTGGCGGCCATTTTGAAAAATTTTAAACTTGCATAGCTCCGCCTCTGGTGGCCGTGGAGAGCTGCCGTTTTCGGCATTGTGTCTCCCAAGAGCTCCTCTACCCCCTCCAACTGGTCTTCAGCGCTTTAGAGTTGTCACGTGTTGGTCCCCCGTAGGTCCCCTGGGATTATGCGGGACGTCGAGCCAACCTTCCCAGTGAAAGCCGCGTCTCTCTCCGGCCCTTGGTTGCGGAGTTATCAGCAATCCCCGCCGCATTTTGACATATCGGCGGCAATCTTGAAAATCTTTGATGTGCCATAACTCTGCTCTCGTGGGTCGCACCGAGCTGGTTCTTTCACCATAGGGGTCGTTGGCGCGGCGGTCATCCGTTCCGGTGGGTCTCGAGCGGATCAGCCGCGTGGACCAACGTGTGCCTGAAGACGGCAGGAAGAGACTGGACTCATCGAGCCCTAACGGTAGAGCCCAAACACGGTGATTCTCGGTCGGATAACTCCGGAGAAACTAAATATTAACACCTTGGCCGCCATATTGGATATTGGGTCAAACACTTTTATAAAATTTTAATTGGCCATATCTCCGGCGCCCCTGAAGATAAGTCAGCCGTGTTTGGATTCTCCTGAAAGGTCTCAGAGAGGGCTCTAAAACGAGCAGCATTAGACAGCTCTACCTAGAGCAAAATAGTAGAGACAAGAAAATTATTGACTGGCATAACGCCTTTTGCTTTTTGCCACCTGGATTAAGCTGCTCATAGTTCTAAGATAGTATTAAGACACGAGTCTGTGACTCTACATCTTTATTTTAACTGTGATAGCAAAACTCATTTTGTTTTGCTATTTAGGATTAAGTAGACGTAAATTATTATTTTAAAATTTTTACACTTTTATTGACTATATAGAGGCCTTATACACCTCTTCTTAATTTTAAATTTACACGTTTTATAGTATTATTATTGTATCATTATCATTTTGACAATTATTATTTACAATCTTTAACAAAACACAATTATTTTTGATTAGTAAGTAGTTGACCCTCACAAGAAAAATGTTCAGTACCCCGCCTTGCCAAAAGGCAAAGAACGCAGAGAAATCTGCCAACTCGCCGAAACAATTGACCCCCGACCTTTCGGGATCTGACATCATTGGCGCTGTGCGTAAGAGCGTCGGAGAGTGGGGAGGCTAGATCGCCGCCAAAATCGAAACCGACGGCGGATGGTGCAGCCTCTAAACAGCGACCGGCGATAACAACCGCCAAAACAGACAAGGAGCCAAGCTGTTCACCGCAGCAGCCTGCAGTGTACGCGACTAGAATGATAGAGGCGCGAGCAATGCTCGCAAAAGCCAAGTTGCAATTAAATAGCTCGCGAGAATCGCTCACTTTGTGTTACAAAGAACGAAATAAAAGTGGCAGTCTTGGCCGCAGTTGAGAGGCTGTACCAGCTGGTGAAGGAATCAGAGGCGACAAAGAAGACTGAAAAACCCGCAGCCGCCAAAGTAATTGAGGACTCGCTCCCTCAACCTACTCCTCCGAGAGTGGAGGGAGGCATCGAGCTTCTCAGAAGATTAGACGTGCACGCCGCTCTCCTTAAAGAAAACGGCGAGCAAATAAAACATTTAAGCGGGCTCCTGGTTGAGGCTAAGAGTGAGAGAACGTACGCGAGTGTGGCGGTGAGCTGTCCCGGACGACAGGTCCCAGAGAGCTCGGCGTTACACTCGCTTATCATCGCTTCGAGGGACGATCAGGAGACTGGCGAGGACGTACTAAATAGGGTGAGAGAGGTAGCAAACGCCAAAGAGGGAGGGGTCAAAGTTGACAGGCTCCGCAAAATTAAAGATAGACGAATCGTTTTAGGGTGCAGAACACGTGAGCAAGGAGCCGTGTTGAAAGAAAGAATTCAGAAGGCAGGCGATCACCTGGTCGCGGAGGACGCGAAAAACAAAGACCCTTTATTGATGCTCAGGGGAGTCTTGGCCATCAACTCCGATGAGGACGTGGCCAAGGCTCTCCGGAACCAAAACGGGGGTGTTTTTCTTGGTGACATAGTTATGTGGGGTTATAATGGGGTCACATGTTAAGGCGGTATGCCCAGACTGGATCGCTGGTTCGCGCCCCTCCTGCTGCAACTGCAGTCGTGCTAAATTGGACGACACAGCACACAACGCATTTAGCGAAGAGTGTCCGGTGCGTAGGAGGTGGGATGGACTAGCTCGAGCCTCTGTGGCATACTGCTAAGGTTGTACCAGGCGTAATAACAAGCTCAGAGACCCAGCAGACACACTCCGTCGTGCAAGCAAATTTATAGCGCAAAGAACTGGCGACGTACGAGCTCTTATTGGAGTCGAGCAGAAGAAAGGTGTCCTTTGCGCTGCTTCAGGAGCCGTACATCGGGGGCACGGGGAGAATGAGACAGCACGCGGGCGTCCGAGTATACCAGTCTGAGGAGCCGGGGGACGGAGTCAACAAGGCAGCGATAGTTGTCTTCGACAGCCGACTAACGGTCAGCCAATGCCCGGATCTCACCACCAGGAACATCGTAGTGGTGAGAATAAGGGCTGGCACCTCGCATATTGTGGCTGTCTCGTATTACTTTGAACCGAACTCGCCGATTGGGCCGTACCTGGAGCAGCTCAAAAAGATAGCTGAAACTCTGGGCCCTCATAAAATCCTCATTGGGGGCGACTCCAATGCAAAGAGCGCTTGGTGGAGTAGCCCGAAAACCGATAGAAGAGGGGAAGACTTCGTCGGTATGCTCCACGAAACGGGGCTGCAGGTCCTCAACGAGGGAGACACCCCAACCTTTGACACCGTGAGGGGCCTTAGGACCCTCACAAGCTATGTCGACGTAACGGCGTGCTCCGCGGACTTGCTGGGCCTCATCGTGGACTGGAGGGTGGAGGAGGACGCGATCTGCTCGGACCACAACGCCATATTCTTTGAAGTAAGGCTGGCAAAGCCAATACAACCGGAAATTAGAAGAACGACACGCGTCTTTAATAGCAAAAAAGCCAATTGGTCTCAGTTTCGTGAGAAACTGAACCAACTGGCCACTGAAAATAACATCTCCAAAGGCGAAATAGACTCAATTACCGAAGCCTCTCAAATAGACGTGGTAGTTGAAAACTACATCAAAGCCATCAAATACGCGTGTAAGGAGAGTATGCCAGCGAGGAAAGAAAGAACGGGAGTAAACATACCGTGGTGGTCCGAGGAGCTCGCCCTCATGAAGAGGAAGGTCAACACGATGAGGCGCAGGGTCCGGTGCGCGGCGCCGTGTCGTAGGGCCAAGGTGGTTGATGACTACCTGCAGACAAAAATGAATTACGAAACCGAAGCTAAAAACGCGCAAATAAAATCCTGGAAGTCCTTCTGTGCCAAACAAGACAGAGAAGGCATGTGGGAAGGTATCTACAGAGTCCTACGACGGACCGAGATAAGGAAGGAAGACCAACCACTCCTATGGATGGGAAAGCGCCTGACGGAAGGCGACTCAGCCGCACTACTCGCCACCACCTTCTATCCACAGGATGACCGGAAGGAGGACACCGAGAATCACAGAGAGATCCGGAAACTGGCGGAGGAAGTAAACGAGCGGAGGCAAAATGAAACTCTGGACCCGCCGTTTACAGAGGAAGAACTCAGGTCAGCGGTGTCCTCTTTTAATCCAAAAAAGGCACCGGGAGAAGATGGGCTCACGGCGGATATATGCCTTCAGGCCATAGCTCAGGATCCGGGAGCTTACCTATCACTGGCAAATAAATGTTTAGAAATGGGATACTTTCCCAAGGCTTGGAAGAAAGCGGTGGTAGTAGTGCTACGCAAGCCTGGGAAGGATACTTACGACCACCCCAAATCCTTTAGGCCGATAGGCCTGTTGCCAGTGATGGGAAAGATCCTGGAAAAGCTTATGGTGGAAAGAGCCAAATGGCATCTCCTGCCCAAAATGAGCCCAAAACAGTACGGGTTTATGCCCCAGAGGGGCACCGAGGACGCCCTTTATGCCCTGGTAAATCGTATCCGTGACGGGCTTCGTTTAAAGAAGCTGGTCACGGAGGTGTCGCTGGACATAGAGGGCGCCTTCGACAGTGCCTGGTGGCCTGCCATAAGGGTGAGGATGGCGGAGGAGGGCTGTCCCGTAAATATTCGCAGGATGCTAGATGGCTACCTGACGCAGCGCGAGGTATGTGTGCGTTACGCGGGACACGAACACAATAGGGAAACTTTCAAGGGGTGTGTTCAGGGGTCGATAGGGGGGCCTATCTTATGGAACCTATTGCTGGACCCACTGCTGAGGGAGCTGGGGGATCGCGGGGACTACAGCCAGGCATTTGCCGACGATGTGGTGCTCGTCTTCCTGGGCGACACAGCGGTGGAAATCCAGACCAAGGCGAATGCCGCTCTCGCGCATGTTCGGGAGTGGGGTGTCAAGAACAAACTTAAATTTGCGCCGCACAAAACCAAGGCCATGCTTATCACTAATCGGCTGAAATATGACACTCCACACCTGAACATGGGCGGGATCGACATCGAGATGTCTAGAAATATCAAAATACTGGGCCTCACTATCGATGATAAACTCACGTTTAACGCGCACATAACTGGCGCTGTAAGAAAGTGTTTCGCCATTTATAAGTCGCTGTCAAGAGCAGCGAAAATTAGCTGGGGCCTCCACCCAGAGGTTATTAGGAGTATGTACACGGCAGTGGTGGAACCTATAATGTTGTACGCAGCAAGTGCAGGGGCACCGGCGGTAAAAAAGAAGGGCGTGCAGAAGCAGCTGAATCTCCTTCAGAGAGGCTTTGCACAAAAGCTCTGCAGGGCATACAGGACCGTCTCCCTGAACGCGGCCCTAGTCCTGGCCGGGATACTCCCTCTCGACCTTAGGGTGCAGGAAGCTGCAGCCTTGTTCGAGGCGAGGAAGGGGGTGTCGCGGCCGGAACTGGGGGACATTGAGGTAGAGACGATGGAGCCCTACAGAAGCAGGCCGCATCCGGCCATGCATATAAGCATGCAGTTCATTGATTTGGTGCACCCAGACGACGTGTTGGCAAACGCCAACCAAGACGTAAAAATATACACGGATGGCAGTAGGATTGCGGGCAAGACGGTCGGGGCCGCACTATCCTTGTGGACTGGTGAGACCGAAGACCGGGCCTTCAAACTCAAACTGCCATCCTACTGTACGGTGTACCAGGCGGAACTGCTTGCCATATGGAAGGCCACAGCGGAGATAGCGGCCCGCTCTGAAGCGAGCTTCGGAGTCTTCAGTGACTCACGCGCGGCCCTTCAAACCGTCGTAAATAACAGGGCGACTCACCCGCTAGCGGTCAAGGCTCGTAGAAACCTGCATGAGGCGAGGATCCAGAACAAAACTGTGTCTTTGTTTTGGATAAAAGCACATGCAGGTCATACAGGGAACGAGAGGGCTGACCTGCTGGCGAAAGAGGCCGCTCTGAAATTAAAAACAGCACCGCACTACGACAAGTGCCCGATTTCATTCGTGAAGCGACAGATCCGTCAGGAATCGCTTTACGAATGGAATCGGCGGTATAGAGAAGGGGACACCGCCGCTGTGACGAAACTCTTCTTCCCAAAAGCAGTGGAGGCGTACCGGCTAGTCCGCAAGATCGACCTGACAGCGATACTAACACAAGTACTAACGGGACACGGCGGGTTCTCTGAATATTTACACCGATTCAAATGTAAAGAGAACCCATCGTGTCTCTGTGAGCCGGGAACCTCGGAGTCCGTAGTCCACATTTTATTAAATTGCCCTATCCACGGTGTGGAACGATATAATCTGCAACAAGAAATAGGGGACACTATAAGGGTGGACAACTTGTGCAATCTTATGGCGGACCCCAAAACAAGGGATAAGATTATTAATTTCTGTACTGTTGTTGCGGAGCAAGTCATGCGCAGAAATAGATAGAGTGTGGAGTAGAATCTTATTTAACTAAATATGACCTTCGGACTCCCTAATAGATCTTTCTGCGCATGGTTCGCTTCGCAGGAAGTCTTAGCTTAATTATATACGTATATATGAATTAAAATAATGAATTGTATTAAAATAGATATCATATAATAATAAAGATCCCAAAACAAATCCCTTTCCAATTCGATGACGAGTGCAAAGTGACGGATATGCGGAAGTAAGAAAGGCCTCTGACTATGTCAGGGGAACACGGGCTCAACACCCTGCGATGGCGGGTGCCATTTAAAAAAAAATATCGCTATCCCTTTGGGTTGGAGGTCAAACACCAGTCGGTCTGTAAAAAAGCTGATATTCAGTCATATCTGGTTAGAGTAGTAAGCGGACTCCGGGCTCCAAGGCGTGTAAGTCGTGAATGCAACCGGGATACCACTACGACAATCATGAGTAGTCACAGCTAGCTACACAAGAACATTTTAGTTGACAGATAATAAAGGCACAAACGATGTATAACATCCAAAAAGTGGGCTCTTAAACGATTCAAACTATGACCCACATTCGTCAGCCGCTTTTCAGCCTAGCAATGGTGCACCAACGTCGCAATTTAATTCAAAAGCATTCTACAAAAAAGGGAACTAATTATATGGCAACAAGTAACCGCCTATTAATTTATAAGAACCGCGGTAGGTAGTAGGAGACAGTTTTCGGTCGCGACGGGCCGTCCCCGCTGCGGCAGAGACAGTAACATGCTGACAACTAGAGGTACGCCGTGTTTATTACGATATACAGTGTGTATACACTGACTCACTAACTAGTTATGTGCGAATTTGTTGCGGAAATTTATCATTTACGCCACCACGTCGACTAGCTTTGCACAACAGAAATACCTGTTTCCACCTTTTATTTCACCGAATACGGGAACACTTTTGTTCGGCAATTTTATTTCGCTTACGCTGCTTTGTCCGTTATAAAATAGGTTTAAAATCGTAGTAAAGCAAAAATATGTTTATTGATATTATTGTTTAAATATAGTTTACGATTTTAAAGCAAAAATCCCGAAATTTTAACTACTTTAGAAGAACGATTGCATATAAAAAGCGTAGAATACTGATACCGGATTAGTTAGGTCCTGTTATTCCATTGTTTTAATGTTTTCGCAAACTTTTCACCCGCTTCACCTTTAATATCAAAGGTAATTTAATGAAAAATTATTGAATCTAGGTACTATTATGGATATAGGTATACTTAGTGAATTATTATTGGTTCTAGGTATTATGCGGGCTACGAGTTAGCAGTGATATAAAGTTTCCCCATTTTGTTATGAGAATTCTAGTTAATTCATTGCTTGAATGTTAGAAATTCCACGTACCTAATATTAGTTCTTTTGCAAACTTTCTTATTTCTGTATACCGTAATGTACTACTGTGTGTGCTTCTTCTAGCAATGATTAGGTTTAAAAAATATTATATATTTGGACAATTAATGACCAATTTAGGTGCTTATAAGATTTACAACTATTATTATCTCTTGAAATATTGTGATGATAGTCTGAGAAGACTAGTAAGCGAACCCCGGGTTGCAACAGGGGTAACGCTTGAAGGATGATGAGGTTATTTACACTTTGTAGTTCGAAATAAGTGCAATAAATTGAGAGGTAGAATTTGTAATGTGAACTAAAATTAGCGTGTTGCACGTTACAGCTAAGCACAGTGACCTAAATAATTCAGTTTTTGTCCAAATAGCCACAATAGGTGGCAACCAAAATAAACTTGCAGTCGAGAGACGTCGCATGTTTCAATAAAGTGACAACAGTTAATAATCGTGCGGGAACACAAAACGTTAAAGTTTCCGTGACAACGCCGGCCGTCGGCCTATCGCAGTCACTACACAAAAACGCTTTCGAACAACAAGTCTCATAAACAAACTCATACAAACTTGTCCTGCATCACAACGTGACTGACCTACATGTGTTTGAAAGACTCGTGTCACTTATTCGCGGCGCGCACCGAAACTCGCACAATGCGATCGGTTGCCAGTTGCCACGTGTACAATTCAATGCTACTGAAGTGGGGGAGTGAGACAAAGGGTTGGGGAACAAAGCGAGCGATATAGAGCGCGGCGCTAGTGTCGCGACGATAATTAAGTGCGACAATAAATCGCCGCGAACAGTTCTGTGTTGTGCCGTTAACAGAATGCAGTGTTCGTCTGTTGGCCGCGCCGATTCTCGCTCACTTGTTTAACAGCTTTAGATTTACTATTATTGTATTCAAACAGGGATACATTCGTTACGGCGCTGAGCTTTGCAACCGTACAAAAACTGTGTTATTCTGTCGGATATATTGTCGTCCGGTTCGCATTTAGATGTTGCTGTTAACGAGTTGTAGCTTGTTGGACACAGATAACATTTAAAAATCTATTATTTTAAGTGTAAACCAAAATATATTATTTTAAAGTAATGAAAATAATGAGAGAGTTTGAGGTTTTGAGACAATTGTCAAAGTCTGTAATCTCAGCACAATAGATCATAGCCAACTCACTAGATCAAACAATATATCTATTTCAAAGTCATGGCGATGGCGTTTAAAAGCACACAAATGGTTAATCATAATGATATATCATTATGATTAAAAAGTATTGAGACTTAACTTGCCATAAACTGGAAATTTAAAAGCCATACATATCAGGATATAGATTGCAAACTCCTAATGATCTATTTATTAAGAAATACGAAATATACTGTTTTTTTTCAGTAAAGTCTTCAGCAGCTAAGACAGCGATAGCATAGGGGATATACCAACTGACTGCCGTGCAAAGAGTATCGGGTTCGAATCCACTGCGCGCACCACTGTTATTTCGAAGTTATGTGCGTATTAAATTGTTTGTTATTGCTTGCTTCGTGCCTCGGAGGAAACATTAAACCGTCGGTCCCGGCTGTCATGAAGATCTTTAACAGTCGTTACGAGGAGTCAGTACCCTCAAATAAACTGACACTGGTCTAAACCATGGAATATCACTATCCCTTTGGGTTGCGAAAGTCAGACGGCAGTTGCTCTGGGGAAAAGCTGATATTTAGTCATATCTGGTTAGACTAGTAAGCGGAATCCGGGGTCCACGGCGTGTTAGTCGTGGATGCAACCAGGATAACGCTAGGACGATGATGAGTTATCAGTAGCTACACGAAAACATTTTAGTTGGTAAATAATAAAGGCATAAACGATGACATATACATAACATCCAAAAAGTGGGCTCTTAAACGATTAAAACTATGACCTACATTCGTCAGCGCTTTTCAGCCTAGCAATGTGTGCATTAACTTCGCAAATTACTTCAAAAGCGTTCTACAAAAAAGGGAACTAATTATATGGAAACAAGTTCACCGCCTATTAACTCATACGAACAGCGGTGGGTAGTAGGAGAAAGTTTTCGGACGCAACGGGCCGTCCCCAATGCGGCAGAGACAGTAACATGCCGACAACTAGAGGTACGTCGTGTTCATTATGATATACACACTACACTGACTCACTAACTAGTTATGTGAGAATTTGATGCGGAATTTTATCATTTACGCCACCACGTCGACTAGCTTTGCACAACAGAAATACCTGTTTCCTCCTTTTATCCCACCGAATACGTGAACACTGTTGTTCGGCAATTTTATTTCGCTTACGCTTATAAATGACTAGAGGACGCCAGCAGCTACGCCTGCATTTTTTTTTAATTTACCCGTTTTGGCCGATCCCGTGGGGATTTCGGGAAATCCCTTCTTAATGCACCCTTACGGTCCCCAAGGAACATACATGCCAAATTTCAGCTTCCTGCGCCCAATAGTTTCGGCTGTAGCGTGTCTGTCAGTCAGTCAGTAACGCAAGGATTTTATATATTAAGATTATAGTCTAACTAGAACAAGACAAAAAATTGTTAAGAAGAAAATATCAGACCTCTTTTATACACACGTTGTATAAAAATGGTCTGAAATTTATGATATAAGAATTCTAAAACGAAAAAGTGTACTGTTTGTAACAGGGTTATTCCGTTCGTCTTCAGTATAAATCTTAAAGATCCATGTGTTCGTAATCCAATCAAGATAGTCTAGCTCTAGTATGTCCACTGCCTACTTAACTTGTGTAGGGTCGAGAGCGTGTGTTGTATTAAAGTTCAACACTGGACAAGCGCAGAGTCCCCGTTACCTGCGATTGACCTTTGTATCTCAACCGTTTCACTGTCTACACACTACAGGGTATACAATTTATTGAAGATATTTCAGGACAGTGTTGTTAGTCCTTTAGAGAATTTGATGGTGATGAAATTTCAGATTTGCAAGCCTTGTCAAGCTGTTTTTTTTATAAAAAAACCTAATGTATAAAAAAATGCATACATTATGACACGCGGCAAGTAATCATTTATCTGTATATATAAAATCCTTGGGTTACTGACTGATTGACAGACACGCTACAGCCGAAACTACTAGGCGCAAGCAGGTGAAATTTGGCATGTATGTTCCTTGAAGATTGTAGGGGCGAATTAATAGAGGATTTTTGGAAATTTCTCCCCTAAGGGAGTAAACAGTTTGTCAGAGTTCGTATGAAAATTTTTATTCCTTCAATGGATTGACTTCAAACTTTGTGTATTGGTTCCTAAAATAATGTAAGTGAACACTTCGAAAATCTTTTTGGAAATTCTCATCCTAAGGGGACTAAAAGAGGAGTCAAAGTTTGTATGAAACCTTTTGAATGCTTCAAGAGATTAACTTCATACTTTCTATATTGGATCATCAAATGAAGTTTACGAACACAAAGACATTTATTTTAACAAAACAGTTATCTTAATAAAATTGACGCGTGTGAAGCAGCGGCCAAAAGTTAGTTACATACATAATTTCAAAAAGTTAGCGGTGTCCGCGGTGGGTTCGAACGTGAGACCCTCTGCGTTGCAGTCTGTTTATCACTTTGCCGGACCTTGAATTGGCACTAGAACTGCTTATCGAATCGTTGGCAGCCATTACAATGACAATAAACAAGAAAAACGATAATGAGTTACAAATCCTGCATTAATATTTCCTAAGGACTGCTTCGAGAACATAATGGAACAGCGAATTTCGTACTCGAAAAGAATTATGGTACGAACGATCGTAGTTACGAGAGAATGCTGGGCAGAAAAGAGCGTAAGAGATATAAACTAAACACCATCATCATTATTGCAGATGCCAACATAATGTTTGTTTGAAGAATGTTAATGGAACGAACGTTGACGTTTTGTGTTGGTCAATAGGTCGAAATACTATCTTAGTATATGATAGACTTGACTGCGAAATATGGACCCATTGTCGTTTTTGCGACTGTCGGGATTTAAACGACGTACCTTTGTTTTGAGTAACCAATATTTCGGCACTTTTGCGAGCGCCATGATCGCCGATGTACTGTACATCATCAAAGGTACGTGGTATATATCCCGAAAGACAATCTAATGATAAAGAATAACATCTTGCCTCTTATTTAAAGTTGGACATTCCAATTTTCTGCCAAATCGATATCCATCCTACAGGTAAGTCTCGGGACATCTCTGGCACGCCGCTGTCAGCTGGATAGCTGCAACGTCTGTCACGCGCCGTTATTGAAACACGTCATAACGGGTGAACATCACACCGCGTCGCACCGCACCGTACCGCATCGCTCCATACCGCAACGCGTGGTGGATTAATCAAACGTGTCGATGTCATGAAGCAAAACTGGGACGTGTATCTGTTTGTTGGACGGTTTCATGTATAGAAAATTGTTTTTAATTCAATAATACTAGAAAGATGAATTAAGGCTTACTTTTTGTGACATTTTTAACTCTCACTCAACAATATTGACCTACTTCCTAAAAGTAAATGTGGGACAAAATACCATACCAATAACTTACAAATGTTTACATAAAAAGTAAACGAGGAACATGCATCTTGGTTTGAAATAAGTGGTCCGTTTCATCCAAAGTGTTAGCAGTATCGGCGCCTCGCCGTGTCAGATGATAGATCGATGTCGGTAATCGCCGATATTTTTTCTGGGAACGCCATTAAGTCACCCATTTGCTCTTGCTTACATAAATAGCAAACAGAATTAAAAAATAGCCTCTTATCTCAATGGCTACGTTTTATTTATTCCCAATAATGTCGGAGAATCCTTTTAGCATTCAAATGGAAACATTGAGTGTCATTAAACCAATGAGAGAGGTTCGAGAGCTGTGTCGAAGAATGTGATCAATAACATGTAAATAGATCGAAGTGGGTCGGTGTTGCTATGCACCGAGGGGTAGAGCGATGTGAAGGAGGGATGGTGAGGTATAAACTCGTATTTAATTAATTAATTGTGCGGGAATAAGAAGCCCGTGAGTCGAGCACGAGAACTTGTATCGCGACAATTTCATCGACTTTTCATGTGACACGGTCGGTCTTTTGTCGCGGGTCAAGAACGCACCCAATCCTTTGCCTTTCCCAATCCACGCTGCAACTCACTAAAAAGGAAGAATAAATTAATGGAATTGTAAATAATAGTATTTTGATCCAATGCTACAATGATAAGTTGAATAATAATAGTGATTGAACCAACTGCTAGCAGTAAGCAGTAATGGAAGGCTTAATTAAAGCAAAAGTTATAGATGAATTCAGTGTGATTGATTTCATAGGAAGAGATCAAAATTTTAACAAGATTAGATGAGATTTATATAAACCAGGTAAAAAATTGTTTTGTCAAAGTGAGGCAATTCCAAGGCAAGTATATGTATGTTGAACAGAAAGACTGAAATCAAATAGCTGATCTGTAATAAAATGTTCGTCTTTTAAAACTTGCCATCACACCGTGGATAACAGATAGCTGGCCAATTCCAAAGGGTGAAGGTATCTCTGAGGATCGTTTTGTCATTTGTCATTGGAAGGAAAGGAAAGGCCTCCGCTTGGGGTGTGACGTCATCAGTTATACCTCGCAATGTAATTCGGTCACGACCGTAAGGTTATTGTGTTTTGTATGAGAAACAAACTATCAGAAAGATAATATATGACTCTGCGAGAGTTGCCGTAGAAATAATTTAGGATTTATTCTTCGGAGGTTTGAATAACGAAAGGGGATCGAGCCTACAGCACTCAAAGTAGTGGGTAATTCAACAACGAACGATCGGTTTACCTATGTGCCACCCTTGAGAATCATTGAGATTCAAACAGATTGAGTGTTTGATGAATTAATTAAATAATTTGTGGATTTAAGATGCCAAATTTTGCCGCCGATATTTGTGCTGCCTGTGTTTGCTTACTAATGCCAGTGTTAACTTTAGTATTGAATTTTGTACGAAATACATATATAAATTAATCTATTGACGGAAATTCACTCTTCTCAAGCTTATTTGGAGAGGCAGTGAAAAAGCAATGTTTTGACAAGCTGGCGTAGATATAAATAAACAATTGAAGTTTCTGTCTAAGATCGAAACAGAAATGAGTTATGTGCCCAAACAACCGACGGCAGTTAGTGCTGGAGGCTAGTGGCTGGAGTAGTAGCCCTGGGCTCGATGTCAATGTGAACCTACGATCTTGAAAGGATCTCGGGCAATAGTTGGATTTGGGCGTCACTAGATCGGTCTGTGTGAAGAGGCTTAAAGGAGGCCTACGCTTAGCCGTGGACGTCTGTAGGCAGAGATGATGATCATGATAATTTTTTATCTTTCATGATCATCATCTCTGCCTAAATCCAGTTCTTCACAGAAACGTTTTTTCATTTATGCTTACAAATTTAGCTTTAAGCTATTCATCTGTTATATGAAATTCAATAAATTAATAATAATTGCTACACAGAAATATAATACCTTGATGTTTTTATATGACACGTCACCACACGTTTTCGTCCCACCTTTCCTCCGCACATCCAAAAAAGTTTAGATACCATTTTTAAAACGCACGTGAATCGTTGCGGATCGACATCATTTGCTGCGGTCTGTTGGCGGTCGCAATAAATTAGAAACGTGTATGAACTTCGTCTAAGTCCATACTCGTGACGTTGCGACCGATCAGCGTTACGCACCAACAGTTAAGGTAACAGAGAAAAAATATTGTTATATCTTGTTTGTGTAAGTTTTCTGTACTCGGTTTATCTCGGCGTCGCGCAGAGCTGTAGCGCGGTTTTTCCTTTGGATAGGCGTTATCTGTCGGATAAATTTAAAATTTATATATAATATATTTTTCTAGTAGGTAATTTTCAGACTCGAATCAAACAATTTGGTTTCAGTTTGTGCCGAACTAGGCACAGGACATTGTACCAAGCCCCTCACCAAACAACATAACTGCGAGAAGGCCAGTAAATATTTTGAATAATTTAAAACATAATGATATTATTCCAATTTGACATTGTCATTCTCATGGTTTTCTTACCTGAGTAAATAGGCACCTATTTACTTCAAAACTTTTTCCTACGTCAAACTCTGTAATGAAGTCGTTCCCAATATTGGGAACACTTTGTATCTGTCAGAGAACACGGCCGTACTCCTAATTCACGGTATTGAGTCCCAAATTAATTAAAAATCGTTTAATAAAAACAGTAAATTTGCAGTGTATCGTTTTTTTTGGGCGGCGCACCGGCGCGGCCCAATTATTGGAGAACACGTTTCGATTTAATAAAGCAATGTAGAAAAAGGCCAATTTGCATCCGAATGAGGCAAGGGTTGTCTACGAAGGGAACAAATCGGATTCTGTGTAGCGGACAGAGTCTGGGGACGGACGGTTTGCTACGGCGTAGCACGTCTACGAAGACTACAAACGTAGCACACAAGTTATGTCATCGCTGCCGCTGGAAGCTTAACAGAAATGGAAACTCCAATATTTGTTGGAGCACAAGAGCGATATTGACACGCCAAACGAGACGAAATGATTTCGATTTCGTGTTGCCAATAGAAGTGAATGGGAGAGAATCAATATGAAAGAATGTTGAATGGAATCTTCGAACACTTTGCCTCAATACGGTCTGTATTTTAATTGAGACTGGTTATTTCTGACCCATAAAGGAATAATTTCTTATTTTAATCTCTATTGTGTATTGACCGAGTTTTATATCGATAGAACATATGGAACGTTAGTCCTGAAGGATTTTCCCTTATATGCAGTTAACATTTCACTGTCACTAACAGGATGGCAAAGGTAGGGTTTCGAGAACCTCTCCATATATTACCAACCGGTCAAGTCAGCTAAGACAAATTGAAGTATCTAGTCTATATACTGTAGAAATGGTGTTATCAAGGGTCTGAGGACTGAAATATCTAGCTTGTCATTTGATTAAATATGTAAATTTTCTTATTTAAAAGATCTTACTTATATCTGATATATCAATGTCAGATATAAGTAATATTAAATAAGATTCATTGTATTCAATCATAAACATTCTTTAGCTTTATAATATAGTGTAGCGCTATTCGCGTTCACCCGCACCCTCAAGCTTAGGGCTCAATCACACAGAGAGTGGTCACGCGGTCAACCGTTCAAGCGGTCAGTTTTGCGTATTATATATTACGTTACATAGGGCCTATCACACAGAGAGCGGTCACGCGGTCTATGTAACGTAATATAACACAAAGAACGCAAAACTGACCGCTTGAACGCTTGACCGCGTGACCGCTCTCTGTGTGATTGAGCCCTTAGTGAAAATCACATCCCGATGTTTCCATTCTATAAACGACCTATCTACCACTTTAGCTTCAGAGATCAATAAAATCTGTGCCTCCGGTGAAAACTGATACAACTTCAAAATGTCAACTTTTCAGTAGAGCAATTTAAAGTTTTGTTTATTTTCTATTTCATACAAAAATATTGTTATCAATAATTTTATAAAAAACTTAATGTGAAATAAAAGTTGCATCGTTATTCTTTAATATTACAGGATTCTGTAACATTTTATTACAAAATCAGGAAAATATTACGGAAAAACTGTCAACTATATCAAAGTGCACCAACATGATGTCTGTGTAAACTAATGTATGTTAAGTTATATCAACATACACCACACATGCAATTCTCGTGAACACTGATATCATAACATATGTTTTAATATATTCACTGATATTAATTGATTCAAGAAAAATATTGTAGAACAAAACTATTTTGACTTTCTGTAAATAATCAGTCTAGATGCTTAAAATTTTCCTAATTTGATATTTATTGAGATATATCACTTATCACGAGGTTACTTTTTGTGTATAATGCTATTAATTAACTTATAAATTCAACCCTTTTGTGTAAAGTGATATTTGTAACTAATATTATTTTAAGCTTTTGGTATTTATAAAATAAAATACACATATTTTAAATAAAAATAAAATATCTGAATCAAACAAAAAGAAATAAAACTGAAGTTTCTAAAAAAACAACTAATATGCTTCTTTTCTGAATTAGCACAATAGTATTCAATCAATGAGCTACAATTGGTATACATTTTTAAAGTACAACTTTTAAATAATATTGAAATAGCATTCAAGTAAGAGTCAGTCACAGTCGACTTTTTTTTTAATACTACGACTTATATAAATTTGTATTTTAAACAGTCGTACAAACTAAATGAGATCACGTTTTAATATCACAATATCAGTCTAAATTTAAATCAACAAGCACTAGAAAATATTTCAAAGACCTATTAGTTTTATCAAAATTTTACCTACCCATTCCTTATTATTTTATGTTATTATATATAATTAAAACTAATTAATGTTGAGTAAGTAATTTTTATTTAATGTTACGTACATTCTAATAAAACTGATATGTTTCAGGATATGACAACAAGAAGTAAGTGTAATAATTATAATAAAAGTTATAAACTGACTGCCTCGTTGGTCTCGCGGCATAAATGTAATCGATGTAAAGGGTCGGGCAAAGTGTTATTGGGTTTTCCGTTAGGAAAATTTCAGTAGCAGCAGGGACTCTGGTAATGTACCCGGTACGGCAATAGGCTCGCTGCCTATTACGTGGGACCTAACTTACTAATTCATGGTGAAATGTGGGTGTAATATTACACCTCTGCCTACCCCATTGGGGATACAGGCCTAAGGGACTCTAAAAAAATACAAAAATATACAAAAGTAAAATAAAAATAATTTTCAGTCTTCCTCACTGGAATATAAATCAGGATCAATGTTTCTTATATCAGCCTTAGTTTTCAAGTTCTGATAAAAGTCATGACATCTAGTATCAACATACTCGTATGGTAAAATTGACAACAGCTCATTCTTCTTTTCAATTGAAATAAATGATGGGCTACTGCATTGAATTAAATGATCTTCTTGTACTTCTGATGTAAAGATTATACCTCTCTTAGCAAATGACATAACTTTGAAATTATCTGCTTTCATGTTGGCCTTGTATTTCAGAGACGGGTATTAGTCTTTCTCATATTTAAAAACTTTCACACCGGCCCAAAAAGTCGTTTCTCGGTGAAAAATCGTTTTGCAAATTCGTTATAATTGTAAAATTCTGTCATCTCAGTAACGGTAAATTATCCGGGATTTCCTAGTGTTAGAATTAATTGCGCTCAATCTTTTTGATGATGTATGTTCATAGTCGTTGGATTTTTAGTTCTTTCGATTGCAGAATGGTCACTATGTACTTCCATTCTTGTATGGCCTGGTATCAAGAATTTGTTCTCTATGGATGTAATGTAAGGCAGGTCATGAACAGCAAGTAGCCTCATTGTGGAGTTTTTATTCTGCCCAGCACAAGTGTCAGAGTAAAGGATAATTTTCGTAATACTGGGATATCTAGTGGGAACTTGATTTAAAAAATATCAAGTATGCATGAGGCGATTTGATTGGCTCCTCGTCCGGACACACTTTTATCCCACATATAACAGAAAACATTATTACTTGCACAGTAAGATTCTTTCATGGTAACTGTCTTTTATAAAAGACCAGACCCGTCTTTAGGTATGGTGTTGGTAGACATTGTTATAAGTCAAATATAGCGTTAAGGTGTCCGATCCAGAGTATTCTAATATGTTAATAAAATTTTATTTATAATAGATACACTCCTAAAAGTTATTATAATACATTGTGTAAAATGATATAACTAGAAGGGTAGTTTAGTGTTTGATGATATAAAAACATAATAAAAACTATTTACAATAACAACTTATAATTTGTGTAAAATGATACATGTAATACGTAAGTTGTGAGCCATAGCGATCCGCTGCGCAGGCGCGTGCGTACTCTCCCTCCAAATACTTTCTCGCCACTGACCCCGCGCGGCTCGCATAAGCCCCGTAATGCCGCCCCCTGTGCCCGCGCGACCCCCCGCGTTAGAAGAAGTATCACTATACACATTTTTATTGCGTATTTTGAGTACTATTTGTACGTGTGTAATAATATAACTTCATTTGTATCATTTGAAACAAACAATTCTTTACTTTTGTCTTTGTGGTAACTGATGTATCTGAAGTTATACCAGTAAATTACACACAATATCTTTGTGTACAAAAATATAACTGAATTTATATCATTCATCACATTTATTGAAGGCAAAGTTTACAAATGTATTGGAATATAACTTAAGATATATTTTTTTACACAGAACACTTTCTAACTATTCTAATATATGTAACGATTTATGTGGAGTTAAATTATTTTACACGTCATTAACTCTTAATACATAGTTTTTTGGCCTACATGTATCATACTATCTCTGAAAATATGAGTCGTATCAAAATGTCGATTAGACAGAAATGTAGAGATTTTTTTTCTGATACAAGTGCATTTAAAAAGTAAATTTTGATATAACTCTAGTTATATCAGTTTTCACCGGAGGCACAGAAATATTTTCTTCGAATCAAGATTTTGAGATGTCGTCAATGTCTAAGGGTAAGTGACAGTAGAGCTCATAGCGTGACTTGAATTGCCGTTCGTAATACATCGGCCAAGTAAAGCAATAATTACACAGGTCACCACTTGGATTGGTGGCCATTTGTGGTCGCATTGATATCAAACCGCTGCCTTGCTTTGCATCAGACTTTGTACGTGTTGTCGTATAATAAGAAACGGTGGTCTCTCAGGCAGTCTAGAAAAAACCAGGCCGCACGCGAAAATGAGGTAAAAAAGGTGAGTTAGTGACTAGAAATTGAAAGCCTCACACTTAAGAAATAAATCACTTTTCTCCTTGATGCTTACATATATACATAGATTAATCTCTAAAACCAAGGCTCTTCTTTTCCTCACTTTTTCTTATACTTTTATATCTCTTTGTGTTATAATCAAATTTTAACCGCTATCTCTCTTCAGTGTCAACCTCATACATCCGTGATTATATCGTGAGTGACTCTGACCTTTATTTTTAATATTTATTCGCCTTTTCTCCGAGATCTCTTGAATACGTCTCACGACAGACTCAGTGCGTGGATGTGCGTCCAATATTCAAAGTATAAACTAAAACTAAAGAAGGTTTATTTATACTTGACGTATACGTAATTGAATGGATCGCTTGAAGGTTTAGTTTAAGGTCAAGTCTCTTACCGATAAGTCGGAAAAGGATTTATAGCTTGTTTGTCTTTATGCTTTCGGCCCTATTATGAAGATTATTGTTTGACTATCTTGAATAACGCAAGGCCAACAACTAACTGCTAGACGTAGGCAGAAAAGAAATGGAATATTTTTTGGTTACTTTTAGCCGATTTGAAAAAGAAGGAGCTTCTTAATTCGATGGTATTTATTTACGTGTCTTACCTCAGGAATTTCATTTGGTGAACAGATTTGATGATTATTACTTATGCTCCTCGACTGGTCTCATTTAAATTTGATCAAGATCTGAGGACTAGTTTTTGAGTTACGTTTAATACGTTTTTGTTGTATATATATTTAGGAACTCAGTCTCAGTTTTTTTATTATTTACTTTATTAAAATGTTATGCTATTCACAAAACTTAAACCCCAATATTCGATTACAATACCTAGGTAAAATTGACTGTTTAACTGCGAACGCCCTTGAAATCGAGGCATGTTTACGAGTGAGTTGAACCGAAAAAGGCCGCCCCGTGTCGGATATTAATATAATTACGGCTGATCAATTGATTGATCAACTCTGGTTTGTGTCCGGGCAAAAATAGACGCAGCCCACCTGGCTTTATTGAAAAAATAAAACGCCTTACAGGCTTTATGCGAATGTAATTGATACTATTTGCTTGTTTTTAGCATAAATGTACGTTTAAAATTAAAAGTATCGTTTAATAAGGATCTGTCACATTGAGATTGTTGGTACTTGGAAAACTCGTGTCTAAATTGTGAAGTTCTATAAGCAAATATAGCATTTTTTCGTTTCGTGTAACTGTGTGGCCAATTGTGGTGTAGTAATTTATAGACTATCCGAAGGGCTCCGACATAGTCGAATGACCCTTGACCTTATACAAGAACCGGAACCGACAGCTTTCCCTCCAAAGACCTCCAAAGCATGGGTACGCACTAATATAAATGACAGACAAGTGGTCACCCATCCAAAACGTGACCTTTTCAAACGTTGCTCATCTTTGTCGATATATTACAAGCGGCAAATTAAGTCACGCTATGAGCACAACGTATCATAATAAATTACATTAAATAGCTTTAACTACAGTAGTACGTTTAGAGATTTCCTTGGTGGCTCTATCTCTGGCAAATAGTACGTAATACGTCAACTATTTATCAATTTTATAGGTTTTGCGCGTCTGTTAACAATTGCTGATAGCTGTGTATTATTCTCTCAACTTGTTAATTGTACCAAAAATCTCAGGATTGACTTTAAACTTGATAAGAAACGTACCTATGCTAGGAGCAAAGATTAGTGTAGTTAATGAAGAAAATTCCGCCTGTTTATAAAATAAAATCGTTAAGCAGAAGAATTCCCATCCAAGCGTACTTTGTCTTGAAAATATAAAATCACCGTCAGTTCTTTTATATTTTTTGATAATTTCGTTCCATACTTTCCTTTGATTTAATCGCTTGCACGAAGGCTGCGAGAGCAGATAGAATGTTTATGCTGTATTGTATAAAAAATATCTCTATATAATATTATGGGCATGATATTGGAGAATACCGAACTGTCTCGCTCACCAGCACGAGAGCTACTATTGTTTTGCTATCGGCGCATAATAAGATCATTCCTATGCCTCCCTCCACCCTGACGGCCTTCTTGCTGGCCCTTAGGTAGACTACACACTAGGCAGACCTAATTTGACTACCTACTCCTGTAGGCAAACTAGTTTCAAACACACAGTTCACAAAAAATCCTTTGCTACAAGGAAAGTGCTCAAATTTTAATGTAAGAGATACGTTAAATATGTAAGTTTTTTAATAGAATAAAAATTCGAGTCTTGTCTATAAATATAATTTCCATTAAACATGATTGACTCGCACGTCGTAATTTAGAGTATAATTAACTTCACAATAAAATAATGAAAATTGAAATGAAAATTTTTTATTTGACATACACGTAAACATACAAATATTACAAAATAAAATTCAGAATACCAACAAAATCTTTACGCAAATTGTCAATGAATTAATTTTCATTTGAAATTAAACCGAAATAGTGAATGTAAAATTTGGTTGAATAATACCTTTGTCGAGCTGAAATTCACCCGTCACCTTTTATAATCTAATTAAAGTTGTCGAGAACCATTAGACGTACTATATTTTTGCAAAATGGTCTGCAGCTGTGAGGTAAATTCACAACCCATTTTACTCTCCAGGGAAGACTTAGCTCCGTTGATCAGACTGAACTTGTTGCTGACAATCTACAGTCTCCCTTACATCGCCGCTATCATGGACCGATGGGAAAAATCACCCGATTCCGTATACAATAATCGTTCGCATTGAATAACAACGGTTGGACCGGGTTGCACTGTGCCCTTTATTAATAAATTCTATTACATATTACGGACTGACAGTGGCAGCCTCTCGGTAACGTTTCACTTTCTCTGCTAGTATTGAGCGCCCGTTTAGCTGAACATTTATTTGCTACTGATATCGTTTAGCCGATGTGCCGCTGTATAAAATCAGACGTATACCATTTATAGTAAAACTTGATTTTTATACGTTTGTTTATAACATTGATTGTACCACTGGGTACTTTGGTTTTTCTTACTTTTGATCGCAGGTTGAGCACTTATTATCTATTTTAGGGTTTGTACTCAAAATATATAAATGGACCCAAAGTAATCCTATAGGATAATATTATCATCACCGTCTTACCATCTAGATGTCTGTCGCCTTTTATGTCTGTCGGATATTTTTTTTAGTAGTTTAGTATCACGGGAGAGTATTAAGTTGATATTATGAAATTTAGGTATATCTTCTTCTTTCGTTTAAGAGCTTTGTTTTGTCGGTGAAGCAATTACTATTACCTTCGGTTTTAAGCTGTTCTTTGACTTCTTGTTACGTTCCTTCACTAACTTTTCTTTTGCCTGTTGCATATAATATCTTCTTCTAGGGCGCCCTCTTCGAATAAAAATCTTAGCGCTGCAAAAATATACCAAGCTTCTTTATTACTTACCTATCTAAATATAATGAGATACGTGATATAAATGTAGGTATATGAACAAATAAAATATTGAACCTATATTATGTAATTCGGCAAAACGTAAGTTTACAGTACAAGTGAAGGCTTGGAAATTAATAAAAGCCAATAAAAAAATAGGCCAAGTGCGAGTTGGACTCGCGCACAAGGGGATCCGTAGGTACCATCTTAATATATAAAATCCTTGCGTTACTGACTGACTGACAGACACGCTACAGCCGAAACTATTGTGCGCAGGAAGCTGAAATTTGGCATATATGTTCCTTGGGACTCGTAGGGGTGCACTAAGAAGGGATTTCCCAAAATTCCCACGGGATCGGCCAAAACAGGTAAATTAAAAAAAAATGCAGGCGTAGCTGCTGGTGTCCTCTAGTCATCTATAAAAGAAAATCACGTCTGTTGTATGTATAGTTAAATATTTTTAAGTTTCTACCTGTTTATTAAGATCGAGTGAAAAATTGCTTAAAATTACGTTTGTTGTATGAAATTATCACTTTATTATTTACTTTATTTATATTTAACTATTGATTTTGAGAGGTAATAATATATACAACTGTATATTCTGTGAAAATTTTAAGCGTCCACCTGTTACCGTTACTAATATTGAGCAAAAAAATCGACAAAAAGCACGTTTATTGTATGGGACCCCCCCTTAATATTTATTTTTTATTTTTAGTATTATAGCTTGTTGTTATAGCAACAACGGAAATAAATAATTTGTGAAAATTTCAGCATTCTAGCTATCGCGGTTTATGAGATACAGCCTGGTGACAGACAGACTGACAGACAGACATCGGAGGCTTAGTAATAGGGTCCCGTTTTTACCTTTTAGGTACTGTACGGGCAAACCCGTACATTACAATAGTTTTACTTTTATGCTGATATCGATGCGCCGCGAAACACACATTTTATTTTAATTAATACTTTTATCCTACATCAGCAAATTATATATCATATAGTTCAGTAGTCGTTGCAAACCGTACACCGCGCAACCAATCGCACATACAGCACCTTTTCGCCGCGTATCGATCAATCAATCAAAATCTGTAAATCTGTTAATTTAAGTGTTTTATCAATATACTTTATTTTATCTATCAATACATCTTTGATTTGCGCATACCGCGTACAGGTACGGAACCCTAAAAACACAAACAACTATATAAAACATATTGAGATTGCGTGCATACTCGCTGTTTTTTATTTAAAAATTGCAGTGTGTATTTTTTAACTATGCTAATATAAATGTTCCTTCCTTCCATTATATCAATTTTTTAATACCAGTTACAATAAATTGTATGTATAATAATCATATTATCAACTTGACTATTACCTACAAATAAATACCGTTACCAGATATAAATTAACATCCCGTAAGTTTGCTCACTGGGAACGCGCGTCCTTGGGTCATTCATACGACACCCAACCTTGACCCTGGGACATTATTCATGTCGGCGATTTGCTTGAGAAACATATAAATCAGTCGCTTATCATAGCGGTAACGGGTTACAAGGCTTCTTTCTCTAATGTACCTATTGTTTTCTTACGGTCGGTGAACACTCAAAGAGCTTATAGGATATACAACAATGTCTTAGTATTCAATAATAGTATCAGTATCGTGACTTTGGTCAGTTTTTGCCTCGCGTTTAATGATTCTGATACTTACCGCTGCCTTGACTAGCACTCTGTGTAACTTATTAAAAATAACTTATCTAAGGTATTAAAGTTGAAGAAAGGTAATTATTATTTAAGTTATTCTAGCCTTTCGCAGTTCACGTCTGCACTGCGAAAGTCTCAGCAAATTTATTTTCACAGTAGCACTATGAGTTAATAGCCTTTTCGGCCTACATACCTCACTGGTCAGTTGGGAGGATACAGAGTTTGATGTCGAGTTTAGCGGTGGAGCCGCGACCGAAGTCCAGTTATAAATAATTATACATATTATTATAATTTATTACAGTTTTACAATAAGTACATATATTAATAAAGTAGTAAATATATAATAAATACTCTAGTCATAATCGAATAGAATCATATAAAATATTAAAATGGTGAAAACAGAAAAAGAAAAATGATAAATACTCAAAATTACGTATTGACAATCATCAAATTATAAGCTAATAATCAAATAACATGCAAATAATTTTCAAAAAGCAAAGCACGACATCCGTTTTTACTGTCGACAAGGATTTCGAAACAAGCTAGAAAAATCCTTAACAATTTTACGAGTCGCCATGACTTTCCCTATACTAAACAAAGCCTTTTTCGTCAAGAGAGTTCGCATTGCTGGTTACGAATTTTACTCAACTCAGTAAGAAAATAATATATTTATGTAGATAGTACTTTCGGTGTCAGGATATTTTTTTTTAATCTTTAATCATCTTTATTCAAACATAAACAAATACAAAAGGTTAAACAGGTACACAATTACACAGTTACATTTTGTTGGTTTTGTTAAGTCACAAAGTCGAAATCGCAACTGATATCTTAACTAGACTATAAAATAGTCTGTACTAAAGATACCAGTTTTTATCCTCGAGATATACAGTAAAACCATTTAATTTATTTGAACATTTCAAATTATTAGTACCGCACGATAATGAAGGTAACGTAATATCAAAAAAAAATAAAAAATAAAACCAAGAAGAAAGTAAAAGTAGCAAATACAAATAATAATCGTTGTAAAAGGCAACAATACAGTTCACATATAGTATGACATAGGTTATAATAATATTACAGTAAGCATGCCTGTGAATGTGTGTGTATTTATGTAAATATGTGTGGTGTGTGTTTGTTTTTGTGTTATGTGTATGTATTTGTGTAAGCGAGCGTAGCTGCATGTGTTTGCGCATGTATGTATGTGCGTAAATGTATGTGAAAAATGCCAGAGTTCTAAATATGTGAGTAAATAAGATCTTCTGTTTCCTGGTACGTAAGTTTTGAAAGCCACGTATAAACAGCTTTTTTGCATTCGTTGTATGAGAGATGATAGATTGGGAGACACTTACTTACTTTATTATAAAGTGTTGGTGCTAGGAAGAAGTTAAATCTTTTGGAGTGTGTGAAGTTACTTTTTATTATTGGACAGATTCTATCCCTACGCCTTTTCGTGATAGGTTGGAAGGGAGTTATAGCGTGTTGTAAAAGTACCGTTTGCAAAACGAATAGTTGTCGCACGGTCAGAACCTCGCAATTCTTATAAAGATCATCGGTGGAGAAAGTGTAGGGTCGAAAGGTACTTACTTTAAGAATGGCCCTCTGTGCTCTTTCAACATTTAATAAATGAGTTTTGGACGCACCACCCCACGAAGATATACAATATGAGAGCAAGGTTTGACAAAGAGCATAATATACTTGCTTAACAATACGGCCCGTGGCTATGTGACGGAGAGACTTGAAAATATAAATCAACTTTCTCACTCTAGACTGCAGAACATCCAGGTGTAGGCGGAAAGATAGATTGTTATCTAACGTGATGCCTAGATATTTGACACTCGTGGGTCTTTCGAGTATGGTACAGCTACAAGACCGATTGTGGGGAGGGGGACACGAGTGAGCGGTGAGGGACATATAAGGTGGAGGTTGAGTAGATTGTCGTAGGGTAAAAGTTAAATATTTTGTTTTTTCAGAGTTCAAGGTCAGAAAATTTTAGCTAGCCAAGCCGACACTACGTTCAAGCCGTACTGTGCCCTTTCAAAGACGTCAGTCCAACTGTCACCAGTAAAAGTAAGTGCAGTGTCGTCTGCGAAAGATGTTATTTTGGTGTTCTGCAATCTAGTTTGGCAAAGCTGATTGACATAAACCAGGAACAGCGTCGTACCAATCACGCTGCCTTGAGGGACACCAAACGTAATCGGCAACTCATTACTTACGTATTGGTCAATTTTGACACATTGTGTCCTATGATTCAAATAGTCCCTGAATATCGCAAGACTATGACCCCTTACGCCAATGTCTTCCAATTTTTGCAGAAGGACAGGGATAAAGACTGTGTCAAAAGCTTTTGCGAGGTCTAGAAATATCGTGAGCACTTTATTATTACCGTCTAGATTTTCTATAATATGGTTTGTAAGTTCCAGCACTGCGTTAGACGTAGACTTTTTGCGTCGGAAACCATATTGATTTGAGGACAACAGTTGCTTATTTTCCAAGTAATTTATTAGTCTTATATTAATTATGCGTTCTAGAATTTTAGATATTATAGGCAATACTGCTATTGGCCGGTAGTTTTTGATACAGTCTCTATCACCAGCCTTATGTATAGGATGTACGACGGCCTTTTTAAGATAGGTAGGAAATGTTCCAGTGTCTAGGCAGAGATTAAAAATATGAGTAAGGACGGGTACTAATGTGTTCTTATGGCGTTTAATTAGCGAAGTAGGTATATTATCCCATCCTACTGCACAGTCTGATTTTAAAGACATCAATATGGATTCAACCTCATTACAGTCAGTTGGTAAAATCACGAGGGAATTACAGGGAGTGCTCTTGTTAGCAGAAAAATTTTGCGGAGAGAAATGGGTGGAACATATTTTTGCTGCAGGATTTTTTCCAATACCAGCAAAGTAATCATTCACCTGATTGACTGAGATAGCAGGGGATGAAGAATGCAGTAATTCACTAGCGGTTGACTTAGATTTTTCACAGTTGGTTACTCTTTTTATGACCTGCCAAATACGCTTATTATCTGAACCAGCTTCCGAAAGTTGAGCCCTATCATATTGTCTTTTGACTTTCATTAAAATCTTAGTGCAAAAGTTTCTATACCGTGTATAAGTTATTTTTAAGGTTTCATTATCGGGGTCAGACTTAAGCTTCTTGTGCATAGTATCTCGATTTTTCATACATCGTAATAGACCAACAGTAATCCACGGTTTAATCATTCGTTTGCGTTTCTGTACCTTAACTATAGTAGTATTCGCTTTGATATTATTAATTAGCGTGTCCATTAAAAGTTCTGTAGCAACATTGGGGTCGGTTAAATTAAAAAAATGGTCAAAACTAAGGTTATTGAGGTCAGCGTCAAGCTTGGCGTGATCAATTTTCTTGAGTGTAAAATGATTATGTTTAGGGTATCCATTCTTATATTGAAGACAAAATAATATACCGCTATGATCCGTTATTGAGGTGTCGAGCACTAGTGTCAATGCTGGCAGTTTAGATTTAAGCAACACATGATCAAGACAACTAGAACCTCGAGTGGGTAGTGTATGTGCTGGTAGTAGACCATGACAAGCTGTAAGATTGAGATACTCCGTGGCATGCAAAGTACATGGCGTATGATTCAGGGCAATGTTCATGTCACCCACTATAAGAATATTCTTAAAACTACGCAAAGAAGTCAATACCGTATCCAACGATCTCAGGAAGTTGGATATGTTGGTAAAAGAGGGGGAGCGATAAATGCATATGATTGCGGTTTCTCTTCCAATTTTTATAAGCATACACGTTCCATCTGTAAAATCAGTTTCAGAGATTACGTAATTCAGGTGGTCTTTAACATAAATTACTATGCCATCATTTTGATTGATGTGTTTCGTTGTAGAGAACGATCTGTATGAATTTAAGTATGGTATTGCTATATTATTGCTAAGCCAACATTCGGTCAAAACAATTATTTCACAGTCTATATCAATGCGATGTAATAAAGTATTGAAACTATTGATGTTGCAATTTATAGATCTTATATTTTGACATAGAATTTTGAGAGATTTATTGGGGTCTTTTATATGTTGTTTGCAGTCGTCAGGGCTACACGTTCTGTTACTAGATACTGAAAGCTGGTCAAGACTCGCATTTATATCAAAAAAAATATCGAATGATTACGGGGTTATTAGGTGTCACATAAGAATATAACTTTGTAAGTGCCATTAAAAACAATGGGAGATTATAAGACATTGGCCGGCAACATAAGATGGTGTAAGATCTGTCATAGACATGTACTTTCGAAGGACCATGAAAGCAAGCTGAATAATATAGGTGCTCATACGTCGAGTTATGTGTAAAAGAAGTGATTTGCTGTAAGTGTAATATAGTGTGTGTGTTGTGTGAGAGCATATTGGCATGAACTGTATATGCGACCGTTAAATTTAATGTAGTAAATAAACTAATGAAATAAAATTTATAGTATATAAAGGTAAAATACTTAACGAGAACTAGCGCAATACAACTTAGGCAGAAAAATTTAGATATCATGTAAAGCCAATACATAGCACTAATATATTTTCTAGAACAAGATAGTCATTTTTGAATACTAAGATCATCTAGCTGGGCACTGTTTTTCACTAGTATTGTATGTGTTCCGTCGGCTTTTTTGACGAGTACCTTGCCGTCAGCAATCCAACAGTATTTAATTTTATTGTCTTTCTTTAGTTCTCTCGCTTGATAGAATAGTTTCCTTGCGGATGCAGTTAGGTTTTCAGCCAAATAAATAGGGTTGTTACCGGCGAGACCTGTGTGGCTCGTGTTGAGCTTATTTCTCGGGTTAGATCTATTATAAGATTTCATGGCACTTATAAGATTATTCTTTACGAATAGGTCTGACAGCTGGATTATTATTGGTTTCTTGGCCTCGGCTTTGCCAGGCATTCGATATATATCTCGAATGTTGAAACACTGCAGATCTGTGCCTAGAGACTTAGAAATGTTCTGGATATAACCCAGAAGGTCTTGTTTGCTTTCAATTTCCTTACGGGGCATATTTCTCAACTCGATAGTTGTTAATCTGGAACATCTTTGCAGATCTTCTACCTTCTCCTGCAGGTCGGAAATAATATTGTGATTGGCGGTGCATTCCTCCTCTAATTTTCTGATTTTAGTCTTCATTTCATTGTGCTGCTCGCTAGTAAATTCCATGGACCTTTCAATACTCATTAAGGTAGATTCAATTTTGGCATAGTTTTCTTTGAAACTTGTAAGCATTGCGCGAATTTCTTCTTTAAATTCGTCAAAGTCCGATCTTGTAATTTTTTGCTTATGCCTTTGAGTTACAAACGCAGACGGCGTTGTTGTTGTTTCATGACTTCCAGTGTCATCCAGAGCCGTATCAGAGCCATATTTGTTCGGCGAATGAAACATTGCACCAAGCAAACAGCAGCACGTAGAGCTTAAACGTACAATTCAATTGACACGTACGCTTCAATGTGTGAGCCTAGCGCAGTTGTAGACGTAGTACACCGAGCAGCAACGCCGGTGTGTGCGTGAACGTCTGGCGCGACTCGAAGCAGTGTAGGGCAAGCAGGTAGCAACTCGTAGCAGTGTGCGTAATGTAGTATTGGTAGCGCTGGCCGCTGCGTGCCGTATCGACGTGTGCGTAAGCATGCGCCCGCGGCACGTAGCTGTGTGTGTTAGGTGTGCTGTGCACGAGCGCACCGCGCGTCACACAAACAACAGTAAAAGGGTAGTGTGCGTAGAACAGTACTCACATCGGCAGGCGTGGAGCTCTGAATGCGGCGACGCGGGTGTGTGTGCGTGGGTTCGAAGCTTGCGCGGGCTCTTCTAATAGATGAGCTCCTGGTATTTGTTTGATTTTTGAGCGCTATTTATTTTATTATTTTAAATTTATTTATTAATATTTATTGATTAAATGGTCAACGATTCACACGTCCGTATGCTTTCGCAATCCGAGGGGAAGGGGGGGGGAACATACTAATTTGTGACTCCAATGAATAAGATTTAGTTTTCTTTTTCCAATCCAGTATCGTTTTATTAGCTATAGGTATGTATATAAACATTTTACGACGCCTAAACCTTTAAATATTTTTTTATGGTTTTTGTACATCTACTTTTGGTTGCGATCATTCTTTCTCAGACATTGAGATTAAATTAAGCTTCGCTAAAATTATGTTTCTTTAATGTAATAGATAATATAACGAGAATTTGTTATAAAATGGTTCCTTATAAATAACGGCTTATAGTCATAGTATCATCAGCTTTAGGGTAACCACAAAAAAACTGAGTAATTCCGAAAAATATTGGAAAAAGATTGATGTAATAGAAATTAATAAATATTTTATAAGTTGTGAAGCATTGAAGTAATGGCACATAGGCGACCAGTTTTCAAAAAGTCACTCTCATATTTATTTACAATAGTTAAATATATCTATTTGTGATGAAACTGACAATATATTGAATTTCGTACGAGTAGCTAACTTAATTATTTTTAAAATAAATTAAAATGCATCGTTTACTTATCCATAATAGGCTTGAGTCCTAAATTGTAATTAGTGATTGATTCGTTCCTTTATTAGATGTTAAACCGAAATAACAGTTTTTTTCTTCAAAATCGATCAGCAACATGACTAATTACGGCTTTTTAAAAACGTTTTTGAATTTGACATGAAAACGCTGTAAACCATCATGGCGGTTGAGTGGTATCACAAAGTGCAAAACAAAACAAACCGTGAATGAAGTCTGGTCTGGTGGTGTACCCCCTTTTATTTTGTTATATTCGATTTGACAGGTACAAAGTTTGACGTTTTAGTTGTATTCACTACCAAAATGTCAACAACATGATTATTCGCACTGTTAGACGTAATGCTTTCTGATTGGTGATCACTGTCACAAGAATAAATACATTATTTTTAGTTTTAGAATCCTAAAATTAACATTAATCTTACCTTTTTATAATAAATAACAAACTTTATTGACATTTTAAAATCATAATGAATCTATAGATACTACAATCAAACCGATTTATTCTTAATGGACACAAGCCTATTAAAAAGCCATCGATTCTACTCTCTACTTCAATATGCGTTGAAAATTGTATTTCTTTAAATAATACATAGCCAAATATCATTTTAACCCATATATGCCCAGAAATATTTAGATCACCAGTTTTAATGAATTTATGATATTGTTGTCTCTAATGGAAGTAATTAAACTGAAAACTAGTAGATTTCAGTTTCAGTACCTGGAAGTCACTTTTTTTCAGGTGGTCGATAACGACCCCTTGGGCAAAAATGATACAGAGTGTACTTCTTTTTCGCAGGTCACGGCGCGTGCTCCCAACGAATGAAATTGCTAATGTCTTGGAGAATTTGACCGATAGTGATGATTTTGGTGGCGTTGACATATATTTGGACCCGCCTTTAGGAGGAACAATATCCGAAGCTGACTCAGGGGACAAAGAATGTAATGATATTGTGAGCTTTAGGCAATGAAGAATCCAATATCAAGAGAATATATACATTCAACAACCAGAGTTTCAGGTTCCTTTGGTTATCCATCCAATCACTCCCTTCAGTAGTCGCAGTCACACATCGAGACGATAACGTAGTAATGCACAACTTGTTTCCTTTGATGCACAAAGGAAATTAATCAAACGGAACCTACGTCAATCTGAAATTGAGTGGTCAGCACCACCACCACGAGCAGTAACAACATTGTCGGCTGAAAGTGAGCCTATTGAGTTTTTTGATTTTTTTTCTTCGATTTGGAGGTGGCACACTGTGAAGCATTCTGATATATATGCTTTCAGCAAAGACCTAGATACTACTTTCTCCCTATTGACTGATGAGATGCACTGCGACTAGTGGGGGGAGTGATTGGATGGATATCCAAAGGAACCTCAACCTCCGGTTGTTGAATGGATATATTCTCTGTAATGTTGATGCTGGATTCTTCATTGCCTTGTAATATCAACTCATCCGGGGCAAGAAGCTAATGACGGCTAAAGCTCGCAATATCATAACATTCTTCGTACCCTGAGTCACCGTCGGATATTTTACCAGGGTCCAAATATATGTCAACGCCACCAAAATCATCACTATTAGTCAAATTCTCCAAGACATCAGCAATTTCATGCGTTGAGAGCACGCGCCGCGACCTGCGAAAAAGAAGTACACTCTGTATCATTTTTGCCAAAGGGGTCGATTTTGACCCTAACAAACATTTCATCCAAAATTAGCAAAAATAGATAGTCCTGAACAGATTTGATATGTTACCAACATACAAAATATATTCATTTTATTAATTCATTAACAATAATTGCAAGATTTCAAGCAAATAAATAAGTACTTACATTTTTGTCAGCGAAGGTCTTAAATTTTCGACCAAAAAACGTGTACCTACTTTTCTCCTAATTTTCAACTGTTATTGCTTTAGTTTTGCATAATGTAACGCTCTTACAACGTACGTAGTTCTTCCGACAACTCGTAGATAGCGTTAAACTATGAAAATAATATACGGTTTTTATTTATGGCGCTTTGCCACTGAACATGTACCGTTGGGTCATTTTTGTGCTCTTGGGCATATATGGGTTAATTCATTTAACTTAGTTTTATATACTAAAGACCTTTCTCTTAATCAAAATGCATATAATATTAATATATAATAGTAATGAATTTTCCAATGTATAAAAATAATGATTCAAACATTTTGTAATGTACATTCATTGTTTACGAAATACATAGAAAACAAGGCTCTAATTCAGAGCAAAAAAATTTAAAAGTTCTGTAAATTGTTTAGGACTTCTCGTGAGCTTTAAAATTATTTGTTGTTACCAAATATGAAACACTGTACAAACTTAAACTTTCATGGTCATTAACATTATCCAGTTTTACTTGGTCTCCCAGGACGTGTAAAACAAAGTTCTATTTTTATAGTATTTTCCTGGGTTTAAGCGAATGTTACACATCGAAATCATCGCATATATTGGTTTTATATATATTATAATATATTGCGATAGAAATCGTAAACCGTAGCTTGCTTCTGTTTAAATTTCATTCTGAATAAAAATAAATACTTTTCGCAATCTTAGGTACGTATATTTATATGTCTGAAGCCAAATCCTAGAACACTTAAAAAATAACATTCTAAAATTCAAAAAGTTCGACAACCCTAACTGCAAACAGCTTAATTTCGCGAAATTCGAAGACAACGACTTGAAGTTTCTATAAAAAATAAGAGAGAGCGAGAGCTAGATAGCGTCAGCCTGATCTTCAGTCGTAACTCTAAATTGATCGCCACGTGACATTTGAGGCTTAGCGCCCTCCCCTTCTCCCCAATCTCGTAAAGCTCTAGATATGGCCGATTGGCGGCGAGCCCGCATTGCATAAGTTCTTCAGTACTGTTCATATAATTTCCGATCCCTTCTTGCAAGAGTTGTGAGCCTGCCTCGAACTTTGTAATCGTTTGTTATGACTTTCGTCAAAACGAGATGATTCGACGCCTACGGTGCTTTATAATTTGTTAAATATCTTAGTTAATATTAGCTTTAATATACTTTGTTACATAGAAGACTTTTTGCTTGTAGGTTAGTATGGTAGGATCAGAGCGAGAACTAATACTAATATACTTAACGAAACTATATTAGTTGCTGAAGAATTTTGTAAAGACATCTTATAAACCTTTTGAGAATAAATGGAAGAAGTTGGCTCACAGTGTTTTAATTCAAATACAATTCAGAATTTGTATAGGATTTACGTTAAATAACAAGACTCAGCGCAGTATTTAAAGACCGCTCAAACCGCTAATCGTTACGTGACTTCTAACCTTTTTTAAATTTATTGTATTGTAATACATTTTCAATAATTAATAATAAAATAATTCAAAAACTTTTTTTAAAAATATGAATTATAAACTATTCCAAATATAAATGTTAAGTGCACCAAATTTCTTATTCTGCCATCGCGAGATTTTCACTAAAAGGGGTCTAAAATTTTTGCTTCACGTATTAATATACTTATGGATGGATATAAATATAAATTTTGTATGTCATAACGCCTAACTGCAAAGATAGATAGTGGCTAACGCCAGAATATAACCCGCAAAAGCTCAGTCCAGTAGGAATATTCTTGAAAACTTTGCCCCGTTAATGAGTAATATAATTTTAACAGAAGTCGAAATTGAAGTAGGTAGAGAATTTTGCGGACGTTGGTAATGATGTCTTGTCAATTTATTTTTGTTTTGCATCCTGATATAGGTTGCAAACTCATAATGATCTATTTCTTAACATATACGAAATATACTGCTTTTTTTTAGGTAAAGTCTTCAGCGGCTAAGACAGCGATAGCCTAATGTAGATACCAACTGACTGCCGTGCAAAGAGTATCGGGTTCGAATCCACTACGCGCACCACTGTTTTTTCGAAGTTATGTGCGTATTCAATTGTTAGTTATCGCTTACTTCGTGCCTCGGAGGAAACGTAAAACCGTAGGTCCCGGCTGTCATGAAGATCTTTAACAGTCTTCATAGGGAGCCAGTACCCTCAAATAAACTGACACTGGTCTAAGCCATGGAATATCGCTATCCCTTTGGGTTGCAAAAGTTAGACGGCAGTCGCTCTGTGGAAAAGCTGATATTCAGGCATATCTGGTTAGACTAGTAAAAGAACCCTGGGGTCCACGGCGTGTAAGCCCTTGATGCAACCGGAATAACGCTAGGACGATGATGGGTCTTCAGTAGCTACACGAGAAGATGTTAGTTGACAAATAATACAGGCATAAACGACGTATAATTTCGAAAAAGTGGGCTCTTAAACGATTAAAACTATGACCTATATTCGTCAGCAGTCGCTTTTCAGCTCCGCAATGCGTGCTACAACTCCGCAATTTAATTCAAAAGCATTCTACAAAAAAGAGAACTAATTATATGGAAACAGGTACACTGCCTATTAACTCATACGAACAGCGGTGGGTAGTAGGAGAAAGTTTTCAGACGCGACGGGCCGTCCCCGATGTGGTAGAGACAGTAACATACCGACAACTAGAGGTACGTCGTGTTCATTACGATATACACACTACACTGACTCACTAACTAGTTATGTGAGAATTTGTTGCGGAATTTTATCATTTACGCCACCACGTTAACTAGCTTTGCACAACAGAAATACCTGTTTCAACTTTTTATCTCGCCAAATACGTGAACACTTTTGTTCAGCAATATTATTTCGCTTACGCTGCTTTGTCCGTTATAAAATAGGTTTAAAATCGTAGTAAAGCAAAAATATGTTTGTTGATATTTTTATTTAAATGTAGTTTACGATTTTTAAGCGAAAATCCCGAAATTTAAACTAGTTTAGGAGAACGATTGCGTATAAAAAGCGCAGAATACTAATACCGGATTAGTGAGGTCCTGTTATTCCATTTACTATGATAGCGGCGCTTGGTGTTAGGGATTTCAAATTCAAGTATTCCTATTGTGCTGCTAGGAAAGTTGGAAAATGTTATAGAGTACAGCGTGCTATTTAGTGAACGACAATAAAGTCGACTAATGGCAACGCTCATCAATTTGTTTTCTGTAGCTTCAAGTCCTTTGGAAATTAAGGTTTAGTCTGACAAATTTATAGCGATAGTTAATACTTTTTGTAATTACTCATTTGTTATTCTTATTATGTTTTATGATGGTTCTTCTTGTTATTAAAGATTTGAAAAATACATGCTTATTTATATTTCAAGCTTAAGGTGAAGCAAGAATGTGGTCTGGTTTAAATTTAGTTATATTTTTTGGGCTGATTGTGAGGTCTGAGCTTAACAAGTTGTTTTTTTTTTTTATGGAATAGGGGGCAAACGAGCAGACGGATCGCCTGATGTTAAGCGATTACCGCCGCCCATGGACACCCGCAACACCAGAGGAGTCACAAGTGCGTTGCCGGCCTTTTAAAAAGGAATACGCTCTTTTTTTGAAGGTTTGAAGGTCTTATGGGTTCGGAAAAACCGCAGGTGACAGATCATTCCACAGTTTAGAGGTGCGAGGCAGAAAGTTTCTAGAGAAACGCACCGTTGTGGATTGCCAACCATCTAAATGATGGGGATGGAAATGCTGTCGCGTAGAGGCGGCAAGGATTAATCCGAACAATTCCTCGGAGCACTCCCCATAGTAGAATCGATAAAAGATGCATAGCGAGGCTACATCTCTACGCAGCGCCAAGGGGTCTAACCGATTGCAAATATCTTGGCAGTCGACAATTCGAGCGGCTCTCCGTTGGATGCGGTCTAGAGGGAGAAGCTGGTACTGGGGTGCCCCTGCCCAAAGATGAGAACAGTATTCCATATGCGGCCGGACCTGCGCCTTATAAAGGAGCAAGCGGTGGGCCGGAGTGAAATACCGTCTCGATCTATTTAGCACGCCAAGCTTCTTCGAGGCTAACTTAGCCTTACCCTCTAAGTGACCGCGGAACTGGACTTCGCTCGATATGTCGACACCAAGTATTCCAATACTGGAGGAGGCAGTCAAGGGGGTGCTCTCAAAACGAGGACATACGACCATCGGCAGTTTTTTTGCGGTGAAAACGCAGACTTGTGTCTTTGTGGGGTTAAATTGGACCAAATTAAGTCTTCCCCAATCTGAGACCATCTCCAAGGAGGTCTCAATTTCAGACACAAGTTTATGTCGGCTCTCGATGACTTTTTCCCGAGAAATGTTGGCGTGGCCGGTATATAAAGCATCACCTGTGCTGTCATCTGCATAACAATGAATGCCGCTATCTAGCAACATATCATTGATATGCAGGAGGAACAGGGTAGGCGATAGCACGCAGCCTTGAGGAACACCAGCATTTACAGACAAGGCGTCAGAGCATTCACCGTCAACTACGACCTTTATGCTTCTGTCTGTAAGAAAGCTGGTGACCCATTCGCATAATTTCTCGGGCAGCCCATAGGAAGGGAGCTTCAAAAGAAGCACTTTGTGCCAGACCCGATCGAAGGCCTTCGCTATGTCCAAACTGACCACCAAAGCCTCCCCCTTTGTCTCGATCGCCTGTGCCCAACGATGTGTCAGGTATACTAGAAGATCACCAGCCGACCGACCCTTACGAAAGCCGTATTGCTGGTCACTAAGCAGCTGATTATCCTCTAGAAACCGAAGGAGCTGGCAGTTAATAATGAACTCCATTATCTTCGAGAAGAGGGAGGTTATGGCTATGGGTCTGTAGTTGGACGGGTTAGAGCGATCGCCTTTTTTAGGGATCGGGTGGACCAATGCTGTCTTCCACGATGTTGGGACTACGCCAAATGAGTAGGAGAGACGAAAAAGGCGTGTCAAAACTGGTGCCAACTCTGGAGCGCAGATCTTCAACACAATAGGGGGAATTCCATCAGGCCCATTCGACTTATGGATATCGAGGGACAGAAGTGCCATACGGACTGCGCGCTGGTGGAACCGAATATCCGGCATACAGCCCTTCAGCAGCGGTATAGTAGGCGGTTCCTGTCCCTCGTCATCCAAGGTCGAGTTGGACGCAAAGAATTTGCCCAGAAGATCGGCTTTCTGCTTTGCGTCGTGGGCCAAGGAGTCATTTCCCATGTGTAGCGGTGGAAAGGATGGCTTACAGAAGTTCCCTTCGATAGCTTTGGCAAGAGACCAGAATGCACGAGTTCCCGAAGGAAGGCGCTCAAGCCTCTCGCCAATTCTACCGATGTGCTTCGTCTTCGCACTAGCAATGTCTCTTTTGAAGGACCTGGAGGCAAAGTTATACTCCTTTTTTAATGCGCTGGTATTTTCATCCCCTGCCGCCACCGCATCAGCCCAGGCTTGGTAAGCTTCCTGCTTCCTGCGAGAAGCCTTTTTGGAAGATGAACCAAACCAAGGCCGAAATTTGCCACCAATGGGGACCACAGAGGATGGAATGAAAAGTTCCATGCCCTGTAGCACCACATCAGCAACAGAATCAGCAGCGGCGTTGGGATCATCCGGCAAGAAGCATATTTGTCCCCAAGGATAGGACGCAAAGAAGTTCCGCATCCCATCCCAATCTGCTGACTTGTAGTGCCACACACGGCGACTGCGTGTATCCCGCGATCGCAGCGAGCACGTGAGAGGCACCACACTCCGTACAAGGCAGTGGTCTGAGGAGCCAAGTGGGGCGCCTACGGATACCTTGTAGCCGTCCGGATGAGAAGTCAGCAGAAGGTCCAGCAGTGAAGGATTCTGGCTTTCAACGTCTGGGATTCGCGTGGGCGTGGTAACCAGTTGTGTCAGGCCATAAGCCAGTGCGAAGTCGTGAACAGATCTCCCCGCATGATCAGTTTTACTGGAACTGAGCCAGTCGGCGTGATGGGCGTTAAAATCGCCAAGCAAGATGATCTCTGCTGACAGGATCTGCTGCTGCACAAAGTCTGAAGCCATTTGGATGTGCTCAATGAGTCGGTCAGTTTCGGTATCACCGCTGTGGGACCTGTAAAGGCAAGCATAGACGCGGGGGTGGTCGTCGCTATCTATACGTAGCCATAAGGTGGAAAGGTCCCTACCTTCAAGATTCCTAAGTCGACGAGAACTGATATCGTCTCTAATATACACGCACACTCCGGCCTTGGACAGAAAGGAGTGTTCAAGTCCATACCCAGGGTAAGTAAGGTAGGAAGTGTCTGCTGGAGGCGATATCTGCGTCTCAGTCAAGAAGAGCAAGGCCGGCTTTGTTGTCTCGAGGTGGTGGTGGACAGCATTAAGGTTGGTGTGTAATCCCCTGATATTGCAGAAGTCCACGGCCAGTGTGGCAGGGGGTGCCAGGATATTTTTGCTCCTTTTTAGGGACTTTTCGAGCGCAGTTTTGCCCCCCCCAGAGTACGAGGGGCGGCCTGGGCGTCCACGCTTAGATGCGTTGTGTCCTGAACGCGGACGTCCAGAGAGGGATTCTCCAACGCTAGCGCAGTTGGTACCCTCCTGGGGTAGCAAATAGTTTTTCAACTGCACCATCATAGGGGGGGGGGGGTTGGGGGATTGGGCCTCCGGTATTCTCACTCACTCGGCGAAACACAACGCAAGCGTTGTTTCACGCCGATATTCTGTGAGGCCGTGGTATCACTCCGGTCGAGCCTGACCCATTCGTGCCGAAGCATGGCTCTCCCACGGTGTACAAAATGTTCAAACTCAAGTCACAAAAATTCAGTTGTAGTAAAAATAACAAATAAAGCTTATAATTAAACAGTTTTTCAAATTAAATGATCTATTTTTAAATAAGTTCAACTGTTACATACAGACAGACTGATGAAACCATCAAATGTTAAGACGCTTTTCGCGGCGGAGAATAATGGGTGAAGAACTAATTAGCTTTGTTGTCAATGTGTATGTATGTATGCTGCTCCATGAGATTGTCTACAAGATGTAGGCGTGAAATATAATGGTACTGTATTCAGTTTCTCTTATTGTACAAATTTGGGTCTTAATCGCGTAAAATAATTAATTAAAGATAATTATAAGTAACTGTGTTTTTCCGAAATTTCAACCGTCTTGCACCGGCCGTGGTCGTGAAGACGAGACGTCGGACTAATACCCGTTAAATACATTTTAATTTTGTATACAAATAGCGTTTTAGAAAGTTTAAAAATTTATTTTATTAGCTTATTACAGCTTTGTGTAGTTACACAAAGCTGTAATAAGCTAATATCATTTGTTTCTGATTCTGTGGCGTATCTAAAGTTTTTACGATTGGCCACATTGCAAAAATTAATAAAGCTGAACAAACTGATTATAGTCTAACTAGAACAAGAAGAAGAAAATCTCGGACCACTTTTATTCACACATTGTAGAAAATTATTTATTTTATTTATTTATTTATACACATAATTATGTACAGATGGACTTAATGCCTTGGGCATTTTCTGCCAGTCTACCTTTGAGCGGTGCTGAGAAACGTAGTAGGTGTATTAAATATGACTGTACTTACTATAATTACAAATAATAGACACAATATGTATAATAATATAATACTTAAATAAGTAGGTATACATACATACACTGTACATATATAAATATAATATCTACAATATATATGCGATAAATACATACATACTATAATATAATACGAGAACTAAAGAGATAATACATAAAGCCACCTTAAGTAACTACGTAATGATAAATAATGTGAATAGAATTATAGATACATATAGATACAAATCCTATGACACATCCACTGGTCATGCCAACAGGAGCTCCTTTACTTTCGCCTTAAATTTGTACCTGGTGTTGCACATCCTGATCTCTAGAGGGAGGGCATTCCAGAGGAGAATAGACTGAACGAGAAAAGAAGAGTGAATAAGAGATGTGTTATGAGAAGAGATGTAAGAAGAAGATGATTAGACGATCGCAAGTTTCGGTCGTGGTTGGAACACAGATATTGATATTGGGAAGTTAGATAATTTGGGGAAGAAGGAGACATTAGGATAGAATAGAGGGTAGTGAGTGCACGCAAACTGCGACGATGATGGATAGGAAGCTACTTCTATTGGGAACGATAAGTAAACACATGGTCATACTTGCGAAGATTGAAAACGAATCGAATGCAGTTATTGAGAAGACGGTCAAGTTTGTTTAGAAGATCTGCATTCAGGTCATAGTAACATACATCACCATAGTCGATTAAAGGAAAAATTAAAGTCTGTACAAGCATTATCTTGGTCTTGGATGGGAGTATGTTCTTGAGGCGGTAAAGAGTCCGTAGGGTGCTGGTGACCTTTTAGCTCACCTGGGTCACTTGAGTTTGCCAATTGAGTGTGGCATCCATATACAGTCCAAGATTTTTAACCACAGTTGTATATAATGGTTGGAAAAGAGGTTGCGTTTAATTTTCGTATCAATCCTTGGCTGCCCAAGACAATAGCCTGACTTTTATTTGGGTTTACAGTCAGCACGAACCTTGTTGTCCAATTCTGTATTTCAGCCAAATCCTTATTTACCATATCAATTGCCGTAGACAGCGACTCTACATTTACCTGGGTATATATCTGCAAGTCGTCGGCGTACAAATGGTGAAAACACTGAAGATTATTAGTTATGAGATTTATAAAAATAGAAAATAACAAGGGAGAGAGTATACCGCCTTGAGGGACACCAGCTTTAATGTCAGCCCATTTTGAGTATGACTCATCAAAATGTACCGACTGCTGACGCCCTCGAAAATTAGTCTGAAATTGTGTCATATAAGAATTCTAAAACGACAAAAAGTGTACTCTTTGTAATGGCCCGGCTACACGCTCCGTCTTGCTTGCGCAGTCCGGTTTGTGCAGTCATGACTGCGCAAAAAGACGGAACACCCTGTAGTGGCTACTGGCCCGGCTACACGCTCCGTCTTGCCTGCGGTCATGCCTGTACAAACCTGTTTGCGCAGGTAAGTACAATCTAGAAAATAATTACGTTGGACTGTTGCGCGGCTTGAATAACCGGCCACACGTTCAAGTAAAATCGTGCAAGTAAAGTTTGCGCAGTCCAAATCTTCAGCATGTCGACGATCGCACAAGCCGCGCCTTGAGAACTGCGCGCGCTACCGTCTTACCGTCCACACGCGCGCGCTTACTTGCGCAAACGGGTTTGTACAGGCATGATGTCTCAGAATACGTTGTGCGAGTGACTACCTTTTCGAACTGCTCCTAAGAAAATATTGTCAATACGCGTTAAAAGTGCTCTAAAGTGTCGTAAAAAGTGCTGACCGTGTGAATAATATCAATAACAACAATCTGACTATAAATTTAATAAGTGACTTAGTGCTTTGTGTATCAAATCTAGACCCAAACGTATCTAAAAGTTATACGTCTACCGTCAGAAGCTAGATTCACCAGCGCCTCAAACAAAACGCGTAAGCGCCGCGGATAGCACGGCGCTTACGACGTTCTTCTCGCGAGCTCACAGTGAGTGGTCCGCTCGTTGTGTTGCGCAGGGCCTTTATTAGAGTGCGCTTTTACCAACAAAGATCGAAGGGGTCTTTAATAGTGTGCTACCTTGGAATTGTACAAATTTCAAAATTTTATTTTTATTTTTAATAATTACTTCGGCATTGGAATTGTCGTGTCCGACTATTATTGGAATGGCTTCGTCAACATTGTTATGGGGATGCTGTATGAATGAAAAAGGCAATGATGGAAAAAAAGCTATTAACTGTTACAAATGCAAAAAATCTTATCATTTTGAGTGCCTGTCTCTTCCGGAAGTTCCGGAGGACACTGATGACTACAGTAAATGGAGGTGTTCTAGTTGCGCGAGTCTCATCTCGAATACCTCGAAAAAGGAGAATACACCATCCCGTAATATCTCCACCTCAAGGGGGAACAAGAGACTTGCTCTAAACTCGCCCCCTCAAGCAACACTTGTGACCCGTGAAGATGTGCGCGATATCGTCCAGGAAGTCATACAGGTGGAATTTGCTTCTATGCTTCGGAAAATAAACGATACAATACTCAATGTCGTAAATAAAGAGCTTGAGCCGATTAAGAAAGAACTTACTGAGATGACAACGTCATTGAATTTTCATATAAATCAGTTTGAAGAATATCAGTCTGAACATAAAGCATTGAAAGCTACGGTAAAAGACTTAGAGACTGAAAATACCAACCTTAAGAAGTCAGTGGTGGATATGGGCCTTAGAATTAACTATTTGGAGCAACAGGCACGTTCGACTAATCTAGAACTTCAATGCTTGCCAGAGAATAAACAAGAAAATCTATATACAGTCATTAAGCAACTGGGATCTGTCGTTGGATGCAAACTGAGCGACACTGATATCCATCATTGTACCCGTGTAGCCAAATTACAAAATTCTGGCACCCGCCCGCGCTCTGTTGTTGTCCAAATGGCCTCCCCTAGAACTCGTGACCTGCTCTTGGCCTCTGTTATAAACCACAATAAAGGCAAGAATAACACCGAAAAACTAAGTACCTCGGACCTAGGAGTGGCTGGTGAAAAGAAGCCAATATATGTGCAAGAACATCTGTCTCCCTCTAACAAAGCACTGCATGCTGCTACTAGGCTTAAGGCAAAAGAAAAAGGATTTAAATTCGTGTGGGTAAGAAATGGAAGAATTTTCGTTAGGAAAACAGACGTGTCCGAACATATCCTCGTTAAGAATATAGAGTCACTGAATAAGTTGATTTGAACAAATATGTTATGTTTAAATTAAAAATACATGTTATTTTAACTGAAACAAATTGCAAAATTCGATAGCTTACAAATTTATTACCAGAATTGTAGAGGCGTTAGAACAAAAACGCATATCATCTTTCGTAATGTGTGTTGTAATAATTATGACATTATAGTTTTTACAGAGACTTGGCTTAATGGTACCGTACTGAGCAGCGAGCTGTTCGACGACAGATACATTGTTTACAGAAGGGACAGAGAGAGCTCTTGTTTACAGAGTGGTAAAGAAGGTGGGGGTGTTTTGATAGCCGTAAAAAAATCGATTAATTCCAAACGAGCAGAACAATTTGAAAGTCACTGTGAAGACCTTTGGGTAATTTTGGATTTGCCTGTGGCTCGATCTGTTCGTCGGGCGGCTCTCTGCTCTGTATATTTGCCACCACCTGTACGCATTTCTTACTTAGAACATTTTCTGGATAAATGTAATTCAGTGTTTGAACAGTTAAACTGTTCATATGTTTGTATCGCAGGTGATTTCAATATTGGTAACATTGATTGAAGTATTGTCAATAATTCTGATAAGTGCCTTAAGTTGTCCAATTTAATTCAAACTTTGATAGATTTCACGTGTGTTAATAAGCTAAATCAATTTAACAATATATGTAATACTTCAGGCCGCGTTTTAGATCTTATACTGTGTAACAATTCGTTGTGTAGAGTGAGTCAAAGTGAGGATCCGATTAGTAACGTTGACCAGCATCATCCACCCCTCGAAATTGTGATTTCTTTGAATAAGGAAGATAAACTCCCTTATAACAATATCTGCGATAGACCTAATTTCCGAAAAACGAGTTACATACCGATCCGGAAATACTTGAGTGGAATTGACTGGGATGAGTTATTTGATGTACAGCAGGGAGTTAATGAGATGGTTGAGGTGTTTTATGACGTTATTTATGAAGGTATTGAAAAATTTATAACTAAGCGGGTACCAAAAAAAAGTAAATTCCCACCGTGGTTCAATAGGGGTCTAATTAAATTACTTAATTGCAAAAATAAGATCAGAAAACGCTACAATATTTATAACAACCCGTTAGACAAAATTGAACTGCACATTGTGACAAAACGTTGTAATAACCTTGCAAAAGTTTGTTACAACAATTATCTAATGGGACTGGAAGAAGAACTCAAGGGTAATCCCAAATTTTTTTGGAGTTATGTTAAAACTAAAAGAGGTGGGTCAAGTTCCTATCCCATCTCAATGACATATGGTATTGATACATCTTCTGACCCCACAATAATATGCGAATTTTTCGCATCTTACTTTTCCTCCGTCTATAGCCCTATTCAAGACGATAACAACGACAACCACATAAAGTTTTTAAATAACATTCAGATTTATAGCTTAAGTTTATCAAACATTATTATTAGCAGTGAAAATCTACACAAAAAGCTAAAAAACTTAGATTACAACAAGGGCGCTGGGCCAGATGGGATACCACCATTTTTTATCTATAAATGCGCTGCTGAGTTGGTCACCCCGTTGTCACTTATTTACAATAAATCTTTAACCTCCGGGGTATTTCCATCAAAATGGAAGGTAGCAAAAGTCGTACCTATACATAAAGCTGACAAGGATAATTTAGTCTCCAATTACAGACCGATTTCAATTTTGTCGTGTTTTGCCAAGATTTTTGAGTCCTTGGTCTGTCCATTTATTCAAAAGCACCTTAAACTATACCTAAGCGACGAACAGCATGGCTTTGTGGAGGCTAGGTCAACAAACACAAATCTTTTTCTGTTTACTGAGCTATTATCAGAGGCAATTGATTCAGGTCACCAAGCCGACGTAATATATACGGATTTTAGTAAGGCTTTCGACAAAGTCTCACATAAAATATTGACTCATAAGCTGCTAGCGTATGGTATTACTGGACCATTGCTCTCCTGGTTAAGTTCGTATCTCATGGGAAGATCGTTTTATGTAGTGATAAACGGATTTCAGTCTGACAACCGCTATATCTCCTCCGGAGTTCCACAAGGTTCCCATTTGGGCCCAGTATTGTTTAATTTCTTTATAAATGACATTCCAAATTGTTTCCTACATTCTAAAGTTTTTATGTATGCCGATGACTTGAAATTTGTTAAAATTATTAAGTCCCAACAAGATGTCATCCTTTTGCAGAATGATCTGAATAGGCTTATTAATTGGTGCGAACACAACTCAATGTTGTTAAATCCCACTAAATGTTATCATGTCAAATACACGCGAAAGTATAATGTGATAGGACAAGATTATCACATAAATGAAACTAAAATAGCAGAATTAAACACAATAAAGGACCTCGGCGTTACTTTTGACTCTAAATTAACTTTTATCCCACATGTAGATACCATAATAAAAAGGTCTTCAAGAATGCTTGGGTTCGTTTTAAGGCATTGCAAACAGTTTCGGTCTCCTAAAACTAAAATTGTGCTATACAATAGTCTGATTCGAAGCGTGTTTGAATATTGTAGTGTGATCTGGCGACCGCATTATGCTACACATTCGTTGCGTCTGGAGAGAATCCAAAAGCGCTTTCTGTGGCACCTGGCATTTGCTGGCGGAATAGCAAAAAAAATGCGTTCATATACCAAGCGGTTGAAGCACTTCAAAATAATGTCACTGGAAAAGCGCCGTCGCCTTATCGATGTAATGTTTGTGGGCAAGATAATGGCCAATAAAATTGATTGTCCACAGATACTGAGTGCTTTTAAATTTCGTGTGCCTGCAAGGATTCCTCGTAAGCCAATAACACCACTCTGTCCACCGCTGCGACGAACGGTCTTAGGCGCTAGCTCCCCAGTAGCCAGGTTAAGCAAGATAATTAATGAATGTAGCAATCTAATCGACTTGCACTGTGACTCACTATACAGTTTAAAAGCGAAGACCTTGGAAAATCTAGATTAGGATTAACTTAACTTTTTTCGTTTTTCGTTTTGATTTCACTTGTAATAGTGGATATTATTAATATGTAATCATGTAGATTTAGATGTAAGTAGTTAATATGAATTTAGATAGTAGTTTCTTTTTTCTTGTTCCGTCATACGTACAACTCTCATTTTGAATGCGGAGTTTACCTGTAACTGATTGTGCACTATAGTTTATCTGTTTTTTGCTCATTTTTGTGTCCATAACCAGTGTAAACAATTGTTGGTAAACCAATAAAAAAAATAAAAAATAAAAATAAATGATCGCAGGCAAGACGGAGCGTGTAGCCGGGCCATAACAGGCTATTCCGTTCGTCTTCAGTATAAATCCTAAAGATCCATGTGTTCGTAATCCAATCAAGATAGTCTAGATCGAGTTTGTCCACCGCCTACTTGACTTGTGTAGGGTCGAGAGCGTGTGTTGTATTAAAGTTCAACACTGGACAAGCGCTGAGTCCCGGTACCTGCGATTGACCTTTGTATCTCAACCGTTTCAGTGTCTACACACTACGGGGAATACAATTTGTTGTAGATATTTCAGGACAGTGTTGTCAGCTCTGCATATGAAGTGTTTCACTTCTGGACACGGGCTTCTTCTCATTATGAGAAGGGTTTAGGTCACAGTCTGGGTTGGCCAAGTGCGGGTTGATAGTCTTCACATATTTTTAGAGAATTTGGTGGTGATAAAATTTCGGATTTGTAGGCCTTGTCAAGATGTTTTTTAATAAAAAACATAATGTATAAAATATGTATACAGTATACCACGCGGCAAGTAATAATTTATTACATACCTAACTTCAAACAGTCAGCGGTGTCCGCGGTGGGTTCGAACTTGAGACCCTCTGCGTTGGAGTCTGTTTATCACTCTGCCGGACTTGAATTGGCACTAGAACTGTTTATAGAATCGTTGGCAGCCATTACAATGACAATAAACAAGAAAAACGATAAGGAGTTACAAATGACTCTGACTCTTCATGACTCTGAGTTTGTTTCGGCTTTTCTTCTCAAGAAGTCATTTAGCTAGGAAAAGCCGGCATCATCTAGAATAGGGTTTTGATATGTATAAGTGTTGTAAACAACCAAAATGCAGAAATAAATATGTCTTTATGTCTTTATGTCTTTAAATCCTGCATTAATATTCCCTAAGGACTGTTTCGAGAACCTAATGGAACAGCGAATTTCGTACTCGGAAAGAATTATGATACGAACGATCGTAGTTACGAGAGAATGCTGGGCAGAAAAGAGCGTCAGAGATATAAACTAAACACCATCATCATTATTGCAGATGCCAACATAATGTTTGTTTGAAGAATGTTAATGGAACGAACGTTGACGTTTTGTGTCGGTCAATAGTTCGAAACACTATCTAAGTATATGATAGATTTGACTGCGAAATATGGACCCATTGTAGTTTTTTCGATTGTCGGGATTTATACGACGTACCTTTGTTTTGAGTAACCAATATTTCGGCACGTTTACAAGCGCCATGATCGCGGATGTACTGTACATCAACAAAGGTACGTGGTATACATATATGTATCCCGAAAGACAATCTAATGATAAAGACCACGAAAGTTTAAATTTATTTATAATGAATTGTAATTTTAAATATATATATATATATATATATATATATATATATATAATTGTATTACATTACATCTTGTCTCTTATTTAAAGTTGGACACTCCAATATTCTGCCAAATCGATATCCATCCTACAGGTAAGTCTCGGGACACCTCTGACACGCCGCTGTCAGCTGCAACCTCTGTCACGCGCCGTTATTGTAACACGTCATAACGGGCGAACATCGCACCGCATCGGTTCGCACCGCGTCACATCGCGTCGCACCGCACTGTGCCGCATCGCTCCGTACCGCAACGTGCGGTGGATTAATCAAACGTGTCGATGTCATGAAGCAAACTGGGACGTGTATCTTTTTGTTGGACGAGTTTGATGTATAAAAGATTTGTTTTGAATTCAATAATACTAGAGAGATGAATAAAGGCTTACTTTTTGTGACATTTTAGGTATTGGTCGTGCAATGAAAAACCAATAGATTTTTTTAAATTTGTTGTACTAAATTTTCTTTTCCTATTTTTGATATGATTATAGCTATAAAGTTAAATAAAGTGATGGTTTAACCGAATACAATATGTTCTTTGGTAAATGGATAAGCTAAAAGTAAAACTACACATATTTGACCCGGAAAGCTCTTTTTGTACATCATCATCATCAGCCTTTAACTGTCCACTGCTGGACTAGGCCTCTCCTTTGAAAGGAAGAATTGGCCTACTATACCACGCTGGCCAAACGGGTTGGTATAGGGTTTGTATCAAGTTTTTCTTCTCTTACAGTGCTGTTCTCTGCATAATATGCTCCCTCTGTCGGCTCTTACGACACCCATGGGTTGATACGGGGTGGTGACAATCCACAGTGACAATCCGTATTCTTAATCCGTCACCACATGGACAACATACACATACATACACTCAGCATAAATAAAAGATGTACCTCTTCTAAAATGTTAAGTTGTTTCCTTAGTCAGATTGCATCAGCTTCTAACGCCGTTAATGCGTGTCCGTATTCTTAATCCGTCACCACACGGACAGTTTTTGTACAGTCAACAGCAAAAGTAGATGATCAAAATCAGAAATTCAATACTAATGAACGGAGTTCGCGTCAGAACTGTGTGGCATCGAAGTGATTCAGCTCTTTTCCCGTAAAACATAACAAATTAAATTACTGGGTTAATTAAAAAATAAGTATGGATAAATTATTTGCCTCATGATTACGTGGCCTCAGTTTCATCATTTATATTTGATTTTAACTGTTGACTAGTTTTGAAAATTTTTTTCACTTCTTAGTTCTGATGTGAATTGAGTTTATAACTTTTGGAGTCAAAACTGATCACGAATAAATGGCAGCTGTACTAGTAGTAAATTATTGGTATAATTTACAATCACATACTTTTGAATCACTTCGACGCCACATAGTTGTGACGCGAACTGCGTTCATTAGTATTGAATTTCTGATTTTGATCATCTACTTTTGCTGTTGACTGTACATCTCCTTATGTGTTTATATTATTTCTCAATGTCTTTCCCGATACTTTTTAGGTTTGTAAAGTTTAAAGATGACATCAAGTTTCCAAAAAGAAAATGATCAAAAATCATTTTCTTTCTGCTTTTAATCGCGGCATATTTTTAAAAACAAACAAAAAACATGTTCTATCCCACCTACTATACCGTAGGAACACGGAAATAACGAAGTCAAATTTTCACAAAACTGCTCTAATTTGAATGTAATTTTGTTGTTCGTGTCTCATCCACTTATCCACGTCTTCACTTTTTATACCTCATTAAATCAAAATATATAATTTATGAACTCTCACTCAACAATATTGACCTACATCCTAAAAGTAAATGTGGGACAAAATACGATACCAACTACTTACAAATGTTTACATAAAAAGTAAACGAATAACATGCATCTTGATTTGAAATAAGTGGGCCGTTTCAGCCAAAGTGTTAGCAGTATCGGCGCCTCGCCGTGTCAGATGATAGATCGATGTCGGTAAACGCCGATATTTTTTTCTGGGAACGCCAATAAGTTACCCATTTGCTCTCACTTACATAAATAGCAAATAGAATTAAAAATTAGCTCCTCTTATCTCAATGGTTACGTTTTATTTATTCCCAATAATGTCAGAGATTCCTTTAAGCATTCAAATGGAAACATTGAGTGTCATTAAACCAATGAGAGAGGTTCGAGAGCTGTGTCGAAGAATGTGATCAATAACATGTAAATAGATCGAAGTGGGTTGGTGTTGCTATGCACCGAGGGGTAAAGCGATGTGAAGGAGGCATGGGGAGGTATAAACTCGTGTTTAATTTATTAATTGCGTGGGAATAAGAAGCCCGCGAGTCAAGCACGAGAACTTGTAGCGCGACAATTTTATCGGCGTGACACGGTTGAATGTTTGTCGCGGGTCAACAACGCAACCAATCCTTTAAAGCTGCCGCTTCTCACAAATCAGTAAGATAAAATACCATTACATGTAAATAATAAGATTTCGATCCAATGCTACAATGATTCGTTGCATAATAATAGTGCTTGAACCAACTGCTAGCAGTAAGTATGAATGGAAGGCTTCATTTTAGCAAAAGTTATAGATGAATTCAGCATAATTGATTTCATACAAAGCATATGATCTAAAAGTTTAACAAATATAAGTTCATTAAAAGATTTAGAAAGATCAGATGAAAAAATGTGGTGTCAATCTGTGGCAATTGCAAGGCAAGTATATGAATGTTGAACAGAAAGACTCAAATCAGATAGTCGATGTATATACAAAATTGTTCACCTTTAAAAACTTTCCATCACGACGTGGATAACAGATAGCTTGCAGATAGCGAAAATTGTACCGATACCAAAGGGTGAAGGCATCTCTCTGAGGACCGTTTTGTCATTTGTCATTGGAAGGAAAGGAAAGGCCTCCGCTTGGCGTGTCACGTCATCAGTTCTACATCGCAATGTAATTCGGTCACGACCGTAAGGTTGTTGTGTTTTGTATGAGAAACAAACTATCAGAAAGATAATATATGACTCTGCGAGAGTTGCCGTAGAAATAATTTAGGATTTATTCTTAGGAGGTTTGAATAACGAGTGGGGATTGAGCCTACAGATGATCGGTTTACCTAAGTGCCACCCTTGAGAATCTTTGAGATACAAACAGATTGACTGTTTGATAAATTAATTAAATAATTAGTGGTTTTAAGATGCCAAATATTGCCGCTGATATTTGTGCTGCCTGTTTTTGCTTACTAATGCCAGTGATAACTATAATATTGAACTTACTACGAAATACATATATAAATTGATCTATTGACGGAATTTCACTCTTCTCAAGCTTATTTGGAGAGGCAATGAAAAAGCAATGTTTTGTCAAGCTGGCGTAGATATAAATAAACAATTGAAGTTTCTGTGCAAGATCGAAACAGAAATGAGTTATGTGCCCAAATAACTGACGGCAGTTAGTGCAGGAAGGGCGGAGTGGCTGGAGTAGGGGCCCCGGCTTCGGTGCCACAGCACCTGTGCTGCGTCAATGTGAATCTACGATCTTGAAGGGATCTCGGGCAATAGTTGAATTTGGGCGTCACTAGATCGGTCTGTGTGGAGAGGCTTGAAGGAGGCCTGCGCTCAGCCGTAGACGTCTGTAGGCAGAGATGATGATCATGATAGATTTTTATCTGTCATGATCATCATCTCTGCCTAAATCCATTTCTTCACAGAAACGTTACGCTTACAAACTCAGCTTTAAGCTATGCATTTGTTACATGAAATTCTATAAAATTAATAATTATTGCTACACGGAAATATAATACATAAATGTTTTTATATGATAGGTCACCACACGTTTTCTTCCCACCTTTCCTCCTCTTATTAAAAAAAGGTAAGATACCATTTTTAAAACGCACGTGAATCGTTGCGGATCGAAATCATTCGCTGCGGTCCGTTGGCGGTCGCAATAAATTAGAAAGGTGTATGAACTCAAACGTCCATACTCGTGACGTTGCGACCGATCAGCGTTACGCACCAACAGTCAAGGTGCATGGGCGTTTCAAAAACCTGGATTCATACACAATTTTAATTTGAAAAATTATTCTGTTTTATCTTGTTTGTGTAAGTTTTCTGTTCTAGGTTTATCTTGGCTAGGCATGAGACCGATATATCAAAACGAAACTGAAATCCGATTGCAGTCAGAAATCGTATCGTATCGATATTCCAATATCAGAAAACCGATTTTAGAAAACGCAAAACAATACCACGATAACGCAAACAATCTAATCCAAACCAAACGGAAACGGTGCAAGCGCAACCAAACTACAAAGTAAATCTAAAGCTTACGTTTTCGATAGTTTTCATATTCATTCGTTCTCTTTCACTCTACCCAACGACTACTTAGTTAGAATGAGAGAGAGCGAATTTCATATCCTTTTCTTTCTTACTTAGTGATCCGTTTAAAGAGCAAAAGAGATGAAGCGAATCGATTGACGCCTAGCAAGCCAGTCGTAGTCGTGCGTTATGGATTTTGGCGGTTTTATGAATCGCAGATTGAATATAAAAGATAAAACTAAACATCGAGGCGATAAGATCTAATTCAGATTGCAACTATTTAATGTTTGTTTTGAAAATTGCAAATAGTTTTAATAGTTATGAGGGATTTATGTTTGGAGAGTTTTGACTTGATCAATGTTTATTTGTTCACTTGACCTAGGTGACACGTGCAGTGCGGTGGGCGCGTAATAATAATTAAGTAGCTATATTTGGTTTTCGTGAAAGTTATAATATTAGGATTTAAAAAGTTTTATTGTTACATTGTTAGGATAGTAAAGTGAAAATAAATAGAAACAATTCGTGTTGTGTAATTTTAGTTTGTTTGGCGACTGAGTTTTTTAACAATTAGTTTTAGGTAGTTAGTAGGTTAGGATTGTAAAGTGTAAATAAATAGAAACAATTCGTGTTGTGTAATTTTAGTTTGTTTGGCGACTGAGTTTTTTAAAAATTAGTTTTAGGTAGTTAGTAGGTTAGAATTGTAAAGTGTAAACAAATATAAACAATTCGTGTTGTGTAATTTTAGTTTGTTTGGCGACTGAGTTTTTTAACACTTAGTTTTAGGTAGTTAGTAGGTTTTCTTTTTCAATACCTACATAGGTATGTCACGCAAACCAAGCGAAATATGGACGCATGACATGACAATACAATAAGAATTCGATTGTTTGCGTTTGTCTACGCAACTAGTAACTACGCTCGTCGCTCCGAAATCCGCTACAGAAATCGATTTCTAAAATCGGTTTTTGAAATCGATTTCAGTATCTGAAATCGAATTTGTATCGGTTAGCGGAAAAATCCGAAAAAGCCCATGCCTGATCTTGGCGTCGCGCAGGGCTGTAGCGCGGTTTTACCTTTGGATAGGCGTTATCTGTCGGAAAAATTTATAATTGCAACGAAAGTTTAAGAATTTCTTGCCAACTAAAATAAAAACAATGCTTGTGCAAACTTTGATTTTTCCTATTATCGACTATGGTGATGTATGTTATCTCGACCTGAATGCAGATCTACTCAACAAGCTTGACCGACTTCTCAATAATTGCATTCGGTTCATTTTCAATCTTCGTAAATATGACCACGTTTCCGCTCACCGCTCTAAATTACGATGGCTGCCTATCCGTGCACGTCGTAATCTACGTACGCTCACTACACTATATTCTATTTCAACATCTCTGAATGCCCCGTCTTATCTATCCTCTCAATTTCAATATCTCTACAGCAGCCGTGATAAAAATCTCCGCTCTACCAATAATCTTCTTCTTCTCTGTCCTTCTCATACCTCTACTCTCGTTCACTCGTCTTTCTACATCCAGGCTATTCTTATGTGGAATGCACTTCCTCTCGAAATTAGGATGTCCTCTTCTCGTGATCTTTTTAAAGCTAGCTTACGACGGCAGTTATTCGAACAATCGGCAGAATAATCTTCCTAGTATATTTATGTGTATGTATATCATATTATGTATATAAGTAGCAATATATATGTATTTATATATTGTAGGTATGTACTATATTTATTTTATAATTATATGTATATATGTATATTTATACGTAATATTTTATGTATCTTGATTAGTAGTTTACATGCAGTTTTAGCACCCACCTTGATTCGTCTCTGCACCACCCAAAGGTTGGCTGGTAGAGAATGCTTTGGGCATTAAGTCCGCCTTTGTACAAATTATATTGTTTTGTGCAAGAAGTCAAATAAATAAATAAATAAATAAAGTTATAAATATCGGAAGGGTCATGAGTACGGGACGTCAACGACTACGAAACGGAAGTGTGAAGATGCGCTTCGACAGAGTCTAGTGTGACGTTGGCTACAGTTGAAGAGGGGGGTGACGGTTGACGTTGAACGGAGTAAGACAACTATCACTTCTCTTGGAGACTGCGGGCGGACAACAAGTACCTAGAAACTGTCACTCGTTTTTTGTGTTCAGTAATCCAAAATAATTATAGTCAATTTGTAAATTTGATTTGATGTGAACTTTCAACAAACTATGAAGTGTTGATACCGGCCAAAAATCAAGCAACCTGCCGAAATATATAATATATTTTTCTAGTAGGTCATTTTCAGACTCGAATCAAAGAATTTGGTTTCACTTTGTGTCGAACTAGGCACAGAACATTGTACCAAGCCCCTCACCAAACAACATAACAGCGAGAAGGCCACAATTTTTTTTTAATAATTTAAAACATAATGATATTATTCCAATATAAATACATTCTCATGGTTTTCTTACCTGTGTTAATGGGCACCTATTTACTTCAAAACTTTTTTCTACGTCAAACTTTGTAATGAAGTCGTTCCCAATATTGGGAACACTTCGTATCTGTCAGAGAACACGGCCGTACTCCTAATTCACGGTATTGAGTCCCAAATTAATTAAAAGTCGTTTAATAAAATCAGTAAATTTGCAATGTATCGTTTTTTTGGGCGGCGAACCGGGCGGCGCGGCCCAATTATTGGAGAACACGTTTCGATTTAATAAAGCAATTTAGAAAAAGGCCAATTTGCATCCGAATGAGGCAAGGGTTGTCTACGAAGGGAACAAATCGGATTCTGTGTAACGGACGGAGTCTGGGGACGGACAGTTTGCTACGGCGTAGAACGTCTACGAAGACTACGAGCGTAGCACACAAGTTATGTCATCGCTGGAAGCTTAACATAAATGGAAAGTGAACTCCAATATTTGTTGGAGCATAAGAGCGGTATTGACAGGTCAAACGAGACCAAAATGATTTCGATTTCGTGTTGCCAATAGAAGTGAATGGGAGAGAATCAATATGAAAAAATGTTGAATGGAATCTTCGAACACTGCCTCAATACGGTCTGTATTTTAATTTAGACTGGTTATTTCTGACGTATATAGGTATAATTTCTTATTTTAATCTCTTTTGTGTATTAACCGAGTATTATATCGATAGTATATATGGCACGTTAGTCCTGAAGGACTTCCCTTATATATAGTTAACATTTCACTGTCACTAACAGGATGGCAAAGGTAGGGTTTCGAGAACCTCTCAATATCTCACCAACCGGTCAATACAGTTAAGACAGTTTGAAGTTTCTAGTCTATATATTGTAGAAATGGTGTTGTCGAAGGTCTGAGGGCTGAAATATCTAGCTTGTCAATTGATTCAATATGTAAATTTTCTTAATTAAAAGATCTGATCTGTCAGATATAAGTAATATTCAATAAGATTCATTGCATTCAATCATAAACACTATTTAGCTTTACAATATAGTGTAGCGCTATTCGCGTTCACCCGCACCCTCAAGCTTAGTGAAAATCACATCCCGATGTTTCCATTCTATAAACGACCTATCTACCAATTTAACTTCAGAGATCAATAAAATATCTTCTTCGAATCAAGATTTTGAGATGTCGTCAATGTCTATGGGTGAGTAAGTGACAGTAGAGCTCATAGCGTGACTTGACTTGCCGTTCGTAATACATCGGCCAAGTAAAGCAATAATTACACAGGTCATCACTTGGATGGGTGCGCATTTTTGTGGTCGCATTTATATCAAACCGCTGCCATGCTTAGGATGAAACTTTGAACGTGTTGTATTATAATAAGAAACGGTGGTCTGTCAGGCAGTCTAGAAAAAATCAGGTCAGCCGCACGCGAAAAGGAGGTAAATAAGGTGAGTTAGTGACTAGAAATTGAAAGCCCCACACTTTAGAAATAAATCACGTGCCTCCTTGATGCTTACATATAAACATAGATTAATCTCTATAACCAAGGCACTTCTTTTCCTCACTTTTTCTTATACCCTTATATCTCTTTGTGTTATACTCAAACTTTAACCGCTATCTCTCTTCAGTGGCAACCTCATACATCCGTGATTATATCGTGAGTGACTGTGACCTTTATTTTTAATATTTATTCGCCATTTCTCTGAGATCGCTTGAATATGTCACACGATAGGCTCAGTGAGTGAGCGTGCGCCCAATATTCAAAGTATAAACTAAAACTAAAGAAAGCTTATTTATACTTGACGTATACGTAATTGAATGGATCGCTTGAAGGTTTAGTTTAAGGTCAAGTCTCTTACCGATAAGTCGGTAAAGGATGTAAAGCTTGTTTGTCTTTATGATTTTAGTCCTATTTTGAAAATTATGGTATGACTGTCTTGAACAACGCAAGGCCAACAACTAACTGCTAGACGTAGGCAGAAAAGAAATGGAACATAATAGTAAGTTAATAATCTGACTTTGGTTGTATTTATTGCTTGCTTTTAGCCGATTTTAAAAAGAAGGAGCGTCTCAATTCGATTGTATATTATTTACATGTCTTACCTCAGGAATTTCATTTGGTGAACAGATTTGATGATTATTGTTTGTACTCCTCGTGTGGTCTCATTTAAATTTGATCAAGATCTGACGACTAGTTTTTGAGTTACGTTTAATACGTTTTTGTTGTAAATATTTTGTGGACCTCAGTGACAGTTTTTTTAAATATAGCTTTTTATTATTATTTACTTTATTAAAATGTTATGCGATTCACAAAACTTTAACCCCAGTATTCGATTACATTAGGTAAAATTTATTGTAAAACTGCAAACGCCCTAGAAATCGAGGCATGTTTACGATTGAGTTGAACCGAGATACGGCCGGCCCGGGTCAGACATTAATATAATTACGGCTGATCAATTGATTGATCGACTCTGCTTTGTGTCCGGGCAAAAATAGACTGAGCCCACCTGGGTTTATTGAAAAAAAAAACGCTTTACAGGCTTTATGCGAAAGTAATTGATACTTTTTGCCTATTTTTAGAAAAAAAATACGTTTAAAAGTATCTTTTAATAGGGATTTGTCACATTGACATTGTTGGGTTCTTGGAAAACTTGCGTCTAAATGTATTATGAAGATAATTATACTATAAGCAGATATAGCATTTTTTTCGTTTCGTGTGACTGTGTGGTCAATTCTGATGTCGGAATTTATAGACTATCTTAACGGCTCCGACGTAGTTGAATGACTCTTGACCTTATACAAACTATCTTTACTGAGTTACATATTTTTCTCTGAAACTTAGTAACGTTGAAAGCTGCTATTAACGTTGAAAGTTGGCATTGCATCATTCCTTTCCCGCTTATAATATTGGACTGGAATCCATACTAAGGACTAAGATTGCAATTTCGATTGTGCTCCAATTCTTGAACATTATAATAATAAAAATAACGTTTATTGTATATTTAAAACAAGTATCAGACAAAAACAGAAATACATGGACAATTAAGTTGTACAAACAATTAATCGATACGAAATGGACAACTGACCCCTAAACTAAGTAAAAATATACTTGTATCTCAGGGGCCATAAATATATTATATAATACAAGAACCGCAATCGACAGCTTTAAATCCAAAGACCTCCAAAGCACGGTAACGCACTAATATAAACGACACACAAGCGATCACCCATCCAAAAAGTGACCTTTTTAAACGTTGCTCATCTCTGCCGATATATTACAAGCGGTAAGTTAAGTCACGCTATGAGCACTACGTATAATAACAGATTACATTAAATAGCTTTAACTACAGTAAGTAGTACGTTTAGAGATTTCCTTGGTGGCTCTATCTCTGGCAGATAGTTCGTAATACGTCAACTATTTATCAATTTTATAGGTTTTGCGCGTCTGTTAACAATTGCTGATAGCTGTATATTATTCTCTCAATTTGTTAATTGTACCAAAAATCTCAGGATTGACTTTAAACTTGATAAGAAACGTACCTATGCCTGGAGCAAAGATTAGTGTAGTTAATGAAGAAAATTTCGCCTGTTTATAAAATACAATCGTTTAGCAACAGAATTTCCATCCAAGTGTACTTTGTCTTGACCATATAAAACCACCGTCAGTTCTTTTATATTTTTTGATACCAGCACAGTCAGCAGAAAAACATTGCACAATTTCCTTCAATACTTTCCCCTGATTTAATCGCTTGCACGAAGGCTGCGAGAACAGATAGAATATTTATGCTGTATTGTATAAAAATATCACTATATAATAGTATGGGTATGATATTGGAGAATACCGAACTGTCCCGCTCGCCAGCACGAGAGCTACTATTGTTTTGCTATCGGCGCATAATAAGATCATTCCTATGCCTCCCTCCACCCAGAATGGCCCTCTTGCTGGCCCTTAGGTAGACTACACACTAGGCTTCAGACCTAGTTTGACTACCTACTCCTGTAGGCAGTCAAACTTGTTTCAAACTCACAGTTCACAAAAAAATCCTTTGCTACAAGGTAAGTACTAGGAAAGTGCACAAATGCTAATGTAAGAGATACGTTAAATAAGTTTTTTAATATAATAAAACTTCGAGTCTTGTCTGTGAACATAATTTCCATTAAACATGATTGACACGCACGTCGTTATTTAGAATATAATTAACTTCACAGTAAAATAAAATTCAGAATACCAACAAAATCTTTACGCAAATTGTCACTGAATTAATGTTCATTTTAAATTAAACCGAAATAGTGAATGTAAAATTTGGTTGAATAATAACTTTGCCGAGCTGAAATTCACCTGTCATATTTTATGATCTAATTAAAGTTGTCGAGAACTATCAGACGTATTATCTTTTTGCAAATTATTGATTAAGTTTATGGCCTGCAGCCGTGAGGTAAATTCGCGACCCTTTTGCATTCTAGGGAAGACTTAGCACCGCTTCGACCCGGGATGAACTGGTTGCTGAAAATCTAGTCTCCTTTGCATCACCGCCATCATGGACCGATGGGAAAAATCACCCGATTCCGTATACAATAATCGTTCGCATTGAATAACAACGGTCGGACCGGGTCGCACTGTGCCCTTTATTAATAAATTCTATTACATATTACGGACTGACAGTGGCAGCCTCTCGGTAACGTTTCGCTTTCTCTGCTAGTATTGAGCGCCCGTTTAGCTGAACATTTATTTGCTACTGATATCCTTTAGCCGATGTGCCGCTGTATAAAATCAGACGTATACCATTTATAGTAAAACTTGATTCTTATAAGTTTGTTTATAGAATTGATTGTACGACTAGGTACTTTGATTTTCTTACTTTTGATCACAGGTCGAGCACTTATTATCCATTTTAGGGTATCGTCCTCAAAAGGTATACATGGACCCAAAGTAATTCAATAGGATCATTTTATTGTAACCGTCTTACCATCTAGATGTCCGTCGCCTTTTCTGTCTGTCAGATATTTTTTCTGGGAATCGCGGGACGGTATCGATATAAAATTGCGAAAATACAAATCTCGTCTTCTTTCGTTCTTCTTCTTCGTGAAACACTTGCCTTACTCTTCGGAGTCTTGCCTCTTTTGACCTTTCATTTGATCCTACACCAACTTTTTCCATTTGCTTGTTCCATATAATTTCTTCTAAGATCCACTCTTTTTCTTCTTTCTTCGGAGTAATTTATTAGCGCTGCTAAAAATAACAGGCTTCTTTGTTACCTTTTTCAATATTGAGACATCTTGTTAGGCAAAAGGTTAATTTACAGTACAAGTTAAGGCTTGAAAATCAATCAAATGAAAATACACACAACTATACAAAAATATGATTGCATGCGTACTAGCTGTTTTTTTTTCATTGCAGTGTGTATGTATTTTTTGTCTACATTAATATGAATGTTCATTTCTTGCATTAAATTAATTTTATATCAGTAACAATTAATTTTATAGATATAGTCATATTATAGACTTGACTATTACTTGGAAATAAATACAGTTACCAGATATAAATCAGTATCCCGTTAGTTAGCACACCGGGGCCGCGCGTCCTTGGCTCATTCATACGACACCCCGCCTTGACCTTGGGACATTATTCATGGCGGTGATTTGCTTGAGAAACAAATAAATCAGTCGCTTATCTGCGCGGTAACGGGTTACAAGGCTTCTTTCGCTAATGTTCCTATTGTTTTCTTACGGTCGGTGGACACTCAAACAGCTTATAGGATATACAACAATGTCTTTGTATTCGATAATAGTATCAGTATCTTAACTTTGGTCAGTTTTTGCCTCGCGTTTAATGATTCTGATACGATATACTTACAGTTGTCTTGACTAGCACTCTGGGTAAGTTATTATAAATAACTTATCGAAGGTATTAAAGTTGAAGAAATGTAATTATTATTAAAGTTATCTAGCATTTCGCAGTTCACGTCTGCACTGCGAAATTCTCAGCAAATTCATTTTCACAGTAGCAGTATGAGTTAAAAGCCTTTTCGGCCTACATACCTCACTGGTCAGTTAGGAGGATACAGAGTTTGATGCCGCGGGCAAAATCCAGTTGTAAATAATTTTACATCATCATCATCAGCCATTAACAGTCCACTGCTGGACTAGGCCTCTCGTTTGAAAGGAGGAATTGGCCTACTATATCACGCTGGCCAGATGGGTTGGTATAGGGTTAGTATCAAGTTTTCCTTCTCTTACAGTGCTGTTCTCTGCATAATATAGTCCCTCTGTCAGCTTTTACGACACTCATGGGATGATATGGGGTGGTGACATGCCGTATTCTTAATCCGTCACCACACGGACAAATTATTTTACATACTCTTGTCATAATCGAATAGAATCATATAAAATATTAAAATGGTGAAAACAGAAAAAAGAAAAATGATAAATACTTAAAATTACGCATTGACAACTAAAATCAAACTATAAGCTAATAATCAAATAACGTGCAAATAATTTTCGGAAAGCGAAGCACGACATTCGTTTTTATTGTCGACAAGGATTTCGAAACAAGCTAGAAAAATCCTTAACAATTTTACGAGTCGCCATGAGTTTCCCTATACTAAACATAGCCTTTTTCGACAAGAGGGTTCGCATTGCTGGTTTCGAATTTTACTCAACTCAGTAAGAAAAGAATATATTTATGTAAATAGTACTTTTGGTGTCAGAATATTATATGGGTACTAACATTTTAGGACGCTTTGTTAGGCCTGAAGGAACCCTATATCGTAACATTAGGTTTATCTTTCGTATATTTACTATTTTTATTTCTATAAAAACTTTCTAGATAGTTCTGATTTGATATTTTTTGTGTAAACGAAACATATCAAATCAGAACTATCGGTAAATGAACGCTTTTGGTAGATTTATTCATTGCTTCTTTGGGTCTCTGTAAAAATACAACCAGATATCGCTACTACTGGGAGTGTAAGCGACTGCTACGTCGAAGGTCGCGGGTTCGATTCCCGCTCAAGTCAAACATTTGTGTGCATGAACATGGATGTTTTTTTTTGTTTTGGGTGTTTCTAGGTATAATATGTACGTATTTACATAAAAAGTATATAATATGTATGTTTATCCATTGTCTAGTACCCTTAGTACAAGCTCTGCTTAGTTTGGGACTAGATGGTGTTGTGTGAATGTGGTAGAATATTATTATTGTTATTACTTTAAGTTCATAATTAAGAATGGTCCTAAGATATAAACGGGTGATTAGGTCATCCATTTGTTATCGTTGTTTTAGTTTGAATTATATTTGTGTTAGGTAGGCAGCAATAGCTAGTGGAGAGACTTTGTATCTGCTCCGTGGGAGAGACCGACGGATTGATAGGGAGAGGGTTTCGGGTTCGAATCCACGGTGCGCACCACTGAATGTATATTGTAAATTGTATTATTTATGAGAAGCAATTAAATGGTTTAGCAATTATCATATTTGGTAACCCACAAAAAGGCATTTAAATAATTTGGTCAGCATACTAAACATTAATATGTATAAAAATATTCATTTCTTACAAGTATTGTGTAAGAAAAACTTTACATACGCTCAAAGCGCATTGTTACGCCTAAGATACGGTAGTAGAGCCTTGCTGATTTCAGCATAAATGGGCCGGCTTAACCGGGGAAGTACTACCCTCTCACAGAAAATCGACGTAAAGTAACAGTACCTAAACTTGTATAAAGAAAGAGTGATCGCAAGCAATATTGTTATCAAATTTTGACGACTACGAGCCTACTGGTATTAAGTAATTCAATTATTCACGATGCAAGAAATGTACAATTTTCTTTTTGATTGATTATTATATGATGTGTAGGTATAATTATAATACTTAAACTAAAGAAAAATTTAATAATTAGGCAGACACTTTTCAATATGTCAAAGATTAAATTAACAAAGGTACTATTTTGAAATTCCCACAAAATAGCTTTTATGAAATTAATTTCCACGATGCAAAGCAACCTGTAAATAATATAATAATTAAATTAACGTTTCACTTTTGAAACTCAAAATCATATTCAAAAGAACTTTTTTCTTTTTCTTTTTTAAAGAACTTTGGCTAGTATGTATTGATTTGTGCTATACTTAGATACAACGGAATGGTGGCTACGGATGGGGAAAAGAAGTGTCGGCCGGCCCTTAGCAAGATGGGCTGACGATATTGTTGCGATCGCGGGCCGAGCCTGGGCTAGACTAGCACAAGATAGAGGGACATCAACAAATAGAGGCCCATGTTCAGCAGTGGACAAAGTCGGGCTGTGGATGATGATGATACTGCTAGTACTGCTACTAGATAGTGCTAGTGTGGCTAAACATGCTAATTTGTGACTCCATTGAATAAGATTTTGTTTTCTTTTTCCAATCCAGTATCGTTTTATTATCAATAGGTATGTATATAAACATTTTACGACGCCTAAACCGTGTAAATATTTTCACTTTTTAATATTTTTTTATGGTTTTGTACATCTACTTTTGGTTTTTCAGACATTGAGATTAAATTAAGCTTCGCTAAAATTATGTTTATTTAATGTAATAGATAATATAACGAGGATTTGTTATAAAATGGTTCCTTATAAATAACGGCCTATAGTCATAGTATCATCAGCTGGGTAACCACAAGAAAACTGAGTAATTCCGAATAAATTTGTAAAAAGATTGATGTAATAGAAATTAATAGATTTTTATAAGTTGTGAAGCATGGCACATGGGCGCCCACTTTTCAAAAAGTCACTCTCAATTTACAATAATAAAATATATCTATTTGTGATGAAAGTGACAATATATTGAATTTCGTATGAGTAGGTAACTAAATTATTTTTAAAATAAATTAAAATGCATCGTTTACTTATCTATAATAGGCTTGTGTCCTAAAATGTAATTAGTGATTGTTTCGTTCCTTTATTAGATGTTAATAATAACAGTTTTTTTCTTCAAAATCGATCAGCAACATGACTAATTACGGCTTTTTAAAAACGTTTTTGAATTTGACACGAAAACGCTGTAAACCATCAAGGCGGTTGAGTGATATCACAAAGTGCAAAACAAAACAAACCGTGAATGAAGTCTGGGGGGCAATCGTGCTAAACGTCAACGTATTTAGCAAAACCAAACTTCAACCGAAAACGTCACGTTATGTACATTTCGTATCGTGCTAATTATTTGAACGTAAACGATTTGGTTTTTGTAGGGCAGATAGGTTCAGTGACAGCTAGGTGACAGCGTGCGAGCGAACTCTCGTTGTTGCATGGTATCGCGCTATTATTTGACAATGTTTTAAACCAAAACCGTTACGTTCGCGGACGTCTCATACGTTGTCAAACCAAAAGTTCCTATCGACGAACTTTGCAATTATTTAATATTTTAAATTTGAGAAAATTATTAAGATAATTTTGTATTATTTATCAATTTAGTGCCATATGCTTATAATACGTTTGATTTCAACTTAAATGAGTGAACAACATTCTTTCATATGGCAAATTTTATAGATATCTCTTTGGTTTAGCTTATCGTTGCGGTAGAATTCATTATTGTAAGATTGGCGTCAACCTTGCTTGGCCCTATATTTATGACAATGTCTAGAAAGGCATCTCATCAAATAGGCTACATCGAGATGTAGCCTATTTGCGAATGTCTAGGAAGGTATCGCGTCTAACTTCCTAGACATTCGCTTTCGAAAGGCTGAAACAATATTATGGGATGTACGTATACCATACACATAATACTGTCACAGTTATAGGTTCTTTGGGTGGCTTAAGCCAAAAGACTGCCTTCTCGGTCAGTGCGCGCTCAGATGCATGTATACAGCAAGTAGACGACTGATAAACGTTCATTTATAATTATTTTTCCTTAGTTCCTAGATAGGTATTGTAATTATTTCATTTAACCAAGACAGAGAAAAGCGTAGCTCATCATACAAAGATTTGTCGTGTTAGGAATCCAACCCACTACCTCGGGTAACAGACCTAAGTTCTTAGATTAGGGCTGGGTGGCAGCGAGTTGAATGTGCGAGCGTGGGAAGCGCAATGCGGTGCCGACACAGAATTGTAAATTTAATGTAATCTGTGGGCCGAATAGTTATTTCTCGACCGGCCGTAGGTCAGGCCATGTTGACGGAAGACGTCCGGTGGGACGCTGACCCTTCTGTGAAGCGGTCATGCTCCAGAAGGAGACCGCCGGGCGGGATCGCGAGAGAGCCGATCCCGCTCGCAGACGCAGGCGGCGTCGCGCGTCGTGGCGGTGGCAGTGGCCGCTAGCCTGACTCTTCCTTGGGGCCGTGGGCAATCAGAGATGGCAATCTGACTGCCCGACCACGAACGACCCCGAGAAGATAGCGGTCTCGGATAGTCGAGGGACCACTGTACTCGCACAGTACGAGGTAGCGAAGGGAGGGCACTACCAACCTAGCCCTTTCAGAGACTGAGCATTACTACGGGGCAAGCGTAACGGGACCCAGGAGCAGTACTCCCGCGTTCCCTGTGTCCCATGCTTTTGAGTGCTGAGGCGGCTATCGTGGTGGTTTTAGTCGGTAAACCCGGGTTCTGTCCCGAGAAGTCCGACATACCCTCTCTGCCCGCCCCGCGGAGTGGCACTCGCAAAAGAGTTTCCCGACGTTAAAAAAGTGTGCCGAATAGTTCAACGAATCGGTCAGAGCCTAGACATGGCGTAGACCCTGGCCAGCCTATTTTGACTAGCTGGTTCAGTTTCTCTTAAATTTGGCTTGCTTTGGCCGATCAGCGAAGCGAAGGCCACAGGAGCTATTCGCTTGGTGTAATTTTCAAAGGCATAATCACGGGAAAACCTGCCCCGGGTCTTTGTTGCGAGACCCGCCATGACAAAACATCACTGTTACCCACTTTGCATATATAGTAAAAGTATTAGGCCTTGGAGCCTGTTAAGAGAATATCTATCTAATAAGGTCGCCCATCAAGTACCATCTGCCCACACTAGTATGAGAGTGGTTAGTACCCTAACCACTCTCCGTCTCCGGGTGCCGCCTTTCGTTCTTGGTGATCATTTAGACCGGGTGTATTTCTAAGTGAATTGTAAAAAAATATCCGTGAAGAAGAGAAACATAAGAATAAATTAATTCTCTGTGACAACCCACACCTGGGGGTGTGATCCCAAACTAGGCACAACCTAGTGGCATGGTAGGCAGACAATTGATTAATATATATAATTAATATTGCTTTTATACACATACGAGTATTATACACATATAGTTATGGTAATTTGCTCATCGGACAAAGAGTTCTCCTGGGTGGTGATCGAACCCATGACTTTCGTCTTAGCACTCAGGTTTAGGTACCACTAGACCAATAGGCCGTTCTACAAGGGAGACTAACCACAAATTCAGCAGGATGTGATACAATTGTGTGAGCTAACATGAGCGTAGTGCGTTTCTAATCGGGTACCGAGTCCAACATAAATTCTGATGATCCAGTGTTACCCAGACTGCCGCTGGACCACTTCAATAGATATTTAAAAGAATAGAGTAGGTATGTATATTAAAAGGCAAGCTCCAATTTCACATTTCGATTTTATTTATTCAGTGTGTTGATATGATGAAATCTGATACAAAATATTGTTTTAAGTAGAGTTGAAACAATCAACATCTGTTAGGCCATTTGATTGTTACAATTACAATGTGAACTTCGTAATAATTATGTATTTGGTTTGGTTTTCATTATTTTAGTAAACTACATACATACATACATAGTCTCACGCCTATAGCCCCGTAGAGGTACGCAGAGGTGTATTTCTACACCCACTTTTCGCCAGATATACTTTAGTCCCACGTAATAAGGGGCGAGCCTATTGCCGTACCGGGCACATTTCCAGACTCCTTGCTGCTACTGAGAATTTCGTGACAGAAAAACCCAATAACACTGCCCGTCCCAGGAATCGAACCCGGGACCTCCCGATCCCACGCGCACACTTATGCCGCGAGACCAACGAGGCAGTCGTATAGGGTTTGATGTCGAGTTTTCCGTCTCTACGCAAAGATGGTATTTGCATCATGTTATCCCTTAGTCGCCTCTTACGACGCCCACGGGAAGAGAACTAATTAATAGTATATTCTTGTTTAATGTCCAAGAAGTGACGATGGTCTCGATTTGGCTCATAGCAAATTCCTCATTTTTATTAACTTGCAATTATGTACTGTCCATGTGGTTGTGCTAACGAGCGGTTTATTATTCTGCTTACTCCTCGGCTACTGTGAACAAAATCAAAACATAAATTATTTAGTAAATATTTACTCAAATGTAAGTCTTACCAAAATAACTAAACACGCTGACATTTAACTTAAGATTAATATTGTTCTCATACGTGCGCTATATCTTGTGTTTGAGTATATACTAACAATATTTTGTTGGGAATTTATGCATATTATAAGACAAGTTCAGCATGAGAGTAAATACTGTAGGATCTTACGTAATGATTATTGAAATGCGTACCTGAAAATTTAGAAAGTCAGACAAATTCAAATTCTCCAGCTTTTCGTCTATCTCTTCTTATATAGAAAGGATGACTTTTATGCCGAACGCTGATAATTCGGAGTTTGTTTAGCATCTTTCTCTGCTCTATATATTATTCCAAATCTGAAAAATAGGTGTTGTTTATTGTAACGATCATATAAAATTCATATTGGGCTCGACAAATAGCAGAAGAAGCTGCAATTGCGGTAATGTTGTGGTGAATCATCATTTGAATTCACCTTCGTTACTCTTGTGAAATAAAAACTACTTCTACATGACCAAGTGTGATCATTAATTGTTTTTTGCATAAATCACTTATTACAGTAAACAATATTTCGGTACTTACCGTATAATTTGAATAAAATTATTTCATGATTTCATTTAAATAATATTTGTTGACATTCAATGACATTCACATAATGACATTTATCTTTTTAAAATAGTGCTTGCACATGGCGCGATGTCGCTACAACCTCTTTAGTATAAGAATAGTACTTACTATTTTCAAAAGCCGGTGTCAAGCACTAAACGTTTGACGTTAGCCCAACGTAAGGGTTGCGTCTACGGTTCAAACGGTCAATACGCACGATTAGCCCCCTGGGGGCTAATCGTGCTATTTTCAAACGTTCAAACGTTGACAACGTAACGTATTTGGTGAACGTTTGGTTTTAGTTTGGCTGATGTCAAACATGGTATCGTGCTAATTGTATTGAGCGTTCGAACCGTAGACGCAACCCTTACGTTGGGCTTACGTCAAACGTTTAGTGCTTGACACCGACTTTTGAAAATAGTAATTACTATTCTTATACTAAAGAGGCTGTAGCGACATCGCGCCATGTGCAAGCACTATTTTAAAAAGATAAATGTCATTATGTGAATGTCATTGAATGTCAACAAATATTATTTAAATGAAATCATGAAATAATTTTATTCAAATTATACGGTAAGTACCGAAATATTGTTTACTGTAATAAGTGATTTATGCAAAAAACAATTAATGATCACACTTGGTCATGTAGAAGTAGTTTTTATTTCACAAGAGTAACGAAGGTGAATTCCAATGATGATTCACCACAACATTACCGCAATTGCAGCTTCTTCTGCTATTTGTCGAGCCCAATATGAATTTTATATGATCGTTACAATAAACAACACCTATTTTTCAGATTTGGAATAATATATAGAGCAGAGAAAGATGCTAAACAAACCCCGAATTATCAGCGTTCGGTATAATAGTCATCCTTTCTATAAAAGACCCATCAGCTCTTTTAACTCCTTACGTCACTTTTTATGGTGTTTATGTTTTGATCCGTTAATCGTCAACATGGCGCGTGTTATCGCGCACTTATGACTCACTTCAGATAAACATCCATAAAAAACAAACGAGACCACTTATCGTTGTTCTGTAAGCTGTGTTGTTTTTATGAATAGTTTTCCTAGTTGCTAATACCAATAAGACGACAAGTGGATCGTCATAAGTTTCCAACAAGATCTGATAAGATTTTGTAAATGTGTTTTCAGGTCTCTAAAAGGTTAGGGCGTTATAAATGAATGTTTTATCCATAAATGTCGTAACTACTTATTATAACACCATGAACAAGATATATTCTTCAATAAATAAAGCAATAAAGTATGTTCAGTCTCACAGTTTTGTATAAACAGACCTTGAAATACGATACCGAGATAAGCCGACGCGACGGCTGTGTACACGTCGCAAGTTATAAGCCATGAAAATAATTTTTACATGGCTTACAACTTACAGAATTGCTATGAAAGAATAGGTAAAATATCACTTTATTCATTTCAAATACCTTCTTTGATAATAAATGAACGAAATTTGTATAATAAATAAATAAACTAAGCAATGGATCAAATTACAAAGCTCTTCTACGTTCACCCTATTATGACCCATATTGCCATAGCGGTAACGATCATAACTGCATCACTGCACTAGACGCAGCCACGCCTCGTACGCAAGTGAAATGTGGCATTATGTTTTTTTTTTTTTTGGCTCTTAGAAAGGTGCCAGTGCTTATATTCGTTTTAAAACACAAGCTAAATTTATCTATGGTCTCAATAAAAAAAAATCGTTGAACAAAAATCAACCCAATGAATTAGAAAATTGGGTTTTAAATGCATCGCACCGGCTGAACGCCGGCGTTCTCCACGCTTTGTGAGCATATCGAGCATAATAATAGTTTGAACGCCGGCGGTCTCGATGCTGTTTAAAGGATAAAAGAAGAGATAGACGAAAAGCTGGAGAATTTGAATTTGCCTGACTTTCTAACTTTTCAGGTACGCATTTCAATTATCATTACGTAAGATCCTACAGTATTTACTCTCATTCTGAACTTGTCTCATAATATGCATAAATACCCAACATAATAATGTAAGTATATCATACTCAAACACAAGATATAGCGCGCGTATGAGAACAATATTAATCTTAAGTTAAATGTCAGCGGGTTTAGTTATTTTGGTGGGACTTATATTTGAGTAAATAATTACTGAATAATTTATGTTGTTATTTTGTTCACAGTAGCCGAGGAGTAAGCAGAATAATAAGCCGCTCGTTAGCACAACCACAATGAGCCAAATCGAGACCATCATCACTTCTTGGACATTATACAAGAATATACTATTAAGTAGTTTACTAAAAGAATGTCGACCAAACCAAATACATAATTATTACTGTGAAGTTCACGTTGTAACAATGGCCTTACAGCTGTTGATTGTTTCAACTCTACTTAAAATTATATTTTGTATCAGATTTCATCATATCAACACACTGAATAAATAAAATCGAAATGTGAAATTGGAGCTTGCTTTTTAATATACATACCTACTCTATTCCTTTAAATATCTATTGAAGAGGTCCAGCGGTAGTCTGGGTAACACTGGATCATCAGATGTTGGACTCGATACCCGATTAGAAAGTACGCTTATTTTAGCTCACACACTTGGATCACATCCTGCTGAGTTAGTGGTTAGTCTCCCATGTAGATCGGCTTATTGGTCTAGTGGTACCTAACCCTGGCTGCTAAGACGAAAGTCATGGGTTCGATTACCACCCAGGAGAACTTTTTGTGCGATGAGCAAATTACCATAACTATAATACTCGTATGTGTATAAAAGCAATATTTATATATAACCATGCCACTAGGTTGTGCCTAGTTTGGGATCACACCGCCAGGTGTCACAGAGAATTAATTTATTCTTATGTTTCACTTCTTCACGGATATTTTCTTACAATTCACTTAGAAATTCACCTGGTCTAAATGGTCACTAAGAACGAAAGTCGGCACCTACCCTTACCACTCTCATATTAGTATGGGTAGGTGGTACTTGATGGGCGAACTTATTAGCTAGATATTCTCTCAACAGACTCCAAGGCTACTTTTACTATATATGCAAAGTGGGCACCAGTGATATTTTGTCATGGCGGCTTTTTTTTTGTGGCAACAAAGACCCGGGGCAGGTTTTCCCGTGATTATGCCTTTGAAAATTACACCAAGCGAATAGCTCCTGTAGCCTTCCCTTCGCTGATCGGCCAAAGCAAGCCAAATTTAAGAGCCCTGAACCAACTAGTCAAAGAAATTTACAATTCTGTGTCGGCACCGCATTGCGCTTCCCACGCACGCACATTCAACTCGGTGCCACCCAGCCCTAATCTAAGACTTAGGTCTGTTACCCGAGGTAGTGGGTTGGATTCCTAATACGACTAATCTTTGTATGATGAGCACTACGCTTTTGTCTGTGTCTTGGTTAAATAATTACAATACCTATCTAGGTACTTAGGAAAAATAATTATAAATGAACGTTTATCAGTCGTCTACTTGCTGTATACAGGCGTCTGAGAGCGCAGTGACCGAGTAGGCAGTCTTTTGGCTTAAGCCACCCAAAGAACCTATAACTATGACAGTATTATGTGTATGGTATACGTAGGTATATCCACATAATATTATTGTTTCAGCCTTTCAAAAGTGAATTTCTGAGAAGGTATCGCGTCGAGATGTAGCCTTTTTGATGAGATGCCTTCCTAGACATTGTTATAAATATAGGGCCAAGCAAGCTTGACGCCAATCTTGCAATAATGAATTCTACCGCAACAATAAGCTATACTAAAGAGATATCTATAAAAATTGTCTTATATGAAAGAATGTTGTTCACTCATTTAAGTTGCAATCAAACGTATTATAAGCATATGCCACTAAATTGATAATTAATACAAAATTATCTTAATAATTTTCTCAAATTTAAAATATAATATAATTGAAAAGTTCGTCGATTGGAACTTTTGGTTTGACAACGTATGAGACGTTCGCGAACGTAACGGTTTTGGTTTAAAACGTTGTCAAAAAATAGCGCGATACCATGCAACAACGAGAGTTCGAACGCACGCTGTCACCTAGCTGTCACTGAACGTATCTGCCCTACAAAAACCAAATCGCTTACGTTCAAATAATTAGCACGATACGAAATGTGCATAACGTAACGTTTTCGGTTGAAGTTTGGTTTTGGTAAATACGTTGACGTTTAGCACGATTGCCCCCCTGGTCTGGTGGTGTACCCCCTTTTATTTTGTTATATTCGATTTGACAGGTACAAAGTTTGACGTTTTAGTTGTATTTACTACCAAAACGTTAACAACATGAATGGCGGACGCACTATAAGACGTAATGCTCTCTGATTGGTGTTCACTGTCACAAGAATAAAGACATTATTTTTAGGTTTAGAATCCTAAAAATAACATTAATCTTACCTTTTTATAATAAATAATAAACTTTATTGACATCTTAAAATCATAATGAATCTATAGATACTACAATCAAACCGATTTATTCTTAGTGGACACAAGCCTATTAAAAAGCCATCGATTCTACTCTCTACTTCAATACGCGTTGAAAATTGTATTTCTTAAAATAATACGTAGCCAAATATAATTTTAATTAATTTAACTTAGTTTTAGATACTAAAGACCTTTCTCTTAATCCAAATGCATATAATATATAATAATAATGAATTTTCCGATGTATAAAAATAATGATTCAAAAATTTTGTAATGTACATTCATTGTTAACGAAATACATAGAAAACAAGGCTCTACTTCGGAGCAAACAATTTTAAAAGATCCGTAAATTGTTTAGTACTTCTCGTGAGCTTTAAAATTATTTTTTGTTACAAAATATGAAACACTGTACAAACTTAAACTTTCATGGTCATTAACATTGTCCAGTTTTACTTGGTCTCCCAGGACGTGTAAAACAAAGTTCTATTTTTATAGTATTTTCCTGGGTTTAAGCGAACGTTACACATCAAAATCATCGCATATATTGGTTTTAAATATATTATAATATATCGCGATAGAAACCGTAAACCGTAGCTTGCTTCTATTTAAATTTCGTTGTGAATAAAAATAAATACTTTTCGCAATCTTTTATTCAACATAATAATAAAGCTATATTATTGAAGTAGTAGCTCCGCTTGACGTACAAATTAATTAAAAAACGAAAGAACTGTTTATTTACATAGGTACATAAAAAAGAAATAAGTACAAAAACGGGGGCAAAATACAAAGTACAGACAGGTTTAGGCATCGTAGAATTCCTCCGCATCGCTGTCTATTGGTAACGTGCCCAGAAGGCTGGCAGCATTGCCACGCTGGATGCCAATGCTGATACGCTGGCCGAAATACAGCCCCGCCTTCTGGTCACGTGAAGCGTCGATTAATCGTTTGGCGATTTCTCTGTTCAAAGTACGAGCGCTCGGACCCCATGGACCAAGCGTCTCCACCCCAAACGGCTCAAATACGTAATTACCTATTAAATAACCGTATTTTCGCCGCTTGAGGGATTCTGCGCTTGCAGCAGCAGCGCCGGCACAGCTGGCTGTACTTGGAAGATGTGATGGCGCAAGGGTATCTACGCACGTTGCGTCCCATACCAAAGGCCTACCCAACTTCCAAGGCATCAATGACATACTGTCGGGCCTCTTCCCATCGTCGCGTACCAAACCATTGGGTTCAAGTACGGCTGGTACTCCGGCGGTGACAAGAGTGCGACGGATGATGTCATAAAGATAGGCGTGACGAGGCATTCGGCCCGCGCTTCTGCCGCAAGATAGTCCATGGTGTCCGAGGCTATCGACGGCTTCTCCACAATGACAACGATGCGGAGAAACACACGGAGCACCTAAACGGAGGCTAGTGGCGAGGCGAAATGTCGTGTCGTCCAGCATTGTGCCCACATTGGACGACGGGAGCGCTTGAAGCCAAAGACCAGACTCCCACTCTCCCACAGCCAGCAAGCGAGCACGCTCAGCAACACTTGTAGACGATAAAATAAGTTTTTCTCTCACCGTGTTGCAAAGCGGCCCGTCCCACTGCCTTTGGGAGAATGGGTTGGTAGGCAAAGCAGAGCTTGGACAAGCCATTTTCCAGGCGTTCACGGCATCGGTTTTACACAGCACTTCCGAATTAACCAGTGTAGGTGCTAATATTTGCCTGGTTAAATCTTCCGTGCTGTGCACCGAAGACAGGAACGCCGGTAAACTAACATCCGAAGTTTTGCGAACGCCGAGCCCACCCAGACGTACAGGAAGAGACGCTTGCAGCCAGGCTCGGTCATTCAAATCCACATTTAATATTTCTTTCAGTGTATTTTTAATTGTATAATAATTTTCAGGGATATCTGTAACATTGCGAAAGAAATTTATAAATTTTGGGGGTTTCTAATTTTGCCTCGGACAACAAGGTGTCCCTATTCACTGCGTTGAAGGCATTCTTTATGTCAACCTTAAGGATGACCTCTCCATTACCACAACCAAGGTACGAGGCCAGGGCATGTATGGCAGCCTCACAACCCCCCTTTGAGCCAAAACCTAATTGGTGAGGTTGGAATTTAGCAGATAAATCATTGCTATAATATCTGCAGCATATCTTGGCTGCCATACGCCTATATGTGCAACCTACGGCAATGGGACGAATGCCACTATCCTTCTTGATAAGAGCGCATAAATTTGCTCCTTAAAATATGTCAGTGATGGCACCGTCCACATTGCCGGAGAGCATCAAATTCAGGAGAGCAGTCAGCTCCCTCAGGAGTGCATCGCCAGCCTCCCCGGCGCTCGAACACACAAGATCTTTGAGATGTTGTGGTGTTAGAGCATCGAGGCCACAAGCTGACCCAGTCCGGAAGGAGCAAACTGCTGCGAACACGTCCTTGGCCGTAGTAATCAGATGCTCCGAATCCATATCCGGGGCATCAGGAAAAGAGAGGCCATCCATCGGCGCTGGATGCTTGCTCTTCAAACCCGCAAGCGTGTTTGGAGAGCAAGGCGCCACCACATCAGTGCTGAATAAGAGTCTCGACGCACCCCTTATATCACCCTCCCTTAGTTTGGATTCTACATATTGATAATTCGTACTATTCGTATTAAAAGTAAATTTGGTGTCGAAAGTATGGACCGAAACAGAACAGTTGTGTTTAATTTGGGCAGTAAGTGTCTTTTTTGAGGCCTGATCTTTTACAATATGTAAAATCCTATAAGGAAAGGTTAATAGTCGTTCCCAAGCTGTTTTTGAGTTCTCTCGCACAACGAGACCTATGCAGTCAGCCAATTTTTTGGCGACTGATGGCCTTGCACCGCGGGGAACTCTTTTCAAAACCGGAACAGAATTTTTTAAATTCGAAAGATGTTGCCAAAAGGGAATTTGGACACAGTCTTGTGTAGAAATTGAAAATGAAGTTAAGGGGTCAGAAAGTACATCTTGGGATTTATGCATTTTGCCAAGATGTACTTTCAAACCCCGCTTACCTTTAAAGAAGCGGGCCTGGTCACAGTAGGGGCAGTGTACTTATTCACTCAGTGATGTGGTAGGTTGACTTGAGCCCCCTTCTACCTCACCATTGCCATCACTGTCTGCTTGCATCTTCATCAAATATAGATACAACATGATTCTAAGAAAATAATGAAAAAATAATGTCATAATAATATTATGTCACATTGAGTTGCGCATGGCAGGTGGCGGCGGAGACATAGTGGGGCGTAGTCTCTGGTTGTCGCTGGTATGCTCTTGGGTATGCTGGTACCATAGACAGAGAATAGTACGGCTGGTACTTATTACAACTTCTTGTGGATGTCTTGCAGGGCGTGGCAGGGCGCCGAAATAGCGCGCCGTGCCGACCTTATTTTTATTTCCAATTTTTCTCAGTTGCGTTTGATCTCGTCTTTTCAAATTTTCCAGAGATACGTTATTTGTTAAATTGTAATATTTTCTGTTTATATTATATGTTTATTAAATATTTGTATATATTTAAACGGACGTATTTAAAATTCGCTTTTCATCATCCATGTATCTCTACTTAATCATCTATGAGATTAATTTACAAACACTCAATAAAGTAATAAGCTTATTATATACCTAATGAATATTATTACTAATAAGCCAATCATATGAGATTTATGTCTGCTTTTAATTCGGTATTAATGTTGAATCTCAATTTTGTTTTCGCAATCTTAGGTACGTATATTTATATGTCTGAATCCAAATCCAAGAAAACATAAAAAATAAGATTCCAAAATTCAAAAATTTCGACGACCCTAACTGCAAACAGCTTAATTTCGCGCCATTCGAAGACAACGACTTGAAGTTTCTATAAAAAATAAGAGAGAGCGAGAGCTAGATAGCGTCAGCCTGATCTTCAGTCGTAACTCTAAATTGATCGCCACGAGACATTTGAGGCTTAGCGCCCTTCCCTTCTCCCCAATCTCGTAAAGCTCTAGATATGACCGATTGGCGGCGAGCCCGCATTGCATAAGTTCTTCAGTACTGTTCATATAATTTCCGATCCCATCTTGCAAGAGTTGTGAGCCTGCCTCGAACTTTGTAATCGTTTGTTATGACTTTCGGCAAAACGAGATGATTCGACGCCTACGCTGCTTTATAATTGGTTAATTATCTTAGTTAATATTAGCTTTAATATACTTTTTACATAGAAGACTTTTTGCTTGTTGGTTAGCATGGCAGGATCAGAGCGAGAACTACTACTAATATACTAAACGAAACGATTTTAGTTGCTGAAGAATTTTATAAAGACATCTTATAAACCTTTTGAGATTAAATGGAAGATGTTGGCTCACAGTGTTTTATTTAAAATACAATTCAGAATTTATATAGGATTTACGTTAAATCACAAGACTCAGCGCAGTATTTAAAGGCGACTGCTTAAACCACTAATCGTTACGTGACTTCTAACCTTTTTTAAATTTATTGTATTGTAATACATTTTCAATAATTAGTAACAAAATAATTCAAAAACTATTCTTAAAATATGAATTATGAACTATTCCAAATATAAATGTTAACTGCACCAAATTTCTTATTCTGCCATCGCGGTATTTTCCCCAAAAGGGGTCTAAATTTTTTGCTTCACGTATTAATGTATAGATATAAATATATTTTTGTATGTTATAACGCCTAACTGCAAAGATAGATAGTGGCTAACGCCAGAATATAACCCGCAAAAGCTCAGCCCAGTAGGAATGTTCTTGAAAACTCTGCCCCGTGAATGAGTAATATAATTTTAACAGAAGTCGAAATTGAAGTAGGTAGAGAATTTTGCGGACGTTGGTGATGATGTCTTGTCAATTTATTTTTGTTTTGTTAATTAATCATAACGATATATCATTATGATTAAACAGTAATGAGACTTATATTGCCATAAACTGCACATTTAAAAACCATGCATCCTGATATAGGTTGCAAACTCATAATTATCTATTTATTCAGACATACGAAATATACTGTTTTCTTCTTCGGTAAAGTCTTCAGCGGCTAAGACAGCGATAGCTTAGTGTAGATACCAACTGACTGCCGTGCAAAGAGTATCGGGTTCGAATCCATTGCGCGCACCACTGTTTTTTCGAAGTTATATGCGTATTCAATTGTTAGTTATCGCTTGCTTCGTGCCTCGGAGGAAACCGTATGTCCCGGCTGTCATAAAGATCTTTAACAGTCGTCACGGGGAGCTAGTACCCTCAAATAAACTGACACTGGTCTAAACCATGCAATATCGCTACCCCTTTGGCTTGCGGAAGTTAGACGGCAGTCGGTCTGTGGAAAAGCTGATATTCAGGCATATCTGGTTAGACTAGTAAAAGAACCCTGGGGTCCACAGCGTGTAAGTTCTTGATGCAACCAGAATAACGCTAGGACGATGATGAGTCTTCAGTAGCTACACGAGAACATGTTAGTTGACAAATAATACAGGCATAAACGACGTATAATTTCGAAAAAGTGGGCTCTTAAACGATTAAAACTATGACCTATATTCGTCAGCAGTCGCTTTTCAGCTCCGCAATATTTGCACCAACTCCGCAATTTAATTCAAAAGCATACTACAAAAAAGGGAACTAATTATATGGAAACAAGTAACCGCCTATTAACTCATACGAACAGCGGTGGGTAGTACGAGAAAGTTTTCGACCGCGACGGGCCGTTCCTGATGCGGTAGAGACAGTAAAATGCCGACAACTAGAGGTACGTCGTGTTCATTACCATATACACACTACACTGACTCACTAACTAGTTATGTGAGAATTTGTTGCGGAATTTTATCATTTACGCCACCACGTCGACTAGCTTTGCACAACAGAAATACCTGTTTCCACCTTTTATCTCACCAAATACGTGAACACTTTTATTCGGCAATTTTATTTCGCTTACGCTACTTTGTCCGTTATAAAATAGGTATAAAATCGTAGTAAAGCAAAAATATGTTTATTTTATGCTGTTTTTGTTTAAGTAATAGTCTTCAGTAGCTAAGGCAGCGATAGCCTAGTGGAGATACCAACAGACTGCCATGCAGAGGGTATCGGATACGAATCCAAGGCGCGCACTACTGACAAGCTATGTGTGTGTTAAATGGTTACTTATCGTTTGTCTTCTGCCATGGAAGGCTCACCTTAAACCACCTGTCCCAGCTGTCATGAAGTTGTTGTACAGTCGTTAAGGGGAGTCAGTACCCTCAAATAAACGTGATAATGGTCTAAACCATCGAATAACGCTATCCCTTTGGGTTGGAGGTCAGACACCAGTCGCTCTGTGGAAAAGCTGATATTCAGTCATATCTGGTTAGAGTAGTAAGCGGACACCGGGCTCCAAGGCGTGTAAGTCGTAAATGCAACCGGGATAGCGCTATGACAATCATGAGTCTTCACAGCTAGCTACATGAGAACATGTTAGTCGACAAATAATAAAGGCATAAACGATGTATAACATCCAAAAAGTGGGCTCTTAAACGATTAAAACTATGACCTACATTCGTCAACCGCTTTTCAGCCTAGCAATGTGTGCACCAACTTCGCAATTTAATTCAAAAGCATTCTACAAAAAAGGGAACTAATTATATGGAAACAAGTACACTGCCTATTAACTCATACGAACAGCGGTGGGTAGTAGGAGAAAGTTTTCAGACGCGACGGGCCGTCCCCGATGCGGTAGAGACAGTAACATGCCGACAACTAGAGGTACGTCGTGTTCATTACGATATACACACTACACTGACTCACTAACTAGTGATGTGAGAATTTGTTGCGGAATTTTATCATTTACGCCACCACGTTAACTAGCTTTGCACAACAGAAATACCTGTTTCCACTTTTTATCTCGCCAAATACGTGAACACTTTTGTTCGGCAATATTATTTCGCTTACGCTGCTTTGTCCGTTATAAAATAGGTTTAAAATCGTAGTAAAGCAAAAATATATTTGTTGATATTTTTGTTTAAATATAGTTTACGATTTTTAAGCGCAAATCCCGAAATTTAAACTAGTTTAGGAGAACGATTGCGTAAAAAAAGCGCAGAATACTGATACCGGATTAGTGAGGTCCTGTTATTCCATTTACTGTGATAGCGGCGCTTGGTGTTAGGGATTTCAAATTCAAGCATTCCTATTGTGCTGCTAGGAAAGTTGGAAAATGTAATAGAGTGCAGCGTGCTATTTACTGAACGACAATAAAGTCGACTAATGGCATCGCTCATCAATTTGTTTTCTTTAGCTTCAAGTCCTTTGGAAATTAAGGTTTAGTCTGACAAATTTATAGCGATAGTTAATACTTTTTGTAATTACTCATTTGTTATTCTTATTATGTTTTATGATGGTTCTTCTTATTATTAAAGATTTGAAAAATACATGCTTATTTATATTTCAAGCTTAAGTTGAAGCAAGAATGTGGTCTGGTTTAAATTTAGTTATATTTTTTGGGCTGATTGTGAGGTCTGAGCTTAACATTTTGTTTGTACAAAATGATCAAACTCAAGTCACAAGAATTCAGTTATAGTAAAAATAACAAGTAAAGCTTACAATTAAACAGTTTTTCAAATAAAATGATCTATATTTAAATAAGTTCAACTGTTACATACAGACAGACAGACGGATGTAACCATCAAATGGTAAGACCCTTTTCGCGGCGGAGAATAATGGGTGAATAACTAATTAGCTTTGTTGTCAATGTGTATGTATGTATGCTGCTCCATGAGATTGTCTACAAGATGTAGGAGTGAAATGTAATGGTACTGTATTCAGTTTCTCTTATTGTACAAAGGATCTTAATGGCGTAAAATAATTAATTTAAGAGAGTTATAAATAACGGTGTTTTTCCGGCCACGGTCGTGAAGGGACTAATACCCGTTAACTACATTTTAATTTTGTATACAAATAGCGTTTTAGAAACTTTTTCTTTTCTAATAGCTTATTACTGCTTTGTGTAACTATGGAATTATATATCATTTGTTTCTGATTCTGTGGCATATCTAATTTTTTTTCGATTGGCCACATTGCAAAAATTAATAAAGCTGCTCAAATGATTATAGTCTAACTAGAACAAGAAGAAGAAAATCTCAGACCACTTTTATTCACACATTGTATAAAATTAGTCTGAAATTGTGTCATATAGGAATTCTAAAACGACAAAAAGTGTACTATTTGTAACAGGGCTATTCCGTTCGTCTTCAGTATAAATCCTAAAGATCCATGTGTTCGTAATCCAATTAAGATAGTCTAGATCTAGTATGTCCACTGCATACTTGACTTGTGTAGTGTCGAGAGCGTGTGTTGTATTAAAGTTCAACACTGGACAAGCGCCGAGTCTCGGTACCTGCGATTGACCTTTGTATCTCAACCGTTTCACTGTCTACACACTACGGGGTATACAATTTATTCTAGACTAGAGGACGCCAACAGCTACACCTGCAATTTTTTTTAAATTTACCCGTTTTGGCCGATCCCGTGGGAATTTCGGGAAATCCCTTCTTAGTGCACCCCTACGGTCCCCAAGGAACATACATGCCAAATTTCGGCTTCCTGCGCCCAATAGTTTCGGCTGTAGCGTGTCTGTCAGTCAGTCAGTAACGCAAGGATTTTATATAATAAGATGATATTTCAGGACTGTGTTGGCAGCCCTGCATATGAAGTTTTTAACTTCTGGACACGGGCCTCTTCTTATTATGAGAAGGGTTCAGGCCACAGTCTGGGTTGGCCAAGTGCGGGTTGATAGTCTTCACATATCTTTGGAAAATTTGAAGGCAATGAAATTTAGGATTTGTAGGCCTTGTCAGGATGTCTTTTAATAAAATACATGATGTATAAAAATAATTATACAGTATACCACGCGGCAAGTAATAATTTATTACATACATAACTTTAAAAAGTCAGCGGTGTCCGCGGTGGGTTCGAACGTGAGACCCTCTGCGTTGCAGTCTGTTTATCACTCTGCCAGGCTTGGATTTGCACTAGAATTATTTATCGAATCGTTGGCAGCCATTACAATGACAATAAACAAGAAAAGCGATAATGAGTTACAAATCCTGCATTAATATTCCCTAAGGACTGTTTCGAGAACATAATGGAACAGCGAATTTCGTACTCGGAAAGAATTATGGTACGTACGCTCGTAGTAACGAGAGAATGCTGGGCAGAAAATAGCGGTAGAGATATAAACTAAACACCATCATCATGTTTGCAGATGCCAACATAATGTTTGTTTGAAGAATGTTAATGGAACGAACGTTGACGTTTTGTGTTGGTCAATAGTTCGAAACACTATCTAAGTATATGATAGACTTGACTGTGTCAGAATCAGGGAAGCTTCCTATAGTGTAGAGACAGTTTTGATAAATAAAAGAGACAACTATCAAATCATACTTTCATTTATTCAGTTTGGCACAAGGATATATCTTTAGATTACGTCGTGATTCTACATTTACATTTACAGCCCAGTTCGCAAAGCAAAGACATAGAACCAAGAGAAAGAACGGGCAATAAAACTCTTGATCATTCTTTTCAATAACGATATATAACAATAATTAACAAACAGTGGTACAGCCAATTTATATCAAATATCAATGTTGTGGGTAGTTTTATATTACTAGAAAGGTCTGTCTTACAACAGAACATAATAAGCATTATTTAGCAAACAATACAATTTACTAAATGTTTACCACAGGTATATACCTAATGAATCTCATTGATACGACTTGATCCACAGTATATTATTCTATCCTATATTACAATCTATAATATCTCACAAACGATCAAACTACCCACAACACAATATCAATAAGATAATGATTACACTATCTTACATTGTTTCCTAGATGATGAAACAAAAGAACAAGCAACACAGAATATTGGAACACAGTGGCAATTAAATAGTCAGAAGCATATCGTACCTGAGCCGTCGTCGAAGGAGAATAGGACGAGCTAGCCGAGCCTGTCGACTTATATAGGTACACCTTATTTACACGTTTGACAGTTTAACTGTCAAACGTCATGTCAGTGTCATTTAGTTGCCACTATCCTCTTACATATTATGTATAAATACTTGGATATCAGTAATTTCAGCCCAAAGCCTAGATATTATTACATATCTCTCACGGCCAGACTGACAATTACTTCGTCCTCGAAGTACAATAAATTAAATAACACTTTACTAAACAATCGCCCGACGGGCGCCCTGTATTATTTAACAATGAATTCTTACCATATTGATTAAAGCCATCTAAAAACTATAGTATCGTTACGTCCGCTACGGCTATACTGACTTACATCGTCATCTAAGTAAGTTCAATTATAAGAATAGTATCACAACAATCCATTTGTACGAAACAATTACACAAAAATAAACTGGACTCATATCTACAGTAATTACGGTTTCATTTTGCGAGTCTAGAAATAAGTTCTGTGTCAGCTGCTTTGATACCATTGTTACAAATTGTATTTACTATTCTATGAAGGGATCATTAACATTCACAATACACATGTTACATAGAAGTACAATTTAATTTTACAATATTACACCACTGCATTATCCATCCACAAATTGACAAAAATAATATAGTACAAAAGGAGCCACTACGAAGCATAAAAAATTAAGTAAAGGTTTTAAGAATAAAAAATTAAAATAGGTAATTCTGCTTATGGCTGATAAATAAATGAAATAAAATAAATAATTTAAATTCACAACCGAGTTAAATAATTAAATTCGATTTCAGTAATTTACAAGTATACAGGTACCAACTTGTATGATAACAGTAGTGTAATACCAGGACAATACTTTCATTCTAATACACTCATTGCCATTGCCTTTCCTTTCACATTAAATAGACAAGTAACAACGGTCAATCTCCTTGATGCTATCTAGCCCCACACCTGCTGCACATGAGTCCAGGCTAGAACAAGGCGAAAGACTTCAGCAGTTCGTAGGCAATATGATCAATATCATCATCATCTAAATGATTATCATTATCATCATCTAAATCATTATCATTATCATCATCTAAACCATTATCATTATAATCATTATCAAAATCACTATCAAAATCATTATCAAAATCATTATCAAAATCATTATCAAAATCATTATCAAAATCATTATCAAAATCATTATCAAAATCATTATCAAAATCATTATCAAAATCATTATCAAAATCATTATCAAAATCATTATCAAAATCATTATCAAAATCATTATCAAAATCATTATCAAAATCATTATCAAAATCATTATCAAAATCATTATCAAAATCATTATCAAAATCATTATCAAAATCATTATCAAAATCATTATCAAAATCATTATCAAAATCATTATCAAAATCATTATCAAAATCATTATCAAAATCATTATCAAAATCATTATCAAAATCATTATCAAAATCATTATCAAAATCATTATCAAAATCATTATCAAAATCATTATCAAAATCATTATCAAAATCATATCAACATGGTCATCATTGCCAGCATTATCATCAACTGCTTAACCATCGGTAAGTTAACCATCAATAATAATTCAATCATCGTCAACTATTTAATCATCAACGAATAAATCGATGTTATCACATTATTATAGATATTTACAGATACCTTTATATCATCACTGCTACCTACATTATCGATCCTTGTTTAGAAGAAGTTTATATGTAATGCTGTGTATGGTTATCAGAACCTCTAACCTATAGTAAGACCTTTTATTTTCTTTGTATATGTATTTTAAAATTTAACTTAAATACTTTAGTAAGAAAACAAAAAAAAAATGTTATCTGTAAAAGCTACTATGTCATCAAACAATATCTAAACGTTATTAATCTATAAATCGTAGCTATCTAAAAGTACAAAGTTCTTTATTATATTCCACAAAAATTAACTGTAGGAAAATCTATAAATGTAACTTATCATAATCAAAATTGATATCTATATCAATAATACACTAAAATATTATCAATTTAGAATAATAAATGCAGCAGACCCTATTAAAGCCTGTTACTATAAAACATCTTTTAACTATAATATATCAAATGCACCTAGGTATAATATATAGACTTATAGTATATTACTAAACTGCTCCTCTCCTAAAAGTGTTCCATAATAATTGTTTCCTAATTGTAAGTCTACCACCCGTAAATGTACAGTATGGAATGCTATAAACTGAATTGACCTGAATGTATTGCAGGTACAAACAGTACAAAAGTATAAATAAATAGCTAGTAATCAAGAATGAACCAATTTAGTGAATAGTTTATTTATGTTTACCAATAGTCAGTGAACTGCCTAAAGTTAAACTAGACGCCAATGCCAGTAAAAGTACTCTTGGTAAGAAACGGTATAATAAATAGTCGTGTAGAAAGTCAAACCAGACACTAGTTAAAATTCGGACCAGTCGGTTAACATTTCAATATCTATAAGTCAAATATACATACCTAGATTTATTAATTTAGGTCGCAACACTTAAAAACATCAATGTACTTATACAAATACTTATTATATTAAGCAGAATATCTTATTTAATTTCATCAATTTCAGTTTAATTTATCAATTGTATCATGTGATTGTGGCTATTTTCATTCAGTTTACACAATCAGAACACGGACATCGTTTTTAATTCGTTTTTCTTTTTACGTATTTTACGTTAGGTATCTGGTTCAATCAGTTTCATTATAATTAAGATTTGACGATTCGTAAGAGGTTTGGTATAAAAATTGTAAGCTTACATGTAAGTAGGTATTGTTTAAAATAAATAAACAAAACCCTTCGAGCACCTAGAATGATTAAATACCATTTTAATCATTATTGCCATGGTCTCCTAAAATTGAACCACACAAAGTACATGTACACATATATCTTTGCATAAAAAATATCTCTAAATAGCTTATCTATCGCAGTGTTTATACCAGAGAAACTAAATTGATAAGATAGTTCATTACCGAGAGCTAATCCTAAGATTGATTATTACTATATGGTCCAAATAGGTTTACAGTTTAACACATGGCACTTCATAATAAAAATACATAATTTCAATGAATAAAAGCAGATAAAAATAAATACCGTCTCATATTTTATTAATTTATTGAATTTATTTGTATTATTTCCGAGAATGGATAAATAAACTATGAGAATGTTTTCGAAAAAAAATCAGTGATGTAATTTGGAACTATTTTCAAATTGAATCAATTTAGTTGAATAGCTTATTTCAGATCCATTTAATTAGACAGATGTCTGCATTTATTACACGTTTCATTTTAACTATTTTATCTGCTATTATCGTTATAAATAACAGGAAATTATCAACGAAAATAACACTACTTGAAAATATTGGATACACTGCCATCTAATAGTGCCAGACATAAGCAAAATGATGTCACTTTCTTTAACAAGTCAATTTAATCCTATGTAATATAAAAACATTCTTCAATAACTACTTTTTAATAAAAATACCTTGAGCTATATATTTAGACGTAGCATATATGACCCCTCAGGCCTCAGGAGGATGAGGTATGTTTAAAAAATAAAAGGAAATAGTTACTAAACGAAACTATCATTTTATCGATATGATCTAGCTAGTCACAGACCCGCTTGATATAATATAGAATATTTCTGTACATACACACAAAAGTTCGCTTGTATTAATAGTTATACAAAACTCATAGGTTATCTTTACAACATGTCATTCAAATGTGGTGGCTCTGAGACAAATGGAAGCTATTTGGTTTTGTTCTTCCAATAGAAATCAAAGTGACAAAATCATAAGTATGTCTATTGCAAGTAAACTGGTGGAAATTATCTGGGTACATGACAATTACTCACTACACAATTATAGAAAGTGTATTATTAATTGTAATTCTATACACAAATTGTGTGCCATAAACAATTATTAACCAGTTAAAAATACGAGTAAGTATATTTCAAAGATATGTTGAAGATAAATATACAGTTTCGTAATCTTATCTCTAGGGCAACACATTCAAGAGCTTAACATTAAAATATTCTTATTTTTTTTTTCTTTCGTTATAGTTTGGATCCGATTTAATAAAACTATATAGCATGAACTGATTAATTTGGTAATTGTGGCGAAAATTTAACAACAGCTTATGGAACAGAGCTAAGGCACATTCCTACACCGCAATATTGGTCTGTATGTAATGAATACACAGCCAACAAAATTAATGAAGAAATCTCAGAAATGTATTCTACCTACCATCATTTCATATTCGACTTGTAATGAAAAGATTCTTCAGAGCACTTAATTCTTGGAATTCAAATACGCAGGACGATTACTCTAATCAGTACTAACACTAGAAAGAGTTATCAACAAAGCACAACACAGCCAATGCTCATACCGAGTCTCAGTCAATCACTACAAATGTTGCCTATTTAAATTCCAACAGATTAGAACAATATCGGCTACTTTAAAAATCTATTATACATTTTCTGTAACTTTTTCGATATTACCTACATAGTTTTATACTCAGATACATTTTTGATGAACATGTTAAAATAACCTGGTACAACAGTCATAATTTTCGACCATTCATGGCTATATTCTTGGTGGAAGTACATTACCAGCGTTTTCAGTTGGTTGTTGCTGTTGGCTTCAGCATACTGTTGCAGATCGTTAAGATATGTAGTCGGTACTCATCTACCGGCTTGCTCTCGGCAACGTTGCTACTGGATCGTAGGCAATCGTTCTCCGTCGTCAGCTGAACGGTGCAGTGACGGGCTTAGGCAGAATCATGGCATCACGATGAGGAGACTCTGGAACTTGCAATTGGATGTATTAGTATTGTGGGCGCAAATTTATCACACTTCTGATGTCAGAATCAGGGAAGCTTCCTATAGTGTAGAGACAGTTTTGATAAATAAAAGAGACAACTATCAAATCATACTTTCATTTATTCAGTTTGGCACAAGGATATATCTTTAGATTACGTCGTGATTCTACATTTACATTTACAGCCCAGTTCGCAAAGCAAAGACATAGAACCAAGAGAAAGAACGGGCAATAAAACTCTTGATCATTCTTTTCAATAACGATATATAACAATAATTAACAAACAGTGGTACAGCCAATTTATATCAAATATCAATGTTGTGGGTAGTTTTATATTACTAGAAAGGTCTGTCTTACAACAGAACATAATAAGCATTATTTAGCAAACAATACAATTTACTAAATGTTTACCACAGGTATATACCTAATGAATCTCATTGATACGACTTGATCCACAGTATATTATTCTATCCTATATTACAATCTATAATATCTCACAAACGATCAAACTACCCACAACACAATATCAATAAGATAATGATTACACTATCTTACATTGTTTCCTAGATGATGAAACAAAAGAACAAGCAACACAGAATATTGGAACACAGTGGCAATTAAATAGTCAGAAGCATATCGTACCTGAGCCGTCGTCGAAGGAGAATAGGACAAGCTAGCCGAGCCTGTCGACTTATATAGGTACACCTTATTTACACGTTTGACAGTTTAACTGTCAAACGTCATGTCAGTGTCATTTAGTTGCCACTATCCTCTTACATATTATGTATAAATACTTGGATATCAGTAATTTCAGCCCATAGCCTAGATATTATTACATATCTCTCAACTGCGAAATATGGACCCATTGTCGTTTTTTCGACTATCGGGATTTATACGACGTACTTTTGTTTTTAGTAACCAATATTTCGGCACTTTTGCAAGCGCCATGATAGCGGATGTACTGTACATCAACAAAGGTACGTGGTATATATCCCGAAAGACAATCTTATGATAAAGACCACGAAAGTTTAAATTCATTTATAATGAATTGTAATTTTAAATATATTATTGTATTACATTACATCTTGCCTTTTATTTAAAGTTGGACAGTCCAATATTCTGCCAAATCGATATCCACCCTACAGGTAAGTTTCGGGACACCTCTGGCACACCGCTGTCAGCCGCGACCTCTGTCACGCACCGTTATTGAAACACGTCATAACGGGTGAACATCGCATCGCATCGCTTCGCACCGTGCCGCATCGCTCCGTACCGCAACGCGCGGTGGATTAATCAAACGTGTCGATGCCATGAAGCAAAACTGGGACGTGTATCTATTTGTTGGACGAGTTTCATGACTGTATAAAAGATTTGTTTTGAATTCAATAATACTAGAGAAATGAATAAAGACTTACTTTTGTGATGTTTTTGGTGTTGGTCGTGCAATGAAAAACCTATAGAAATGTTTAAATTTGTATGTAAATATTTCTATTGGTTTAGCGTTTGCCAATTTTCTTTGTCCGTTTTTGAGATCATTCCAGCTATAAAGTAAAATAAAATGATGGTTTAACCGATTCCAATATGTTCTTTGGAAAATGGATCAGCTAAAAGTGAAACTACTAATATTTAACCCGGAAAGCTTTTTCTGTACTTTCACCGAAAAGTTCTTACGTGTATAAGTATTTCTCAATTTCATTTCAGATACCTTTTAGGCTTGTAAAGCGGAAAGATAAAGAAGATCTCATCAAGCTTCCTTTTGGTCTTTTTCTTTCTAATTTTTATCGTGCCTTATTTTTTGGAGCTCTTAATAGTAAAAACATTTTTAATCCCACCTACTATACCGTAGGAACACAGACAAAACATAGTCAAATTTTCACAAAACTGCTCTAATTTGAATGTAATTCCGGTGTTCGTATCTCATCCACTTATCCACGTCCTCAGTTTTTATATCTCATTAAATCATATTAAATAATTTATGAACTCTCACTCAACAGTATTGACCTACTTCCTAAAACAAAATACGATTCCAATTATTTACAAATGTTTACATAATAAGTAAACGAAGAACATGCATCTTGATTTGAAATAAGTGGTCCGTTTCATCCAAAGTGTTAGCAGTACCGGCGCCTCGCCGTGTCAAATGATAGATCGATGTCGGTAAACGCCGATATTTTTTCTGGGAACGCCATTAAGTCATCCATTTGCTCTCGCTTACATAAATAGCGAACTGAATTAAAAATTAGCCTCTTATCTCAATGGCTACGTTTTATTTATTCCCAATAATGTCGGAGATTCCTTTTAGCATTCAAATGGAAACATTGAGTGTCATTAAACCAATGAGAGAAGTTCGAGAGCTGTGTCGAAGGATGTGATCAATAACATGTAAATAGATCGAAGTGTGTCGGTGTTGCTATGCACCGAGAGGTAAAGCGATGTGAAGGAGGCATGGGGAGGTATAAACTCGTGTTTAATTAATTAATTGCGCGGGAATAAGAAGCCCGCGAGTCAAGCATGAGAACTTGTAGCGCGACAATTTTATCGGCGTGACACGGTTGAATGTTTGTCGCGGGTCAACAACGCAACCAATCCTTTAAAGCTGCCGCTTCTCACAAATCAGTAAGATAAAATACCATTAAATGTAAATAATAAGATTTTGATCCAATGCTACAATGATCGTTGCATAATAATAGTGCTTGAACCAACTGCTAGCAGTAAGTATTAATGAAAGGCTTAATTTTAGCAAAAGTTATAGATGAATTCAGCATGATTGATTTAATACAAAGCATATATCTAATAGTTTAACAAATATAAGTTCATTAAAAGATTTAGATAGATCAGATGAAAAAATGTGGTGTCAATCTGAGGCAATTGCAAGGCAAGTATATGAATGTTGAACAGAAAGACACAAATCAGATAGTCGATATATACAGAATTGTTCGCCTTTAAAACTTTTCATCACGACCGACGTGGATAACAGATAGCTTGCAGATAGCGAAAATTGTACCGATTCCAAAGGGTGAAGACATGTCTCTGAGGATCGTTTTGTCATTTGTCATTGGAAGGAAAGGAAAGGCCTCTGCATGGCGTGTCACGTCATCAGTTCTTCATCGCAATATAATTCAGTTACGACCGTAAGGTTGTTGTGTTTTGTATGAGAAACAAACTATCAGAAAGATAATATGCGAGACTATGAGTCTATGACTATGACTCTGCGAGAGTTGCCGTAGAAATAATTAAGGATTTATTCTTAGGAGGTTTGAATAACGAGTGGGGATCGAGTCTACAGCACTCAAAGTAGTGGGTAATTCAACAACGAACGATCGGTTTACCTATGTGTCACCCTTGAGTATCTTTGAGATACAAATAGATTTACTGTTTGATAAATTTATGAAATAATTAGTGGATTTAAGATGCCAAATTTTGCCGTCAATATTTGTGCTGCCTGTCTTTGCTTACTTATGCCAGTGTTAACTATAATATTGAACTTTGTACGAAATCTTAATATATAAAATTCTTGCGTTACTGACTGACAGACACGTTACAGCCGAAACTATTGGGCGCAGGAAGCTGAAATTTGGTATGTATGTTCCTTGGGGATCGTAGGGGTGCACTAAGAACGGATTTCCCGAAATTCCCACGGGATCGACCAAAACGGGTAAATAAAAAAAATGCAGGCGTAGCTGCTGGCGTCCTCTAGAACATATATAAATTGATTCTATTGACGGAAATTGACTCTTCTCAAGCTTATTTGGAGATGCAATTAAAAAGCAATGTTTTGTCAAGCTGGCGTAGACATAAATAAACAATGGAAGTTTCTGTCCAACATCGAAACAGAAATGAGTTATGTGCCCAAACAACCGACGGCAGTTAGTGCAGGAAGGGCGAAGTGGCTGGAGTAGTGGCCCCGGGCTCGATGCCACAGCACCTTTGCTGCGTCAATATGAACCTACGATCTTGAAGGGATCTCGGGCGATAGTTGAATTTGGGCGTCACAAGATCGGCCTGTGTGGAGAGGCTTAAAGGAGGCCTACGCTCAGCCGTGGACGGCTGTAGGCAGAGATGATGATCATGATAAATTTTTATCTGTCATGATCATCATATCTGCCTAAATCCATTTCGTCAGAGAAACGTTGCCCTTACAAACTCAGCTTTAAGCTATGCATCTGTTATATGAAATTCTCTAAAATTTATAATCATTGCTACACAGAAATATAATACATAGATGTTTTTATATGACACGTCACCACACGTTTTCTTCCCACCTTTTCTCTTCACATTCAAAAAAGGTTAGATACCATTTTTAAAACGCACGTGAATCGTTGCGGATCGACATCATTCGCTGCGGTCCGTTGGCGGTCGCAATAAATTAGAAACGTGTATGAACTCAGACGTCCATAATTGCGACGTTGCGACCGATCAGCGTTATGCACCAACAGTTAAGGTGCATGGGCGTTTCAAAACCTGGATTCATACACAATTTTAATTTGAAAAATTATTTTGTTTTATCTTGTTTGTGTAAGTTTTCTGTACTAGGTTTACTAGGTTTATCTCGGCGTCGCGCAGAGCCGTAGCGCGGTTTTACCTTTGGATAGGCGTTATCTGTCGGAAATATTTATTATTGCAACGAAAATTATATATATTGGAATGGTCATGAGTACGGGACGTCAACGACTGCGAAACGGAAGTGTGAAGATGGCGCGCTTCGACAGAGTCTAGGATGACGCACGCTACAGTTGAAGAGGGGGGTGACGGTTGACGTTGAACGGAGCAAGACAACTATCACTTCTCTTGGAGACTGCGGGCGGACAACAAGTACCTAGAAACTGTCACTCGTTTTTTGTGTTCAGTAATCCAAAATAATTATAGTCAGTTTTGTTAATTTGATTTGATGTGCACTTTTAACAAACTGTGAAGTGTTGATACCGGCCAAAAATCAAACAACCCGCCGATATATATAATATATTTTTCTAGTAGGTCATTTTTAGACTCGAATCAAAGAATTTGGTTTCACTTTGTGTCCAACTAGGCACAGAACTTTGTACCAAGTCCGTCACCAAGCAACATAACTGCGGGAAGGCCACAATTTTTTTTTAATAATTTAAAACATAATGATATTATTCCAATATAAATACATTCTCATGGTTTTCTTACCTGTGTAAATAGGCACCTATTTACTTCAAAACTTTTTTCTACGTCAAACTTTGTAATGAAGTCGTTCTCAATATTGGGAATACTTCGTATCTGTCAGAGAACACGGCCGTACTCGTAATTCACGGTATTGAGTCCCAAATTAATTAAAAGTCGTTTAATTAAAACAGTAAATTTGCAGTGTATCGTTTTTTTTGGGCGGCGCACCGGGCGGTCTTCTTCTTCTCGAGTCGATGGTATAGAGATCAAACGGCATCAGCCCAGTGCGGGCGGTGCGGCCCAATTATTGGAGAACACGTTTCGATTTAATAAAGCAATTTAGAAAAAGGCCAATTTGCATCTGAATGAGGCAAGGGTTGTCTACGAAGGGAACAAATCGGATTCTGTGTAACGGACGGAGTCTGGGGACGGACAGTTTGCTACGGCGTAGCACGTCAACGAAGACTACGAGCGTAGCACACAAGTTATGTCATCACTAGAAGCTTAACAGAAATGGAAAGTGAACTCCAATATTTGTTGGAGCACAAGAGCGGTATTGACAAGCCAAACGAGACGAAATGATTTCGATTTCGTGTTACCAATAGAAGTGAATGGGAGAGAATCAATATGAAAAAATGTTGAATGGTATCTTCGAACACTTTGCCTCAATATGGTCTGCATTTTAATATAGACTGGTTATTTCTGACGTCTATAGGTATAATTTCTTATTTTAATCTCTATTGTGTATTGACCGAGTATTATATCGATAGTATAAATGGAACGTTAGTCCTGAAGGACTTACCCTTATATGTAGTTAACATTTCACTGTCACTAACAGGATGGCAAAGGTAGGGTTTCGAGAACCTCTCAATATCTTACCAACCGGTCAATTCAGTTAAGACAGATTTAAGTTTCTAGTCTTTATACTGTAGAAATGGTGTTATCAAAGACTGAACTATCTTGCTTGTTCGGTGATTCAATATTAAAAAAATCTTAATGAAAAGATTCTGGTACTTCATATTATATAAGGAATATTCAATAAAATAGCGCATTTAATCATAAAAAAACTTCAGCTTACCGATATAGTGTAGCTGTTTCCCGCGGTTTCACCCGCACTCAAGGTTAGCGAAATTCACATCCTGATGTTTCCATTCTATAAACGACCTATCTACCAAATTTTAGCTTCAGAGTTCAATAATATTTCTTCTTCAAATCAACATTTTGAGATGTCATCAGTGTCTATGAGTGAGTAAATGAGGGTAGTAGAGCGTGTTGCATGACTCGACTTGTCGTTTGTAATACATGGACCGAATAAAGCAATGCTTGTGGTGTGACGGACGGTGCCACTTGGGTGGGTGAGCGTTTGTTGTGATATTTATAACAAATCGGTGTCATGCTTATGCTTATACGTTTATACTTAGTGTCTCATAACAAAAAACTTGGAAAACCAGACCGCACACACACGAAAAAGAGTGAAAGGAAGTGAGTGAGTCACTAGAAAAATTAAATCCTCACACTTTATAAATAAATCTCGTGTCTCTTTGAGGCTTATATCATATATGTACGTGGATTATTCGCTAAAAACAAAGCAATTCTTTTCCTCACTTTTTCTTATACCTTTGTGTTTTAATCTGATTCTAACCGCTATCTCTCTTCAGTGTCAACCTCATACATCGGCCAAGTAAAGCAATAATTACACACCACCACTTGGATGGGTGGCCATTTGTGGTCGCATTTATATCAAACCGCTGCCATGCTTTGGATGAGACTTTGAACGTGTTGTCTTATAATAAGAAACGGTGGTCTGTCAGGCAGTCTAGAAAAAATCAGGCCAGCTGCACGCGGAAAGGAGGTAAAGAAGGTGAGTTAGTGACTAGAAATTGAAAGCCCCACACTTTAGAAATAAATCACGTGCCTCCTTGATGCTTACATATATACATAGATTAATCTCTAAAACCAAGGCACTTCTTTTCCTCACTTTTTCTTATACCCTTATATCTGTTTGTGTTATAATCAAATTTTAACCGCTATCTCTCTTCAGTGTCAACCTCACACATCCGTGATTATATCGTGAGTGACTGTGACCTTTATTTTTAATATTTATTCGCCTTTTCTCCGAGATCTGTTGAATACGTCTCACGACAGGCTCAGTGCGTGGGCGTGCGCCCAATATTCAAAGAATAAACTAAAACTAAAGTAGGATTATTTATACTTGACGTATACGTAATTGAATGAATCGCTTGAAGGCTTAGTTTAAGGTCAAGTCTCTTACCGATAAGTCGGTAAATGATTTATAGCTTGTTTGTCTTTATGCTTTTGGTCCTATTTTGAAGATTAAGGTATGACTATCTTGAATAACACAAGGCCAACAACTAACTGCTCGACGTAGGCAGAAAAGAAATGGAACATAATAGTAAGTTAATAATCTGACTTTGGTTGTATTTATTGCTTGCTTTTAGCCAATTTCAAAAAGAAGGAGCTTCTCAATTCGATGGTTTTTTTTTACGTGTATTATCTCAGGAATTTCATTTGGTGAACAGATTTGATGATTATTGTTTGTGCTCCTCGTGTGGTCTCATTTAAATTTGATCAGGATCTGACGACTAGTTTTTGAGTAACGTTTAATACGTTTTTGTTGTATATATTTTGAGGAACTCAGTGTCAGTTTTTTTAAATATAGTTTTTTTATCATTATTTACGTTATTTAAATGTTATGCTATTAACAAAACTTTAACCCCAGTATTTGATTACAATAGGTAAAATTGATTGTAAAACTGCAAACGCCTTTGAAATTGAGGCATGTTTACGAGTGAGTTGAACCAAAATACGGCCGGCCCGGGTCGGACATTAATATAATTACGGTTGATCAATTGATTGATCGATTCTGGTTTGTGTCCGGGTAAAAATAGAAGTAACCCACCTGGGTTTTTTGAAAAAAAAAGCTTTACAGCGTTCACGCGAAAGTAATTGATACTTTTTGCCTATTTTTAGAACAAATGTACGTTTAAAAGTATCGTATAATAAGGATTTGTGACATTGAGATTGTTAGGTTCTTGGAAAACTTGCGTCTAAATTTATTATGAAGATAATTATACTATCAGCACATATAGCATTTGTTTCGTTTCGTGTGACTGTGTGGCGAATTCTGATGTCGGAATTTATAGGCTCCGACATAGTCGAATGACTCTTGACCTTATACAAACTATCTTTCTGAGTTACATATTTTTCTCTGGAACATAGTTACGTTGAAAGCTACTATTAACGTTGAAATATGGCATTGCATCATTCCTTTCCTGCTTATAATATTGGGCTGGAATCCATACTAAGGACCAAGACTGCAATTTCAATTGTGCTACAATGCTTGAACATTATAAAAATAACGTTTTTTGTACATTTAAAACAAGTATCAGACAAAAACAGAAATACATGGACAAATACGTTGTACAAATAATAAAATTAATCAATACAAAATGGACAACTGACCCCTAAACTAAGTAAAAATACACTTGTATCTCAGGGGCCATAAATATATAACACCAGAGAACGCCAGCAGCTACGCCTGCATTTTTTTTAATTTACCTGTTTTGGCCGATCCCGTGGGAATTTCGGGAAATCCCTTCTTAGTGCACCCCTACGGTCCTCAAGGAACATACATGCCAAATTTCAGCTTCCTGCGCCGCAATAGTTTCGGCTGTAGCGTGTCTGTCAGTCAGTCAGTAAAGCAAGGATTTTATATATTAAGATAATACAACAACCGGAACCGACAACTTTACCTCTGAAGACCTCTAAAGCACGGTAACGCACTAATATAAATGACACACAAGCGATCACCCATCCAAGAAGTGACCTCTTTAAACGTTGCTCTCTCTGTTCATATATTACAAACGGTAAGTTAAGTCATGCTATGAGCACTACGTATAATAATAAATTACATTAAATAGCTTTAACTACAGTAGTACGTTTAGAGATTTCCTTGGTGGCTCTATCTCTGGCAAATAGTTCGTTATACATACACTATTTATCAATTTTCTAGGTTTTGCGCGTCTGTTTGCAATTGCTGATAGCTGTATATTATTCTCTCAAATTGTTAATTGTACCAAAAATCTCAGGATTGACTTTAAACTTGATAAGAAACGTAATGTCAAGAGCAAAGATTAGTGTAGTTAATGAAGAAAATTCCGCCTTTTTTAAAATAAAATGGATTAGCAGAAGAATTCCCATCCAAGCGTAGTTTGTCTTGAAAATATAAAACTAACGTCAGTTCTTTTATATTTTTTTATACCAGCACAGTCAGTAGAAGAACATTGCACAATTTTCTTCAATACTTTTCCTTGATTTAATCGCTTGCACGAAGGCTGCGGGAGCAGATAGAATATTTATGCTGTATTGAAAAAAAAATATCACTATATAATAGTATGGGTATGATATTGGAGAATACCGAACTGTCCCGCTCACCAGCACGAGAGCTACTATTGTTTTGCTATCGGCGCATAATAAGATCATTCTCATCTGGGTGGAGGGAGGCATAGCCCTCCACCCAGAACGGCCCTCTTGCTGGCCCTTAGGTAGACTACACACCAGGCTTCAGACCTAGTTTGACTACCTACTCCTGTAGGCAGTCAAACTAGTTTCAAACATACAGTTCACAAAAAAATCCTTTGCTACAAGGAAGTGCTCAAATTTTAATGTAAGAGATACGTTAAATAAGTTTTTTAATATAATAAAACTTCGAGTCTTGTCTATGAATATCATTTCCATTAAACATGATTGCGTGCGTAAGTGCGTACTTAGTTATTTAGAGTATAATTAAATTCCCAATAAAATAAAATTCAAAATACCAAAAAAATCTTTACGCAAATTGTCACTGAATTAATTTTCATTCTAAATTAAACCGAAATAGTGAATGTAAAATTTGGTTCAATAATTACTTTGCCGAAATTGACCCGTCATCTTTTATGATCTAATTAAAGTTGTCGAGAACCATTATACGTACTATCTTTTTGCAAAATATTGATTAAGTTTACGGTCTGTAGCCGTGAGGTAAATTAGCGACCCTATTGCACTCTTGGGAAGACTTAGCACCGCTCGGATCGAACTGAATCGGTTGCTGAAAATCTGCAGTCTCCTTTGCATCACCGCTATCATGGACCGATGGAAAAAATCACTCGATTCCGTATACAATAATCGTTCGCATTAAATAACAACGGTTGGACCGGGTCGCACTGTGCCCTTTATTAATAAATTCTATTACATATTACGGACTGACAGTGGCAGCCTCTCGGTAACGTTTGGCTTTCTCTGCTAGCCCTTAAATGCATAATTTATCGAAAACGATACTAAGACTTCTTAGCCATATTCCGATTTTATTTTTAAACTGACCTGTCAGGTAGCATGGCCAATGTTATCGTTGCCTATTACTAAAAAAAAAAAAAGAATAGACATGTGACAGTTCTGACAATTTGCCTTTTTTTTTACTCACAATGTCTATGGTCGCAAGCAAGTAGTTGTTGTGAAAGTTTCAAATTTGTATCTGGTGCCATACCGGGAAATTACGAATATTTTTTATTGAAAAAATACCAGGATGGAAGGTAAGTCTGAAATCTATACACAGATTTTTGTATTTTGCACTTTTATGTTATATTTGTTTCTCAAAAGTTCGTTTTTATACATGTATCGATTTCGATACATCATGCACTAACGTTATTTTTGGGGAATCTTAGAAAAAGTGATTGTAGTTTCATTTTGGGTTGCGTTTATTATGTTTTGAGCTTGTTGGAGGTTTGGTTTTGCATGTGGTGTGTTGTTTTTAGATAGGGAGATAGAAAATCTGCTTCAGCGTTTAGAAAATGGCGAGATATCAGATGACGGGTTAGAATGAGACGAAGACGATATACCGTACTATACGTCTCGGGAAGAGTTGGTGAGGGAGCTTGAAGATCAGCAAGAAGACGAGGTCATAGATGAACTGAATGAACCAACTAGGATCGATGAAGAGGACCCTCCTTTGATAAACAATGATGAACAATCACCATTACCAGGTACTAGTTCAGAACTTCCGGCTTTTAGCATGAATACAGGGAATTTAGTGTGGAAAAAGCAATCACTTGTTTATAATGAGGATGTAGGAGGAAACGAGGAACTTTCTCCAGCGGTGATGGAATTGCAAAGTCCATATCAATTTTTTACCTACTTTTTTACAAATGATATTTTGGAAAAACTTGTGACAGAAACTACTCGATATGCTGTTCAGACAAAACCAGATAGACCGGATTCTCTAACAATATCAGACCTGCGTAAATATTTAGGTATCCTCATATTTATGTCTGTATACCACTATCCCAGCACACGATCCTACTGGTCCGCAAAGTTTTGTTTCAGCCCTATCAAAGACAAAGTAAGGTAAAGGTAAACAAATTTGAGAAAATTAGAAAGATTCTGCATTTCAACAACAATGAAAATCACTTACCTGTGAATCATCTTCACCATGACAAACTTCACAAACTTAGACCAATAATAGAACATCTCAACGCAAAATTTTCAAGCATTACAATAGAACAAAGATTATCCATTGATGAGCAAATATGCTCAATCAAAATAGGCCATTTCCTTAAACAGTACCTCCTCAACAAACCCCACAAATGGGGGTTCAAATTGTTTGTCCTCTGTGATTTGATGGACTATGCATACAAATTTCAAATTTATGCTGGAAAAGTGGCTGATGATAGATTGCCAAATTAACCCTATGTTGGAGTGGTTGGGCAAACAGTACTGAATCTTCTCAGAGTAGTTCCAAGGCAACAAAACCACATTGTCTATTTTGACAATTTTTATACGTCCTTGCCTTTGATGTGCGTATTAGCTAAAGAGGGAATTCACTCCTTGGGAACTATACAACGAAACCGCTTGGGTAAGTCATGCAAGCTTCCATCAAAACAGGATGTTATGAAAAATACAGTAGCCCGAAGTTCATACGATGAATATGTCACAAATTTCAAAGGCGTAGATATAACCACCGTAAGCTGGAAGGATAACAAGCAAGTTATATTAGCGTCAACATATGTAGGAGCCGAGCCTGTAGAGAATATTGATAGGTTCGATAAAAAAGAGAAACGGCGGATTACCATTCCATGCCCCAATTGATCAAAGAATATAATGCTCACATGGGGGGCATTGATTTGATGGACTCCTTTCTAGGAAGATATAAAATCCGAATGAAGAGCAGAAAATGGTACATGCGCATATTTTATCATCTGCTGGATTTATCCGTTCTCAATGCCTGGATCCTATACAAAAAAGTTTGCACTAAAAATGGTGTGCCACAGAAAACTATACTGAATCTAGCTGATTTTAGGTCAGAACTGGCCAATACGCTGTGCAAGTATGCTCCAGCTGCTGCCAGAGGGCGCCCGAGCACTAGCAGCCCATCCAGCACATCACAAGGGCCACCACCTAAAATCCGAAGGGGTAAACCGTGCCAAACATTGCCTCCACTTGAAGTCAGATTAGATCAAATGGATCACAGCCAGATAAGGACAGAAACCCGAGGTAGATGTATGATGCCCTCTTGCCATTTACTCAGCATTATAAAATGTGCTAAATGTAACGTCCATTTGTGTTCAAAAAAGAAAGTTCAAAAGACTGTTACACAGTATTCCACAGCTCTGTCAATATCTAATATGTTTGTCTGTAAGCACTATATTATACTGTAATATAATATAGTGTACTAATGCATACTGTATCGATAACGATACTTGTAGGTTTTTTGAAAATAAAAGGTATTAAAAAAAAATAGTTTTTTTTTTATTTTTCCTGTCATCTAGACTACTTTTTATAAAACATATATTTTTTCCGATTGAAAATACGTTGTTATGCATTTAAGGGCTAGTATTGAGCGCCCGTTTAGCTGAACATTTATTTGCTACTGATATCCTTTAGCCGATGTGCCGCTGTATAAAATCAGACGTATACCATTTATAGTAAAACTTGATTCTTATACGTTTGTTTATAGAATTGATTGTACCACTGCGTACTTTGATTTTTCTTACTTCTGAACATAGGTCGAGCACTTATTATCTATTTTAAGGTATCGTCCTCAAAATGTATAAATGAACCCAAAGTAATTCAATGGGATCATTTTATTGTATCCGTCTTACCATCTAGATGTCTGTCGCCTTTTCTGTCTGTCAGATATTTTTCTGGGAATCACGGGACAGTATCGATTTGAAAATTGTGAAAGTAGAAATCTCGTCTTCTTTAATTTAAGAGATTTGTTCTCGTTAGTGAAACACTTGCCTTTCTCTTCGGAATCTTTTCCATTTGCCTTTTCCATATAATTTCTTCTAAGATACACTTTTACTCTTCTTTCTTCGAAGTAATTTCTTAGCGCTGCTAAAGTATACCCGGCTTCTTTGTTACCTATTTCAATAATAAGACATCTAATTAGGCAACATGTTAATTCACTGTACAAGTTAAGGCTTGAAAATCAATCAAATAAAATACACACAAGTATACAAAAATATAATTGCATGCAAGCTAGCTGTTTTTTTTTCATTACAGTGTGTAAGTATTTTTTGTCTACATCAATATAAATGTTAATTTCTTCGATTAAATTATTTTAATATCAGTAACAATTAATTTTATAGGTCTAGTTATATAATCAACTTGACTATTACTTGGAAATAAATACCGTTACCAGATATAAATGAGTATCCTGATAGTTCGCACACCGGGGACGCGCGTCCTTGGCTCATTCATACGACACCCAGCCTTGACCTTGGGACATTATTCATGGCGGCGATTTGCTTGAGAAACAAATAAATCAGTCGCTTATCTGAGCGGTAACGGGTTACAAGGCTTCTTTCGCGAATGTACCTATTGTTTTCTTACGGTCGGTGGACACTCAAAGAGCTTATAGGATATACAACAATGTCTTTGTATTCGATAATAGTATCAGTATCGTGACTTTAGTCAGTTTTTGCCTCGCATTTAATGATTCTGATGTGATATACTTACCGCTGCCTTCACTAGCACTCTGGGTAAGTTATTAAAAATAACTTATCTAAGATATTAAAGTTGAAGAAAGGTAATTATTATTTAAGTTATCTAGCCTTTCGCACACGTCTGCACTGCGAAAGTCTCAGCAAATTTATTTTCACAGTAGCACTATGAATTATTAGTCTTTTCGGCCTACATACCACACTGGTCAGTTGAGAGGATACAGAGTTTGATGTCGAGTTTAGCGGCGGAGCCGAGGGCTAAGTCCTGTTATGAATAATTTTGCATATTCTTGTCAGAATCGAATAGAATCCTAAAAATATTAAAATGGTGAAAACAGAAAAAAGAAAACTGATAAATTCTTAAAATTACGCATTGACAACTAGAATCAAATTATAAGCTAATAATTAAATAACATGCAAATAATTTTCAAAAAGCAAAGCACGACATCCGTTTTTATTGTCGACAAGGATTTCGAAGCAAGCTAGAAAAATCCTTAACAATTTTACGAGTCGCCATGACTTTCCCTATACTAAACAAAGCCTTTTTCGACAAGAGGGTTCGTATTGCTGGTTTCGAATTTTACTCAACTCAGTAAGAAAAGACTATATTTATGTAGATAGTACTTTTGGTGCCAGTATATTATATGGGTACTAACATTTTAGGACGCTTTGTTAGGCCTGAAGGAACCCTATGTCGTAACATTAGGTTTATCTTTCGTATATTTACTATTTTTATTTCAATAAAAACTTTCTAGATCGTTCTGATTTGATATGTGGTTTAAGAACTTTATTTCTCTAAAGAATTACAAAACATAATCCACTTACCGAGAAACAAAAATATCCTTATAAATATTACAAGCGCACAGAGAAAACACAATATATATTTTTTAAACACAAAACATTACACAGTACAAAACTATTAAATCGAAACTTTTAAATAAGTTACATATATGGTATTATTATAAAATGAGGGTAAACTAATTTTAAACCCCTCACTTAGCGCTCATCAACCGAGCAAACACGGATCTAGAGTAACATAACTAGATGTGACCACTAATTGCTACACACCAAGCAACATAATAAATCTAACAAAATGGCTACACACCAAATATCACTTTACAAGATAATGTGGGTTAAATATTTTAAATAATCTTTATGATATGATAAAGTACAAACATCTGTTTGTTATTATATGTTATATATTTTTATGGGTATGTTTTAAAAATATTGTTTTGTTGGTTTTTTTTTACACGATTGCCAAAATAATTTATATATGTATAATGCAATTTTAATTAAATTATCTACCCAATTTTAAGTGAAAAGTTAAATTAAAATCAAATCGTAAACAACGTATGCATGCGTATACATACATGAGAATATGGTGCCATTCATTTGAAATAATCTTTATAATATCATGTTTAAAGTACAAACATCTGTTATTAATACGTTATTATTACGGTTTTTTGTTTATTTATTATTTATTTAATATTGCTTCTTTACACGCACTAAGTAAGTCAATCGTAAGCACTTAATATATGTGTCCTAAGCTTTTTTTAAACTTGTACATGCTTGTTGCTTCTTTTACATCAACTGGCAATTTGTTATATATTTTAACACCTTCAAATTCTATGTTTATTTTCCCATAATTAGTTCTAGGTCGTCGTGCTACTAAATAATTAATATTTTTTGTGTAAACGAAACATATCAAATCAGAAATATCGGCTTTTGGTAGATTTATTTATTGCTTCTTTGAGTCTCTGTAAAAATATAACCAGATATCGCTACTACTGGGAGTGTAAGCGACTGCTACGTCGAAGGTCGCGGGTTCGATTCCCGCTCAAGTCAAACATTTGTGTGCATGAACATGGATGTTTGTCTTGGTCTGAGTGTTTATATGTATAATATGTATGTATTTACAGAAAAAGTACATATGTATGTTTATCCATTGTCTAGTACCCATAGTACAAGCTCTGCTTAGTTTGGGACTAGATGGTGTTGTGTGAATGTGGTAGAATATTATTATTATTAGTACTTTAAGTTCATAATTAAGAATGGTCCTAAGATATAAACGAGTGATTAAGTCATCCATTTGTTATCGTTGTTTTTAGTGTGAATTATATTTGTGTTAGGTAGGCAGCGATAGCTAGTGGAGAGACCGACGGATTGATACGGATAGGGTTTCGGGTTCGAATCCACGGTGCGCACCACTGAATGTATATTGTAAATTGTATTATTTATGAGAAGCAATTAAATGGTTTAGCAATTATAAAATTTCGTAACCCACAAAAAACAGCATTTAAATAATTTGGTCAGCATACTAAACAATAATATGTATAAAAATATTCATTTCTTATAAGTGTAGTGTAAGAAAAACTTTAAATACGCTCAAAGCGCATTGTTACGTCTAAGATACGGTAGTAGAGCCTTGCTGATTTCAGCAAGAATGGACCGGCTTGACCGGGGAAGTAATACCCTCTCACAGAAAATCTACGTAAAGTGACTAAGCTTTTGCGTTTCGTTCGGTGAGTGAGAGTACTGGAGGCCCTATCCTCTATTCCTTCTCACTCCTCCCACTCCTTATCCTATCCCTTTTCTCAACCCCAAGGGGCGGCAACGCACTTGTGACTCCTGTGGTGTTGCTTGTGTCCATGGGCGGCGGTAATTGCTTACCATCAGGCGATCCGTCTGCTCGTTTGCCGCCTGCTACAATAATAAAAAAAAAAAGGTCTGGTATGTTCGTTGTTGAACTTGTATAAAGAAAGAGTGATCGCAACCAAAATTGTTATCGAATTTTGACGACTACGAGCCTACTGGTATTAAGTAATTCAATTATTCACGATGCAAGAAATGTACAATTTTCGTTTTAATTGATCATTATATGATATGTAGGTATAATTATAATACTTAAAATTAACAATAATAAAATAATTAGGCAGACGTTTTTTTAATATTTCAAAGATTAAATTAACAAAGGTACATTATTTGGTGAAATTCCCACAAAAAAGCTTTTGTTAAATTAATTGCCACGACGCAAAGCAATCTGTAAATAATTTAATAATTAAATTAACGTTTCACTTGAGCCTTTTGAAACTCAAAATTGTTTTTAAAGAATTTTGGCTAATATTTATTGATTTGTTTTATACCTAGATAGAACGGAATGGTGGCCATGGATGGGGAAAAGAAGTGTCGGCCGGCCCTTAGCAAGATGGGCTGACGATATTGTTGCGATCGCGGGCCGAGTCTCGGCTAGACTAGCACAAGATAGAGGGACATAGCATCAACAAAGAGTGGCCTATTTTCAGCAGTGGACAAAGTCGGGCTGAGGATGATGATAATGATACTGCTAGTACTGCTACTAGATAGTGCTAGTGTAGCTAAACATGCCAATTTGTGACTCCATTGAATAAGATTTTGTTTTCTTTTTCCAATCCAGTATCATTTTATTATCTATAGGTACATATGTATATAAACATTCGACGACGCCTAAACCGTGTAAATATTTTCACTTTTTAATATTTTTTTATGGTTTTTGTACATCTACTTTTGGTTGCGATCATTCTTTCTCAGACATTGAGATTAAATTAAGCTTCGCTAAAATTATGTTCCTTTAATGTAATAGATAATATAACGAGAATTTGTTATAAAATGGTTCCTTATAAATAACGGCCTATAGTCATAGTATCATCAGCTTTAGGGTTACCACAAGAAAACTGAGTAATTCCAAAAAAAAAAATTGGAAAAATATTGATGTAATATAAATTAATAGATATTTTATAAGTTGTGAAGCATTGATGTTATGGCACATGGGCGACCACTTTTCAAAAAGTCCCTCTCATATTTATTTACAATAGTAAAATATATCTATTTGTGATGAAAGTGACAATATATTGAATTTCGTACGAGTAGGTAACTTAATTATTTTTAAAATAAATTAAAATGCATCGTTTACTTATCTATAATAGGCTTGTGTCCTAAACTGTAATTAGTGATTGATTCGTTCCTTTATTAGAGGTTAAACCGAAATATTTTTTTTTCTTTAAAATCGATCAGCAACAGGACTAATTACGGCTTTTTAAAAACGTTTTTGAATTTGACACGAAAACGCTGTAAACCATCATGGTGGTTGAGTGATATCACAAAGTGCAAAACAAAACAAACCGTGAATGAAGTCTGGTGTGGTGGTGTACCCTCTTTTATTGTTTTTGTTATATTCGATTTGACAAGTATAACGTCAACAACATGAATGGCGGAGGCACTGTTAGATGCAATGCTCTCTGATTTGTGTTCACCTGTCACAAGAATAAATACATTATTTTTAGTTTTAGAATCCTAAAAATAACATTAATCTTACCTTTTTAAAATAAATAATAAACTTTATTGACATCTTAAAATCATAATGAATTTATAGATACTACAATCAACCCGATCTTAGTGGACACAAGCCTATTAAAAAGCCATCGATTCTACTCTCTACTTCAATATGCGTTGCAAATTGTATTTCTTTATATAATACGTAGCGAAATATCATTTTCATTCATTTAACTTCGTTTTGTATACTAAAGACCTTTCTCTTAATCCAAAAGCATATAATATAATGCATAATATATAATTGTTCGCGACAGACATTAAAACTATGACAGTGAATAGTGTATTCGAAACCGCGAGTGAAAATCGTTAAAATCAGTGTTATCTAATCGTGCGGTACACCGGGTTCGGTTCCCGGACGTGTCAAAACGTTACAAAATAGCTAAAATAGTGTAAATGGTTAGATTGTTAATATACAACAACTATGTAATACATGAACATTAGTCTTAAACTTGTGCTAACTGTAGGGAGCTTAGATATCGAATCATAAATAGCGTTATCAGTAGTGACAGATAAGAGTTAATGCTTCATAAAACAGCTGTTTGTTTACATATTCGTTTTATAGTTTTATAAGTGTTTTTTAGCTTCATATAGACTTGAAATCATGTCTAGATACCTTTTTATTGCTAGTTATTACCTTATATAGTTAAAATAAGCATAATAACAAACATTCGTATGTTTATCATAAAATTTGTTTACTTACGGTAGTATTTACTTATGAAATTCTGTAATTTTTTTATGCTTCAAAGTTATCATGTAATATGTTCGAATTGAATAAAGATATTTTCATGGTGTTTGTTTTAATAGATGCCCCATATAGTTGCGCACAACGGCCTACCAAAATTATATATATAAATTTAGTATACGATAGTTTTTCAATAGAAAATATAGTGGGCGGGCCCTTGTGTGGCAGCATTTTTTGGGAGTTTTTATGGAATAACTTAGTGACGCTAATAGTTAGGTTTAGGTATTGTATACCTGTTCGCGACAGACATTAAAACTATGACAGTGAATAGTGTATTCGAAACCGCGAGTGAAAATCGTTAAAATCAGTGTTATCTAATCGTGCGGTACACCGGGTTCGGTTCCCGGACGTGTCAAAACGTTACAAAATAGCTAAAATAGTGTAAATGGTTAGATTGTTAATATACAACAACTATGTAATACATGAACATTAGTCTTAAACTTGTGCTAACTGTAGGGACCTGAGATATCGAATCATAAATAGCGTTATCAGTAGTGACAGATAAGAGTTAATGCTTCATAAAACAGCTGTTTGTTTACATATTCGTTTTATAGTTTTATAAGTGATTTTTAGCTTCATATAGACTTGAAATCATGTCTAGATACCTTTTTATTGCTAGTTATTACCTTATATAGTTAAAATAAGCATAATAACAAACATTCGTATGTTTATCATAAAATTTGTTTACTTACGATAGTATTTACTTAAGAAATTCTGTAATTTTTTTATGCTTCAAAGTTATCATGTAATATGTTCGAATTGAATAAAGATATTTTCATGGTGTTTGTTTTAATAGATGCCCCATATAGTTGCACACAACGGCCTACCAAAATTATATATATAAATTTAGTATACGATAGTTTTTCAATAGAAAATATAGTGGGCGGGCCCTTGTGTGGCAGCATTTTTTGGGAGTTTTTATGGAATAACTTAGTGACGCTAATAGTTAGGTTTAGGTGTTGTATACCAATAGATAGAACTTAATGAGACCTATCTAACGATGTATAGAACATGTATGTATGTATAATAGGATCGAATCATACGTAACATTTGTACTGTTTTTGAAATAAAAATAAACGAAAGATTCTCTGTGCACGTGTTCGGTGCGATGGTCGTCGATAAGGTAAAGTTTCGAGGTACTTAAGCGACCATGTATTCGGCCAGTTGTTGGCGTCTCAACCACCATCTTGTAACCATCAAGCACCGAACACCTGAACAGCATCGCTCTCAACGTATGAAGATGTTTCATTTCTGAAGCCCTTACACATCGAAGCCATACAGTCCACACACATAGAAGAACACGCATCGTCGTAGGCACACGTCAGCAGCACACTACCAGCGCACTGTAGCGGACTAGCAAAGGTTCGATTCCTGGCATCCGTTACATTTGTTGGTCGCTTCGAGCCGGATTGAAGAATGCCTACGACGCGTTCAAGAGGTCGTGCTCCCGAGGTCGCCGGGGGAGCGGCCGGCGCCGGGCCTAGTTCCAGTACCCCTGCCCGCGCCGCCGCTGCCCGCAACCCAGCCGACGCGGTCGTCCGTCACGACGGGCCACCGCGATCGCCGTCGACAACAGTCGGGAGCGACGCGCCGCCGCCGGCCCCCCCCGGCCCCGCGGGGAGGGACGAACGAAACATCACTCAAGATGCAAGGGAGCGAGCAGAGGTGCAGTCGAAATATGAAGATGGCAAGGAAAGGACGTTGCAACCATCCGATAGATCAAGCGTTTGTACAGCGCAACATAGTATAATAGAAAATAGAGATAGAAAGAAGCCAACGAGGGAACGCGACCAACGCTCAGCAGCTACGGGACGCTCCAATAGAAATGTGATGTTGGCTCGAGAAGAAGTTTTGAAGATAAAACTACAGTTAGCACAGTTAGCACTACAGAAGGCTGAAGAGGAGGCAGACTCCGATGACTACGACGAGGATGGACAGTCGAAGCAAGATTACATACGTTCGTGGTTGGAAGAGGCTCCGGAACCCCAGCCCGGCCCTGAAGATATAGATATAGTGGTATCGGCGCCCACTAAGAAGAGGGACGTCGACGGGGCACAGAAGATAGATATAGAAGATGGACCGCCCTCACAGAAGATGGACGTTCATCAACAGGGAGGGGATTCGCTGAAGCCGTTCATCACGGATCTCACCTCCGCGATCGCCGCGCTCGCCGACAGGAAGCCACCGGACACATCGATAGTTGCACCACACCCGGCGGTTTCGAAAGTCATCATGACGCTACCGACGTTCGGCGGCGCGCACACCGAGTGGCTGTCGTTCAAGGCGATATACGACACCACCAAGAATTTCTTCAACGACGTGGAGAATACAGCGAGACTGAGAAGAAGTCTCAAGGGAAGAGCGTTAGAAACAGTTAACTCTGAACTGATTGGGCATGCGCGACCAGATGAAATTATGAAGGAGTTGGAGCTGCAGTTCGGACGACCAGACTCGATCGCACAGGCAGAGACGGACAAGCTGAGGACCCTGCCACGCTGTAGCGAAGCACCTAAGGACATATGCGCGTTCGCGAGCAAGATTAGAAGCGGCGTCGTCACACTTCGTGCGTTGAAAAAGGAACACTACCTCATCAATGCGGAGCTAGTGCGCGTGTTGACCGAGAAGCTACCGAACTCGCTACGTGTGCAGTGGTACAAGACGTATACCGAGAAGTGCCAGTCGAAGCCGGACCTCAGCCGATTCAGTGACTTCGTGACAGAGTACGCGCGTTACTGTAGCGCGTTCGCGCCGGCTGAGAACATCACCGATGGGCCGCCAAGCAGACGTACCGTGCAGAGGACGTACACGGCGACGGCGACGGAGAAGCGAACGCATACGGACACGTCTAACGCGAAGTGCAGGATATGTGAACGCGAAGGACACTACTCGTCGGCCTGCAGCACGTTTCGTAACGCCAACGCAGAGAAGAGATGGCAGCTAGCTAAGCAGCATGGATTGTGTTTTCGCTGCTTACGCATACGCCGAATAGAACACTCGTGCAAGCCCAAGAAGTGCGGTGTAGAGGGATGCCGCGCTACACACAACCAGTTGCTTCACTACGATAGAGGAGCCCATAGGACCGAAGACGTGAACATAGAAAAGCAAGAAACGGTCGCCAGTTCGTGCATACGTGCAAAGGCTCAAGCATACTTAAAGATAGTGCCCGTGCAGATAGTCGGACCGGCGGGAGAGGCGTCTACGTTCGCCCTACTCGACGACGGAAGCACCGTATCGCTCATAGACGAAGACATAGCCAAGGAAGTCGGCGCGGAAGGGAACCTGGACCCGTTTACGATCCGTGCCATAGGCGATACGTCGATCGACATGCCAACGTCGCGACGCGTAGACATACAAATACGAGGAGCCGGCGCCGACAGCAAACAAGTGCCTTTGTGTGCGCGCACTGTAGCCAGCCTACACCTGTCGCCGCAGAAGATCGCCGAAGAGGACCTGATAGACTGCAAACACCTCGAAGGCATCAAGAAGAAGCTGGTATACGACATAGGCGTGCCGAAGGTGCTAATAGGACAAGACAACTGGCACCTGCTCATAGCGAACGCAGTACGAAGAGGACCCAACGATCAACCGGTGGCGTCGCTTACGTCGCTGGGATGGGTGCTGCACGGCGCGCGCTCACGCACCTTGGGAAACACCGTACACTTCGTCAACGGTCTCTCCGCTATAGATGAAAACATAGAAGCGCAACTGAAAGAATATTTCGCACTGGAATCGCTCATAGTGAACCCACGTCGAGCGAACTCGGACCCCGAGAAGCGGGCTACAGATATGTTAGAAAAACATACGAAACAATTAGAAGATAGACATATAGAGACGGCTCTTCTGTGGAAACAAGAAGACATCGTCATGCCAGATAGTTACGAGAACGCGGCAAGGAGGCTCGCACACATAGAGAAAAAATTAGATAGAAACATAGATTTGAAAACAAGATATACAGAACAAATGAACTCGCTGATAGAAAAGGGATACGCAGAAGAAGCTCCCATGAATAGTACGCCAGGGAAGACTTGGTACTTGCCTCACTTCGATGTACACAACCCCATGAAGCCTGAGAAGATTCGTATAGTTCACGACGCCGCCGCGAAGACCAGAGGTATGTCACTCAACGATTACCTGCTCACGGGACCGGACTTGCTACAATCGTTGCCGGGGGTGTTGATGAGGTTCCGTCGACACCGCGTTGCCGTCTCAGCTGATATAACGGAGATGTTTATGCAGGTGAGAGTACGCCCAGAAGACCGAGACGCGCTGCGCTACCTGTGGAGAGGTGACCGGCGGGAGGGACCGCCCCAGGAATACCGTATGAAGTCCATTATCTTCGGCGCGGCAAGCTCACCGTGTACAGCTATATTCGCGAAGAATTGGAACGCTCGCAAGCACGCAGAAGAGTACCCGGAAGCAGCAGAAGTCATCATAGATAACCATTACATGGATGACTATCTGGACAGCTTCAGGGACGAACAGGAAGCGACGAGTATAGCGTCACGGGTGCGAGACATACACAGACAAGCGCACTTTTACCTCACGAAATGGGTGTCGAACTATAGAAACGTCATCGAAGCAATAGAACCAAGCCAAAATCGCCAGGAGACAGTCGGCCTCGCCAGCAAGGGGCAAGAAGAGAAAATTCTCGGCTTGATGTGGAAAACGAGCGCGGACGAGCTGAGCTTCAACCTTACACTCGCACGGCTTCCAGACGGACTCATCGGCACCGAAGCGCCTACGAAACGGGAAGCGTTGAAAATAGTTATGTCGCTATACGACCCACTCGGCCTCGCATCGCCCGTGACTGTTCGAGCCAAACAGATACTACAGGAAGCCTGGCGACTCGGTACAAATTGGGACGAGAAGTTTGACGAAAGCCTCAGAGTGCAATGGGCATCGTGGATACAGCACTTAGAACAGTTGAAGTCGATACGCATCCCGCGGTGTTACCCCGGGTACAGTGACGCCTGTACACTCCAAGTACATGTCTTTACGGACGCCAGTGAAGTTGCCTACGCAACAGCGGTGTACTGGCGAGTGACTACACCAGATGGGCGTGTGCACGTGACGCTCGTTATGGCGAAGGCGAGAGTGGCACCGCTTAAGGTGGTGTCAATCCCGAGACTCGAACTGCAAGCCGCCGTCATGGGTACGCGAGTCGCTCAAGCGGTAATAGAAGAACATCGCGTCAAACCCGAGGCCGTCGTGTACTGGACGGACAGCAAGACCGTACTAACGTGGATCAGAAAAGGAGCACGGGCGTACAAACCATTCGTCGCACACCGCCTACCCGCCATAGAAGAGCATAGTAAAGTTGAAGATTGGCACTGGGTACCTACGAAGTTGAACGCGGCGGATGCGGCTACACGCGACGTGCCAAACAGCTTTAACTCCGAACACGAGTGATACACCGGACCGTCGTTCCTGTACGAAGACCCGTCACTATGGCCCGTAGAGAAGCACATCGCCCCTGACGCGACAGGCGAAGAGCGCGCACTGACAGCTGTAGAGAAACGTCAAACACATAGAATTATAGAAGCCGTACCGGACCCGTATAGATTTTCCAAATGGGAGAGGCTCTTACGAGCGACAGCAAGAGTTCTACAATTTATAGCATTATGTAAGAAAACCGCAGAGAAGGTTCTATATAAAAGAACGCAGAAAAATAGACAGAAGGATCCAGATTGGCGTCACGTGACGAAGACGAAGCACAACATCAAGTCGGGCAGAGCGGCACCTCGTCCAGCCGCCGACTCCCGAAACTTCGTGCTTCTCTCCGCAGAACACACCCGCGGCGCCGAGGACCTTCTTGTGAAGGCGGTACAAGAGGACTCCTTCGGCGCCGACCTTCGGGAGCTGCGGCGCGGAGGAGGTGTCGCCAGAGACAGCCGCCTGTATTCGTTACCCGTGGAGATGAACAACGGAATGATCACTCTACGCAGTCGTATAATAGCTACAGAAGAAATCTCCGAACAAACAAAGAGACCGCCGATCTTAGACGGCGATCATCGTATTACACAGCTATACATAGATTGGACGCATAGAAAATTACATCACAGCGGTACAGAGTTGGTAATCAATGAAATACGCCAACACTATTGGTTTCTTCGTCTGCGGTCGACTACAAAGAAAATAGTACATAGATGTCTACCATGCCGCATTAGAAAAACGCAGCCGCCTGAGCCAGCCACAGGGGACCATCCGAAGACGCGCCTTGCTCACCATCAGAGGCCCTTCACCTACACGGGTCTTGATTATTTCGGGCCGCTCTCCGTAACCGTCGGTAGACAGCGTCACAAACGTTATGTGGCACTGTTTACATGTCTCACTTCCAGGGCAGTACATCTGGAGGTCGCCGCCAGCCTGAGCGCCGACTCCGCAATCTTGGCGCTGCGCAGGTTCGCAGCGCGCCGAGGTTACCCCGCAGAGATCTACTCGGACAACGGCACCAACATGCATGGTGCCGACCGAGAGATGAGAGACGCCGTCGCCGAAGAAGCGAGTCACCGTGGCATCATATGGCGCTTCATCACCCCCTCAGCGCCATCCATGGGGGGCGCATGGAAGCGCCTCGTCAGGTGCGTGAAGACCGCCCTCTATACGGTCCTTCACGAGCGCCATCCGCACGAAGAAGTCCTAGCTACACTACTGTGTGAGGTCGAGTACACAGTAAACAGTAAACAGTCGACCCCTCACACACGTCTCCGTCAACGCAGCAGACAGCGAGGCCATCACCCCGAACCACATCCTGTTCGGTGGTTCTGCTCGCCTCCCACCGCTGGGCGAGTTCAGCGAGGCTGACCTCAACAGCAGCAAGCACTGGCGGCGCGCCCAAATCCTCGCCGACATGTTCTGGCGCCGTTGGGTGCGCGAGTACCTACCCGAGCTGCAACACCGGCGGGAGCCCCATGGGTCTGGGCTCAACCTCGAGGTCGGCGACCCCGTCCTGATCGCCGACGGCCAACTCCCGCGCAATACCTGGCCGCGCGGTCGAGTTGTGGCTGTCTACCCGGGCGCCGACGGCGCCATACGCACTGTCGAGGTGCGCACAGCAGCAGGCGTCCTCAAACGGCCGGCTAAGAAGCTGGTCCCCCTGCCCAAGTGACGAGGCGTCGCTCACCGGGTGCTCTGCAGCACCGCCACACGACGGGTCACGCGCGTTGCTGCACGGCGGGAGAGATGTTCGCAACAGACATTAAAACTATGACAGTGAATAGTGTATTCGAAACCGCGAGTGAAAATCGTTAAAATCAGTGTTATCTAATCGTGCGGTACACCGGGTTCGGTTCCCGGACGTGTCAAAACGTTACAAAATAGCTAAAATAGTGTAAATGGTTAGATTGTTAATATACAACAACTATGTAATACATGAACATTAGTCTTAAACTTGTGCTAACTGTAGGGAGCTTAGATATCGAATCATAAATAGCGTTATCAGTAGTGACAGATAAGAGTTAATGCTTCATAAAACAGCTGTTTGTTTACATATTCGTTTTATAGTTTTATAAGTGTTTTTTAGCTTCATATAGACTTGAAATCATGTCTAGATACCTTTTTATTGCTAGTTATTACCTTATATAGTTAAAATAAGCATAATAACAAACATTCGTATGTTTATCATAAAATTTGTTTACTTACGATAGTATTTACTTAAGAAATTCTGTAATTTTTTTATGATTCAAAGTTATCATGTAATATGTTCGAATTGAATAAAGATATTTTCATGGTGTTTGTTTTAATAGATGCCCCATATAGTTGCGCACAACGGCCTTTCAAAATTATATATATAAATTTAGTATACGATAGTTTTTCAATAGAAAATATAGTGGGCGGGCCCTTGTGTGGCAGCATTTTTTGGGAGTTTTTATGGAATAACTTAGTGACGCTAATAGTTAGGTTTAGGTATTGTATACCAATAGATAGAACTTAATGAGACCTATCTAACGATGTATAGAACATGTATGTATGTGTAATAGGATCGAATCATACGTAACATTTGTACTGTTTTTGAAATAAAAATAAACGAAAGATTCTCGGTGCGATGGTCGTCGATAAGGTAAAGTTTCGAGGTACTTAAGCGACCATGTATTCGGCCAGTTGTTGGCGTCTCCACCACCATCTTGTAACCATCAAGCACCGAACACCTGAACAGCATCGCTCTCAACGTATGAAGATGTTTCATTTCTGAAGCCCTTACACATCGAAGCCATACAGTCCACACACATAGAAGAACACGCATCGTCGTAGGCACACGTCAGCAGCACACTACCAGCGCACTGTAGCGGACTAGCAAAGGTTCGATTCCTGGCATCCGTTACAATAATAATAATGAATTTTCCAAGGTAAAAAATATAATTCAAACATTTTGTAATGTACATTCATTGTTTACGAAATACATAGAAAAGAAGGCTCTAATTCGAAGCAAAACCATTTAAAAGTTTCGTAAATTGTTTAATACTTCTCGTGAGCTTTAAAATTATTTTTTGTTACAAAATATGAAACACACTTTCATGGTCATTAACATTATCCAGTTTTACTTGGTCTCCCAGGACGTGTAAAACAAAGTTCTATTTTTATAGTATTTGCCTGGGTTTAAGCAAATGTTACTCATAGAAATCATCGCATATATTGCTTTTAAAAATATTATAATATATCGCGATCGAAACCGTAAATCGTAGCTTGCTTCTATTTAAATTCAATTGTGAATAAAAATAAATACTTTTTGCAATCTTAGGTACGTATATCTATATGTCTGAAGCCAAATCCAACATCACTTAAAAAATAACATTCTAAAATTCAAAAAGTTCGACAACGCTACCTGCAAACAGCTTAATTTCGCGCCATTCGAAGACAACGACTTGAAGTTTCTATAAAAAATAAGAGAAAGCGAGAGCTAGATAGCGTCAGCCTGATCTTCTGTCGTAACTCTAAATTGATCGCCACGTGACATTTGAGGCTTAGTGCCCTCCCCTACTCCCCAATATCGTAAGGCTCTATAGATATGGCCGATTGGCGGCGAGCCCGCATTGCATAAGTTCTTCAGTACTGTTCATATAATTTCCGATCCCTTCTTGCAAGAGTTGTGAGCCTGCCTCGAACTTTGTAATCGTTTGTTATGACTTTCGTCAAAACGAGATGTTTCGCCGCCTACGCTGCTTTATAATTGGTTAGTTATCTTGTTTAATATTAGCTTTAATATACTTTGTTACATAGAAGACTTTTTGCTTGTTGGTTAGCATGGTAGGATCAGAGCGAGAACTACTTCTAATATACTAAACGAAACGATTTTAGTTGCTGAAGAATTTTGTAAAGACATCTTATAAACCTTTTGAGATTAAATGGAAGATGTTGGCTCACAGTGTTTTAATTAAAATACAATTCAGAATTTGTATAGGATTTACGTTAAATCACAAGACTCAGCGCAGTATTTAAAGACCGCTTAAACCACTAATCGTTACGTGACTTCTAACCTTTTCTAAATTTATTGTATTGTAATACATTTTCAATAATTAATAATAAAATAATTCAAAAATCATTCTTAAAAATATGAATTCTAAACTATTCCAAATATAAATGGTAACTGCACCAAATTTCTTATTCTGCCATCGCGAGATTTTCACCAAAAGGGGTCTAAAATTATTGCTTCACGTATTTATTTAAAATAATTAAATATGGTAATAATACACTAGATACAATAAAATCAATAGCATTCGAATTCATGTCAAGTTATGCAATCATGTCAAATAATACATACTGCGAAGTCGAATAATTATAGTTAATTTCATGTGATCACATACCTAAGTCATATTCACAATACGATTGAATTAATTATGTCAGAAATTACAAGATAATAAAATGAATATCATGTCGAGTAATACAATCATGTCAAATAAAACTGTGTTGTCAGATAAATAATACTACGTACAATGTCAAATAATAATAATATATAACAAGTGATCACATTAATTAATACATTTTAAATAATTACTTAAGAAGGTTTGGCACTGTTTGTTGAAATTTCCCCTACTATTAAAAAATATGTCTGTACTTGGCTGTTGATTGACTAGGGCATTGAGCAGTGATATGGCCTGACTTGTAGGAGCGAACTGTATGGTGTTTGTGCGTACTGACAGTGCCGCGAGCAAGCGGCGCGACCGCAGCCGCGAGTACTGGTCCGGTGCAGACAGTCCGCAACGAGACAACGCCTCAGGATTGTCAATCTGCCCATTAAGCAACAAATAGAAATGTGCCATAAGTTGCCACTTACGTCTCAGCTCGAGGGTATCAATACCCACCATACCTGATACAAACATAGACGGATATAGGTAGGGATAATATCAGTACATTTTTTTATAAAGAAATCGGCAAAACTTTCGCTGCACTCGTTCTACTAATATTTTATGTTTTGTATTAATGTACAGATATAAATATATTTTTGTATGTTATAACGTCTAACTGCAAAGATAGATAGTGGTTAACGCCAGAATATAACCCGCAAAAGCTCAGCCCAGTTGAAATGTTCTTGAAAACTCTGCCCCGTTAATGAGTAATATAATTTTAACAGAAGTCGAAATTGAAGTAGGTAGAGAATTTTGCGGACGTTGGTGATGATGTCTTGTCAATTTATTTTTGTTTTGTTAATTAATCAGAACGATATATCATTATGAGTAAACAGTAATGAGACTTAACTTGCCATAAACTGCAAATTTAAAAACCATGCATCCTGATATAGTAGTGCAAACTCATAATGATCTATTTATTAAGATATACGAAATATTCTGTTTTTTTTTCGATAAAGTCTTCAGCGGCTAAGACAGCGATAGCCTAGTGTAGATACCAACTGACTGCCGTGCAAAGAGTATCTGGTTCGAATCCACTGCGCGCACCACTGTTATTTCGAAGTTATGTGTGTATTCAATTGTTTCTTATCACTTGCTTCGTGCCTCGGAGGAAACGTTAAACCGTAGGTCCCGGCTGTCATGAAGATCTTTAACAGTCGTCACGGGGAGCTAGTACCCTCAAATAAACTGACACTGGTCTAAACCATGGAATATCGCTACCCCTTTGGGTTGCGGAAATTAGAAGGCAGTCGCTCTGTGGAAGAGCTGATATGCAGGCATATCTGGTTAGACTAGTAAAAGAACCCTGAGGACCACAGCGTGTATGTTCTTGATGCAACCGGAATAACGCTAAGACGATGATGAGTCTTCAGTAGCTACACGAGAACATGTTAGTTGAAAAATAATAAAGGCATAAACGACGTATAACTTCCAAAAAGTGGGCGCTTAAACTATTAAAACTATGACCTATATTCGGTAGCAGTCGCTTTACAGCTCCGAAATGTTTGTACCAACTTCGCAATTTAATTCAAAAGCATTCTACAAAAAAGGGAACTAATTATATGGAATAAAGGAACCGCCCATTAGCTCATACGAACAGCGGTGGGTAGTAGGAGAAAGTTTTCGGACGCGACGGGCCGTCCCCGATGTGGCAGAGACAGTAACATGCCGGCAACTAGAGGTACGCCGTGTTCATTACGATATACACACTACACTGACTCACTAACTAATTATGTGAGAATTTGTTACGAAATTTTATCATTTACGCCACCACGTCGACTAGCTTTGCACAACAGAAATACCTGTTTCCACGTTTTATCTCACCGAATACGTGAACACTTTTGTTCGGCAATTTTATTTCGCTTACGCTGCTTTGTCCGTCATAAAATAGGTTTAAAATCGTAGTAAAGCAAAAATATGTTTGTTGATATTTTTGTTTAAATACAGATTACGATTTTAAAGCGAAAATCCAGAAATTTAAACTAGTTTTTGAGAACGATTGCGTATAAAAAGTGCAGAATACTGATACCGGATTAGTGAGGTCCTGTTATTCCATTTACTGTGATAGCCGCGCTTGGTGTTAGGGATTTCTAATTCAAGCATTCCTATTGTGCTGCTAGGAAAGTTGGAAAATGCAATAGAGTGCAGCGTGCTGCTCACTGAACGACAATAAAGTCGACTTAGCAACGCTCATCAATTTGCTTTCTTTAGCTTTACAGTCCTTTGGAATTTAAGGTTTAGTCTGACAAATTTATAGAGATAGTCAATACTTTTTGTAATTACTCATTTGTTATGCTTATTATGTTTTATTATGGTTCTTCTTATTATTAAAGATTTGGAAAATAAATGCTTATTTATATTTTAACCTTAAGTTGAAGCAAGAATGTGGTCTGGTTTAAATTTAGTTATATTTTTTGGGCTGATTGTGAGGTCTAATCATACTATTTTGTTTCTACAAAATGTTCCAACTCGAATCCAAAAAAATTCAGGTATAATAAAAATAACAAGTTAAGCTTATAATTAAACAGTTCTTCAAATTAAATTATCTATATTTAAATAAGTTCCACTGTTACATACAAACAGACAGAGTGATGTAACCATCAAAATGTTAAGACCCTTTTCGCGGCGGAGAATAATGGGTGATTAACTAATTAGCTTTGTTGTCAATGTGTATGTATGTATGCTGCTCCATGAGATTGTCTACAAGGTGTAGAAGTGAAATATAATGGTACTGTATTAAGTCTCTTTTATTGTACAAATCTTTGTCTTAATCGCGTAAAATAATTAATTAAAGTTAATTATAAATACCTGTGCTTTTCCGAAATTTTAACCGTCTTGTACCGGCCGTGGTCGTGAAGAAACTAATACCCGTTAAGTAAATTTGAATTTTGCATAAAAAAAGCGTTTTAGAAAGTTTAAAATTTATTTAAGTAGCTTATTACAGCTTTGTGTAACTATGGAATTATATATTATTTGTTTCTGATTCTGTGGCATATCTAAAGGTTTTACGATTGGCCGCATTGCAAAAGTAATTAAGCTGCTCAAAATGATTATAGTCTAACTATAACAAGACATAAATTGTTAAGAAGAAAATCTCAAACCACTTTTATTCACACATTGTATAAAAGTGATTTGAAATTGTGTAATATAAGAATTCTAAAACGAAAAAAGTGTACTGTTTGTAACAGAGCTATTCCGTTCGTCTTCAGTATAAATCCTAAAGATCCATGTGTTCGTAATCCAATCAAGATAGTCTAGATCTAGTATGTCCACTACCTACTTGACTTGCAGTGTAGGGTCGAGAGCGTGTGTTGTATTAAAGTTCAACACTGGACAAGCGCTGAGTCCCGGGACCTGCGATTGACCTTTGTATCTCAACCGTTTCCCTGTCTACACACTACGGGGTACACAATTTATTGTAGATATTTGAGGACAGTGTTGTCAACTCTGCATATGAAGTGTTTTACTTCTGGACACGGGCCTCTTCTCATTATAAGAAGGTTTTAGGCCACAGGCAGGAGATGGTAACAATCATGCATGGTGCGTTAGAGAGGAAAGGAATGAAAGTGAATGTAAGTAAAGCGAAAGTTATGGTTTTTGAAAAGGAGGAATGCGTTACGGCTTGTAATGTTTTGATCGATGGACAGCGAGTGGAACAACTGAATGAGTTTGTTTACTTAGGTACGTTGTTTACAAGAGATGGTAAGAATGAAAAAGATATTGAAAGAAGAGTTCATGCAGGTAATAGTGTGAATGGAGCTCTGAAGGCGTTTATGAACAGTGAAAACGTGTCCCAAAAGGCGCGTTTGGCTGTGCATAGAGGGGTGTTAGTGCCTACCCTTATGTGTGGTAGTGAAAGTTGGGTATGGCAGAGGAGACGTGAAAGTAGAATAAATGCTGTAGAAATGAGAGCACTGAGAAGTATGTGTGGTGTGTCTTTGACCGACAGAGTAGAGAATTGTGTGATACGAGAGTGGTGTGGGGTAAAAGAAGATGTAGTGACAAGCATCGAGAAAGGCATGTTAAGATGGTTTGGGCACATGGAGAGGATGGATGACGAAAGACTGACAAAGAAGATATATAAGGCAAGTGTGAATGGGACAGGACGAAGGGGAAGACCTAGGCGGACGTTCTCTGGCCAGATTGGAGACATCCTAAAAAAGGACAGGTAAGAAGTACCCTAAACAGAAGAGCATGCATGAGAAACTTGATGGGAGTGGATGAAGCAAGAGAGGTATGTCAGGATCGTTGAAAATGGCGTTCCGTAGTCTCTGCCTACCCCTCCGGGAAACAGGCGTGAGTCTATGTGTGTATGTATGTTTAGGCCACAGTCTGGGTTGGCCAAGTGCGGGTTGATAGTCTTCACATATCTTTAGAGAATTTGATGATGGTGAAATTTTGGATTTGTAGGCCTTGTCAAGATGTTTTTTTAATAAAAAACAAAATGTATAAAAAAAAATATACAGTATAACACGCGGCAAGTAATATATTACATACATAACTTCAAAAAGTCAGCGGTCTCCGCGGTAGGTTCGAACGTGAGACCCTCTGCGTTGCAGTCTGTTTATCACTCTGCCGGACTTGAATTGGCATTAGAAATGTTTATCCAATCGTTTGCAGCCATTACAATGACAATAAACAAGAAAAACTTGATAATGAGTTACAAATCCTGCATTAATATTCCCTAAGGACTGTTTCGAGAACATAATGGAACAGCGAATTTCGTACTTGGAAAGAATTATGGTACGAACGATCGTAGTTACGAGAGAATGCTAGGCAGAAAAGAGCGGTATAGATATAAACTAAACACCATCATCATTATTGCAGATGCCAACATAATGTTTGTTTGAAGAATGTTATTGGAACGAACGTTGACGTTTTGTGTTGGTCAATAGTTCGAAACACTATCTAAGTATATATGATAGATTTAACTGCAAAATATGGACCCGTTATCGTTTACAGTGAGTTTTTTTGAGTAATCAATTGTATTAGATTGTCGGGATTTATACGACGTACCTTTGTTTTGAGTATCCAATATTTCGGCACTTCTGCAAGCGCCATGATCGCGGATGTACTGTACTTCAACAAAGGTACGTGGTATATATCCCGAAAGGCAATGTAATGATAAAGACCACGAAAGTTTAAATTCATTTATAATGAATTGTAATTTTAAATATATTATTGTATTACATAACATCTTGCCTTTTATTTAAAGTTGGACGGTCCAATATTCTGCCAAATCGATATCCACCCTACAGATAAGTCTTGGGACACCTCTGGCACACCGCAGTCAGCCGCAACCTCTGTCACGCGCCGTTATTGGAACACGTCATAGCGGGTGAACATGGCATCGGATCGCTTTGCACCGTGCTGCATCGCTCCGTACCGCAACGTGCGATGGATTAATCAAACGTGTCGATGTCATGAAGCAAAACTGGGACGTGTATCTGTTTGTTGGACGAGTTTCATGTATAAAAGCTTTGTTTTGAATTCAATAATACTAGAGAAATGAATAAAGACTTACTTTTTGTGATGTTTTTGGTGTTGGTCGTGCAATGAAAAACCCATAGAAATGTTTAAATTTGTATATAATATTTCTTTTGGTTGGCGTTTGCCAATTTTCTTTGTCCGTTTTTGAGATCATTACAGCTATAAAGTAAAATAAAGTGATGGTTTAACCGAATACAATATGTTCTTTGCAATACAATTTATTTTTATTTAAACTTCCTGCAATACAATTTGCACAAGGCGGACTTAAGGCCAAAGGCATTTTCTACCAGTCAACCTTAGGGTGATGCAGAGATGATAGTGGTAGGTGTGCTTTAGAGACTAAAAACAAGAGAACTAAATATAACAGTAGAATAATGGTAATACATATTTGCGGATAGAAACTCCTTATACATACATAAATATAACATACATACATATGAATAAATATACATGTTTAAATATATTTAATAAGTATATATATATATATATATATATATATATTTTTTTTTGTTTCTCGTGTGAGTGTGTGGCTAACTCTGGTGTCGGAGTTTTCAGACCGCCCGAAGGCCTCCGACATGGCTTAACGACCCTTATCTTTAGACAAGAGCCGGGACCGACAGCTTTACGTGCCCTCCGAAGCACGGTAGCGCTCAGATGAAAATGCCACACACGGTCACCCATCCAAGTGGCGACCTGTGCAAGCGTTGCTTAACTTTGTCGATCTGTTACGAACGGCGGCAAGCCAAGTCTCGCTATTATATATATATATATATATAGCTAGTATATATATATATATATATATATATATATATATATATATAACATATATAAATATATATATTATAACCATATTTATTACATACACATGAATATTACAATAATTAAATCTGCTAATACATAGGTAATAAATGAGTACTGCTACTGAGAAGTTACCGATTGTCCACGATATAACTGACGAACCTTGTACTTGAACGTGTCAAGTGTGTTGGCCATCCTAATTTCAGGAGGGAGAGCATTCCAAAGTAGGATAGATTGGATATAGAAAGAAGAATGAACTAGATTAGAAGTGTGGGATGGACAAAGAAGTAGAAGATTATTAGATGATCGTAAGTTCTTAACATGGTTGGAGCAAAGATATTGAAAATAAGGCATTAGATAAGATGGGGCATTAGCGGAGTGGAGAAGTGAGTATAATGTAGTCAGCGTACGCAAATTTCGTCGCTGACGTATTGGTAACCATTTTAATTCACTACGGAATTTCGAGACATGATCGAACTTACGAAGATTGAAAACGAACCGAATGCCATAATTGAGAAGTCGGTCAAGTTTATTGAGCAAATCTGCATTCAGGTCGAGATAAGACACATCACCATAGTCAATTATGGGGAAGATTAAGGTTTGCACAAGCATTGCCTTAGTTTTTGAAGGGAGAAAGTTCTTCAGGCGATAAAGAGAGCGAAGAGTCCCGAAAACTTTCTAGGTAACTACTGCAATTTGAGTCCGCCAATCAAGGGTAGCATCTATGTGCAGACCAAGATTTTTTACAGTTGTGGTAAAAGGTATTACACATCCATTGAAGATGACGGGTGGCAGACTCGTGTGGTCGATTCTAGCAATCATACGCGAGCTTCCTACAACGATAGCCTGGCATTTGGATGGATTCACGCAAAGACCACACCTTTATCGCTTGTAAGTCAAAGTTAACTTTGTCAATTGCATCTGACAGCTTCTCTACCCGTGCCTGAGAATAAAGCTGCAAGTCATCAGCATACAGATGATACGCACACTGAAGTTCACGAGTTATGAGATTGATAAACAATGAAAATAGAAGTGGGGAGAGGATTCCGCCTTGTGGAACCCCAGCAGTCAGATCACACCAATTCGTCGATGTTTCATCAGTGCGTACCGACTGCTGGCGTCCACGAAGATAAGAAGAGAACCAATCCCGAGCCTCAGATGAAATATTCTTTGGTAAATAGATAAGCTTGAAGTGAAACTACTAATATTCGACCCGGAAAGCTTTTTCTGTACTTTCACCGATAAGTTCTGACATGTATATTTCTCAACTTCATTTCAAAAACCTTTAAGGCTTGTAAAGCGGAAAGATAAAGAAGATCACATCAAGCTTCCTTTTGGTCTTTTTCTTTCAAATTTTTATCGTGCTTCATTTTTTGGAGCTCTTAATAGTAGAGACACATTTCATCCCACCTACTATACCGTAGGAACACAGAAATAACGAAGTCAAATTGTCACAAAACTGCTCTGATTTGAATGTTATTCCGGTGTTCGTATCTCATCCACTTATCCACGTCTTCACTTTTTATATCTCATTAAATGATAATATATAATTTATGAACTCTCACTCAACAATATTGACCTACTTCCTAAAAGTAAATGTGGGACAAAATACGATTCCAATTACTTACAAATGTTTAAATAATAAGCAAACGAGGAACATGCATCTTGATTTGAAATAAGTGGTCCGTTTCATCCAAAGTGTTAGCAGTATCGGCGCCTCGCCGTGTCAGATGATAGATCGATGTCGGTAAACGCCGATATTTTTTCTGGGAACGCCATTAAGTCATCCATTTGCTCTCGCTTACATAAATAGAGAACAGAATTAAAAATTAGCCTCTTATCTCAATGGCTACGTTTTATTTATTCCCAATAATGTCGGAGATTCCTTTTAGCATTCAAATGGAAACATTGAGTGTCATTAAACCAATGAGAGAGATTCGAGAGCTGTGTCGAAGAATGTGATCAATAACATGTAAATAGATCGAAGTGGGTCGGTGTTGCTATGTACCGAGGGGTAAAGTGATGTGAAGGAGGCATGGGCAGGTATAAACTCGTGTTTAATTAATTAATTGCGCGGGAATAAGAAGCCCGCGAGTCGAGCACGAGAACTTGTAGGGGGACAATATTATTGGCGTGACATGTTTGTTGCGTGTCAACAACGCAAATAATCCTTTAAAACAGCCGCTTCTCACAAATCAGTTAGATAAAATACCATTAAATGTAAATGATAAGATTTTTTTCCAATGCTACAATGATGCGTTGCATAATAATAGTGCTTGAACCAACTGTAAGTATGAATTGGAAGGGTTCATTTTAGCAAAAGTTATAGATGAATTCAGCATGATTGATTTCATACAAAGCATATGATCTAAAAGTTTAACAAATATAAGTTCATTAAAAGATTTAGAAAGATCAGATGAAAAAATGTGGTGTCAATCTGTGGCAATTGCAAGGCAAGTATTTGAATGTTAAACAGAAAGACTCAAATATGATAGTCGATATATACAAAATTGTTCGCCTTTAAAAACTTTCCATCACGACGTGGATAACAGATAGCTTGCAGATAGCGAAAATTGTACCGATACCAAAGGGTGAAGGCATCTCTCTGAGGATCGTTTTGTCATTTGTCATTGGAAGGAAAGGAAAGGCCTCCGCTTGGCGTGTCACGTCATCAGTTCTACATCGCAATGTAATTCGGTCACGACCGTAAGGTTGTTGTGTTTTGTATGAGAAACAAACTATCAGAAAGATAATATATGACTCTGCGAGAGTTGCGGTATAAATAATTTAGGATTTATTCTTAGGAAGTTTGAATAACGAGTGGGGATTGAGCCTACAGATGATCGGTTTACCTAAGTGCCACCCTTGAGAATCTTTGAGATACAAACAGATTGACTGTTTGATAAATTAATTAAATAATTAGTGGTTTTAAGATGCCAAATATTGCCGCTGAGATTTGTGCTGCCTGTTTTTGCTTACTAATGCCAGTTTTAACTATAATATTGAACTTACTACGAAATACATAATATATAAATTGATCTATTGACGGAAATTCACTCTTCTCAAGCTTATTTGGAGAGGCAATGAAAAAGCAATGTTTTGTCAAGCTGGCGTAGATATAAATAAACAATTGAAGTTTCTGTGCAAGATCGAAACAGAAATGAGTTATGTGCCCAAACAACTGACGGCAGTTAGTGCAGGAAGGGCGAAGTGGCTGGAGTAGGGGCCCCGGGCTCGGTGCCACAGCACCTGTGCTGCGTCAATGTGAATCTACGATCTTAAAGGGATCTCGGGCAATAGTTGAATTTGGGCGTCACTAGATCGGTCTGTGTGGAGAGGCTTGAAGAAGGCCTGCGCTCAGCCGTAGACGTCTGTAGGCAGAGATGATGATCATGATAGATTTTTATCTGTCATGATCATCATCTCTGCCTAAATCCATTTCTTCACAGAAACGTTACGCATACAAACTCAGCTTTAAGCTATGCATCTGTTATATGAAATTCTATAAAATTAATAATTATTGCTACACGGAAATATAATACGTAAATGCTTTTATATGATAGGTCACCACACGTTTTCTTCCCACCTTTCCTCCTCTTATTAAAAAAGGTAAGATACCATTTTTGAAACGCACGTGAATCGTTGCGGATCGAAATCATGCGCTGCGGTCCGTTGGCGGTCGCAATAAATTAGAAACGTGTATGAACTCAAACGTCCATACTCGTGACGTTGCGACCGATCAGCGTTACGCACCAACAGTCAAGGTGCGTGGGCGTTTCAAAAACCTGGATTCATACACAATTTTAATTTGAAAAATTATTCTGTTTTATCCTGTTTGTGTAAGTTTTCTGTTCTAGGTTTATCTTGGCGTCGCGCAGGGCTGTAGCGCGGTTTTACCTTTGGATTGGCGTTATCTGTCGGAAAAATTTATAATTGCAACGAAAGTTATATATATCGGAAGGGTCCAGAGTACGGGACGTCAACGACTACGAAATGGAAGTGTGAAGATGGCGCGCTTCGACAGAGTCTAGTGTAACTTTCGCTAAAGTTGAAGAGGGGGGTGACGGTTGACGTTGAACGTCAACTATCACTTCTCTTGGAGACTCCGGGCGGACAACAAGTACCTAGAAACTGTGACTCGTTTTGTGTTTAGTAATCCAAAATAATTATAGTCAGTTTTGTAAATTTGCTTTGATGTGAACTTTTAACAAACTGTGAAGTGTTGATACCGGCCAAAAATCAAGCAACCCGGCGACATTTATAATATATTTTTGTAGTAGGAAACTCGAATCAAAGAATTTGATTTCACTTTGTTTCGAACTAGGCACAGAACATTGTACCAAGCCCCTCACCAAACAACATAACTGCGAGAAGGCCACATTTTTTTAATGATTTTAAACATAATGATATTAACTACTTTTAAACTATCACGGTATTTCGTCTTTCTTTTCGTTTAGTTAACACTATTCAGACCCGTTACATAATCATTAGTATATAATAATATTATTCCAATATATATATACATTCTCATGGTTTTCTTACCTGAGTAAATAGGCACCTATTTACTTCAAAACTTTTTTCTACGTCAAACTCTGTAATGAAGTCGTTCCCAATATTGGGAACACTTCGTATCTTTCAGAGAACAAGGCCGTACTCCTAATTCACGGTATTGAGTCCCAAATTACAGTAAATTTGTTCCCAATAACAGTAAATTTGCAGTGTATCGTTTTTTTTGGGCGGCGCGGCCCAATTATTGGAGAACATGTTTCGATTTAATAAAGCAATTTAGAAAAAGGCCAATTTGTTTCCGAATGAGGCAAGGGTTGTTGACGAAGGGAACAAATCGGATTCTGTGGAACGGACGGAGTCTGAGGACGGACAGTTTGCTACGGCGTAGCACGTCTTCTTCGTAGACGTGCTACGCCGTACGTACGAGCGTAGCACACAAGTTATGTCATCGCTGGAAGCTTAACAGAAATGGAAAGTGAACTCCAATATTTGTTGGAGCATAAGAGCGGTATTGACACGCCAAACGAGAAGAAATGATTTCGATTTCGTGTTGCCAATAGAAGTGAATGGGAGAGAATCAATATGAAAAAATGTTGAATGGAATCTTCGAACACTGCCTCAATACGGTCTGTATTTTAATTTAGACTGGTTATTTCTGACGTATATAGGTATAATTTCTTATTTTAATCTCTATTGTGTATTGACCGAGTATTATATCGATAGTATATATGGCACGTTAGTCCTGAAGGACTTCCTCTTATATATAGTTGACATTTCACTGTCACTAACAGGATGGCAAAGGTAGGGTTTCGAGAACCACTCAATATCTCACCAACCGGTCAATTCAGTTAAGACAGATTGAAGTTTCTAGTCTATGTATTGTAGAAATAGTGTTGTCAAAGGTCTGAGGGCTGAAATATCTAGCTTGTCAATTGATTCAATATATCAATTTTCTTAATTAAAAGACCTGATATGTGAGATATAAGCAATATTCAATAAGATTCATTGCATTCAATCACAAACATTCTTTAGCTTTAAAACATATTGTAGCGCTTTCTCGTGGTTTCAACCTCAACCATAGCGAAAATCACATCCCGATGTTGGCATTATATAAACGACCTATCTACCAATTTAGCTTCAGAGATCAATAAGATATCTTCTTCGAATCAAGATTTTGAGATGTCGTCAATGTCTAGGGTGAGTAAGTGACTGTAGAGCGCATAGCGTGACTTGACTTACCGTTCGTGATACATCTGCCAAGTAAAGCAACAAATACACAGGTCACCACTTTGATGGGTGGCCATTTATTTGGTCGCATTTATATCAAACCGCTGCCATGGATGAGACTTTGTACGTGTTGTCTTATAATAAGAAACGGTGGTCTGTCAGGCAGTCTAGAAAAAACCAGGCCACCCGCACGCGAAAAGGAGGTAAAGAAGGTGAGTTAGTGACTAGAAATTGAAAGCCTCACACTTAAGAAATGAATCACGTATCTCCTTGATGCTTACATATTTACAAAGATTAATCTCTAAAACCAAGGTACTTCTTTTCCTCACTTTTTCTTATACTGTTATATATCTTTGTGTTATAATCAAATTTTAACGGCTATCTCTCTTCAGTGTCAACCTCATACATCCGTGATTATATCGTGAGTGACTGTGACGTTTATTTTTAATATTTATTCGCCTTTTCTACGAGATCTCTTGAATAGGTCTCACGACAGACTCAGTGCGTGGATGTGCGTCCAATATTCAAAGTATAAACTAAAACTAAAGTAGGTTTATTTATATTTGACGTATACGTAATTGAATGGATCGCTTGAAGGTTTAGTTTAAGGTCAAGTCTCTTACCGATAAGTCGGTAAAGGATTTATAGCTTGTTTGTCTTTATGCTTTCGGCCCTATTTTGAAGATTATGGTATGACTATCTTGAATAACGCAAGTCCAACAACTAACTGCTAGACGTAGGCAGAAAAGAAATAGAACATAATAGTAAGTTAATAATCTGACTTTGGTTGTATTTATTGCTTGCTTTTAGCCGATTTCAAAAAGAAGGAGCTTTTCAATTCGATGGTATTTTTTTACGTGTCTTCCCTGTCCCTCCACCCTGGGGGAGGGGCGAAGGGGACTGTCAGACTCTTACCGACTAAAAACCAATCCGTGTTCCTCATGTACCCGTCTGTCGAAGAGTCGGGTATCGCTGAAGCATTTCTCGCTACCCCCCGACAGGTATTAGCCTGCCAGATGGTCAGGCGGGCCCCGAACAAAACCCCCTTGGCGGCGGATGATGGTGTTGGGTTCCGCCGCCAAAACACCCAGCGGCCGCAGAGCATAGGGAGGACGGCAACGCAACACCGCATCTCCTCTTCCTGTTGCGCCCCCATTTGGTCGCGAGAGATAGGGCGCGCGGCAACGCAACACCGACACGCGTCTCCTCCCGCGACCGTGCCCGACTGCGAGGGACAGAAGAACTGTCCCTCGCACCCTTTGTGTGTTCTTTTGCGAGTATCTCTCAATGTATGAGAGCCCACACTCACAGTCTATCTTGTAAACCCTGCACTGTGAGTGTGGGCTCTCATACATTGGACAAACCAAGAGAAGCATAGGCATTCGACTAAAGGAACATATAGCTGACATTAAACACAAACGCTCGACGAAGTCTGCTGTGTGTGAACATGTAGAACAAGGAACCAACCATTACCTGCGATTTGATAAACCACAGATACTCGCAAAAGAACACCGCTTTATTCCAAGAATGATACGTGAAGCTATTGAAATTAAAAAACATCCTAATTTCAATAGGGAAGATGGTTGGAATGTACCTCCAGCTTGGGACCCTGTTATCAGGCTAATGAAACCCAAAAAGGACAAAGTCACCAGTAGACATCAAGACACAGTGAGCACATTCTGCGTAGATAGTAACACCAATAGTTGAAAAATGTTCGGGTACTTTGAGATAACTTTTAAATTCAAGACAAAGACAAATGTCACCTCAGTCTGCCGTGAACATGAATCCTGTAAAGAATTCGAAACGCCGGCTAGTAATAAAAATGTAGTTTCTAGATCTTTCGGTTTAAATGTTATAACAAATAACCAGTGAAAGTAATATAACGCGATAAAATCCGTAAACTGTAGTTTAATTTCAATGTGTAACATTTGCGTAAACCCAAGAAAATATTTTTTAAACATTGTTTTTTATAATTATTTACTTTATTAAAATGTTATGCTATTCACAAATATTTAACGCTAGTATTCGATTACAAAAGGTAAAATTGATTGTAAAACTGCAAACGCCCTTGAAATCGAGGCATGTTTACGAGTGAGTTGAACCGAAATACGGCCGGCCTGGGTCGGACATTAATATAATTACGGCTGATCAATTGATTGGTCGACTCTGGTTTGTGTCCGGGCAAAAATAGACGCAGTTCACCTGGGTTTATTGAAAAAAAAGCTTTACAGGGTTTACGCGAAAGTAATTGATACTTTTTGCTTATTTTTAGAATAAATATCCGTTTAAAATTATCGTTTAACTAGAAGACTCGTGCTGCTCCACAGCATATTTTAATATTATAAAAAAGCTCTTACATATAGGTATGATGAGTACATTTTAGCCTTATCTAATAAGTAAAAAGATGATATTCTTACCAAAAATATAATATATCACAAAACTTCTTTTCTCACAACATTGGCTTTGTTTTGCACCTTAGGTATCGTGAAATTTCCACTTTGGCATTACTGAATGGTTTGCCGCGCAATAAGGATATACACAATATGTATAACTGAACATTGACGAAAGAAAGTTCTTCAATATGACTGTGCTGCCCTAGCATTCTTTCCATTAGGACACTGTAATGTCCTTCGTCCAGGTGCCCAGAAAATAGCAAGATATGAACAATTTCGCCAGTACCATAGTCAGTAATCGTATTACTGTTTTCCAGGTGAACTCTGAATTGACACTCGGGATATAGCTCACTTACACTCTAAAGTTCAGCATGCCCTGCGTACTGTCCATTGGCACCCATCACACGTTTGTAATCTGTTGCATTTGTAATGGTCTGGCCATATGCTTCGTCCCAACAGTGAAGTTACTATATATATCCCACTTATTGAAAATGTTATCAACAGTGGCCAAACGAATTTCATAATGTTTATTCTCACTTCCATATAAACAATAAGAAATTGCGCGGAATAAGCAGTTACCGTCACCAAGAATGGAAATCACTTGAAAATTGTTGATGGTAGAATTAATCAAATTGGAACCCGTTTCCACCCGTATTTTTTCAGCAGTAGGAGGACCATCCGGTACCAAATCTCCAACAGGGCCATCATTGACCAAGATTCTTTGTTCAAACTTTCTCTGAGCATTTTTCAATTTCCTTCCAAGAACCATAATTATAATTGAAAACACAACTACTCACAAAAAATACGTTATTAAATCAGAAACTTAAGTAACTAACTTATGTACGCTAACTTCACTTTTTTCTTTATCTAACAATATTTTACTAACAAAATTAAAAATATAGAGAAACAACTTATTTTTATAAGTAAGAAAATAGGTTTTATTTCTGTTATCCAGCTAAATATTTCTGTGAGAAGCACGATTTATTTTGTTTTGTGTATGGCTGTGATTAATCCATCATAATTTTGAAATGTAATAATGACGTTTATGGTTTTGGTCAAACTTGTACTTTTGGTAGGAATGGTAGCTTTGGTAGCAATCGTAAGTAACATTGCTACCAAAACTACAATATATTCCAAAATACCATTTCTACTAAAACTACTATTCGTACCGAAAATACTATTCCTATCAAAACTACTATTTGTACCAAAACTACTATTCGTACTAACACTATCATATCTACCATTTTTTTTAAACTACCATTTCTACCAAAACCGCCGGTGCTGTCAAAAGTACCTAAATTTCTCTCAAAACTACTATTCCTACCAAAGCTACAATTTCTACCATAACTGCAACTTGTAATAATAATATATTACAGGATTGAAAGAAAGCTTACAAACCGCAGGGCAGCTTTGTGGCGAGCTGAATGTGTGTGGCGACACTGCGGTCCCGAATACTTCAGGGAGTCGGTCAGGGCCTCGTCTCCGGCTTGCCTTTACTGGCTGGTCGGAGTGGATTTCCAAGAGCGCCCGCAGGACTCTCGACTCTGGCTTGCCTTAGACGGCCGGCCAGAGGGAAGTCGCAAGAGCTATTTGCTCGGGGGTGGAAGTGTCATTGTCAAGGGCGTAATTACGGGGAAACCCGCTCCGGGTCACGAGACCCCCGATGGCGAAACCGGTGCCGCACCGCTCTACACCCCTAGCCGCTCACACCGGTGTTGCCCTCTTGTTGCCTTTATGATAGAGTTTGTTTGCTTTGGCGGCTATTTAGAGAGGGTCCATCTAGTGAGCTGGCGAGTCACCGTCTGCCCCTTTTCGACGTACTATAAGAGTACTTAGGGCAGACGCCGGCATTCATCCATAGTTTTCATCTAAACCTATCCATTAAACACCCATCCCAATAGCCCAGAGTAATTAGTTTCCATATAAGTAGCAATAGGCCCTCACCTGCTGCGGCTAACCCGTGACTGTACTTAAAAGTGCGGTGATGGAGGCGCCTCAATAGGTGTTCCATTACATTCTAGATTAAAACTCTCAAAGGGCTCTGCGCGTTGGACCTATGTCTCCGTGTACGCCTGCCAAAGGGCCGGGTATTGTTCTTACAAATTAGAATAATACCCGAGAAAGAGAAACAAATATATATAATAATATTATAATTATATGACAATAGTACTATGAACCGCTGTAATATGTTTCCATATTAAAAAAAATTAAGATGCCCGAAGAAAGTCCGTAATTTAAAAACGAAAATTTTCCTAACATAAAACGTAAGGAAAATTCCTCAACATCAGAGATCAGTTCACCCAACATTAAGGGTTAACTGGTAACATTCGGGGAATATTACCTGCCATCAGCGATAATTCACTATAGTGACAATTAAGATGAACATCGGGTATAATTTTACACACCACCACACTCACACCCGTATGAAAGTAAGGCAAGGTCACCTTAAGGAGGCATAACGTTTTTTCCTGGCAGTTACCGCAAGGAACTTATTAGATGCCATAAAAATATTTTTGAATTAAGAACCGTCCATGTAGAAAGCAATGGAATCTTAAGAAATTTATAGGAAAATATTGAAAAATAAGTTCAATGTCCACACCTATCTTCCTTCAAAATTACCCAATTTAAATGAGCATACCATCAAAGAGAGAATGAAAGAGCTCTTTTCAGCGCGTGTTTTAGGCTTATAACGAAACGCCTACCTCAATGAGAACCAGGTATATAGAAGCAGAAAGTCATTGACTACGGCTACGAAAACGTACAAAATGTATGGGAGAAAACTGTTTTTGCATATAACTTGATGAATGTGCAAGTAACGCAATTGCTAATGCTTGATGACAAATCTATGCAGCGAGAGCTTTAATTTAAAAAAAAAAACATGCGAATCGGTTGGGTAGAACGGGCTGGCCGACTCGTATTATAAAACACAAATTCTTTTAATATATAGATAAGGATTTATCACATTGAGATTGTTGGGTTCTTGGAAAACTCGCGTCTAAATTATGAAGTACTAAAAGCCAATATAGCATTATTTTCTTTGCATGTGACCAATTCTGATGTCGGAATTTATAGACTATCCGAAGCGCTCCGACATAGTCGAATGACTCTTGACCTTATACAAGAACTGGAACCGACAGCTTTCCCTCCAAAGACCTCCAAAGCACGGTAACGCACTTAATATAAATATATAAATACATACACACATTTCCATCTAGTCCCAAGCTAAGCAGAGCTTGTGTTATGGGTACTAGATAATGGATAAACATACATATATACTTTTTATTTTGTAAATACATACATATCATACATAGATACACCCAGACCAAGAAAGACATCCATGTTCATGCAAAGAAATGTTTGACTTGAGCGGGCATCGAACCCGCGACCTTCGGCGTAGCAGTCGCTTTTACTCCCGCTGCGCCAACCGGTCGTCAATAAATGACACACAAGCGGTCACCCATCCAAAAAGTGACCTCTTTAAACGTTGCTCATCTCTGTCGATATATTACAAGCGGCAAGTTAAGTCACGCTATGAGCACTACGTATAATAATAAAGTACATTAAATAGCTTTAACTACAATAGTACGTTTAGAGATTTCCTTGGTGGCTCTATCTCTGGCAAATAGTACGTAATACATCAATTATTTATCAATTTTTTGTGCGTCAAAGTTTTGCGCGTCTGTTAACAATTGCTGATAGCTGTATAATCTTCTCTCAACTTGTTCATTGTACCAAAAATCTCATGATTGACTTTAAACTTGATAAGAAACGATAAGAAACCTATGCCAGGAGCAAAGATTAGTGTAGTTAATGAAGAAATTCCGCCTTTTTATAAAATAAAATCGTTTAGCAGAAGAATTCCCATCCAAGCGTATTTTGTCTTGAAAATATAAAACTACCGTCAGTTCTTTTATATTTTTTGATACCAGCACAGTCAGCAGAAAAACATTGCCCAATTTTCTTCAATACTTTCCCTTGATTTAATCGCTTGCACGATGGCTGCGAGAGCAGATAGAATATTTATGCTGTATTGTATAAAAAATATCACTATATAATAGTATGTGTATGATATTGGAGAATACCGAACTGTCCCGCTCACCAGCACGAGAGCTACTATTGTTTTGCTATCGGCGCATAATAAGATCATTCCTATGCCTCCCTCCACCCAGAACGGCCCTCTTGCTGTCCCTTAGGTAGACTACATACTAGGTTTCAGACCTATTTTGACTACCTACTCCTGTAGGCACTCAAACTAGTTTCAAACACATAGTTTACAAAAAAAATCTTTGCTACAAAAAAAATATTAAGAGAGTGCTCAAATTTTAATGTAAGAGATACGTTAAATAAGTTTTTTAATAGAATCAAAATTCGAGTCTTGTCTATGAATATCATTTCCATTAAACATGATTGATACGCACGTCGTTATTAAGAGTATAATTAACTTCACAATAAAATAAAATTCAGTATACCAACAAAATCTTTACGCAAATTGTCACTGAATTAATTTTAATTCCAAATTAAACAGAAATACTGAATGTATGGTTGAATAATTACTTTGCGAAGCTGAAATTCACCTGTCATCTTTTATGATCTAATTAAAGTTGTCGAGAACCATTAGACGTATTATCTTTTTGCAAAATATTGATTTAGTTTACAGCCTGCAGCCGTGAGCTAAATTAGCGACCCTATTGCACTCAAGGGAAGACTTAGCACCGCTCGGACCGAACTGAACCGGTTGCTGAAAATCTACAGTCTCCTTTGCATCGCCGCTATTATGGACCGATGGGAAAAAATCACCCGATTCCGTATACAATAATCGTTCGCATTGAATAACAACGGTCGGACCGGATCGCACTGTGCCCTTTATTAATAAATTCTATTACATATTACGGACTGACAGTGGCAGCCTCTCGGTAACGTGTCGCTTTCTCTGCTAGTATTGAGCGCCCGTTTAGCTGAACATTTATTTGCTACTAATATCCTTTAGCCGATGTGCCGCTGTATAAAATCAGACGTATACCATTTATAGTAAAACTTGATTCTTATACTTTTGTTTATTGAATTGATTGTACCACTGCGTACTTTGATTTTTCTTACTTTTGATCATAGGTCAAGCACTAATTATCTATTTTAGGGTATCGTCCTTAAAAGGTATAAATGGACCCAAAGTAATTCAAAGGGATCAATTTATTGTATCCGTCTTACCATCTAGATGTCTGTCGCCTTTTCTGTCTGTCAGATATTTTTTCTGGGAATCGCGGGACAGTATCGATTTGAAATTGCAAAAGTAGAAATCTCGTCTTCTTTCATTTAAGAGATTAGTTCTCGTTAGTGAAACACTTGGTTTTCTCTTCGGAGTCTTTTCCATTTGCCTGTTACATATAATTTCTTCTAAGATACACTTTTACTCTTCTTTCTTCGAAGTAATTTCTTGGCGCTGCTAAAGTATACCCGGCTTCTTTGTTACCTATTTCAATAATGAGACATCTAATTAGGCAACATGTTAATTCACTGTACAAGTTAAGGCTTGAAAAAATCAAATAAAATATAATTGCATGCAAGCTAGCTGTTTTTTTTTTCATTACAGTGTGTAAGTATTTTTGTCTTCATCAATATAAATGTTAATTTCTTCGATTAAATTAATTTAATATCAGTAACAATTAATTTCATAGATCTAGTTATATAATCCACTTGACTATTACTTGGAAATAAATACCGTTACCAGATATAAATGAGTATCCCGATAGTTTGCACACCGGGGACGCGCGTCCTTGGCTCATTCATACGACACCCAGCCACAGAATATTACTAAATAGTTACTTCGTAACAGATACATCACTCCCATACAAAATCGAAAATACCTACGCTATAATCACCTACAAAATCTTAATAATAATAGCCGTTGTTCGCAGTGAAGAGAAATGTACCCTAAGTACTCACGCAAAGAGTTGCAGATTGTGTGACTGTACGTACAAGCGCGTCATCGAACAAAGGCGCTAGGGTTGTTCTTATGATGATTTTGGTAATAAAACGAATGTTGCGAAATAACCGTATTTTTATTTGCTTAATACTTACCTATATATACACGAGTCAGTTAGTAAATACATATTGTTAACATATTTAATAAAATTACCAATATGTATGCAATATGTTATGAAAATAAATAAAATGTATAATAATCGTACGTAGTAGGGGCCTATTGCCTATTTCCGTTTATCGGACACAATACCAGACAATACAGTAAATACGTACATAATATTCTGACATTAAGTAGATTTTACTTAATAAAAACAACATTTATATTTATTTCTAGTAATTACCTAAACGTATCAATTAACGACCATTTACATACCTAGTATTTCCTTTCTTACCTTTGCTCTAAATAAAATAAACGGTGTCAATTTGTAGACGAAATTTTATATAAGTACCCACTTATATCAAATCTTATATCATAACTTACGACATAAATCATCGTTTTTCCATCGGCAATGAAAAAACAACAAGTTTTCGTTTGTTTTGTGCGTCTAACATCCATCCACTGCACAATAAATTCGTGGTTTCAGTATTTCTAGAAGAAAGCGCGGGAAACGTGCCGTGCGTACACCCTGCCGGGCGTGCGGCGGCCCTCTGTCGTTTGTATCCATATCAATACACGAAATGGTAGGTATTTATTGCGCGAATTTGAGCCAGTGACGGGGGCCTGACCCAGCCTTGACCTTGGGACATTATTCATGGCGGCGATTTGCTTGAGAAACAAATAAATCAGTCGCTTATCTGAGCGGTAACGGGTTACAAGGCTTCTTTCGCTAATGTACCTATTGTTTTCTTACGGTCGGTGGACATTCAAAGAGATTATAGGATATACAACAATGTCTTTGTATTCGATAACAGTATCAGTATCGTAACTTGGTCAGTTTTTGCCTCGCATTTAATGATTCTGATATGATATACTTACCGCTGCCTTCAATAGCACTCTGGGTAAGTTATTAAAAATAACTTATCTAAGGTATTAAAGTTGAAGACGGGTAATTATTATTTAAGTTATCTAGCCTTTCGCAGTTCACGTCAAAGTCTCAGCAAATTTATTTTCACAGTAGCACTATGAGTTATTAGCCTTTTCGGCCTTCATACCTCACTGGTCAGTTGGGAGGATACAGAGTTTGATGTCGAGTTTAGCGGCGGAGCCGCGGCCGAATTCCAGTTATAAATAATTTTACATACATACATACATACATAGACTCACGCCTGTTTCCCGGAGGGGTAGGCAGAGACTACGGAACGCCATTTGCAACGATCCTGACATACCTCACTTGCTTCACTCACTCCCATCAAGTTTCTCATGCATGCTCTTCTGTTAAGGGTACTTCTGACTTGTCCTTTTTTCAGGATGTCTCCAATCTGGTCAGAGAACGTCCGCCTAGGTCTTCCCCTTTGTCCTGTTCCATTCACACTTGCCTTATATATCTTCTTTGTCAGTCTATCGTCATCCATCCTCTCCATGTGTCCAAACCATCTTAACATGCCTTTCTCAATGCTTGTCACTACATCTTCTTTTACCCCACACCACTCTCGTATCACACAATTCTTTACTCTGTCGGTCAAAGACACACCACACATACTTCTAAGTGACCTCATTTCTACAGCATTTATTTTACTTTCAAATCTCTTCTGCCATACCCAACTTTCACTACAATACATAAGGGTAGGCACTAACACGCCTCTATGTACAGCCAAACGTGCCTTTTTGGACACTTTTGACTGTTCATAAACGCTTTCAGAGCTCCATTCACACTATTACCTGCATTAACTCTCCTTTCAATATCTTCTTCATTCTTACCATCTCTTGTAAACAACGTACCTAAGTAAACAAACTTATTCACTTGTTCCACCCGCTGTCCATCGATCAAAACATTACAAGCCGTAACGCATTCCTCCTTTTCAAAAACCATAACTTTCGTTTTACTTACATTCACTTTCATTCCTTTCCTCTCTAACGCACCATGCATGATTGCTACCATCTCCTGCAACTCCTCCGCTGAAGATGCAAGTATTACCTGATCATCAGCATAAAGGAGGCATTTGACGAGTAACCCATTCATCCTTAATCCGCAGTCACTATATTTTAAATCTTGCAAACAACTGTCCAGATAAAAGTTTCTACACAATCAAAGAATTCTTGGCCTACAAATGAATAAATAAGTAGGTAATTAATATCGTACATACATATTTAAGAAATACATCATTAAGCTGTTAACTATTAAAAATTAGGTAATTCATATTTAGTAATATCTCGTTACAATTTTTGACATTAAGATTTTGACATTATATTTTGACATTATTATTATTATTATTTTTGAATAATATTGTGAGTATTATGACTTAATTTATATGGATAAAAATGTAAGAAATATTGTTATATAATTAAAATTAAATGTTAACATGTCCTTGCATGTAAGATAAATATGATTATAAACTTATCCCTACAATATTCGTATGCCTGATAGAGGTGAAATGTGAACTGTAAAAAATATGAACATCTATTATGTACCATTTCAATCGAATAAAGTCATTTCATTTTATTTCATTTCATTTCATTTCATTTCATGAAGAGGTTAAACAGCCACGGCGACGCTACACATCCCTGTCTAACACCTTTCTCGATGGTAAACCAGTCAGTGTATGCCCCGTTTATCCTCACACAAGCTCTAGAATCCTCATAAAGGGATTTCAGAGCTCGAATGAGGCTGCTGTCCACCCCATTCATTGACAGCACCGACCACATTTCATTCCTCACCACTTTATCGTAAGCCTTTTCCAAATCCACGAATGCGCAATAGACCTTTTGACCTTTGGCCAAAAACTTTTCGGCTATGCTTCGCAAGGAAAAAACCTGATCCGTGCATCCCATACCCTTTCGGAATCCTGCTTGTACATCCAATATTTTCTTGTCGGTTACTTCCATAACTCTTTCAATAAGTACCTTTGCATACAATTTGCCAACAATGCTGAGAAGGCTAATGCCTCTATAGTTTTTGCAATCCTGTTGCGAGCCTTTTCCTTTATAAAGAGGCACAACTACAGCTGTGGCCCAGTCATTAGGTACTCGGCCGGTGGTCCAGCACAAGTTATATAACCGCTGCAACTGACCAACTATGACGCCCTGTCCAGCCTTCAGCATTTCGACTGTAATCCTATCATATCCTGCAGCCTTACCTACTTTCATTCTTCCCAGTGCCTTCACGACCTCATCCACGCCAATAACGCTTTCATCATTGCTATCGTTACCATTCATTTCAGCTATCGGTGTCTCTATCGCCGACCTTTCAAATAAACTTTCAAAATACTCTTTCCATCTCTTCAGCACGCAAGATTCATCATTTACTATCTTTCCATTCTCGTCTCTGATGGATGTGTGTTCTGAGGATTGAGTTCTTCCTCGAACTGCACGAACGGATTTCCAGAAAAACTTAATGTTTCTCTGGAAATCGTTAGATAATCTGCTATAAAACTCATTTTTCTTTTCCTCTTTTTTCCTTTTAACCATTTCTTTCACTATTCTTTTTGACCTAACAAACTCCTTTCTTGCTTCATCTATGTCTACACTCGTTGCTTTTCCCATTCTTTCATTTGCTCTGGCAGCCAACCAATCTGACCATGTATTCTTAACCTTTCGTATTTTCCTTCTCTTGATCACACCACATACTTCAGACGCTACACATACTACCTCTTCTTTAAAGGCCTGCCATAATTCTTCCATATCATTTATGCAATCGAACCTCTCAAATTTTGCAATCAATCTTCGTTTATACTCATCTTTCACATCTTTCTCTTGTAGATTTTCTACCTTAATTCTTTCCAAGACCCTATTTTCATTACGCTCTCGGTGTCGCCATTCTTTAAAGAGCCCACTTATCCGGCTCAACACCAAGAAGTGGTCTGTGTGGATGCCGATCCCTCGATATGCTCTTGTATCCAACACATTCTTTCTCAATCGTTCATCTACTATCACAAAATCAATCATACTTCTTCTAACATTTTTCACCTCTCGTGTATACATATGTATCCTTTTATGATCAAACGTGGTGTTTGTCACACAAAGGCTCCACTCCAAACAAATCTCAAGCAGTACTTTTCCATTTTCGTTCACACTCTCATCACCAAATGTACCTAACACCCTTTCAAATCCATCTCGCTTTACTCCCACCCATCCATTGAAATCCCCTAACAAGATCAATCTTTCATTATCCTTGCAGTTCCTCAAAATCTCTCTTAAACTCTCCCAAAACTCCTGCCTTTCGTCTTGCTCATGTTGTGACATACCCGTAACTATATTGACCGGGGCGTACACCCCCACAATAAAGAGACGAGTAAGTCCTACTTTCATTCTCATCCACAGTAGCCTAGCATTTACACATTCAAACTCTTGTACACACTCATTCATTCGCGCAGACAGTATTACACCAACTCCCTTACAGGCCCTGGTGGTACGATCTACCCCAGACCAATACGCCGTATATGCGCCATGCTTGGTGGTTTCACACCCTTTTCTTTTTGTTTCATTCACACAAAGAACATCAATCTTTCTATCATCCATCATCTGACATACTTCATCCAATTTGCCGTTCATTCCTCCTCCAACATTCAATGTTGCAAACCTGCTCTCCGTAGGCCGCTTTTCGCCCTCGCGGGAAACGAGACGTGATGGGTTGTGAACCGCGTCGCCGCCGTGTGAGGAAATATTATTAATTGTTCCCATTGCGTTCCCACGAGATTTAGGGTTTTTAAATGTCCATCCCCATAGAGCCCTTTACGGGGGTAAGGCGGAATATCACGTGTGCCCTGTGACCACCAACACAGGCACCCTCCGTTTGCGACCAGCTTACCCTCTGGCCACGAATCTCTCGGCACGGGTCGGTTTACACCTTAGATCGGGGTTTTGTGTCGGGTATGCTCCCTGAAAGTTGGTTTAATTTCGGAGTTTTCCTTCTCCTAGACAGGTTGCCAACCAAGGCTAACGAGGCCCATCTCCCCGAACGTTTGGTTTAATTTCGGAGTTTTCCTTCTCCTAGACAGGTTGCCAACCAAGGCTAACGAGGCCCATCTTCCCGACGAGGCCCATCTTCCCGACGAGGCCCATCTCCCCGATAATTTTACATATTCTTGTCATAATCGAATAGAATCATTATTTATAAAATATTAAAATGGTGAAAACAGAAAAAGAAAAATGATAAATAATACTTAAAATTACGCATTGACAACTAAAATCAAATTATAAGCTAATAATCAAATAATATGCAAATAATTTTCAAAAAGCAAAGCACCACATCCGATTTTATTGTCGACAAGGATTTCGAAACAAGCTAGAAAAATCCTTAACAATTTTACGAGTCGCCATGACATTCCCTATACTAAACAAAGCCTTTTTCGACAAGAAGGTTCGCATTGCTGGTTTCGAATTTTACTCAACTCAGTAAGAAAAGAATATATTTATGTAGATAGTACTTTTGGTGTCAGAATATTATATGGGTACTAACATTTTAGGACGCTTTGTTAGGCCTGAAGGAACCCTATATCGTAATCTTTCGTATATTTACTATTTTTATTTCTATAAAAACTTTCTAGATATTTATGATTTGATACTTTTGTGTAAACGAAACATATCAAATCAGAACTATCGGTAAATGAACGCTTTTGGTGGATTTATTTATTGCTTCTTTGAGTCTTTGTACAAATACAACCAGATATCGCTACTACTTTAAGTTCATAATTAAGAATAGATATAAATGGATGATTAAGTCATCCATTTGTTATCGTTGTTTTTAGTGTGAATTATATTTGTGTTAGGTAGACAGCGATAGCTAGTGGAGAGACCGACGGATTGATACGCAGAGTGTTTCGGGTTCGAGTCCACAGTGCGCACCAGTGAATGTATATTGTATATTGTATTATTTATGAAAGTAATTAAATGGTTTAGCAATTAAAAAAATTGTTACCCTACTTAAAACAGCATTTAAATAATTTGGTCAGTATACTAAACAATAATTATAAATAATTATTTTTATACATATTATTGTTTAGTTTAAGTATAGTGTAAGAAAAACTTTACATACGCTCAAAGAGCATTGTGCGCCTAAGATCTGGTATACTTGTTGTTGAAGTTGTATAAAGAAAGAGTGATCGCAACCAATATTGTTATCGAATTTTGACGACTGCGAGACTACTGGTATAAAGTAATTCAATTATTCACGATGCAAGAAATGTACAATTTTCCTTTTAAGTGATTATTATATGATGTGTAGGTATAATTATAATACTTAAACTAAACAATAATAAAATAACTAGGCAGACACTTTTCAATATTTCAAAGATTAAATTAGCAAAGGTACTATTTGGTGAAATTCCCAGAAAAAAGCCTTTGTGAAATTATTTGCAACGATGCAAAGCAATCTGTAAATAATATAATAATTAAATTAACGTTTCACTTGAGCATTTTGAAACTCAAAATTGTTCTTAAAGAACTTTGGCTAGTATGTATTGATTTGTTCTATACCTAGATAAAACGGAATGGTAGCCACGGATGGGGAAAAAAAGTGTCGGCCGGCCCTTAGCAAGATGGGCCGACGATATTGTTGCGATCGCGGGCCGATCCTGGGCTAGATTAGCACAGGATAGAGGGACAGAGCATCAACAAAGAGAGGCCTATGTTCAGCAGTGGACAAAGTCGGGCTGTGGATGATGATGATGATACCTAGATAGTGCTAGTGTAGCTAAACAAGCTAATTTGTGACTCCATTGAATAAGATTTTGTTTTCTTTTTCCAATCCAGTATCGTTTTATTATCTATAGGTATGTATATAAACATTTTACGACGCCTAAACCGTGTTAATATTTTCACTTTTTTACATCTTTTTATAGTTTTTGTACATCTACTTTTGGTTGCGATCATTCTTTCTCAGACATTGAGATTAAATTAAGCTTCGCTAAAATTATGTTTTTTTTAATGTAATAGATAATATAACGATAATTTGTTATAAAATGGTTCCTTATAAACAACGGCCTATAGTCATAGTATCATCAGCTTTAGGGTAATAACAAGAAAACTGAGTAATTCCGAAAAAAATTGGAAAAGGATCGATATAATAGAAATTAATAGATATTTTAGAAGTTGTGAACCATTGATGTAATGGCACATGGGCGACCACTTTTCAAAAAAGTCACTTTTATTGGTAGCGCCATCTACCTTTCCATCGAGAATTAATTATGTCAACGTCAATGGTTCGTCGCTGCTCGGCCAATCCGAGGGATCCTTTCATGAATCCCCTCCCAAAACGCCTCGCTATTGGCCGCCCTGCTCAACGGCGACGAAGAATATACTGGAAGATTCGAGACGCGCCGAACTCGTGTCCGTCGTATACCGCAGTCCGCACCGCCATATATAATTATTACCGCTTATACCAAAAAACGTAACAAAACCGCTCGCGAGTGAAGCGATTTGTGTAGTGAAGTGATTCAAGCAGCTTCAATATACTTGAAGATACCAGGAGACTGCCCTTCTGAGAAGAAGAAGACTGCCGTGCAAGGTAAGAGGCTCCTATCCACATCACCCTTTTCACTTCCTCATTTCCTAGTCGATAAGAACCGAAATCCTACAGTCCATAATATTAATAGTTTTCCCAAATCGACTAGGAACATTCGGCTCGCCGAAATATTTTTTGATCCATACGAGTCGGATTCATTTACGTTTTATACGTAAAACCTCGTTATATCTCTATACCTAGGCAGTTATAGCACCTAGCTATACTCCTAGTCCATTCACATAACCGTCACATGGTTGTTTTCGCACGCATCAGTAGGTAATATACTATTATGTAGCTACCTACTTACCCGATTAGTATTTCTGGAACTATCATAGTTGTCTTGTAAATCTCATATTTCAAGCAACTTTTAATTCCACCGCTTTAAAGTGTTGCCTACTTAGGTAAAATAATAGGTACTTTAGATATTCTTATTTTGTTTCGGTCTCTTTAGCTTATACTTACGTAAGCATGTCACAACAAAAGAAGTCACGCGTGCCGGAAGACAAAGAGTTAGAAGCAAAACGCAATATTTTATTTGAGCGTATTCAAAACATTTACGAGCGTTCAAAGACCGCAGCCGTTTCTGATAGTAATAGGGAGTCATTTCTCAGTTATTGTATGGCAGTAGATAGTATTCGAACAGATTTTCATAAGTTGTTAGACGATTATAAGATGATGCAAGATTGCTTTCTACTAATCCTGATGAAAAACTGAATTATCAGGCGTACACCTCATTCGAAGATCTTTATTGTATCATTAAGCGAATACAATCACAATTGGAGGGTAAATATTCGGCACAGCCCGTCGCAGCGGCACGCAAGCCGAGATTACCGCCAATGGAGATTATGTCGTTTGACGGAGATATACGAAATTGGCCGTTATTCTATGCGAGTTTTAAGTCGACAGTGCACGATAATGGTTCTCTGACAGATGCTGACAGGTTGTACTATTTAATAGGTAAACTGTCACCGAAGGCCCAGTCCGTATTTGCAGGTGTCACACCCGGTGCTGAGAATTATCAGGTCATATTTCAGTCACTACTTGATAGATATCAAGACACTCGCGTCCTAGCGTCTACCTACTTTGATCAAGCTTTAAATCTTAAACTGTCCGGTGCCGCGTCTGTCGCGAATTTCCAGCTGTTTATAGATAACTTCGTAACCGCAGTTATTTCTCTTAGGAACTTAAAATTGGAAGATCTTTCCGACTTTATGTTGCTTCAACTCGCTTTAAAAAAGTTTGACACTGAAACAATTCGTGCTTTCGAGATGACGAAATGCAGTAATAACATACCTACCTACACTAGATAGTTTTATTTCGTTCATCAAAGATCAGTGTCAAATATTTCATAATACGCAGTCTAGTTCACCTAGCCCGTCTAACACTAACAGCAGCAAACAAAGGTTGAATAAAGCGCGAAATAGTAAAAATAACTCGGTCCCTAATCCACAATCTTACGTAACATGCTCGGAATCTAATAAAATTTATTCACAGAAGTGTCTGTGCAGTAATATAGTACACGACTATTTCTACAAGTGTCCCGCCTTTAATGGTTTAAATCCAACTGCTCGTTTCAAGTGCGTAAAAAATAACAAAGCATGTAATGGAAGGCTAATATATATATAATAATATGTATAGATACAAGGTATATGGCCTATATACACCGCTATTTTTTTAATTAGTACAAAAACTTTGAGGACAGATTAGCGAAGATATTATTATCATATATGTGACGTAAGAATTTCATAATATCAATAAAGAGCAAAGTTATTATCATTTGTTTATTGTAGAAAATCTCACTTAAATCATGGTCATATTTTACAATCCAGTCAATAATTCATTGATAATATTCCATCCTGCTCATTCGCATTCTCTCTGTCGCACTTATGATGTAGGTAGCCATAGAAAATAAAATGAAGAAAATAATAAATGTAGGTAGTTATTTTTTAATTTTGTTAATTCTACCCTCTCCTTCATACTTCTTTCGGGCTTAGGACCGGTAAAATTTATCGTTTAACAAGAAATTAAATACGGAGGTATGTAATGAGAAAGCAAACAAATATCAAAATAAAAGATGGTGTTCTGGACTAAAAGAAAAGAGTAATTTTGGCGTATTTATGAAGTTAGAATCATCTGCTATTTACAAATTATTTTATGATCATCATGTCAGCCTAGAGACGTCCACTGTTGGACATAGGCCTTCCTCAAGGTGTGTGGAGAACACAGACCGATTTTGAGGCGCCTGCATCAAATTATTATTTACTTAAGTACGTATTATTTACTAAACTTACAAGTATTTCCATTGTCCTTTGAAATGTCCACCACCGTTGTCAAAAGCATCCAATATGCACTGTTTTAATTGTTTGACATTGACCCGGTCACTTTTGTACACTCACAATACGATGTCCATGGGTACACAGCTGCACTCGCGATTTTTCCACTCAAAAAGTACGCACGAAGCATAGCTACATACTCCCGTGATATGAACTGATATGATAGGCCATCGCGTCGGGCAAACGTAGACAAACAATTAAGTTTTGCAACGAAATTAGAGACGCTGACTTTCGCTAGTAATTTAGTACTGTTAGTCGCATCGTCGGGGCGTGGCGCAGGCGCAGAGGGGCGGGGGGGGGATAATTTATCAATGGTATGATAGTACACGGGTCGGTCATAGTATTAGTACTGCATTTACCAATTATCACGTATTTTTGTGGACAGTTTTGAGACAGTTTTGGGACTTAGTGTTTTTATTTTTCAACTACATAATTATGATCAGTTAAAGATACTTAGTGCCCTGTTAAATTTTTTGTACTAATAAAAAAATAGCGGTGTATAGTATTTTAGTCATATTTGTCAATGGTTTGAAAAATAAAATAGACAACTATCAATTCTTACTTTCTTTTATTGAGTTTGTCACAAGAATATATCTTAGATAAAGATACATTTACATTTACCGCCACTCTTGGCCATTCTTTAAATAGTAATTGTTTATAAAAGCAGTACAAACTATATCATATTTATAATATTGGGTAGCAAAGTTGTGGGTAGTTCAATATATCAAATATAACATTAATACAATGGATTAGCAACAATATAATTCATTTAGTAATATTGGCCACAGGTATATCTTTAATATTACTCTAGGTATATTTACTATGTATATATATTCAATATTTACCACTTTAATATTCAACATAGGTACATATATAATTGATATGGCTTGTTTCACAGCATATGAATCGATTCTATTATATGATATTCCAAGTTCTAAACTTACAACATCTCACAACTGACAAAACCACCCACAATATCAATTATACAATAGCTTATATATATAAAAAAAAAGATATATTTTTGAATATCTTTACAATATATTTCAACAAATTTACCACATGCATAAATTGCTTAAGTATAAAGCATAAAACGAGTGATTGTTCTAGTAGGACGAGATGTCCTTCATGTAATCAACGACACCACTCATTGTTGCACTTCGATAAAGGTAGTCCGTTGTCAAGCCAAGCCGCTAACCTTGACACACTTACGTCGCAGGTGCAGGCTACGATAACTGCACCTATCACGATTCAGAATGAAATATCGTTGTGTACGACATCCATCGCGCGGGCGACGCGCACGCGCGGACGGCCCTCACGCATCTATAATGATCCGCGCGGGGCCAAAACGCAGTGTATGGCATCCAAGACGGTACTGTTAGCGACAGCGCAAGTTATCGTTTATGATGTTAATGGGTCGCCGCACATGGTACGTTGTCTACTCGATAGCGCGTCTCAGACCAATTTAACAACATTGGATTGTTTCAAACGCCTCGGATTGTGGAATAACTTTAGAAATACTAGTTCAGTGGTCAAAGGGATCGGCGGTTCAGAAAAACATTGCAAGGGTTCCGTAGATATTAAAATACATTCGCGTTTTGATAGGGATATTAATTTTTACATTTCTTCGCTTATCGTGGAGCGTATCACGGACGCATTGCCGAACGCTAATGTAGACGTAGCATCATTCACTCACCTCGAGTCATTGCCGCTGGCAGACGCGGAGTTTGCGAATCCGGCAGGCATTGATCTTTTGATCGGAGCTTCAATATTTCCGCACTTGCTACTAACTAAAATAGTACGTAGTGAGCGATATGATTTACCGCCCGCTATTGAGACGGTATTTGGGTATGTGATTATGGGTACCGTACCTACGTTACATACTTCTCATTATATTACATCTTGTTGTTGTTCTGTTCTTCAAAAAATCAAGGTGGGTGCTAAAACTGTGTGTAAGATAAAGGACTAATTAGCTATGCCATGCTATGCTATGCCATGCTATGCTATGCTACGCTATGCTATGCTACGCTATGCTATGCTATGCTACGCTTTGCTACGCGATGCTACGCTATGCTATGCTATGCTACGCCATGCTATGCTATGCTATGCTACGCTATGCTACGCTATGCTACGCCATGCTATGCTATGCTACGCTACGCTATGCTATGCTACGCTATGCTACGCCATGCTTTGCTATGCCATGCTACGCTATGCTATGCTACGCTTTGCTACGCTATGCTACGCTATGCTACGCTATGCTACGCTATGCTACGCTATGCTACGCTATGCTACGCTATGCTACGCTATGCTACGCTATGCTACTCTATGCTACGCTATGCTAACCTATGCTACGCTATGCTACGCTTTGCTACGCTTTGCTACGCTTTGCTACGCTTTGCTACGCTTTGCTACGCTTTGCTACGCTTTGCTACGCTTTGCTACGCTTTGCTACGCTATGCTACGCTATGCTACGCTATGCTACGCTATGCTACGCTATGCTACGCTATGCTACGCTATGCTACGCTATGCTACGCTATGCTACGCTATGCTACGCTATGCTACGCTATGCAACGCTATGCTACGCTATGCTACGCTATATTGCGCTATGCTACGCTATGCTACGCTATGCTACGCTATGCTACGCTATGCTACGCTATGCTACGCTATGCTACGCTATGCTACGCTATGCTACACTATGCTACGCTATGCTACGCTATGCTACGCTATGCTACGCTATGCTACGCTATGCTACGCTATGCTACGCTATGCTACGCTATGCTACGCTATGCTACGCTATGCTACGCTATGCTACGCTATGCTACGCTATGCTACGCTATGCTACGCTATGCTACGCTATGCTACGCTATGCTACGCTATGCTACGCTATGCTACGCTATGCTACGATATGCTACGCTATGCTACGCTATGCTACGCTATGCTACGCTATGCTACGCTATGCTACGCTATGCTACGCTACGCTACGCTACGCTACGCTACGCTATGCTACGCTATGCTATGCTATGCTAAGCTACGCTACACTATATTATACTACACTTCCGCTTTGTATATGGATGACATTGCCTGTAGTGTCATATCCGCTCCGCTAGCAATTTTGCTTTGTGAAGAGCTTATTCAGCTTTTCAAGCGAGGCCAGTTTGATCTTATCAAATGGACAAGCAACTCTAAGGAGGTTCTCGCACGCATACCAGATTCTCATAAAGCTTCACAGACATTGAGTTTGAGAAGTCTGTACCGCATAAGGTTCTCGGTTTACGCTGGGACAAATCCTGCAATAGTTTTCGGTTTGACGTCTCACCGCCAGATGATAAGTGCACCAAACGCACTATGCCGTCCACAGTGGCTCGACTATTGGACATAATGGGTTTTGTGGCTCCCACAATTTTGTACGCCAAGCTCTTGATCAAAGAGCTTTGGCTATCAAAGTGTGCCCAGCCAGCGAGCGTGCTTACGGCGGAGTCGTATATCTGCAAGTCCGCATTGGTTCTAACTACTCGGTGCAGTTAGTTTGTGTCAAGTCTAAGGTCTCGCCTGTTAAAACCATTTCGGTTGCGAGACTGGAGTTGTGCGCGGCCCTTCTGCTGTCTCAGTTGCTCCGCAAGGTTCAAGACACAGTTTTGCCCCACTACCCTATTAATAAAATATACGTATTTTCCGACTCCAAAGTAGTGCTCGCTTGGATTCATTCTTCTCCTCATCACTGGCAGACTTTTGTCGCCAACCGCGTTAGTAAATTGATTGAACTTGTTCCCGCTACTTGTTTCAATCACGTCGCGGGTATTGAGAACCCCGCAGATTGCTTGTCTCGTGGTGTCTCTCCACTTAATCTTCTGCATCATCCATTGTGGCATCGTGGACCTTCTTGGATTTCCCATGATCCGTCAAAATGGCCCATGCAACCCTTTGACCACAGTGCAGAAGACGAAGATGTACCCGAACGGAAGTCTGTTCCTTATCCCGTGATTGCTGAGGTTGCGGAGTCTCTCATCTATGCACTCGCACTACGCATGTCATCGTGGTCTAAGTTACTCAGCGCCATCGTTTATGACTATAGGTTTCTTAGGCACCTACCTAATGGGACTTTTGTATCAAGTACTGATATCAAATTCACAGAATGTAAGTTACTACGAGCTGTACAGGCTGTTCATTTTAGTAACGACATTCAAAATTTGAAAGACTATGTACCTTGTTCTCCCGCTATCCTTAGACTCAAGCCGTTCCTCGATGAACACGGCGTCATACGCGTTGGGGGTCGTCTGTCAAATTCGGATGAACCTTATAACAACAAACATCCTTGCATTCTGCCGCGACATGATCATGTTGTCGACCTTCTTGTTGATTTTTATCACAAGAAGCACCTCTATGCTGGTCCAGATTTGCTTATGTCCATACTTAGGCATAAGTATTGGATTTTAGCCGCTCGACGAATAATTCGTCACAGAATACATAAATGTAACGTCTGTTTCAAATTTTGTCCGCGTCCGACTTTCCTTCCCATGGCAGATATCCCTAGCCAGCGCGTCAACCAGGTTGATAAAGCGTTTACACACACCGGTTGTCATTACGCAGGACCACTGCAGTATACGCCAGTGCGTGGTCGAGGTGTTAAAAGCCGTAAAGCCTGGCTATGTATTTTTACATGCTTAACGACGCGCGCTACGCATATTGAAGTTGCGACAGATTTAAGCACGGTGTCGTTCCTTGCAGCCCTTAAACGATTTCTCTCACGGCGCGGCCCTATACAGTGTTTGTATACGGATAACGGCACTTGTTTCGTGGGCGCAACCTCTTATTTACGCGACCTCTATAAGTTTCTCAGAGAAGAATATCGTACTCGTCTTCAGGAAGAACTTTCCATAGATCATATTGACTGGAAGTTTATTCCACCAGCATCACCACATTTCGGTGGATGTTGGGAAAGCATGGTCAAAGTAATTAAAACGCATCTCTTCAAAGTTATAGGCCAACAGATCCTCTCTTACGAAGAGCTTTTAACTGTCCTTGCACAAGTCGAGGCACTGATCAACTCGCGTCCGCTCACGGCATTGAGTAGTGACCCTGCAGAACCATCCGCGTTAAGCCCTGCACATTTTCTAAACACAGTGCCATTATCGTCATTTCCGGCTCCTGAAGCAGACTCTTCAAGCTTGCTCCAGAGACATACTCTGCTGGATAAACTCGTACAGTCGTTCTGGCGGCGCTGGCGTGCGGAATATCTACACCAGCTTCAGGCTAGATCCAAGTGGAATAGTCCTGCATCCCCTATACAGGAGGATACGTTGGTCGTCATAATACATGATAATGCTCCGCCGCTTTCATGGCCGTTAGCCATCGTAGAGAAACTGCATACTTCCAAGGACGGTGCAACCCGCGTTGTTACCGTGAAAACCGCGAAGGAGAGCTACGTGCGCCCTGTTGTACGTCTCTGTCTGCTTCCAACTCAGTGAGATCTAGCCTGAAGTTGGATCTACCTCTTAGTTTAGTATTTAGTTTGTAGTTTTTGCTATAGTTGCGTTTGTAATTTTCGCTAAAGTTAATTTAGATTAATTTTATTATCATATCGCTGTCTTAGCCTATTGATGGGTTATGCCGTAGTTCACCCAACATAGCTAAGTTATTTTTTTTTTAAGGCATCCCTTTAGCGCCGGGGGGATATGGAAGCGCCATCTACCTTTCCATCGATAATTAATTATGTCAACGTCAATGGTTCGTCGCTGCTCGGCCAATCCAAGCGATCCTTTCATGAATCCCCTCCCAAAACGCCTCGCTATTGGCCGCCCTGCTCAACGGCGACGAAGAATATACTGGAAGATTCGAGACGCGCCGACCACAAAACCACTCGCGAGTGAAGCGATTTGTGTAGTGGAGTGATTCAAGCAGCTTCAATATACTTGAAGATACCAGGAGACTGCCCATCTGAGAAGAAGAAGACTGCCGTGCAAGGTAAGAGGCTCCTATCCACATCACCCTTTTCACTTCCTTATTTCCTAGTCGATAAGAACCGAAATCCTACAGTGCACAATATTAATAGTTTTCCCAAATCGACTAGGAACATTCGGTTCGCCGAAATATTTATGTTTATTTACAATAGTAAAATATATCTATTTGTGATGAAAGTGACAATATATTGAATTACGTACGAGTAGGTAACTTAATTATTTTTAAAATAAATTTAAATGCATCGTTTACTTAACTATAATAAGCTTGTGTCCTAAAATGTAATTAGTTATTGACTCGTTACTTTATTAGATGTTAAACCGAAACAACATTTTTTCTTCAAAATCGATCAGCAACGTGACTAATTACGGCTTTTTAAATACGCTTTTGAATTTGACACGAAAACGCTGTAAACCATCATGGCGGTTGAGTGATATCACAAAGAGCAAAACAAAACAAACCGTGAATGAAGTCTGGTCTGGGGGCTTATTCACTATGACCACTGAAATACCATGTTCAAGACGTGTGTCGTCGTGACGTGCACTAGACGTAAACGTGATTCAGTAACGTGACGTACCACGACAATCAAAATATTGTATTCAGCGTAGACAGAGAATCCTATAGACACCGGCAAAGCGTGTCGCAGAAAGGGACAAACATAGTACGTCACTCTATATTCAGGGTTACCGAGTAAGGCAAAAATTACCCCTATTTATAGGTACAAAATTAGAAAATAATATGTAGTCCGAAAAGTAACGTTGCCTTATTAATTTTATCGGCATAGAATAGATATAAGATACGGGGATGATATTATTATGCTGTCAAACGCAAACTAATTTGGACTTTTCAGCTAATACTCAGTCAAAAATAAATTATCTCGACTTTTCAATACCTACAATAAAATATTCAAATACAAATCCACTTTCATTCATTATTTTGATGATATACTTAATTTTCGAAATGTTCTAACTAATATACATAAAATTAGTAGGTATGCTATTTGACGCAAAAATGTGATGACGTCATAATTATGTTGCTATTTCAATGCAAAATTTATAGAAAAGTATCGTTTGTGACATTTCGTTGTCGGTAGTTAAACTGGCATTTCATAGGTGGTTATGTATGTACGTACTGGATTTGTAAGCAAATAGTACAACATTATTTATGATTATTTTTTATATATATTATAGGACTATGGGCAAAAATGTATGGGCTCCGTCTCCTTATACCAACACACATGGAACTGATGCCAATGTGTACCTTAAGTATCCACTACTTGATTAAAATCCTGTTACTTAAATCCGTGGTATATATAAACAAAAAACAATTTATTATTATTAATTAACATATATTTTCATTTTACACTAAACTTGTGAGTTATTTTGACATTATGATTATATTACAGTACACAACAAACAAGTAATTAAATATTTTAATAGTGAAAATACGTTACAAATTGTATTGATTCGTGGGAAACAACATTATGTTATTGGAAATTGTGTACTTACATGAATATTTAAATTATCTTCCATTTCAATATCTGTTTCTCGTTGTGGAGGAAGATGTTGGAATATAGGACTTGGTTTCCTAAAAAACTTAATCATCTTTAAGACATTAATCATTACAAACCAGTAGTAGGAAGCTGATGTTTACGGATTTTTTTCGTTTCGTTTTTTTTGTATTCTAATATTCTGAACAAGATTCATATTCTTCTTTCTCTTTGCGTTTATCCCAGTTTCAATATGGGGTCCGCTTACTAGTCTAACCGGATTTGGCTGAATATTAGCTTTTCCACAGAGCGACTGCCTGTCTGACCACCGCAACCCGAAGGGATAGCGAAAAAAATGCACAAGATAATGTTTGCAACTAATAACACGATGGTCAGCACCAAACTGTTAAATACACTAAAAAATCTCATAAAATTTGGCTCAATACTTAATATGTCATTTACTGAATATTTACCAGAATAGGCACAGCAGTAGGAAATAGCAGCGTAAGTTTCTTCTTTTTAATTAACATTGTCTTCTCAAAATGTAGGCTGCAAATTTTTGATGACGGTTTTGGTGTCCATTCTGATCGGCCTGTAACTGATAGCCAATCGCGACGTAACTCCTCATGTTCAGGAAAACTGAAACAAGCCATTCAAACTTTGAAATAGTTTTTTAATAGGCACTGCAAATCTCAAAATATTATACCCTATTTTTAATTACCTCAAAGGAGGGTAATTATATAAAGAAAAGTTGGCAACACTAAAGATTTGTTATTTTAGTGCTTTTTTCAAGGATAAATTAACATCTAGAATACATTATACACAATTCTGAATATATTACAATGTTACTGAATACCTAGTAACAGGTAAAAAATGGAATACTTACGAATGAAAAGACAATCCTGGTGTTTTCATTCCACTATCACTTTTACACCCTATAACATAACACCGCATGTTTTTTAAACAATAACACAAAATACATCACAAGTCTCAATAGTTCACAACACAATATAGCTCGAATTAGTTTATTGTAGCACGTAAATACTGTATTTTTTATGGAGACGACAGCTGCCTACATGTCAGCTGTCAAAGTTTGTTTATCTAAGTAGTTAGCATACCTACAAAAAAGTGGCACGCTCGGTGAAACAAAAAATCTTATCATGCTGTTTCATTTCTTTCCATTACATCGGCATAAGTTGCTCTTTTTCCTGTGTGAGTGTGACAAAAATATCACTTAGTCTATAGGATTCTCTGTCTACGGTATTCAGTATGCCATACGAAAGCTTGTCTATGCCTAGTTATCAATTACATAACATTCGTTCATAAATCTTAATGCCGCTTTGCCGGCTCAATTTCGATTTTTTAATATTATTTTTCTAACTTGTAATTTTCACTATAAGCTACAGTACAAATAAAAAAGGTTAATAAAACTTAAATTATATTATTTTAGTTCAATTTCGCCAGGAACAATCTCAAAATAAAAAAAAATATCATAAAAGTTTATTTCATCTTTTGTACTTAAGTCAATTTTTGAACGATAACATATATGATGACATCGATGACAGACATGACAATTGCAGTCGCGCTACAATATAAAAAAAAATAAGTGCAATTACCCCAATTCTAACAGAATCTAATAAATCATAATGGATTTATTATTTATCCGAAGACGAGTGAGACTCTGGCGCCAGCGACAGGCGTCAATTTTCATTAAACATAATATTAAATTAAACAACTTTGACACAGACACTGGTAAATAAAAAAGCAAATAAACTTAGTATTTAACCACTTACGGACACTCAAAATAATATAAAACAAATAAACTTAGTACTTATTTATCCTCTATCGTTTTACAATAAACGCGTTACGTGACCTCTTAGCTCACGGAATTTTGACAACTAAAACCGTGTCCGAAACGTGCGCTACCGTGCTTGTCAAACTTGAAATTGGCATAGTGAATACCGTTTAAGCCAATAACGTGCCGACGTGGGTAACCAGCACGTTCAAACACGTTAAGACTTCAAAATGGTCATAGTGAATAAGCCCCCTGGTGGTGAACCCTCTTTAATTTTGTTATATTTGATTTGACAGGTACAACGTTTGACGTTTTAGTTGTATTTACTACCAAAACGTCAACAAAATGAATGGCGGACGCACTGTTAGACGTAATGCTCTCTGATTGGTGTTTACAAGTCACAAGAATAAATACATTATTTTTAGTTTTAGAATCCTAAAAATAACATTAATCTTATCTTTTTATAATAAATGATAAACTTTATTGACATCTTAAAATCGTAATGAATCTTTAGATACTACAATCAACCTGATTTATTCTTAGTGAACACAAGCCTATTAAAAAGCCATCGATTCTACTCTCTACTTCAATACGCGTTGAAAATTGTATTTCTTAAAATAATACGTAGCCAAATATAATTTTAATTAATTTAACTTAGTTTTAGATACTAAAGACCTTTCTCTTAATCCAAATGCATATAATATATAATAATAATGAATTTTCCAATGTATAAAAATAATGATTCAAACATTTTGTAATGTACATTCATTGTTTACGAAATACATAGAAAACAAGGCTCTAATTCGGAGCAAAAAAATTTTAATGTGCCGTAAATTGTTTAGTACTTCTCGTGAGCTTTAAAATTATTTTTTGTTACAAAATATGAAACACTGTACAAACTTAAACTTTCATGGTCATTAACTTCATCCAGTTTTACTTGGTCTCCCAGGACGTGTAAAACAAAGTTCTATTTTTATAGTATTTTGCTGGATTTAAGCGAATATTACACATAGAAATCATCGCATATATTGGTTTTAAATATATTATAATATATCGCGATAGAAACCGTAAACCGTAGCTTGCTTCTATTTAAATTTCATTGTGAATAAAAATAAATACTTTTCGTAGTCTTAGGTACACTTAAAAAATAACATTCTAAAATTCAAAAAGTTCGACAACCCTAACTGCAAACAGCTTAATTTCGCGCCATTCGAAGACAACGACTTGAAGTTTCTATAAAAAATAAGAGAGAGCGAGAGCTAGATAGCGTCAGTCTGATCTTCAGTCGTAACTCTAAATTGATCGCCACGTGACATTTGAGGCTTAGCGCCCTCCCCTTCTCCCCAATCTCGTAAAGCTCGAGATATGGCCGATTGGCGGCGAGCCCGCATTGCATAAGTTCTTCAGTACTGTTCATATAATTTCCGATCCCTTCTTGCAAGAGTTATGAGCCTGCCTCGAACTTCGTAATCGTTTGTTATGACTTTCGTCAAAACGAGATGATTCGAAGCCTACGCTGCTTTATAATTGGTTAATTATCTTAGGTAATATAAGCTTTAATATACTTTATTACATAGAAGACTTTTGCTTGTTGGTTAGCGTGGTAGGATCAGAGCGAGAACTACTACTAATATACTAAACGAAACGATTTTAGTAGCTGAAGAATTTTGTAAAGACATCTTATAAACCTTTTGAGATTAAGTGGAAGATGTTGGCTCACAGTGTTTTAATTAAAATACAATTCAGAATTTGTATAGGATTTACGTTAAATCACAAGACTCAGCGCAGTATTTAAAGACCGCTTAAACCACTAATCGTTACATGACTTCTTACCTTTTTTAAATTTATTGTATTGTAATACATTTTCAATAATTAATAATAAAATAATTCAAAAACTATTCTTAAAAATATGAATTATAAACTATTCCAAATATAATTGTTAACTGCACCAAATTTCTTATTCTGCCATCGCGAGATTTCCACCAAAAGGGGTCTAATATTTTTGGTGCACGTATTAATGTATAGATATAAATATATTTTTGTATGTTATAACGCCTAACTGCAAAGATAGATAGTGGCTAACGCCAGAATATAACCCGCAAAAGCTCAGCCCAGTAGTAATGTTCTTGCCCCGAAAATTCTCTGCCCCGTTGATGAGTAATATAATTTTAACAGAAGTCGAAATTGAAGTATGTAGAGAATTTTGCGGTGATGAAGATATCTAGTTAATTTATTTTTGTTTTGTTAATTACATACATACATACATAGACTCACGCCTGTTACCCCGAATTGGTAGGCAGAGGCATATTAAACGCCCACTTTCCGCCAGTGTTTTGATCCCACGTAATAGGTGGCGAGCCTATTGCCGCTTATCGGGATATTTTGTTGATCGGCAGGTGCACCACTTGCAGGTGAGGTTGGCTTGGGACCCTAAGTTCTTGGTGGGAACCCTATGCACTTTTGTTAATTAATCATAACGATATATCATTATGATTAAACAGTAATGAGACTTAACTTGCCATAAACTGCAAATTTAAAACCATGCATCCTGATATAGGTTGCAAACTCATAATGATCTATTTATTAAGATATACGAAATATACTGTTTCTTTTTTCGGTAAAGTCTTCAGCGGCTAAGACAGCGATAACCTAGTGTAGATACCAACTGACTGCCGTGCAAAGAGTATCAGGTTCGAATCCACGGCGCGCACCACTGTCTTTTCGAAGTTATGTGCTTATTAAATTGTTAGTTATCGCTTGCTACGTGCCTCGGAGGAAACGTTAAACCGTCGGTCCCGGTTGTCATGAAGATCTATAACAGTCGTTTCGGGGAGTCAGGACCCTCAAATAAACTGACACTGGTCTAAACCATGGAATATCGCTATCACTTTAGGTTGCGGCAGTCAGACGGCAGTCGCTCTGTGGAAAAGCTGATTATCAATCATATCTGGTTAGACTAGAAAGCGGAACCCAGGGTCCAAGGCGCGTAAGTCGTGGATGAAACCGGGATAACGCTAGGACGATGATGAGTCTTCAGTAGCTACACGAGAACATGTTAGTTGACAAATAAAACAGGCATAAACGACGTACGAGTATAACTTCGAAAAAGCGGGCTCTTAAACGATTAAAACTATGACCTATATTCGGCAGCAGTCGCTTTTCAGCTCCGCAATGTTTGCACCAACTTCGCAATTTAATTCAAAAGCATTCTACAAAAAAGGGAACTAATTATATGGAAATAAGTAACCGCCTATTAACTCATACTAACAGCGGTGGGTAGTAGGAGAAAGTTTTCGGACGCGACGGGCCGTCCCCGATGCGGCAGAGACAGTAACATGCCGACAACTAGAGGTACGTTGTGTTCATTACGATATACACACTACACTGACTCACTTACTAGTTAAGTGAGAATTTGTTGCGGGATTTTATCATTTACGCCACCATGTCGACTAGCTTTGCACAACAGAAATACCTGTTTCCATCTTTTATCTCAGCGAATACGTGAACACTTTTATTCGGCAATTTTATTTCGCTTACGCTGCTTTGTCCGTTATAAAATAGGTTTAAAATTGTAGTAAAGCAAAAGTATGTTTGTTGATATTTTTGTTTAAATAAAGATTACGATTTTAAAGCGAAAATCCAGAAATTTAAACTTGTTTTTGAGAACGATTGCGTATAAAACGTGCCGAATACTGATACCGGATTAGTGAGGTCCTGTTATTCCATTTACTGTGATAGCGTCGCTTGGTGTTAGGGATTTCTAATTCAAGCATTCCTATAGTGTTGCTTGAAAAGTTGGAAAATGCAATAGAGTGCAGCGTGCTTCTCACTGAATGACAATAAAGTCGACTTAGCAACGCTCATCAATTTGCTTTCTTTAGCTTTAAAATCCTTTGGAAATTAAGGTTTAGTCTGACTAATTTATAGCCATAGTCAATACTTTTTGTAATAACTCATATACTCATTTGTTATGCTTATTATGTTTTATGATGGTTCTTCTTATTATCAAACATTTGAAAAATAAATGCTTATTTATATTTTAAGCTTAAGTTGAAGCAAGAATGTGGTCTGGTTTAAATTTAGTTATATTTTTGGGCTAATTGTGAGGTCTAAGCTTAACATTTTCTTTGTACAAAATGTTCCAACACAAGTCACAAAAATTCAGGTATAGTAAAAATAACAAGTTAAGCTTATAATTAAACAGTTCTTCAAATGAAATTATCTATATTTAAATAAGTTCCACTGTCACATACAAACAGACAGAGGGATGTAACAATCAAAATGTTAAGAACCTTTTCGCGGCGGAGAATAATGGGTGAATAACTAATTAGCTTTGTTGTCAATGTGTATGTATGTATGCTGCTCCATGAGATTATCTACAAGCTGTAGAAGTGAAATATAATGGTACTGTATTAAGTCTCTTTTATTGCACAAATCGTGGTCTTAATCGCGTAAAATAATTAATTAAAGATAATTATAAATACCTGTGTTTTTCCGACATTTTTATTGTCTTGTACCGGCCGTGGTCGTGAAGGAACTAATACCCGTTAAATAAATTTGAATTTTGCATAAAAATAGCATTTTAGAAAGTTTAAAATTTATTTTATTAGCTTATTACAGCTTTGTGTAACTATGGAATGATATATCATTTGTTTCTAATTCTGTGGCATATCTAAAGGTTTTACGATTGGCCGCATTGCAAATATTAATAAAGCTGTTCAAAATTATTATAGTCTAACTATAACAAGACAAAAATTGTTAAGAAGAAAATCTCAGACCACTTTTATTCACACATTGTATAAAGTGATTTGAAATTGTGTAATATAAGAATTCTAAAACGGAAAAAGTGTACTGTTTGTAACAGGCTATTCCGTTCGTCTTCAGTATAAATCCTAAAGATCCATGTGTTCGTAATCCAATCAAGATAGTCTAGATCTAGTATGCCCACTGCCTACTTGACTTGTGTAGGGTCGAGAGCGTGTGTTGTATTAAAGTTCAACACTGGACAAGCGCCGAGTCCCGGTAACTGCGATTGATCTTTGTATCTCAACCGTTACACTATCTACACATTACGGAGTATACAATTTATTGTAGATATTTCAGGACAGTGTTGTCAGCCCTGCTTATGAAGTGTTTCACTTCTGGACACGGGCCTCTTCTCATTATGAGAATGCTTTAGGTCACAGTCTTGGTTTGCCAAGTGCTGGTTGATAGTCTTCACATATCTTTAGAGAAATTGATGGTTATGAAATTTCGGCTTTCTAGGCCTTGTCAAGATATTTTTTAATAAAAAACATGATGTAGAAAAAAAATGTATACATTATAACACGCGGTAAGTAATAATTTATTACATACATACATAACTTCAAAAAGTCAGCGGTGTCCGCGGTGGGTTCGAACGTGAGACCCTCTGTGTTGCAGTCTGTTTATCAGTCTGCCAGACTTGGATTGGCACTAGAACTATTTATCGAATCGTTGGCAGCCATTACAATGACAATCAACAAAAAAAACGATAATGAGTTACAAATCCTGCGTGAGTGTTTCGAGAACATAATGGAACAGCGAATTTCGTACTCGGAAAGAATTATGGTACGAACGATCGTAGTTACGAGAGAATGCTGGGCAGAAAAGAGCGGTAGAGATATAAACTAAACACCATCATCATGTTTGCAGATGCCAACATAATGTTTGATTGAAGAATGTTAATGGAACGAACGTTGACGTTTTGTGTTGGTCAATAGGTCGAAAAATTATCTAAGTATATGATAGACTTGACTGTGAAATATGGACCCATTGTTGTTTTTCGATTGTCGGGATTTAAACGACGTCCCTTTGTTTTGAGTAACCAATATTTCGGCACTTTTGCAAGCGCCATGATCTCGGATGTACTGTACATCAACAAAGGTACGTGGTATATATCCCGAAAGACAATGTAATGATAAAGACCACGAAAGTTTATATTTATTTATTTGTAATTTTAAGTATATTATTGTATAACATAACTTCTGGCCTCTTATTTAAAGTTGGACATTCCAATATTCTGCCAAATCGATATCCATCCTACAGGTAAGTATCGGGACATCTCTGGCATGCCGCTGTCAGCTGCAACCTCTGTCACGCGCCGTTATTGGAACACGTCATAACGGGCGAACATCGCATCGCATTGCTTCGCACCGCGTCACATCGCGTCGCACTGCACCGTACCACATCGCTCCATACCGCAACGCGCGGTGGATTAATCAAACGTGTCGATGTCATGAAGCAAAACTGGTACTTGTATCTGTTTGTTGGACGGTTTCATGTATAGAAGATTGTTTTAAATTCAATAGTACTAGGAAGATGAATAAAGCCTTACTTTTTGTGACATTTTTAGGTATTGGTCGTGCAATGAAAAACCAATAGATTATAATTTATTTGCTGTTGTGAAATTTCCTTTGTCTGCTTTTAATATCATTACAGCTATAAAGTAAAATAAAGTGATGGTTTGGCCGAATACAATATGTCCTTTGGTACATGGATAAGCTAAAAGTAAAACTACACATATTTGACCCGGAAAGCTCTTTTTGTACATGTCCTTCTCAATTTATTTCCCGATACGTTTTAGGCTTGTAAAGTTGAAAGATAAGAAAGATCATCAAGTTTCCAAAAATCAAAAAGAAAATGATCAAAAATCATTTTCTTTATGCTTTTAATCGCGACATATTTTTTTAGAGCATTTAATAGTAAAACATTTTCTATCCCACCTACTATACCGTAAGAACAAAAACATAACGAAATCAAATTTGCACAAAACTGCTCTAACTTGAATGTAATTCCGGTATTCGTATCTCATCCACTTATCCACGTCTTACTTTTTATACCTCATTAAATCAAAATATATAATTTATGAACTCTCACTCAACAATATTGACCTACTTCCTAAAAGTAAATGTGGGACAAATTACGATACCAATTACTTACAAATGTTTACATAAAAAGTAAACGAGGAACATGCATCTTGATTTGAAATAAGTGGTCCGTTACATCCAAAGTGTTAGCAGTATCGGCGCCTCGCCGTGTCAGATGATAGATCGATGTCGGTAAACGCCGATATTTTTTCTGGGAACGCCATTAAGTCACCCATTTGCTCTCGCTTACATAAATAGCAAACAGAATTAAAAATTAGCCTCTTATCTCAATGGCTACGTTTTCTTTATTCCCAATAATGTCGGAGATTCCTTTTAGCATTCAAATGGAAACATTGAGTGTCATTAAACCAATGAGAGAGGTTCGAGAGCTGTGTCGAAGTATGTGATCAATAACATGTAAATAGATCGAAGTGGGTCGGTGTTGCTATGCACCGAGGGGTAAAGCGATGTGAAGGAGGCATGGGGAGGTAAACTCGTGTTTAATTAATTAATTGCGCGGGAATAAGAAGCCCGCGAGTTGAGCAAGAGAACTTGTAGCGCGACAATTTCATCGGCTTTTCATGTGACACGGTCGGTCTTTTGTCGCGGGTCAAGAACGCACCCAATCCTTTGCCTTTCCCAATCCACGCTGCAACTCACTAAAAAGGAAGAATAAATTAATGGAATTGTAAATAATAGTATTTTGATCCAATGCTACAATGATAAGTTGAATGATAATAGTGATTGAACAAACTGCTAGCAGTAAGCATTAATGGAAGGCTTAATTTAAGCAGAAGTTATAGATAATTTCAGTGCGATTGATTTCATAGGAAGAGATCAAAAGTTTAACAAGATTAGATGAGATTTATATAAACCAGGTAAAACATTGTTTTGTCAAAGTGAGGCAATTCCAAGGCAAGTATTTGTATGTTGAACAGAAAGACTGAAATCAAGTAGCTGATCTGTAAAAAAATGTTCGTCTTTTAAAACTTTCCATCACACCGTGGATAACAGATAGCTGGCCGATTCCAAAGGGTGAAGGCATCTCTCTGAGGATCGTTTTGTCATTTGTCATTGGAAGGATAGGAAAGGCCTCCGCTTGGGGTGTGACGTCATCAGTTAAACCAGGATCAAACCAACGCGTTCAGCTCGCGTCCGCGGTGGCGTGCGCGGTGGCGATTATTGCGCGTGCAAAAGTTGTGCACACTGTCGCGTTCGTTCAGGCGTTCACCAGGCTGTGGTCACGTCACTAAAATGCTGTCTGATACAGATAGTGAAATTGAAGAAGTTTTACTTCTGTCTGCTATTATTGAAGACGAAGAGGAACAAGAAGTGAACTTGAGGTGGGTATGATAATTATACAGTGCCAGTGAAGTAAATACCTACCATCATTCGATAAGCCTTATCAGAATGAGACGTATCCTACAACAATGGGTATTTGTGGAATTAATTTAATTTTTTTTCCGTTTCCACCATACTTAAAATCTACAAAAACACAGTTTCCTCAACATATAATAGCTGCGTGCAGCGTCCTAACGCAACAAGCACGGTCTGATCGCTACCGCCGCGTGCAGACGCTGCACCGGACGCCGCGTGCAATCCGAGGACGCGTAGATGTGAACACCGCGCTATAAGTTCGTACACAACATCTGATCGCCACCGCGCACGCCACCGCGGACGCAAGCTGAACGCGTTGGTTTGATCCTGGCTTTATACATCGCAATGTAATTCAGTCACGACCGTAAGGTTATTGTGTTTTGTATGAGAAACAAACTATCAGAAAGATAATATATGACTCTGCGAGAGTTGCCGTAGAAATAATTTAGGATTTATTCTTCGGAGGTTTGAATAACGAAAGGGGATCGAGCCTACAGCACTCAAAGTAGTGGGTTATTCAACACCGAAAGATCGGTTTACCTATGTGCCACCCTTTAGAATCTTTGAGATACAAACAGATTGACTGTTTGGTAAATTAATTAAATAATTTGTGGATTTACGATGCCAAATTTTGCCGCCGATATTTGTGCTGCCTTTGTTTGCTTACTAATGCCAGTGTTAACTATAATATTGAACTTTGTACGAAATAAATGATTAATCTATTGACGAAAATTCACTCATCTCAAGCTTATTTGGAGAGGCAATGGAAAGGAAATGTTTTGTCAAGCTGGCGTAGATATAAATAAACAATTGAAGTTTCTGTCCAAGATCGAAACAGAAATTAGTTATGTGCCCAAACAACCGACGGCAGTTAGTGCTGGAGGCTAGTGGCTGGAGCAGTGGCCCTGGCCTCGATACCACAGCACCTGAGCTGCGTCAATGTGAACCTACGATCTTGAAGGGATCTCGGGCAATAGTTGGATTTGGGCGTCACTGGATTGTTCTGTGTGGAGAGACTTTTTTTTAAGGAGGCATACGTTCAGCCGTGGACGACTGTAGGCAGAGAAGATGATCATGATAGATTTTTATCTGTCATGATCATCATCTCTGCCTGCAAACTCAGCTTTAAGCTATGCATCTGTTATATGAAATTCTATAAAATTAATAATCATTGCTAAAATATAATACATAGATATTTTATATGACATGTCACCACACGTTTTCGTCCCACCTTTCCTCCGCACATCCAAAAAAGGTTAGATACCATTTTGAAAACGCACGTGAATCGTTGCGGATCAACATCATTCGCTGCGGTCCGTTGGCGGTCGCAATAAATTAGAAACGTGTATGAACTCAGACGTCCATACTCGTGACGTTGCGACCGATCAGCGTTACGCAACAACAGTTAGTCCGCGTGGGCGTTTCAAAAACCTGTATTCATACACAATTTTAATTTGAAAAATTATTGTTATATCTTGTTTGTGTAAGTTTTCTGTTCTAGGTTTATCTCGGCGTTGCGCAGGGCTGAAGCGCGGTTTTACCTTTGGATAGGCGTCATCTGTCGGATAAATTAAACATTGCAACGAAATTTATATATAATATATTTTTCTAGTAGGACATTTTCAGACTCTAATCAAAGAATTTGGTTTCATTTTGTGTCGAACTAGGCAAAGAACATTGTACCAAGCTCCTCATCAAACAACATAACTGGGAGTAGGCCACTAAAATTTTTGATTAATTTAAAACATAGTGATATTATTCCAATATATATACATTCTCATGGTTTTCTTACCTGCACCTATTTACTTCAAAACTTTTTTCTACGTCAAACTCTGTAATGAAGTCGTTCCCAATATTGGGAACACTTCGTATTTGTCAGAGAATACGGCCGTACTCCTATTCACGGTATTGAGTCGTAAATTAATTAAAAGTCGTTTAATAAAAACAGTAAATTTGCAGTGTATCGTTTTTTTTTGGCGGCGCACCGGCGCGGCCCAATGATTGGAGAACACGTTTCGATTTAATAAAGCAATTTAGAAAAAGGCCAATTTGCATCCGAATGAGGCAAGGGTTGTCTACGAAGGAAACATATCGGATTCTGTGTAACGGACGGAGTCTGGGGACGGAAGGTTTGCTACGGCGTAGCACATCTACGAAGACTACAAACGTAGCACACAAGATATGTCATCGCTGGAAGCTTAACAGAAATGGAAAGTGAACTCCAATATTTGTTGGAGCACAAGAGCAGTACTGACACGCCAAACGAGACGAAATGATTTCGATTTCGTGTTACCAGTAGAAGTGAATGGGAGAAAATCAATATGAAAAAATGCTGAATGGAATCTTCGAACACTTTGCCTCAATACGGTCTGTATTTTAATTTACACTGGTTATTTCTGACGTATATAGGTATAATTTCTTATTTTAATCTCTATTGTGTATTGACCGAGTTTTATATCGATAGAACATATAGAACGTTAGTCCTGAAGGATTTCCCCTTATATGTAGTTAACATTTCACTGTCACTAACAGGATGGCAAAGGTAGGGTTTCGAGAACCTCTCAATATCTTACCAACCGGTCAATTCAGTTAAGACAGATTGACGTTTCAACTCGGACTGAAATATCTGGCTTGTCAATTGATTCAATATGTAAATTTTCTTAATTAAGAGATCCGATATGTCAGATATAATTAATATTCAATAAGATTCATTGCGTTCAATCATAAACATTATTTAGCTTCACAATATGTACGAAGGGGAAGACCTAGGCGGACGTTCACTGACCAGATTGGAGACATCCTAAAAACAGGACAAGTTAGAAGTACCCTGAACAGAAGAGCATGCATGAGGAATCTGATGGGAGTGAATGAAGCAAGACAGATATGTCCGGATCGTTGCATATGGCATTCCGTAGTCTCTGCCTACCCCTCCGGGAAACAGGCGTGAGTCTATGTATGTATGTATATTGTAGTGCTTTCTCGCGGTTTCACCCGCACCCTCAATCATAGCGATAATCACATCCCGATGTTTCCATTCTATAAACGACCTATCTACCAATTTAGCTTCAGAGATCAATAAAATATCTTCTTCGAATTAAGATTTTGAGATGTCGTCAATGTCTAAGGGTGAGTAAGTGACAGTAGAGCTCATAGCGTGACTTGACTTACCGTTCGTGATACATCGGCCAGGTAAAGCAATAATTACACAGGTCACCACTTGGATGGGTGGCCATTCGTGGTCGCATTTATATTAAACCGCCGCCTTGCTTTGGATAAGACTTTGTACGTGTTGTCGTATAATAAGAAACAGTGGTCTGTCAGGCAGTCTAGAATAAACCAGGCCGCACGCGAAAAGGAGGTAAAGAAGGTGAGTTAGTGACTAGAAATTGAAAGCCTCACACTTAAGAAATAAATCACTTTTCTCCTTGATGCTTACATATATACATAGATTAATCTCTAAAACCAAGGCTCTTCTTTTCCTCACTTTTTCTTATACTTTTATATCTCTTTGTGTTATAATCAAATTTTAACCGCTATCTCTCTTCAGTGTCAACCTCATACATCCGTGATTATATCGTGAGTGACTGTGACCTGTATTTTTAATATTTATTCGCCTTTTCTCCGAGATCTCTTGAATACGTCTCACGACAGGCTCAGTGCGTGGATGTGCGTCCAATATTTAAAGTATAAACTAAAACTTAAGTAGGTTTATTTATACTTGACGTATACGTTATTGAATGGATCGCTTGAAGGTATAGTTTAAGGTCAAGTCTCTTACCGATAAGTCCGTAAAGGATTTATAGCTTGTTTATCTTTATGCTTTTGGCCATATTTTTAAGATTATTGTATGACTATCTTGAATAACGCAAGGCCAACAACTAACTGCTAGACGTAGGCAGAAAAGAAATGGAATATTTTTTGGTTACTTTTAGCCGATTTGAAAAAGAATGAGCTTCTTAATTCGATGGTTTTTTTTTACGTGTCTTACCTCAGGAATTTCATTTGGTGAACAGATTTGATGATTATTACTTATGCTCCTCGTGTGGTCTCATTTAAATTTGATCAAGATCTGACGACTAGTTTTTGAGTTACGTTTAATACGTTTTTGTTGTATATATATTTAGGAACTCAGTGTCAGTTTTTTTATTATTTACTTTATTAAAATGTCATGCTATTCACAAAACTGTAGCCCGAGTATTCGATTACAATAGGTAAAATTTATTGTAAAACTACTGTGGCGGCTCACCCACTACTTAGGCAAGTTAACTCGCCCGTTTGAACGAGCCACAGGATCACACCACTACTACGTCACATCGTATGATGTTAGTGCCGCGTGCAAACGCTCAGGCCGTGTGCGTAACTTAGCGCCGCCCCTAACAAGATGGCGACAACCATTCCTTTGTTCACGCCACAGGTAAGCAAGATGGTCGCCTGCGCATCTTTTGTCTTCGCGTCGGCCACCATGTTGTGGGCGTTCTACTCCTGCGCAAAAGTGTCAAGCGCGAACACTATTTAGCGTTATTAGTATTAATTATATTTTTGTATAAATACTGCTTGTTTAGAAGATGTAATTACACTTCGCCTTACTTACTCCTTGCGCTAATCTAGCTTAGATCCTTGCTTACTGTTCTTGTTTAGCTTAATATTAATTGCTGTAATTTAATTTAATTTGATTTAATATAAATAGTTGTTAGTTGTTTTCTTGTTTATTTTATTTTTTTTCCCTTGCTCAAGAAGTTCCTAGAGTAAATAATTAGTAATAGTTCATTAGTTAGCTTAGGGTTAGGGAAACATATTGCAGCAAGAAGATAGGCAGCATTCTTGAAGCCTACACTGGTGACCCCGAAAAGAACAGCAGATATGGAGTCAAGAGAACAACAGCAGTCCAGCACATACAAGGACGTGCGCCACGAAGCGTGCAAGGTTGCAGTGAAATCTCCGGTATTCAACCCAGACGACCCAGTACTATGGTTTGCCCAGCTTGAAGGTCAGTTCGTTTTATCCAATATTACAGTGGACAGTACGAAGTTCTACCACGTACTAGCACAACTGGAACCGCAGCATACAGCGGAAGTGAGAGACCTGATCATCACCCCTCCAGCTACTGGTAAATATGACAAGCTGAAGGCTGAGTTGATAAAGAGGTTGTCGGCGTCGCAGGAACGTAAAACTAAGCAACTCCTACAGCACGCAGAGCTAGGCGATAGCAAGCCGTCACAATTTTTACGGCACTTACAGAATTTAGCTGGCTCGAATATACCCGACGATTTCATCCGGACCATCTGGGCAAGCAGACTACCCACTAACCTGCAAACCATAGTCGCATCGCAGCCAAATATGTCATTGAACGACATAGCAGAGTTGGCTGATCGGATAAATGACATCGTTCCAGTGAACGGTCAAGTAGCTAGTACAAGCACTGGAACGCCAGCAACTTCTGCATCTACAGGTAACGCTTTGGATGTACTTACACAGACAGTGGCTGAATTAACCCGCAAATTAGAAGTGATGAGTACAGAGCTTCGTGAACACCAACGTTCCCGGTCCCAGGACAGAAAACGATGGCCTCCCAGGCGTTATCGGTCCCGATCTCGATCCCGACCCAAGGACCATCCGTACTGTTGGTACCATTACCGATTCGGCGATCGAGCTACGCGATGCACACAACCATGTACGTACCAAAAGTCGGGAAACCCCAAAGGCAACCAGTAGTGGCGGAAAGTGGTTGCCCAGCTACAACGAGCCGCCTGTTCATTACGGATCGCAAATCGAAAGTGCAATATCTCGTCGATACGGGTTCAGACCTGTGCGTCTTTCCGCGATCCGCCGTTCGGGAACCTCGAGTGAAGACAAAGTACGAGTTGTTCGCAGCTAATGGGACAGTCATAGCTACCTACGGTGACCTCCCACTGACTTTGGACTTAGGCCTTCGTCGAGCATTCACATGGCGCTTCATTGTCGCCGATGTCTCGAAGCCCATCATTGGCGTCGACTTTCTCGGCTATTACAACCTACTTGTCGACGTCCGAAACCAACGTTTAGTAGACGGTATTACAGCACTTACCGTCGCGGCAGTATGTCAGACCACTGCGGAGGACATATCATCAGTGCGCACCATCCACGATGATACACCATACCACCAGCTGCTGAAGAAATTTCCTGAAATAACACGACCAGCTGGCAAATCAGGTAGTCCCAAACATAGTACTGTTCATCATATACGTACTACTCCCTGTCCGCCCGTATCCAGTCGACCACGACGCCTTGATCCAAGACGGCTTAAGGCGGCTAAGCAGGAGTTTGAAGAGATGCTGCAAAACGGCACGGCACGTCGTTCTGGGAGCGCCTGGTCGTCTCCCCTTCACTTAGCTCGCAAGAAGAACGATGGATGGAGACCTTGCGGGGACTACAGGGCTTTAAACGCGCGTACCATTCCTGACCGGTACCCTGTCAGACACATACAGGACTTTGCGCAACAGCTGACGGGTAGCACCATCTACTCTACGGTCGATTTAGTTAAGGCCTATAACCAATTGCCAGTGGCGGAAGAAGACATACCGAAAACCGCAATTACGACACCTTTTGGCTTATATGAATTCCCGTTCATGTCGTTCGGACTTCGTAATGCCGCGCAGACCTTCCAGCGCTTCATGGACGAGGTCTTACGAGGGTTGGACTTCTGCTACGGTTTTTTAGATGACATCCTAATCTTTAGCAGTAGTAGCAAACAACATCTGGAACACCTGCAGCAGTTATTTACAAGACTATCGGATTATGGAGTACTGATAAACACCAACAAATGTATATTTGGTCAATCACAGGTCAGTTTTTTGGGCTATACCGTTTCAGCAGCCGGCATCCAGCCTCTCGAATCCAAAGTACAAGCCATACAAGAGTTCCCGGTACCTAGGACCATAAAGGAACTCAGAAGATTCCTGGGAATGATAAATTTTTATCGCCGGTTTATTCCAGCTGCAGCATCTATGCAGGCACCTTTAAATGAACTGTTAGCAGGTCCTAAGGTCAAAGGCTCGCACCCTGTGGAGATGACTCCAGCAAGAATGGAGGCCTTCAATAACTGCAAGCTTAGTCTTTCGCAAGCAACTCTCTTAGTGCATCCAGATCCACAAGCTGAGTTGAGCATACAGACAGACGCTTCGGATTCAGCAATTGGCGCGGTACTCCAGCAAAGAAAGCAGGAAGAATGGGAACCACTCGCATTCTTTTCAAGAAAACTGAGTCCCTCTCAAACTAAGTACAGCCCTTACGACAGAGAACTCTTAGCCATATACGAGGCGATTAAATATTTCAGGTTCATGGTGGAGGCAAGGACATTCACGGTTATCACAGACCAAAAGCCGTTGACATATGCCTTCACGTCACCTAGAGAAAACTGTTCTCCGCGTCAGTTTCGCTACCTGGATTACATCAGTCAGTTCACCTGCGATATCAAATTCGTAGCAGGCAAAGATAAAGTGGTCGCAGATGCTTTATCACGTATTGATGAACTCACTTTGCCCGTAGATTACCAGTGATTGGCCAGTGAACAGCAAAACGACGCAGAGCTGCGAGACTTGATCGAGAACGGTTCTTCCCTGAAGTTGGAAAAAAGGAAGCTGTCTGAATCAGACGTGGAGGTCTACTGTGACGTGTCAGCAGGTCTTCGCCCATACATCACCAGGTCATATCGGAGACAGGTATTCGACACGCTACACAACCTGAGTCACCCGGGAGCCAAAGCAACGGTTCGTTTAGTGACCCAGCGGTACGTATGGCCTGGCATTAGACGGGACTGTCGACAATGGGCCAAGGAGTGTCAGCAATGTCAAAGGAGTAAAGTGTCACGACATACAAAAGCACCATTGACAACTTTTGAAACACCGTCAGCACGATTTCGCCACATCCACCTAGATTTAGTAGGTCCTTTACCAGTTTCCTCTGGCTTCAGGTACTGTCTCACTGTCGTCGACCGAACTACGCGATGGCTTGAGGCGTATCCACTACAGGATATAACAGCTGAGACCTGCGCAGCGGCCCTCACTTCAGGCTGGATCGCGAGGTTCGGCTGTCCCGAGCGCATCACTACAGATCGGGGCAGGCAGTTTGAGTCGCAAACCTTCAAAGAACTCACAGCCTTAGTGGGCGCTGAACACCATCTTACCACCTCTTACCATCCCGCAGCTAACGGCCTAGTGGAGCGACTACATCGCCAGCTCAAGGCCGCCATCACATGCCATGCCACCTCCAGCTGGACAGAAGTTCTGCCTTGGGTCCTCCTGGGCATCCGCAGCGCATGGAAGGAAGACCTGCAAGCATCAACAGCCGAACTGGTCTACGGTGAAACGCTCCGCCTTCCCGGGCAGTTTTTCACCTCAACACCGGACGAGCTGGTGAACCCGAGCAGCTTAGTCAGCAGGCTGCGCTCCCACATCAGCAAGCTAGCCCCGCAACCCACGTCGTGGCACACTGGTACAGGCCGCCAATTCTACGTGCCCAAAGATCTGGAAACTGCAACCCATGTCTTCCTACGTCAGGGTCCAGTCAAGAGGTCACTTCAATCACCTTACCTGGGTCCCTACAAGGAGTTACGTCGGGATAAGAAGACCTTCGATATCGATATAAACGGGAAGCAGCAAAGGGTTACCATAGACCGATTAAAACCAGCCTACATGACGAGGGAGACTCCAGTGAATACCCAAGTACAGCAGACCGGAGAAGACCAGAATACCGTCAGAAAGACGAGGAGTGGACGTGTTGTCAGATTCCCAGACTACTTTCGCCCGTAGTCACGGTCTCACGGGGGGAGTGGTGTGGCGGCTCACCCACTACTTAGGCAAGTCAACTCGCCCGTTTGAACGAGCCACAGGATCACACCACTACTACGTCACATCGTATGATGTTAGTGCCGCGTGCAAACGCTCAGGCCGTGTGCGTAACTTAGCGCCGCCCCTAACAAGATGGCGACAACCATTCTTTTGTTCACGCCACAGGTAAGCAAGATGGTCGCCTGCGCATCTTTTGTCTTCGCGTCGGCCACCATGTTGTGGGCGTTCTACTCCTGCGCAAAAGTGTCAAGCGCGAACACTATTTAGCGTTATTAGTATTAATTATATTTTTGTATAAATACTGCTTGTTTAGAAAATGTAATTACACTTCGCCTTACTTACTCCTTGCGCTAATCTAGCTTAGATCCTTGCTTACTGTTCTTGTTTAGCTTAATATTAATTGCTGTAATTTAATTTAATTTAATATAAATAGTTGTTAGTTGTTTTCTTGTTTATTTTATTTTTTTTCCCTTGCTCAAGAAGTTCCTAGAGTAAATAATTAGTAATAGTTAGTTAGTTAGCTTAGGGTTAGGGAAACATATTGCAGCAAGAAGATAGACAGCATTCTTGAAGCCTACACTGCAAACGCCCTTGAAATCGAGAAATGTTTACGAGTGAGTTGAACCGAGATACGGCCGGCCCGGGTCGGACATTAATATAATTACGGCTGATCAATTGATTGATCGACTCTGGTTTGTGTCCGGGCAAAAATAGACGCATCCCACCTGGGTTTATTGAAAAAAAAAACGCTTTACAGGCTTTATGTGAAAGTAATTGATACTTTTTGCCTATTTTTAGAAAAAATGTACGTTTAAAAGTATCTTTTAATAGGGATTTGTCACATTAAGATTGTTGGGTTCTTGGAAAACTTGCGTCTAAATTTATTATGAAGATAATTATACTATAAGCAAATACAGCATTTTTTTCGTTTCGTGTGACTGTGTGGTCAATTCTAATGTCGGAATTTATAGACTATCCTAAGGGCTCCGACATAGTCGAATGACTCTTGACCTTATACAAACTATGTTTACTGAGTTACATATTTTTCTCTGGAACTTAGTTACGTTGAAAGCTGCTATTAACGTTGAAATTTGGCATTGCATCATTCCTTTCTCGCTTATAATATTGAATTGGAATCCAAACTAAGGACCAAGACTGCAATTTCAATTGTGCTACAATGCTTGAACATTATAATAATAGGCAACACCACGAATGTCAACGTGCTTTTTTCATCAAAGAATTTTAAATATTAATATTTCACTTTATTCAAATTGTAATAATATATCGCATCTAAATTAGTATATAAAACTCAAGCAAAAGAAGGAAATATTTGGTAAAAACCACCATAAATAAACAAATAAAGAAAAAGTGAAGAGATGACAGCCGTCACAACAAATATGACACGTCAACCAATAACAATAACAATATTTACGAAAATAAAATGGACGATATTAGCACTTTAGTATGTTGACGAGAGCCAGGAGCAAGAGAGCACGACCAACACCTCCGGGCCCGTCGCTGAGCTCCGCCTCGCAGCCGTCGGTACCTACGCCGACAACACCGATGGCTGCAGTTGCGTCGAGCTCCAGCGACGAGTATTTCTCTCCGCCGTCGACACCGTCACCTGCGCGGCGGCGTGGGAGAGGCCGGCCACCAGCGTGCTTGGGACCTCGGGGCCCACCGGCCCCAAACAGGGTCCTCGCTGCCGGTGGTAATGTGCAGCGCATGAAGTGGACGACATTAATAAACGAACATGTCATGCGCGCATATTTTGGGGCGACAGAGGGGGGCACTAACCTCACTGCGTACCGTAGTCGCATGCTGTCTTTGTTTCAGGCCTTGGAACCAAGCATCAACGTCACGGCTCAACGACTATCGGATCAGGTACGGGTTATCCAGCTCAGTGGCAAGTTGGATAATGCCGTGCTTGATAGGATTCGCTCAGAGTACTTACCTTCGAGCCATGCCACCCCCGTCCAGCCTACACAGACATCAGCACTGACCGCACCGTCAATAGGCGGTAGTGCCGTCAGGGAGGAGGATGACATGGTTGATAATGTAAGTACCCAGTGCAATGAGGAGGTAAAGGACGCTTTGGAATGTGCTATTAGGGACTACCGGTACACTCCACTAGGTATCAGGCCTCGTCTACCGAAGTTGCCTATGCATAGGCGAAATATAGCACTGATAAGTGCTCTTGACTCGTTATTATCAAATTATTTAGATAATAGCGAGGATCTCGGTGATACGCATTTAATCTTGTACTGTACCGCCGTGGCGGCTTGTCGTATAGCTGGTGTTAAGTTTCCTGAAACTGATACCGTTGTACGACAAAGGTCTGCTGTACCGGCGTGGCAGTGCAGGATTGAGCGGCGTATTGCCGAGGCAAGGGCACTTATTGGCAAGCTGATCTGTTTTAGGGAGGGGAATACACGCCCTAGGGTAATGCGCTTTGTGAAACGGGCTTTTTCGGGGACTAACATTAGTCCTCAAGATTATATAGCCCGGGTCACGGAGCGCATTGACTACCTAAAACAGAAAGTCTATGCATGGGCAAACCGAATTCGTAGGTTTAAGAAACGTGTGGACCGGTACATCATTAATAGTGCATTCCAGAGGGACCAAAGGTGGGTATATAGAAGTTGGGAACGACCAGATCAATGTGTGACTAATGTGCAGCGGCCAGATGCGGACGCCACAGGCATGTTCTGGCGTAGCATCTGGTCGATGCCTATTGGTCATAATGAAGATGATTGGATGCGAGACATCGAACGTGCATGCGAACATATTCCCGAAATGGAATGCGTGGCTATTTCTAGCCAGGACGTTTCACAAGCAGTCCGTCCATTATCTAATTGGAAATCTCCAGGATTGGACGGACTGCACAATTTCTGGCTGAAATGGCTACGTAGTTCGCATGAACGTTTGGCATCTCAATTCCAATCAGCCTTGGAATCTGGATCGTTGCCAACCTTTATGACGACTGGAATTACCCACCTGCTCCATAAGACTGGCAGTACTAGCGAGCCCGGCAATTATAGACCGATTACGTGTTTACCATCGGTCTATAAACTTCTTACATCTATTCTGAGAGCTAAAATAGCTAAACATGTCGAAGACAACTTAATTATGTCAGCCTCTCAGAATGGATGTAGGAGGGGGGCTCGTGGTACTAAGGAGCTCCTCCTCATTGACATGGCCATTAGCCAACAAGTTCGCCGTAACCGAAAGAATCTGGCGGCATGTTGGATAGATTATAAGAAATCGTATGACTCCGTGCCGCATACATGGCTTTTGAGGGTGTTGGAGTTGTATAAAGTAAATACAACTCTACGCACCTTCTTAAAGTCATGTATGGGGCAATGGAATACGACTCTTTGCTATCCAGGATGCCGAAGGATCCAGGAGGACGGCGAACGTATTAAAATTGAGCGGGGAATTTTTCAGGGCGACAGTCTGAGTCCCCTTTGGTTTTGCCTAGCCATGAACCCTCTCAGTACTTTACTGGAGGGTTCAAGGTTAGGCTACAGGTTACAGAGAAGTGGTCAGGTCATATCTCACCTGTTTTTCATGGATGACCTGAAGTTATTTGCCCACTCTGATGCCCAATTGATAGATTTACTAAAAGTAACCCAAAACTTTAGTAAGTCAATCAATATGGAGTTCGGTGTGGATAAATGTGCTGTCATTCATGTGAAGCAGGGAAGGATGGTGGAATCTGAAGGGATCCAACTCTCAGATTCCATTAACCTAAGAACGCTTCTCTTGACTGATACCTATAAGTACTTGGGTATGTCACAGGCTTTAAGTATCAATGAAGCCGTCATGAAGCAATCGTTGCAAGAGCGTTTCTTTGGCCGCCTGAATAAAGTACTGAAAAGTCTTTTATCAGGTGGCAACAAGGTTCGTGCTTGCAACGGTTGGGTCATGCCACTTCTTGTATACTCCTTTGGCATACTCAAGTGGACTCAGTCTGAATTGGACGCCCTGGACAGAAGAGTCCGCACATTGTTGACGGCATATCGTATGCATCATCCACGTTCATCCGTGATGAGGTTGTACATCCCGCGGAAGTGTGGGGGTCGTGGCTTTCTGAATGTCAAGACCCTACACAACCGCGAGGTGTGCAATCTCAGAGAATATTTTCTCCGGGCGAACGTGGACATGCATCGAGATGTTGTCGCAGTGGACAATGGACTCACCCCGCTCAAGTTGGCTAAGGAGAACTGGCGCATACCTGTAGTACTCAGTACTGATGATCGCAAGCGTGTGTGGCAGAGCAAGGAGCTTCATGGCAGGTTCCATCGGGCTCTGTATGGACCCGATGTAGACTTATTAGCCTCGGTGAACTGGCTACGCTTCGGTGACCTCTTTGGGGAAACCGAAGGGTTTGTTTGTGCAATTGCTGACGAAGTTATCAAGACGAATAACTACCGGAAATATATCCTGAGGGATGGCACTACCGATATTTGCCGTGCGTGTCACCAGCCTGGTGAATCCCTCAGGCATATTGTTTCCGGTTGTTCACGTCTTGCTAACGGCGAGTACTTGCACAGACATAACCAAGTAGCCAGAATCATTCACCAGCAACTTGCTCTGAAATACAAACTTGTAGACATCGAGGTACCGTACTACAGGTATGTGGCAGAGCCAGTTCTCGAAAATGGCCATGCCACATTGTACTGGGATCGATCTATCGTCACAGACAGGACTGTTGTAGCCAACAAACCTGATATTGTGGTGATAGATCGATCAGAGCGCCTCGCAATAATTGTTGATGTCACCATTCCCCATGACGAGAATCTCGTGAAAGCCGAGAAAGACAAACAGATTAAATATCTGGACTTGGCTCACGAGATTGTCGACATGTGGGATGTGGACTCGGCAATTATTGTGTCGATAGTTGTGACGGTTATTGGTCTAATAGCCAAGAGCCTCGATCGTCACCTTAAGAGGCTCGCGTTGGGTGCTTGGGTCAAGGGTCTGATGCAAAAGGCAGTTCTTCTCGACACGGCACGTATTGTGAGAAAGTTCCTGTCTCTGGAGCCCTAACCACTGGCAGCTTGGACCCTGTGCCCGATGCTGGTGGGACCCCACGGTTAATTTTATATTTTTAAATGTGTTTTTTTTTAGTGAATGATATATTTAAAAATGTAATTTTAATTTGAAAAATAGGAAATAAAGATAATAATAATAATATAACTGGCAACACCACCAATGTCAACGTGCTTTTTTCATCAAAGAATTTTAAATATTAATATTTCTCGAATTACACCTTATTTAAATTGTAATAATATATCGGATATTAATTAGAATATCAAACTCAATCAAAAGAAGGAAATATTTAATGAAAAACGGCCACAATTAAAGAAAAAGTAAAGAGATGACAGCCGTCACAACAAATATGACACGTCAAGCAAAAGCAATAACAATATTTACGAAACGAAATTGGAAGTTATTAGCAATTTAGTATGTTGACGAGAGCCAGGAGCAAGAGAGCACGACCACCACCTCCGGGCTCGTCGCTGAGCTCCGCCTCGCAGCCGTCGGAACCTGCGCCGACAACACCGACGGCTGCAGTTGCGTCGAGCTCCAGCGACGAGTATTTCTCTCCGCCGTCGACACCGTCACCTGCGCGGCGGCGTGGAAGAGGCCGGCCACCTGCGTGCTTGGGACCTCGGGGCCCACCGGCCCCGAACAGGGTCCCCGCTGCCGGTGGTAATGTGCAGCGCATGAAGTGGACGACATCAGTAAACGAACATGTCATGCGCGCATATTTTGGGGCGACAGTGGGAGGCACTAACCTCACTGCGTACCGTAGTCGCATGCTGTCTTTGTTTCAGGCCTTGGAACCAAGCATCAACGTCACGGCTCAACGACTATCGGATCAGGTACGGGTTATCCAGCGCAGTGGCAAGTTGGATAATGCCGTACTTGATAGGATTCGCTCAGAGTACTTACCTTCGAGCCATGCCAACCCCGTCCAGCCTACACAGACATCTGCACTGGCCACCCCGCCAATAGGCGACAGTGCCATCAGGGAGGAGGATGACATGGCTGATAATGTAAGTACCCAGTGCAATGAGGAGGTAAAGGATGCTTTGGAATGTGCTATTAGGGACTACCGGTACACACCACTAGGTATGAGGCCTCGTCTACCGAGGTTGCCTATGCATAGGCGAAATATAGCGCTGATAAGTGCTCTTGACTCGTTATTATCAAATTATTTAGATAATAGCGAGGATCTCGGTGATACCCATTCAATCTTGTACTGTACCGCCGTGGCAGCTTGTCGTATATCTGGTGTTAAGTTTCCAGAAACTGATACCGTTGTACGACAAAGGTCTGCTGTACCGGCGTGGCAGTGCAGGATTGAGCGGCGTATTGCCGAGGCAAGGGCACTTATTGGCAAGCTGATCTGTTTTAGGGAGGAGAATACACGCCCTAGGGTAATGCGCTTTGTGAAACGGGCTTTTTCGGGGACTAACATTGGTCCTCAAGATTATATAGCCCGGGTCACAGAGCGCATTGACTACCTAAAACAGAAAGTCTATGCATGGGCAAACCGAATTCGTAGGTTTAAGAAACGTGTGGACCGGTACGTCATTAATAGTGCATTCCAGAGGGACCAAAGGTGGGTATATAGAAGTTGGGAACGACCAGATCAATGTGTGACTAATGTGCAGCGGCCAGATGCGGACGCCACAGGCATGTTCTGGCGTAGCATCTGGTCGATGCCCATTGGTCATAGCGAAGGTGATTGGATGCGAGATATCGAACGTGCATGCGAACATATTCCCGAAATGGAATGCGTGGCCATTTCTAGCCAGGACGTTACACAAGCAGTCCGTCCATTATCTAATTGGAAGTCTCCAGGATTGGACGGACTGCACAATTTCTGGCTGAAATGGCTACGTAGTTCGCATGAACGTTTGGCATCTCAATTCCAATCAGCCGTGGAATCTGGGTCGTTGCCAACCTTTATGACGACTGGAATTACCCACCTGCTCCATAAGACTGGTAGTACTAGCGAGCCCGGCAATTATAGATCGATAACATGTTTACCATCGGTCTATAAACTTCTAACATCTATTCTGAGAGCTAAAATAGCCAAACATGTCGAAGAAAACTCAATTATGTCAGCCTCTCAGAATGGATGTAGGAAGGGGGCTCGTGGTACTAACTCCTCCTCATTGACATGGCCATTAGCCAAAAAGTTCGCCGTAACCGAATGCATCTGGCGGCATGTTGGATAGATTATAAGAAAGCGTATGACTCCGTGCCGCATACATGGCTTTTGAGGGTGTTAGAGTTGTTTAAAGTAAATACAACTCTACGCACCTTCTTAAAGTCATGTATGGGGCAATGGAATACGACTCTTTGCTATCCAGGATGCCGACGGATCCAGGAGGACGGCGAACGTATTAAAATTGAGCGGGTAATTATTCAGGGCGACAGTCTGAGTCCCCTTTGGTTTTGCTTAGTCATGAACCCTCTCAGTACTTTACTGGAGGGTTCAAGGTTAGGCTACAAGTTACAGAGAAGTGATCAGGTCATATCTCACCTGCTGTTCATGGATGACCTGAAGTTATTTGTCCACTCTGATGCCTAATTGATAGATTTACTAAACGTAACCCAAAACTTTAGTAAGTCAATCAATATGGAGTTCGGTGTGGATAAATGTGCTGTCATTCATGTGAAGCAGGGAAGGATGGTTGAATCTGAGGGGATCCAACTCGCAGATTCCATTAACCTGAGAACGCTTCTCTTAACTGATACCTATAAGTACTTGGGTATGTCACAGGCTTTAAGTATCAATGAAGCCGTCATGAAGCAATCGTTGCAAGAGCGTTTCCTTGGCCGCCTGAATAAAGTACTGAAAAGTCTGTTATCAGGTGGCAACAAGGTTCGTGCTTGCAACGGTTGGGTCATGCCACTTCTTGTATACTCCTTTGGCATACTCAAGTGGACTCAGTCTGAATTGGACGCCCTGGACAGAAGAGTCCGCACATTGTTGACGGCATATCGTATGCATCATCCACGTTCATCCGTGATGAGGTTGTACATCCCGCGGAAATGTGGGGGTTGTGGCTTTCTGAATGTCAAGACCCTCCACAACCGCGAGGTGTGCAATCTCAGAGAATATTTTCTCCGGGCGAACGTGGACATGTATCGAGATGTTGTCGCAGTGGACAATGGACTCACCCCGCTCAAGTTGGCTAAGGAGAACTGGCGCATACCTGTAGTACTCAGTACTGATGATCGCAAGCGTGTATGGCAGAGCAAGGAGCTTCATGGCAGGTTCCATCGGGCTCTGTATGGACCCGATGTAGACCTATTAGCCTCGGTGAACTGGCTACCCTTCGGTGACCTCTTTGGGGAAACCGAAGGGTTTGTTTGTGCAATTGCTGACGAAGTTATCAAGACGAATAACTACCGGAAATATATCCTGAGGGATGGCACTACCGATATTTGCCGTGCGTGTCACCAGCCCGGTGAATCCCTCAGGCATATTGTTTCCGGTTGTTTACGTCTTGCTAACGGCGAGTACTTGCACAGACATAACCAAGTAGCCAGAATCATTCACCAGCAACTTGCTCTGAAATACAAACTTGTAGATATCGAGGTACCGTACTACAGGTATGTGGCAGAGCCAATTCTCGAAAATGGCCATGTCACATTGTACTGGGATCGATCTATCGTCACAGACAGGACTGTTGTAGCCAACAAATCTGATATTGTGGTGATAGATCGATCAGAGCGCCTCGCAATAATTGTTGATGTCACCATTCCCCATGACGAGAATCTCGTGAAAGCCGAGAAAGACAAACACATTAAATATCTGGACTTGGCTCACGAGATTGTCAACATGTGGGATGTTGACTCGGCAATTATTGTGCCGATAGTTGTAACGGTTAATGGTCTAATAGCCAAGAGCCTCGATCGTCACCTTAAGAGGCTCGCGTAGGGTGCTTGGGTCAAGGGTCTGATGCAAAAGGCAGTTCTTCTCGACACGGCACGTATTGTGAGAAAGTTCCTGTCTCTGGAGCCCTACCCACTGGCAGCTTGGACCCTGTGCCCGTTGCTGGTAGGATCCCACGGTTTTTTTATATTTTTAAATGTATTTTTTTGTTAGTGATATATTTAAAAATGTAAATTTAATTTGATTCATGATTAATAAATGAATAATAATAACGTTTATTGTACATTTAAAACAAATATCAGACAAAACAGAAATACATGGACAAATAAGTTGTAAAAAGAATAAACTTAATCAGTACGAAATGGACAACTGACCCCTAAACTAAGTAAAAATTTACTTGTATTTCAGGGGCCTTAAATATATTATATAAATTCAAGAACCGCAATCGACAGCTTTACACCCAAAGACCTCCAAAGCACGGTAACGCACTAATATAAACGACACACAAGCGATCACCCATCCAAAAAGTGACCTTTTTAAACGTTGCTCATCTCTGCCGATATCTTACAAGCGGTAAGTTAAGTCACGCTATGAGCACTACGTATAATAATAAATTACATTAAAAAGCTTTAACTACAGTAAGTAGTACGTTTAGAGATTTCCTTGGTGGCTCTATCTGTGGCAGATAGTACGTTATACGTCAGCTATTTATCAACTTTATAGGTTTTGCGCGTCTGTTTACAATTGCTGATAGCTGTATATTATTCTCTCAATTTGTTAATTGTATCAAAAATCTCAGGATTTACTTTAAACTTGATAAGAAACGTACCTATGCCTGGAGCAAAGATTAGTGTAGTTAATGAAGAAAATTCCGCCTGTTTATAAAATACAATCGTTTAGCAGCAGAATTCCCATCCAAGCGTACTTTGTCTTGACAATATAAAACTACCGTCAGTTCTTTCATATTTTTTTATACCAGCACAGTCAGCAGAAAAACATTGCACAATTTCCTTCAATACTTTCCCTTGATTTAATCGCTTGCACGAAGGCTGCGAGAGCAGATAGAATATTTATGCTGTATTGTATAAAAATATCACTATATACTAGTATGGGTATGATATTGGAGAATACCGAACTGTCCCGCTCGCCAGCACGAGAGCTACTATTGTTTTGCTATCGGCGCATAATAAGATCATTCCTATGCCTCCCTCCACCCAGAACGGCCCTCTTGCTGGCCCTTAGGTAGACTACACACTAGGCTTCAGACCTAGTTTGACTAACTACTCCTGTAGTTAGTCAAACTAGTTTCAAACACACAGTGCACAAAAAACTCCTTTGCTACAAGGTAAGTACTAGGAAAGTGCACAAATGTTAATGTAAGAGATACGTTATATAAGTTTTTTAATATAATAAAACTTCGAGTCGTGTCTATGAATATAATTTCCATTAAACATGATTGACACGCACGTCGTTATTTAGAATATAATTAACTTCACAGTAAAATAAAATTCAGAATACCAACAAAATCTTTACGCAAATTGTCACTGCATTAATGTTCATTTTAAATGAAACCGAAATAGTGAATGTAAAATTTGGTTGAATAATAACTTTGCCGAGCTGAAATTCACCTGTCATATTTTATGATCTAATTAAGGTTGTCGAGAACTATCAGACGTATTATCTTTTTGCAAAATATTGATTAAGTTTATGGCCTGCAGCCGTGAGGTAAATTCGCGACCCTTTTGCATTCTAGGGTAGACTTAGCACCGCTTCGACCCGGGATGAACGGGTTGCTGAAAATCTACAGTCTCCTTTGCATCACCGCTATCATGGACCGATGGGAAAAATCACCCGATTCCGTATACAATAATCGTTCGCATTGAATAACAACGGTCGGACCGGGTCGCACTGTGCCCTTTATTAATAAATTCTATTACATATTACGGACTGACAGTGGCAGCCTCTCGGTAACGTTTCGCTTTCTCTGCTAGTATTGAGCGCCCGTTTAGCTGAACATTTATTTGCTACTGATAACCTTTAGCCGATGTGCCTCTGTATAAAATCAGACGTGTACCATATATAGTCAAACTTGATTCTTATAAGTTTGTTTATAGAATTGATTGTACGACTAGGTACTTTGATTTTCTTACTTTTGATCACAGGTCGAGCACTTATTATCCATTTTAGGGTATCGTCCTCGAAAGGTATACATGGACCCAAAGTAATTCAATAGGATCATTTTATTGTAACCGTCTTACCATCTAGATGTCTGTCGAATTTTCTGTCTGTCAGATATTTTTTCTGGGAATCGCGGGACGGTATCGATATAAAATTGCGAAAATACAAATCTCGTCTTCTTTCATTCTTCTTCTTCGTGAAACACTTGCCTTTCTCTTCGGAGTCTTGCCTCTTTTGACCTTTGATTTGATCCTACTCCAACTTTTTCCATTTGCTTGTTCCATATAATTTCTTCTAAGATCCACTCTTTTTCTTTTTTCTTCGGAGTAATTTATTAGCGCTGCTAAAAATAACAGGCTTCTTTGTTACCTATTTCAATATTAAGACATCTTGTTAGGCAAAAGGTTAATTTATAGTACAAGTTAAGGCTTGAAAATCAATCAAATGAAAATACACACAACTGTACAAAAATATGATTGCATGCGTACCAGCTGTTTTTTTTTCATTGCAGTGTGTATGTATTTTTTGTCTACATCAATATGAATGTTCATTTCTTGCATTAAATTAATTTTATATCAGTAACAATTAATTTTATAGATGTAGTCATATTATAGACTTGACTATTACTTGGAAATAAATACAGTTACCAGATATAAATCAGTATCCCGTTAGTTTGCACACCGGGGCCGCGCGTCCTTGGCTCATTCATACGACACCCAGCCTTGACCTTGGGACATTATTCATGGCGGCGATTTGCTTGAGAAACAAATAAATCAGTCGCTTATCTGAGCGGTAACGGGTTACAAGGCTTCTTTCGCTAATGTACCTATTGTTTTCTTACGGTCGGTGGACACTCAAAGAGCTTATAGGATATACAACAATTTCTTTGTATTCGTTAATAGTATCAGTATCGTGACTTTGGTCAGTTTTTTCCTCGCATTTAATTATTATCTATAAAAATAACTTATCTAAGGTATTAAAGTTGAAAAAAGGTAATTATTATTTAAGTTATCTAGGCTTTCGCAATTCACGTCTGCACTGCGAGAGTCTTAGCAAATTCATTTTCACAGTAGCACTATGAGTTAAAAGCCTTTTCGGCCTACATACCTCACTGGTCAGTTGGGAGGATACAGAGCTTGATGTCGAGTTTAGCGGCGAAGCCGCGGGCGAAGTCCAGTTATAAATAATTTTACATATTCTTGTCATAATCGAATAGAATCATATACAATATTAAGACTGCCTCCGTGGTCCAGTGGATAGCGTGTGCGACTGCTGATCGGAGATCCCGGGTTCGATTCCCGGGTCGGGCAAAGTGTTACTGTGTTTTTTCCAAATTCTTACTAGCAGCACGAAGTCTGGTGATGTGCCCGGTAACGGTAATAGGCTCGCCCCCTACGTGGGACTTAAAAATTCATGGCCAAATGTGGGTATAATATTACACCTCTCCCTACCCCTTCGGGGATACAGGCGTGAGTCTATAAATAAAAAATAAAAAATATATATATACATATTAAAATGATGAAAACAGAAAAAAGAAAAATGATAAATACTTAAACGCATTGACAACTAAAATCAAACTATAAGCTAAATAATCAAATAACATGCAAATAATTTTCAAAAAGCAAAGCACGACATCCATTTTTATTGTCGACAAGGATTTCGAAACAAGCTAGAAAAATCCTTAACAATTTTACGAGTCACCATGACTTTCCCTATACTAAACAAAGCCTTTTTCGACAAGAGGGTTCGCAATTGCTGGTGAAAAAGTGCTGGTTTCGAATTTTACTCAACTCAGTAAGAAAATAAAATATTTATGTAGATAGTACTTTTGGTGTCAGAATATTATATGGGTGCTAACATTTTAGGACGCTTTGGTAGGCCTGAAGGAACCCTATATCGTAACATTAGGTTTATCTTTCGTAAATTTACTATTATTATTTCTATAAAAACTTTCTAGATCGTTCTGATTTGATATTTTTTGTGTAAACGAAACATATCAAATCAGAACTATCGGTAAATGAACGCTTTTGGTAGATTTATTTATTGCTTATTTGAGTCTCTGTAAAAATACAACCAGATATCCATTTATATCTTAGAACTTAAAGAAGTTCTAAGATATAAATGGGTGATTAAGTCATCCATTTGTTATCATTGTTTTTAGTGTGAATTATATTTGTGTTAAGTAGGCAGCAATAGCTAGTGGAGAGACCGACGGATTGATACGCAGAGGGTTTCGGGTTCGAATCCACGGTGCGCACCACTGAATGTATATTGTAAATTGTATTATTTATGAGAAGTAATAAAATGGTTTAGCAATAATTATAAAATTTTCTAAGCCAATATGTATAAAAATAATTATAAATAATTATTTTTATACATATTAATGTTTAGTTTAAGTATGGTGTAAGGAAAACTACATACGCTCAAAGCGCATTGTGCGCCTTAGATCTGGTATACTCGTTGTTGAACTTGTTTAAAGAAAGAGTGATAGCAACCATCGAATTTTGACGACTGCGAGACTACTGGTATTAAGTAATTCAATTATTCACGATGCAAGAAATGTACAATTTTCTTTTTAAGTAATTATTATGTGATATGTAGGTATAATTATTATACTTAAACTAAACAATAATAAAATAATTAGGCAGATGCTTTTTCATATTTCAAACATTAAATTAACAAAGATACATTATTTGGTGAAATTCCCACAAAAAAAGCTTTTGTGAAATTAATTTCCACGACGCAAAGCAATCTGTAAATAATATAACAATTAAATTAATGTTTCACTTGAGCCTTTTGAAACTCAAAATTGTTTTTAAAGAACTTTGGCAAGTATGTATTGATTTGTTTTATACCTAGATAGAACGGAATGGTATCTACTTTTGGTTGCGATCATTATTTCTCAGACATTGAGATTAAATTAAGCTTCGCTAAAATTATGTTTCTTTAATGTAATAGATAATATAACGAGAATTTGTTATAAAATGGTTCCTTATAAATAACGGTCTATAGTCATAGTATCATCAGCTTTAGGGTAACCACAAGAAAACTAACTAATTCCGAAAAAAATTGGAAAAAGATTGATGTAATAGAAATTAATAGATATTTTATAAGTTGTGAAGCATTGATGTAATGGCACATGGGCGACCACTTTTCAAAAAGTCACTCTCATATTTATTTACAATAGTTTATTTATGAAAGTGACAATATATTGAATTTCGTCATCATCAGCCTGCCGTAGTCCACTGCTGGATATAAGCCTCTCCAATGGCACGCCACTGAGCCCGATTTTCGGCTCTTCGTGCCCAGCCGCTGCCAGCCACTTTGCGTTTATCGTCACTCCACCTAGCCGGAGGGCGTCCCACACTACATTTTCCAAGGCGCGGTCTCCACTCTAGAACACGACTACTCCATCGGTTATCGGTTCTGCGACAGATGTGACCATCCCACTGCCACTTCAACGTGCTAATTCTCTGAGCTATGTCGATTACCTTGGTTCTCTGTCGGACCACTTCATTACGAATTCGATCCTTCAGAGAAACTCCGAGCATAGCCCTCTCCATAGCTCGCTGAGCGACCTTAAATTGGTGGACTAGTCGCACCGTCAGTGTCCACGTCTCGGTACTGTTAGTCATAACAGGTAGGACGCACTCGTTGAAGACTTTTGTCTTCAGGCTTTGCGGTAGGGATGACGAAAAGACTCGACAGAGTTTCTTATATGCTGCCCTGCCGAGCTGTATTTTTCTGCAAGCCTCCCTCTCGAAGTTGTTCCTACTCCAATGCAAGGTTTGCCCAAGGTAGATGTACTCCTGAACAACTTCGAGAGGGACCCCATTTAGGATAATCGGTTCCGGAGAGACATGTTCATTGAACATTATCTTGGTTTTATCCAAGTTCATCCGGAGACCGATGCGAGCAGAAAAATCAGCCAGGCTGCTCAGCATATACTGCAAGTCTTGCACGGTTTCAGCCACGATAACGATATCGTCTGCAAATCTTAAGTGTGAGAGGTACTCGCCGTTTATGTTTATACCGCGTCCTTTCCAGTGCTGCGTCTTGAACATATGCTCCATTGCATTTTTGAACAATTTGGGGGAGATAACATCCCCTTGTCTCACACCTCGATGCAGGTGGATAGGTTCAGACTGCTGGTTCTGTACTTAGACGGTCATAGTCGCGGCGTCATACAGACCTCTCAGCACTTGGACGTACCGCCAATCGAATTGGCACCGTTGCAAAGACTCCAGAACAGACCAGGTTTATATGGAATCAAAGGCCTTTTCATAGTCCACAAACGCTAAGCACAGGGGCTGATTATACTCCTCTGTCTTCTGTATAATCTGCCGCACTGTGAGGTGGTGGTCTATGGTGCTATATCCTCCTCGAAAACCGGCCTGTTCGGGCGGCTGAAACTCGTCGAGTCTACGTGCGAGACGGTTTGTGATGACCCGGGAAAACAGCTGATAGACGTGGCTTAAGAGGGAGATCGGTCGATAGTTTTTCAAAAGAGTTTTGTCTCCCTTTTTGAAGAACAAAACGACTATGCTCTTGCTCCACGCCCTTGGAGTTCTCCTCGAGAACAGGACAGAATTAAATATGCGTTGAAACTGCACCAGTACAGGCTTTCCACCTGTCTTAAGCAGCTCCGTCGTAATTCCATCTTCCCCGGGGACTTTTCCATTTTTAAGCTGCCTCAGGGCCACCACGATTTCGTCTTGGCTGACGTCTGGCGACTCTTCCGTGAAGTGGCGGGTTAAAGTGGCTCTTGGATCCTCGGAGTCGGGTTGGGGACAGGACGCTTTCGAGGTGTAGAGGTTGCCGTAGAAGTTCTGAATCTCCGCAAGAATCTCCGGCCTAGAAATGGCGACTTTCCCGTCTGACGTGGTCAGCTTCGTCAGATGACTTCGACCTAAATGCTGAGTAAAAACTTTCGACCCCCGATTTCGCTCGATCGCATCTTGTATAGAGCGTGTATTGGAGCTACGGAGGTCGCGTGTTACTAGCTTGAAGATCTTTTTATTTAGATCTGACGAAGTGCCTGCCGGGTTTTCTCGTCGCGTCTCTATTAGCTGCAGAGATTCTCGCGAAAGTTGAGATCTCCTGCCGGTGTGCTGCGTCTTAAAGAGTTTCGTCCCCTCATTCTGAAGGATTTCCACCACTTCGTCGAGTTCCTGGTCCGTATCAGCGTCTTTTGCGGTTTCCAAGGCAGCGAACTGGTTTTTCAGTTTTAGCTGGAATGTTTCAGATCCAACCACGGATTGGAGGAAATTTGGCCGGAGCGTAGACTTCATAAGGCGAATGCGTTCAAGCTTATAATCGATACTCTCTCGACTCGGCCTCGTGCAAGTCGGTGATCACTTCCGGTGTTGAACCTAGTGATCTCGGAGACATCCCTAAATATTCGCCTTTTGTCCGCCATAGTGAAGTCTATCTCATTTTTTATCATAGTGTCGGGGCTTCGCCTCGTCCACTTTCTTTGAGGCTGCTTCTTAAAGAATGAGTTCATTAAGAACAGCCCCTCTTTCTCTAAGAAGTTGACGAGCATCTGCCCCCTATGATTTCTCCTACCAAATCCGTGTGGTCCTACTACCGATTCGCCGCAAGTATGTACTCCCACTTTGGCATTGATTGCCCACTTTAATGTTGTCCCCCATGACAACATTAAAGTGGGCCTTTTGGGTGTTGTGTAAGGCACTGGAAATGACTTCGTACATTTCTTCTACTTCATCATCCGAGTATGCCGAAGTCGGTGCATACCCTTGGATAACCTTGAGAGTATATCTCTTGGTGAGTCTGATCACAAGGTATGCTACCCTTGTCGACTTCTTAGAGTGAAATGAAATTTGAATTTCGTACGAGTAGGTAACTTAATGCATCGTTAACTTATCTATAATAGGCTTGTGTCCTAAAATGTAATTAGTGATTGATTCGTTCCTTTATTAGATGTTAAACCGAAATAACAGTTTTTTTCTTCGAAATCGATCAGCAACATGACTAATTACGGCTTTTTAAAAACGTTTTTGAATTTGACACGCAAACGCTGTAAACCATCATAGCGGTTGAGTGATATCACAAAGTACAAAACAAAACAAACCGTGAATGAAGTCTGGTCTGGTGGTGTACCCCCTTTTATTTTGTTATATTCGATTTGACATGTAGAAAGTTTGACATTTTAGTTGTATTTACTACCAAAACGTCAACAACATGAATGGCGGACGCACTGTTAGACATAATGCTCTCTGATTGGTGTTCACTGTCACAAGAATAAATAGTTTTAGAACCCTAAAAATAACATTAATCTTACCTTTTTATAATAAACAAGAGGACGCCAGCAGCTACACCTGCATTTTTTTAAATTCACCCGTTTTGTCCGATCCCGTGGGAATTTCGAGAAATCCCTTCTTAGTGCACGCTTACGGTCCCCAAGGAACATACATGCCAAATTTCAGCTTCCTGCGCCCAATAGTTTTGGCTGTAGCGTGTCTGTCAGTCAGTCAGTAACGCAAGGATTTTATATATTAAGATAATAAACTTTATTGACATCTTAAAATCATAATGAATGTATAGATACTACAATCAAACCGATTTATTCTTAGTCGACACAAGCCTATTGAAACGCCATCAATTCTACTCTCTACTTCAATATGCGTTGAAAATTGTATTTCTTTAAATAATACGTAGCCAAATATCATTTTATTTCATTTAACTTCGTTTTGTATACTAAAGATCTTTCTCTTAATCCAAATGCATATAATATATAATTATAATGAATTTTCCGATGTATAAAAATAATGATTCAAACATTTTGTAATGTACATTCATTGTTTACGAAATACATAGAAAACAAGGCTCTACTTCGGAGCAAACAATTTTAAAAGTTCCGTAAATTGTTTAGTACTTCTCGTGAGCTTTAAAATTATTTTTTGTTACAAAATATGAAACACTGTACAAACTTAAACTTTCATGGTCATTAACATTATCCAGTTTTACTTGGTCTCCCAGGACGTGTAAAACAAAGTTCTATTTTTATAGTATTTTCCTGGGTTTAAGCGAATGTTACACATAGAAATCATCGCATATATTGGTTTTAAATATATTATAATATATCGCGATAGAAACCGTAAACTGCAGCTTGCTTCTATTTAAATTTCATTGTGAATAAAAATAAATACTTTTCGAAATCTTAGGTACGTATATTGATATGTCTGAATCCAAATCCAAGAAAACTTAAAAAATAACATTCTAAAATTCAAAAAGTTCGACAACCCTAACTGCAAACAGCTTAATTTCGCGCCATTCGAAGACAACGACTTGAAGTTTCTATAAAAAATAAGAGAGAGCGAGAGCTAGATAGCGTCAGCCTGAGCTTCAGACGTAACTCTAAATTGATCGCCACGAGACATTTGAGGCTTAGCGCCCTCCCCTTCTCCCCAATCTCGTAAAGCTCTAGATATGGCCGATTGGCGGCGAGCCCGCATTGCACAAGTTATTCAGTACTGTTCATATAATTTCCGATCCCATCTTGCAAGAGTTGTGAGCCTGCCTCGAACTTTGTAATCGTTTGTTATGACTTTCGTCAAAACGAGATGATTCGACGCCTACGCTGCTTTATAATTGGTTAATTATCTTAGTTAACATTAGCTTTAATATACTTTGTTACATAGAAGACTTTTTGCTTGTTGGTTAGCATGGTAGGATCAGAGCGAGAACTACTACTAATATACTAAACGAAACGATTTTAGTTGCTGAAGAATTTTATAAAGACATCTTATAAACCTTTTGAGATTAAATGGAAGATGTTGGCTCACAGTGTTTTAATTAAAATACAATTCAGAATTTGTATAGGATTTACGTTAAATCACAAGACTCAGCGCAGTATTTAAAGGCGACCGCTTAAACCACTAATCGTTACGTGACTTCTAACCTTTTTGAAATTTATTGTATTGTAATACATTTTCAATAATTAGTAATAAAATAATTCAAAAACTATTCTTAAAATATGAATTATGAACTATTCCAAATATAAATGTTAACTGCACCAAATTTCTTATTCTGCCATCGCGGTATTTTCCCCAAATGTATTAATGTATAGATATAAATATATTTTTGTATGTTATAACGCCTAACTGCAAAGATAGATAGTGGCTAACGCCAGAATATAACCCGCAAAAGCTCAGCCCAGTAGGAATGTTCTTGATAACTCTGCCCCGTGAATGAGTAATATAATTTTAACAGAAGTCGAAATTGAAGTAGGTAGAGAATTTTGCGGACGTTGGTAATGATGTCTTGTCAATTTATTTTTGTTTTGTTAATTAATCATAGCGATATATCATTATGATTAAACAGTAATGAGACTTATATTGCCATAAACTGCAAATTTAAAAACCATGCATCCTGATATAGGTTGCAAACTCATAATGATCTATTTATTAAGATATACGAAATATACTGTTTTCTTTTTCGGTAAAGTCTTCAGCGGCTAAGACAGCGATAGCTTAGTGTAGATACCAACTGACTGCCGTGCAAAGAGTATCGGGTTCGAATCGATTCGTATTCAATTGTCAGTTATCGCTTGCTTCGTGCCTCGGAGGAAACGTTAAACCGTATGTCCCGGCTGTCATAAAGATCTTTAACAGTCGTCACGGGGAGCTAGTACCCTCAAATAAACTGACACTGGTCTAAACCATGGAATATCGCTACCCCTTTGGCTTGCGGAAGTTAGACGGCAGTCGGTCTGTGGAAAAGCTGATATTCAGGCATATCTGGTTAGACTAGTAAAAGAACCCTGGGGTCCACAGCGTGTAAGTTCTTGATGCAACCGGAATAACGCTAGGACGATGATGAGTCTTCGGTAGCTACACGAGAACATGTTAGTTGACAAATAATACAGCCATAAACGACGTATAATTTCGAAAAAGTGGGCTCTTAAACGATTAAAACTATGACCTATATTCGTCAGCAGTCGCTTTTCAGCTCCGCAATGTTTGCACCAACTTCGCAATGTAATTCAAAAGCATTCTACAAAAAAGGGAACTAATTATATGGAAACAAGTAACCGCCTATTAACTCATACGAACAGCGGTGGGTAGTAGGAAAAAGTTTTCGAACGCGACGGGCCGTCCCCGATGCGGTAGAGACAGTAACATGCCGACAACTCGAGGTACGTCGAGTTCATTACGATATACACACTACACTGACTCACTAACTAGTTATGTGAGAAGTTGTTGCGGAATTTTATCATTTATGCCACCACGTTAACTAGCTTTGCACAAAAGAAATACCTGTTTCCACTTTTTATCTCGCCTAATACGTGAACACTTTTGTTCAGCAATATTATTTCGCTTACGCTGCCGCGCTGCTTTGTCCGTTATAAAATAGGTTTAAAATCGTAGTAAAGCAAAAATATGTTTGTTGATATTTTTCTTTAAATATAGTTTACGATTTTTACGCGAAAATCCCGAAATTTAAACTAGTTTAGGAGAACGATTGCGTATAAAAAGCGCAGAATACTGATACCGGATTAGTGAGGTCCTGTTATTCCATTTACTGTGATAGCGGCGCTTGGTGTTAGGGATTTCAAATTCAAGCATTCCTATTGTGCTGCTAGGAAAGTTGGAAAATGTAATAGAGTACAGCATGCTATTTACTGAACGACAATAAAGTCGACTAATGGCAACGCTCATCAATTTGTTTTCTTAAGCTTCAAGTCCTTTGGAAATTAAGGTTTAGTCTGACAAATTTATAGCGATAGTTAATACTTTTTGTAATTACTCATTTGTTATTCTTATTATGTTTTATGGTGGTTCTTCTTATTATTAAAGATTTGAAAAATACATGCTTATTTATATTTTAAGCTTAAGTTAAAGCAAGAATGTGGTCTGGTTTAAATTTAGTTATATAGCTTAACATTTTGTTTGTACAAAATGTTCAAACTCAAGTCACATAAATTAATTCAGGTATAGTAAAAATAACAAGTAAAGCTTATAATTAAACAGTTTTTCAAATGAAATGATCTATATTTAAATAAGTTCAACTGATACATACAGACAAACAGACGGATGTAGTCATCAAATGTTAAGACCCTTTTCGCGGCGGAGAATAATGGGTGAACAACTAATTAGCTTTGTTGTCAATGTGTATGTATGTTTGCTGCTCCATGAGATTGTCTACAAGATGTAGGAGTGAAATATAATGGTACTGTATTCGGTTTGTCTTATTGTACAAATTTGGGTCTTAATCGCGTAAAATAATCAATTTAGGATAATTATAAATAACTGTGTTTTTCCGAAATTTCAACCGTCTTGTACCGGCCGTGGTCGTGAAGGGACTAATACCCGTTAAATACATTTTAATTTTGTGTACAAATAGCGTTTTAGAAAGTTTAAAATATTATTTTATTAGCTTATTACAGCTTTGTGTAATTATGGAATGATATATAATTTGTTTCTGATTCTGTGGCATATCTAAAGTTTTTACAATTTGCCACATTGCAATAATTAACCCTTTATAGGGCATAGTGATCCTGCGGTGGAAAAACTTCACTGATGACGGATTTAGGTATAATATGGGGGTAGAAAATGATAAATATACATTTTTATTTTTTTTATAATTTTTCTATGGTAGGAAATATATCCCCTTTGCCTGTGTAGGAGGACAGTATAGAACAGTACGAGTATAGAAAAGGTGATCTTAAATTAGTCTAATGTACTACAGGTCAGTCTGTGGTGTACGTAAACAACAAATATAATTAGAAATCAACTTTTATTCATAGAAACAATGACTACTGTATGTGAAAGCCCGTGAAAAATGCCACTATTCATAGTGGCACAGCACACAGCCACAGCCACAGGCATAGGGAATATGTTTCCCACCATAACAAACGAATATTATAAAATATCAAGACACCCAGGCAAAAAGATTTGCGTAAAATCCTTCAGATTAAATATGTTGTTGTATGTTTTTTAATAAAACATGTTAAAAATTAAACTTGCCTCAGAAATAAAAATATTCAAGAGATAGACCCAACTAGAAAATTTAATACGAAAAATTGCTTCTTTTCAAACTTCAACGAACCACAGAAGAAAAATATACTTGATAGTTCACAATTTCTTTACGTCAAAATAATGACAGATTAATAAAAAAGTAGCTATAGTAAAAATAAGTACCGCAAGGATGAGGTCTCGTTACTAAAAAAAAATAAAATCATGGTGGGAAAAATATCCCTAAAGCTGCTCAAAATGATTATAGTCTAACTAGAACAAGAAGAAGAAAATCTCAGACCACTTTTATTCACATATTGTATAAAATTAGTCTGAAATTGTGTCATATAAGAATTCTAAAACGACAAAAAGTGTACTGTTTGTAACAGGGCTATTCCGTTCGTCTTCAGAATAAATCCTAAAGAGCCATGTGTTCGTAATCCAATCAAGATAGTCTACATCTAGTATGTCCACCGCCTACTTGACTTGTGTAGGGTCGAGAGTGTGTGTTGTATTAAAGTTCAACACTGGACAAGCGCCGAGTCCCGGCACCTGCGATTGATCTTTGTATCTCAACCGTTTCACTGTCTACACACTACGGGGTATACAATTTATTGTAAATATTTCAGGACAGTGTTGACAGCCCTGCATAAGAAGTGTTTCACTTCTGGACACGGGCCTTTTCTCATTATGAGAAGGGTTTAGGTCACAGTCTGGATTGGCCAAGTGCGCGTTGATAGTCTTCAAATATCTTTAGAGAATTGGATGGTGATAAAAATTAAGCTTTGTAGGCCTTGTCAATATGTTTTTAATAAAAAAAAATTTATGCAGTATAACACGCGGCAAGTAATAATTTATTACATACCTACATAACTTCAAAGTCAGTGTTCGAACGTGAGACGCTCTGCGTTGCAGTCTGTTTATCACTCTGCCGGACTTGGATTGGCACTAGAACTGTTTATCGAATCGTTGGCAGCCATTACAATGACAATAAACAAGAAAAACGATAATGAGTTACAAATCCTGCATTAATATTCCCTAAGGACTGTTTCGAGAACATAATGGAGCAGCGAATTTCGTACTCGGAAAGAATTATGGTACGAACGATCGTAGTTACGAGAGAATGCTGGGCAGAAAAGAGCGTTAGAGATATAAACTAAACACCATCATCATTATTGCAGATGCCAACATAATGTTTGTTTCAAGAATGTTAATGGAACGAACGTTGACGCTTTGTGTTGGCCAATAGTTCGAAACACTATCTAAGTATATGATATACTTAACTGCGAAATATGGACCCATTATCGTATACAGTAAGTATTTTTGAGTAATCAATTGTATTAGATTGTCGGGATTTATACGACATACCTTTCTTTTGAGTATCCAATATTTCAGCACTTTTGCAAGCGCCATGATCGCGGATGTACTGTACATCAAAAAAGGTACGTGGTATATATCCCGAAAGGCAATCTAATGATAAAGACCACGAAAGTTTAAATTCATTTATAAGTAATGAATTGTAATTTAAAATATATTATTGTATAACACAATATCTTGCCTTTTATTTAAGGTTGGACGGTCCAATATTCTGCCAAATCGATATCCACATCGCATCGCTTCGCACTCGCACACGTACATGGATAAGCTAAAAGTAAAACTACACATATTTGTCCTTATGTGTATATTATTCCTCAATTTCATTTCTAATACCTTTTAGGCTTGTAAAGTTGAAAGATAAAAAATATCATCAAGTTTCCAAAAAGCAACAAGAAAATGAACAAAAATCATTTTCTTTCTCCTTTTAATCGCGGCATCTTTTTTAGAGCGTTTAATAGGAAAATATTTTCTATGCCACCTAATACACCGTAGGAACACAGACATAACAAAGCCAAATTTTCACAAAACTGCTCTAATTTGAATGTAATTCCGGTGTCCGTATCTCATCCACTTATCCCCGTCTTCACTTTTTATACCTCATTAAATCAAAATATATAATTTCTCAACTCTCACTCAACAATATTGACCTACTTCCTAAAAGTAAATGTGGGACAAAATACGATTCCAATTACTTACAAATGTTTACATAATAAGTAAACGAGGAACGTGCATCTTGATTTGAAATAAGTGGTCCGTTTCATCCAAAGTGTTAACAGTATCGGCGCCTCGCCGTGTCAGATGATAGATCGATGTCGGTAATCGCCGATATTTTTTCTGGGAACGCCATTAAGTCACCCATTTGCTATCGCTTACATAAATAGCAAACAGAATTAAAAATTAGCCTCTTAACTCAATGGGTACGTTTTATTTATTCCCAATAATATCGGAGATTCCTTTCAGCATTCAAATGGAAACATTGAGTGTCATTACCAATGAGAGAGGTTCGAGAGCTGTGTCGAAGAATGTGATCAATAACATGTAAATAGATCGAAGTGGGTCGGTGTTGCTATGCACCGAGGGGTAAAGCGATGTGAAGGAGGCATGGGGAGGTATAAACTCGTGTTTATTTAATTAATTGCGCGGGAATATGAAGGCCGCGAGTTGAGCAATAGAACTAGTAGCGCGACAATTTTATCGGCTTTTCATGTGTCGGTCGGTCGTTTGTCGCGGGTCAAGAACGCACCCAATCCTTTGCCTTTCCCAATCCACGCTGCAACTCACTAAAAAGGAAGAATAAATTAATGGAATTGTAAATAATAGTATTTTGATCCAAAGCTACAATGATAAGTTGAATAATAATAGTGATTGAACTAACTGCTAGCAGTAAGCATTAATGGAAGGCTTAATTTAAGCAGAAGTTATAGATAATTTCAGTGTGATTGATTTCATAGAAAGAGATCAAAAGTTTAACAAGATTAGATGAGATTTATATAAACCAGGTAAAAAATTGTTTTGTCAAAGTGAGGCAATTCCAAGGCAAGTATTTGTATGTTGAACAGAAAGACTGAAATCAAATAGCTGATCTGTAAAAAAAATGTTCGTCTTTTAAAACTTTCCATCATACCGTGAATAACAGATAGCTGGCCCATTCCAAAGGGTGAAGGCATCTCTCTGAGGATCGTTTTGTCATTTGTCATTGGAAGGAAAGGAAAGGCCTCCGCTTGGGGTGTGACGTCATCAGTTATACATCGCAATGTAATTCAGTCACGACCGTAAGGTTATTGTGTTTTGTATGAGAAACAAACTATCAGAAAGATAATATATGACTCTGCGAGAGTTGCCGTAGAAATAATTTAGGATTTATTCTACGGAGGTTTGAATAACGAAAGGGGATCGAGCCTACAGCACTCAAAGTAGTGGGTTATTCAACACCGAACGATCGGTTTACCTATGTGCCACCCTTGAGAATCTTTGAGATACAAACAGATTGACTGTTTGGTAAATTAATTTAAAAAATTGTGGATTTAAGATGCCAAATTTTGCCGCCGATATTTGTGCTGCCTTTGTTTGCTTACTAATGCCAGTGTTAACTATAAAATTGAACTTTGTACGAAATAAATGATTAATCTATTGACGGAAATTCAATTTTCTCAAGTTTATTTGGAGAGGCGATGAAAAAGCAATGTTTTGACAAGCTGGCGTAGATATAAATAAACAATTGAAGTTTCTGTCCAAGATCGAAACAGAAATTAGTTATGTGCCCAAACAACCGACGGCAGTTAGTGCTGGAGGCTAGTGGCTGGAGTAGTGGCCCTGGCCTCGATGCCACAGCATCTGAGCTGCGTCAATGTGAACCTGCGATCTTGAAGGGATCTCGGGCAATAGTTGGATTTGGGCGTCACAAGATCGGTCTGTGTGGAGAGGCTTAAAGGAGGCATACGTTCAGCCGTGGACGACTGTAGGCAGAGAAGATGATCATGATAGATTTTTATATATCATGATCATCATCTCTGCCTGCAAACTCAGCTTTAAGCTATACATCTGTTATATGAAATTCTATAAAATTAATAATCATTGCTAAAATATAATACATAGATATTTTATATGACATGTCACCACACGTTTTCGTCCCACCTTTCCTCCGCACATCCAAATAGGTTAGATACCATTTTGAAAACGCACGTGAATCGTTGCGGATCGACATCATTCGCTGCGGTCCGTTGGCGGTCGCAATAAATTAGAAACGTGTATGAACTCTGACGTCCATACTCGTGTCGTTGCGACCGATCAGCGTTACGCACCAACAGTTAGTGCGCGTGGGCGTTTCAAAAACCTGTATTCATACACAATTTTAATTTGAAAAATTATTGTTATATCTTGTTTGTGTAAGTTTTCTATACTAGGTTTATCTCGGCGTTGCGCAGGGCTGAAGCGCGGTTTTACCTTTGGATAGGCGTCATCTGTCGGATAAATTAAACATTGCAACGAAAGTTATATATAATACTAGCTGACCCGGCAAACGTTGTTTTGCAATTTTTTTTTTTTTTTTTTGAAAAATAGATGTTGGCCGATTCTCATAGATACCGGATAAGCACAAAAAATTTCATCAAAATCGGTCAAGCCGTTTCGGAGGAGTATGGCAACGAAAACTGTGACACGAGAATTTTATATATTAGATATTTTTCTAGTAGGACATTTTCAGACTCTAATCAAAGAATTTGGTTTCATTTTGTGTCGAACTAGGCACAGAACATTGTACCAAGCCCCTCATCAATTAACATAACTGCGAGTAGGCCACTAAAATTTTTGATTAATTTAAAACATAGTGATATTATTCCAATATATATACATTCTCATGGTTTTCTTACCTGCACCTATTTACTTCAAAACTTTTTTCTACGTCAAACTCTGTAATGAAGTCGTTCCCAACATTGGGAACACTTCGTATTTGTCAGAGAATACGGCCGTACTCCTATTCACGGTATTGAGTCGCAAATTAATTAAAAGTCGTTTAATAAAAACAGTAAATTTGCAGTGTATCGTTTTTTTAGGCGGCGCACCGGCGCGGCCCAATTATTGGAGAACACGTTTCGATTTAATAAAGCAATTTAGAAAAAGGCCAATTTGCATCCGAATGAGGCAAGGGTTGTCTACGAAGAAAACATATCGGATTCTGTGTAACGGACGGAGTCTGGGGACGGAAGGTTTGCTACGGCGTAGCACATCTACGAAGACTACAAACGTAGCACACAAGATATGTCATCGCTGGAAGCTTAACAGAAATGGAAAGTGAACTCCAATATTTGTTGGAGCACAAGAGCGGTATTGACACGCCAAACGAGACGAAATGATTTCGATTGCGTGTTACCAATAGAAGTGAATGGGAGAAAATCAATATGAAAAAATGTTGAATGGAATCTTCGAACACTTTGCCTCAATACGGTCTGTATTTTAATTTAGACTGGTTATTTCTGACGTATATAGGTATAATTTCTTATTTTAATCTCTTTTGTGTATTAACCGAGTATTATATCGATAGAACATATGGAACGTTAGTCCTGAAGGATTTCCTCTTATATGTAGTTAACATTTCACTGTCACTAACAGGATGGCAAAGGTAGGGTTTCGAGAACCTCTCAATATCTCACCAACCGGTCAATTCAGTTAAGACAGTGTGAAGTTTCTAGTCTATATATTGTAGAAATGGTGTTGTCAAAGGTCTGAGGGCTGAAATATCTAGCTTGTCAATTGATTCATTATGTAAATTTTCATAATTAAAAGATCTGATCTGTCAGATATAAGTAATATTCAGTAAGATTCGTTGCATTCAATCATAAACATTCTTTAGCTTTACAGTATAGTGGAGCGCTATTCGCGTTCACCCGCACCCTCAAGCTTAGTGAAAATCACATACCGATGTTTCCATTCTATAAACGACCTATCTACCAATTTAGCTTCAGAGATCAATAAAATATCTTCTTCGAATCAAGATTTTGAGATGTCGTCATTGTCTATGGGTGAGTAAGTGACAGTAGAGCTCATAGCGTGACTTGACGTGCCGTTGGTATTACATCGGCCAAGTAAAACAATAATTACACAGGTCACCACTTGGATGGGTGGCCATTTGTGGTCGCATTTATATCAAACCGCTGCCATGCTTTGGATGAGACTTTGAACGTGTTGTCTTATAATAAGAAACGGTGGTCTGTCAGGCAGTCTAGAAAAAATCAGGCCAGCTGCACGCGGAAAGGAGGTAAAGAAGGTGAGTTAGTGACTAGAAATTGAAAGCCCCACACTTTAGAAATAAATCACGTGCCTCCTTGATGCTTACATATATACAAAGATTAATCTCTAAAACCAAGGCACTTCTTTTCCTCACTTTTTCTTATACCCTTATATCTGTTTGTGTTAGAATCAAATTTTAACCGCTATCTCTCTTCAGTGTCAACCTCACACATCCGTGATTATATCGTGAGTGACTGTGACCTTTATTTTTAATATTTATTCGCCTTTTCTCCGAGATCTCTTGAATACATCTCACGACAGGCTTAGTGCGTGGATGTGCATCCAATATTCAAAGTATAAACTAAAACTAAAGTAGGTTTATTAATACTTGACGTATACGTAATTGAATCGATCGCTTGAAGGTTTAGTTTAAGGTCAAGTCTCTTACCGATAAGTCGGTAAAGGATTTATAGCTTGTTTGTCTTTAATGCTTTTGGCCCTATTTTGAAGATTATGGTATGACTATCTTGAATTACGCAAGGCTAATAACTAACTGCTAGACGTAGGCAGAAAAGTAAGTTAATAATCTGACTTTGGTTGTATTTATTGCTTGCTTTTAGCCGATTTCAAAAAGAAGGAGCTTCTCAATTCGATGGTATTTTTTACCTCAGGAATTTCATTTGGTGAACAGATTTGATGAATATTGTTTGTGCTCCTCGACTAGTCTCATTTAAATTTGATCAACATCTGACGACTAGTTTTTGAGTTACGTTTAATACGTTTTTGCATTATATTTTTGTAGGAACTTAGTGTCAGTTTTTTTAATATAGTTTTTTTATAATTATTAACTTTATTAAAATGTTATGCTATTCACAAAACTTTAACCCCGGTATTCGATTACAATAGGTAAAATTGACTGTAAAACTGCAAACGCCCTTGAAATCGAGGAATGTTTACGAGTGAGTTGAACCGAAATACGGCCAGCCCGGGTCGGACATTAATATAATTACGGCTGATCAATTGATTGATCGACTCAGGTTTGTGTCCGGGCAAAAATAGAAGCAGCCCACCTGGGTTTATTGAAAAAAAAAATCTTTACAGGGTTTACGCGAAAGTAATTGATACTTTTTTGCCTTTTTTTAGAATAAATGTACGTTAAAAGTATCGTTTAATAAGGATTTGTCACATTGAGATTGTTGGGTTCTTGGAAAACTCGCGTCTAAATTATGAAGTACAATATAAGCAAATATAGCATTATTTCGTTTCGTGTGACTGTGTGGCTTCTTTTGATGTCGGAATTTATAGACTCCGACATAGTCGAATGACTCTTGACCTTATACAAACTATCTTTACTGAGTTACATGTTTTTCTCTGGAACTTAGTTACGTTGAAAGCTGCTATTAACGTTGAAATTTGGCATTGCATCATTCCTTTCCCTTTCCCGCTTATAATATTGAACTGGAATCCATACTAAGGACCAAGACTGCAATTTCAATTGTGCAGAAATGCTTGGAAATTATAATTATAATAATAATAATAACGTTTATTATACATTTAAAACAAGTAACAGACAAAAACAGAAATATTTGAACAAATAAGTTGTACAAACAATTAATCAATACGAAATGGACAACAAAGACGGCCGGTTGGCGCCGCGGGAGTGTAAGCGAATGCTACGCCGAAGGTCGCGGGTTCGATTCCCGCTCAAGTCAAACATTTGTGTGCATGAACATGGATGTTTGTCTTGGTCTGGGTGTTTCTATGTATAATATGTATGTATTTACAAAAAACAGTAGGTATATATGTATATTTATCCATTATCTAGTACCCATAGTACAAGCTTCTGCTTAGTTTGGGACTAGATGGTTTTGTGTGAATGTGGTAGAATATTATATTATATATTATTATTAACAGCTGACCCCTAAACTAAGTAAAAATATACTTGTATTTCAGGGGCCATAAATATATAATATAAAACAAGAACCGCAACCGACAGCTTTACCTCCAAAGACCTTCAAAGCACGGTAACGCACTAATATAAATATCACACAAGCGATCACCTATCCAAGAAGTGACCTCTTTAAACGTTGCTCATCTCTGCCGATATATTACAAGCGGTAAGTTAAGTCACGCTATGAGCACTACGTATAATAATAAATTACATTAAATAGCTTTAACTACAGTACTTAGTAGGTACGTTTAGAAATTTCCTTGGTGGCTCTATCTCTGGCAAATAGTACGTAATACATCAACTATTTATCAATTTTATAGGTTTTGCGCGTCTGTTAATAATTGCTGATAGCTGTATAATATTCTCTTAACTTGTTAATTGTACCAAAAATCTCATGATTGACTTTAAACTTGATGAGAAACGTACCTATGCCAGGAGCAAACATTAGTGTAGTTAATGAAGAAATTCCGCCTTTTGATAAAATAAAATTGTTTAGCAGAAGAATTCCCATCCAAGCGTACTTTGTCTTGAAAATATAAAACTACCGTCAGTTCTTTTATATTTTTTGATACCAGCACGGTCAGCAGAAAAACATTGCACAATTTACTTCAATACTTTCCCTTGATTTAATCGCTTGCACGAAGGCTCCGAGCGCAGATAGAATATTTATGCTGTATTGTATAAAAAAATCACTATATAATAGTATGGGTATGTTATTGGAGAATACCGAACTGTCCCGCTCGCCAGCACGAGAGCTACTATTGTTTTGCTATCGGCGCATAATAAAATCATTCCTATGCCTCCCTCCACCCAGAACGGCCCTCTTGCTGGCCCTTAGGTAGACTACACACTAGGCTTCAGACCTAGTTTGACTAACTACTCCTGTAGGCAGTCAAACTAGTTTCAAACACACAGTACACAAATTTCCTTTGCTACAAGGAAAGTACTAGTAAAGTGTTTAAAATTTAATGTAAGAGATACGTTAAAAAGGTTTTTTTACATAACATAACACATAACTTTACGCCTTTTATCCCCGAAGGGGTAGGCAGAGGTGTATTACACACCCACATTTTGCCAGTTATATTTAGGTCCCAATGTAATAGAGGGCGAACCTATTGCCATCTACCGGGCTCATTATTAAGCGAGCGATAGTTAACATTTTTTTATACACACAACTTCAAAAAGTAAGAGGTGTGTGCCCAGGGTACCTGGGGATCGAACCCGAGACCATCGTCTCGGCAGTCCGTTACGTACCCCCACCCACGTGGGCTATCGCCGCCTAAAGTAAGTTTCTTAATAAATGGTAGCGCCATCTACCTTCCTATCTATAACTAATCGCATCAACATCAATCGTTCCACGTACAAGTGCGAGCGATACTGTATTTCCGTCCCTCTCTTTCCCACTCCCTGGAAGAGGCACTGCCTTTCGCGGATTGGTCGCTGCGATCGTCGACGCGAGTGACAGTCCAGAACATTCCGCTCGCTGAGAACGTGTCCGCTATATCGTACCGCGCCGCATCGCTGTATGTGATTATTACCGCTTCCACCAAGGAAAACCCGCTCGCGAGTGAAGTGAAAACAAGCAGCTGCATCACGAAACCACCAGGAGACTGCCCTTCGGAAACGAAGAAGATTGCCGTATAAGGTGAGTGCCCTCCATCCTTGAAATATCCTATACCCACTCACAATCACCTCTTCCTACATCGTCTTCCTTTAAATACAGTCCATTTTTTCCAAATCGCCTAGAACCTACCTACGGTTTCGGTGTATCGCTGAACCAATAAAAATTCGAGTCTTGTCTATGAATACCATTTCCATAAAACATGGTTGACACGCACGTCGTTATTAAGAGTAAAATTAACTTCACAATAAAATAAAATTCAGAATACCAACAAAATCTTTACGCAAATTGTCACTGAATTAATTTTCATTTTAAATTAAACCGAAATAGTGAATGTAAAATTTGGTTGAATAATAACTTTGCCGAGCTGAAATTCACCTGTCATATTTTATGATCTAATTAAAGTTGTCGAGAACTATTAGACGTATTATCTTTTTGCAAAATATTGATTAAGTTTATGGCCTGCAGCCGTAAGGTAAATTCGCGACCCATTTTACTCTCCAGAAAAGACTTAGCACCACCCGGACCGGACTGAACTTGTTGCTGACAATCTACAGTCTCCCTTACATCGCCGCTATCATGGACCGATAGGAAAAATCACCCAATTCCGTATACAATAATCGTTCGCATTGAATAACAACGGTCGGACCGGGTCGCACTGTGCCCTTTATTAATAAATTCTATTACATATTACGGACTGACAGTGGCAGCCTCTCGGTAACGTTTGGCTTTCTCTGCTGGTATTGAGCGCCCGTTTAGCTGAACATTTATTTGCTACTGATATCCTTTAGCCGATGTGCCGCTGTATAAAATCAGACGTATACCATTTATAGTAAAACTTAATTCTTATACTTTTGCTACGTTTGTTTATAGAATTTATTGTACCACTGGGTACTTTGATTTTCTTACTTTTGATTACAGGTCGAGCACTTATTATCTATTTTAGGGTTTCGTACTCAAAAGATAAACTGATCCAAAGTAATCCTATAAGGTCATTTTATTGTCGCCGTCCGACCATCTAACTGTCTGTAGCTTTTTCTCTATCTGTCTATTATATTTTCTTCTGGGGATCGCGGGAGAGTATCGATTTAAAATTGCGAAATATAGACATCTCTTCTTTCACTTTGGCGCTTAGCCCTTGTCAGAGCAACTGCCCTCCGGTTTCTTGTCTTTTCTTTGACATTTTGAAACGATCCTTCATCGACTTTTTCTTTGCCTGTTCTGTTTATATAATTGCGTTTGAAACGCCACCGATCTTCCTCTTCTTTCCTCGAAGAGATCTCTTAGGGCTGCTTAAATATGCCAAGTTTCTTTGTTGGCCATCTCAGTAATGAGACTCGGCTTATGTACAGTGAGTCCAACGACCGACCAAGGGAACGAAATAAAACACGAAATCGTTCCCAAGCAAGAGACCTTTATTCATTCAATCGCCGGTGCTATATATACTAGCCTCGGAAAACTTTGATAGCGCGGTTCAGGATCAAACAGCGCCATCTATCGAATTATGATGGAACTATTATAACATTTAACATTCCGCCCACCATGGACAGAATGTCCATAACTACAAAATAATTGTACGTTACCGCCCACCATGAAACAGTAACAAAATGTGGTGGGTTAGGCAAGCCAGTGGACTGTATATAAAATAAATATTCTAACAATAGTTTCTTAAACCATACCAAATACAATTATAAACTAAATCTTACAATACTAGGCATATCTTTAAGTTTTACACTGTAACTGGAAGCACAATAAGTTTAGACACTGGCCTTTTTATAATAGAGTCCTTGCATCGCAAAGACACGACTCTAGTGATGTTGTCTGAGCCAGTGTGTTTGTCTACAATAAGGCCGTAAAGCCACCTTGCCGGTGGCATGCCATCCTCCATCACCAACACTACATCACCCACCTTGGGTTCAGGTGTGCTATGAGACCATTTACACCTGTGATGAAATTGAACTAAGTACTCACGAGACCATTTACGCCAAAAGTCCTGAACCATCCGCTGAGTTAAATGCCACCTTTTTAAAGTGCTGATATTCGAATCTTCAAAGTTACATTCGGGTACGAGTAGCAAAGGTTCACCCACCAAAAAGTGAGCTGGCGTTAGTGGACACGGATCATCTGGGTCACTGCTGATGGTAGAAATAGGCCTGGAATTGAGGCAAGCTTCAATTTGAGCCAGGACAGTAGACAACTCTTCAAAGGTAAGAGTGCTAAGGCCTATCACTCTCCTAAGGTGGTGCTTGGTTGACTTCACTCCAGCTTCCCAAAGCCCTCCAAAATTTGGAGAGTGGGGTGGAATGAAGTGCCAGTCAGTTCCATTGGTTGCCAACCAGTCAGCAATATCAGACGCTACGCCGGATCTTTCGTGGGTAAACAATGCCTTTAACTCCTTGTTAGCCCCTACAAAGGTGGTCCCGTTATCACTCCACAACTCACGACAATGACCTCTCCTAGCCGTAAAGCGCTTGAAAGCGGATATAAATGCTTGAGATGTCATGTCACTTACGACATCTAAATGTACGGCACGTGTGGCCATACACACAAATAAACAAATGTATCCCTTTGTGGAGTGATAACCACGGCCCTTTGTAGGTCTAACACTAATGGGACCTGCATAGTCCACACCACTTCGCAGGAAAGGTCGGCTAGCGTTGACCCTGACTGCAGGCAACTGGCCCATTAGTGGAGGAGTGATCCGAGGAGCATGACGAATGCAAGTAGAGCATTTACGGATATGTTGTCTTATGACAGTCTTTGCATTTAGAATCCAGAATTTGGATCTCAGATAATTTAAAACTAATTGTGGTCCACCATGTAAAGTGCGCTCGTGGGCGTCGGCTATCAAAAGAGATGTAAAGTGAGACTTCTGAGGAATTATTATTGGATGCTTGACATTTTCATGTATGTTAGCGTTATGTAGTCTACCACTAACTTTTAAAGTTTGATCCAAATCTAAAAATGGATTGAGCGAATTTAGTTTACTTTTCTTATTTACCTTTCCTGTTTTTCTTATACTTTCTATTTCTTCATTAAAATGTTCCTTTTGACAAATTTTTATACATGTAAATAAGGCTTCATTAATTTCCAAATATGTTAAGTTAGTATTACAATTTTTACTTTTTAATTCTTTGATCTTTAGAAATTTTCTACAAAATGCAATGATTCTAGTTAGTTTCCTCAAAGTTGAAAATTTTGTTATGATTTCATTTTTTTTATGCTCATTTGTAACTAAATTGCAGGTTAAGGTGGATTTTCGCTCTTCTAAATTAGTACTGTCTATCATTTTCTCTTTACCATAATTTATTGATTCATTCGATAGCCAACTAGGTCCTTTAATCCATAACTCTAGCTGTGACAATTCAGCCGGTTTAACGCCTCTTGACGCACAATCTGCAGGATTGTCTTTAGACTGTACATGCGACCACTATTTATTGTCCATTACGGTTAGTATTTCAGACACTCTGTTGCCAACAAAGGTCTGCCAACGACTCGGATGGCTGCTTAACCAAGCCAGAACCACCGAGGAGTCAGTCCAGGCATGAATGTCATCTCTACCAATCTTCAAGGTGTCCGAAACTTCAGAAAGAAGTTTTGACAGCAGCACTGCGCCGCATAGTTCCAAACGTGGTATGGATACCACCTTGACTGGGGCCACCTTGGTTTTCGATGCTACTAAACTGACGTGAACACAACCGTTATGATCTATGGTTCGTGTGTAAACCACTGCTGCATAAGCCATGTTGGACGCGTCACAAAAGCCTTGCAATTCAAGACGCACATTGTCCTTGCCAGTACCGAGCCATCTTGGCAACTGAAAACCTTGTATGTGATGGAGGTTGTCTCTAAAATCAATCCAATCCTTTAACAACCTTTCGGGCAGTTCATCGTCCCATCCTATACCTGCGAGCCATAAACGCTGGATAAATACTTTGGCTGTCATTGTTACTGGAGCGATCCAACCCAAAGGATCAAATAAACGAGCTATGTCAGAGATGACCTTTCTCTTGGTCACCGGCAATTCCAGCGGCAGCAGGTTGACAGTATATTTAAAGTTGTCTGTATTTCTGTCTCACGTTAATCCTAAAATTTTCATAATGGTGTCTATTATAAATAGTGTAGTAGTTTCAGTGTGTCGATGTAAATGGGACTACATCCTCTAAATTACCTATACAGCTAGGCGTTCCACAAGGCTCAATTTTAGGTCCTTTTCTATTTCTTGTATATATTAATGACTTACCTTTTTATTTAAAAAACATCTGTGATGTTGTACTTTTTGCAGATGATACGTCACTTATTTTTAAAGTAGATAGGAATAGAAATCAATTTGATGATGTAAATAATGCACTATTACAAGTTACACAATGGTTTACAGCAAATAACCTAGTACTCAATTCTAGGAAAACTAAATGCGTTAAATTTGCTTTACCTAATGTAAGACAACTGGGACCTAATATTATGCTAGATAGGGAGGAACTTGACACAGTAGACTCTACAGTGTTCCTAGGTATTACACTAGATAATAAGTTACAATGGGGTGCACATATAGCATGTCTTGCAGGAAAGCTAAGCTCTGCTGCGTATGCCGTCAGAAAAGTTAGGCAACTTACTGACATCGACACGGCTCGTTTAGTTTATTTTAGCTATTTTCACAGTGTTATGTCCTACGGCATTTTGTTATGGGGCAAAGCTGCGGATATTCAGAATATCTTCGTTCTACAAAAACGAGCGGTAAGAGCAATATACATGTTAGGTGCAAAAGATACTCTTAGGGAACGCTTTAAGTCTATAGGAATTCTAACAGTAGCCTCGCAATTTTTATTTGCTAATATTTTGTACATTAGGCAAAATATAGGTTTATTTACCACAAAAAGCGATATACATAACATAAATACTCGAAACAGGCATAGGTTATATGCCCCTTATCATCGTTTACATAAAGTTAATAATTCTTTTGTAGGGCTAGGTATTCGTATATACAATAAAATACCAATTAGTCTTTTAGAATTACCATTTAGTACATTTAAAACTAAAATAAAATACTGCCTTATTAAGAAAGGTTATTATACTATTAATGATTATTTCAGTGATAAGGATAGCTGGTCACTTACGCTAGACAACTCATGATCTTTATACCTAATTAGAACTATATAGATACTTTGCAATTTTCAGTTAATCTTTATATAATATTTCTAGTTCTTTTAAAATACTGTTGATGTATTATTAGGTCATTCAACTTAGGTACTACATTTACATTTGCATTGTTGTTCCACTAATTTTATTAAAGTTTTACTGCACTGTAAGATGAAGATAACTCGTGATTATGGGCTGTAAACTAATGTTTTAGTAATTTTGTGTATTCATATACAGTCACTTCTGTAACATATATTTCCACCTTATAGTTATGAACATGGTCGCGAGTTGCCTACATTATAAGACGTAAGTGGATGCTCCTGTTTCACAATATTCACACTGGAAGGCTACTACAGCAGTTAAATTGGTAACTGCATTAATTATTTAAGTATTATGTATGTTCCTAATTACTATTTACAAGTAATTAATTACAATGTGAAACAGTTGCAGCTCCTTACAAAAACAAAATATGTAACATAACACTGGCGATTAAAAAGAGTGGCCACGAGTTTTATTGCCCGTTCTTTCTCGTGGTTCTACATACGAAGAACGTGCTTTGTGAATGGGCAGTAAATGTAAATGTAGAAGCATTAAGTAATGTACATTAAAATTTGACGTTCATAAGCGTCACTTTGTGACCTAGATGAATAAATGATTTTTGACTTTGACTTGACTTTGAAATTCTAAATTTTGATTGTCTGATTTGTCTTTTATCTTATCTAATAAACTATAATTATTGCTTGACCATTTCTGAAGCTCAAAACCACCGCGACCAAGAAGCTCGTTCATTTGACTGTAAATCTATTCACCTTCAGCAATAGATTCGCAGCCCGACAAAAAATCATCGACGTAAAAATGATTGAGTATACGGTCTAAAACCATAGGAAAACTACCTCCTTCGTCACGGGCTAATTGCTGTAGAGAACGCACAGCCAGATAAGGTGCAGGAGCGGTACCAAAAGTGACGCGGCATAAACGTAGATGCTTTAATTCTGAATTAGGATCGTCGCGCCACAAAATGCGTTGATAATCTACGTCTTCTGCAGAAATCCTCACCTGCCTATACATTTTCACAATGTCTGCTACGAGACATATAGGATGGCGACGCCACTGCATTATTACATGCCGTAGATCTGGTTGTAGAGTTGGACCAAACATCAAGTCGTCGTTCAATGATACCCCATTGCATCCCGAACAAGAGGCATCAAAGACTACACTGACTTTAGTCGTGCTCTTATCACTGCGGATGACTGCATGGTGCGGTAAATATACAGCATCCTTGTGTCTCTCCGAGTCTGGAACAAACTCTGCATGTCCCAGATGAATATACTCATTGATGACAGCACTATACTGAGTCTTCAATTCAGGGTTCTTTAATAATCGCTTCTCCAGCATGAAAAAACGTTTACGAGCTATAGCTTCTGAGCCACCATATTTGCTACGCGGGTCGGTAGAATTAAACGGCAATCTAACTACGTATCGCCCCGAGGCGTCTCTAGTGGTTGTATTACAGTAGAAATCTTCACACTTTTGCTCTTCTTCTGTTAACCTAGCTTTACTCACTGCAGACTGATCTGATTCTAACTCCCAAAACTTGCGCAGCAAATCGTCCGTGTCTAGGCTTACAATCGCGTTGTAACATACTGGCCGTGAAAACGATGACTTCTGGATTTCACCTGACAAAATCCAGCCCAGTTTAGTCTTTTGGGCAATAGGCGAACATGGAGGCCCCTTGACTAAACCTTACAATAAGACTTCGCTGACCACACAAGTACCCAACAACAAATCCACCTTACCTGGTGTATCAAAAGATGGGTCAGCGAGCTCAGAGGATGAAAACGGTGGTTGAAACCGAATGATCTTCCTTTCAGGAAGACATGAAGTAAGTCTTCTTAGAACAAATGCATCGACATTTAAAACAAAGGTTGGATCTAGGCGAGATTGTAACTTCATATGAACCATCCACTTGGAGGGTATTGACACCCCGTTATCGTCGCCTAGTCGAGCTACGTCGGTATGAGCAGATCGTTTCTTCAAGCCGAGCAACTGTACTGCAGCCTCTGTGATAAAAGAGGCTTGAGAACCTTGATCCATCAAGGCTCTTAGAACCATAGCAGTGCCGGTGTAGGTCTCGACATTCACCAGAGCTGTGGCTAACAGCCCATGGCTATGAGTATCTGCATAGCAAGAAATTGGCTTAGTACTCTCGCTTTGAGTAGACGTAGTAGCTGCTGTAGCAACTACAACGTTCTTGTCCACAGAGCCATCACTAGGCTCAGTAGACTTGCCGGTCTTTGGGTGAAGCAGTGTGTGGTGTTTTCGTTTGCAAACATGGCATTTAGTAGTTTGGCGACAAAAATATACCGAGTGACCTTTACTTAAGCAATTGAAGCATACATTATTGGCTCGGACAAATTCACGACGTTCGTCAGAGTCCTTTTTAGCAAATTGCTTACAGTGACATAATTTGTGATCTTCAGAACAAAATATACAAGATAATTGGGCAGCAACGAGAAATGACGTGGTTTTGCTACGATTAGATGTTTGTTTCGTCTTACAATCTAAATATTCTAAGGACCGAAATCGTGATTCTAAGATTTCTTTAAATTCTTGAAATTTAGGTAGCTCATCTGAAACACTAATATTTGATTCCCATAATTTTCTAGACTCGTTATCTAATTTCGAACTAATTATGAAAATCACGATTACGTCCCACGAATCAACATCAATATCGAGAGTTCGTAACCCATGTAGACATTCTACAGTTGTATCTAAAAGATGTTTGATCGCCGAAGATGACTCCTTAACGATAGCGGGTTGTTGTATAAAACGTTTTAGCATACAGTTGGACAGGAATTTCTTATTGTCATAACGTTTTGTTAACACTTCCCATGACTCTCTGTAGTTTGATGCAGTAACTGGCGTGTGCCTTAGTAACTGCTCTGCTTCACCAGACAAGTGAGCCTTTAAATAATGGAGTTTTTGGACGTCATCAATGGCATAATTTTTATCAATAAGTGATACAAACAAATCACGAAATGAAGTCCATTCCGTATATTGGCCGGAAAATGTGGGTAGGCTGATTTTAGGTAGTTTTACGTTGCATTTACTTTCAATTGATAATTTTTTAGTATTGCTATTTAATTTAAGTTCTTTTAATTTATATGTCATGTAAATATCTTCTGTCTTGTCATAAATATCTGTTGTAAAATAAGTATTTTTCATATCTGTAGTTGTAGCTATTTCTATTATTTTTTTGTGTGTATCTACAAAACCTTTCCACTGTGATTCTAACGTTTCTAAACGTGTTTCAATATATGATTGCGTTAATCGATCTTTGGGTGACTTCTTAAAATTAACTCTTCCTCTCTCTATTATACTTTTAGCATCTAATTGTAATTTGAGTAACGACTGCATGTTTAATAATAACAATACAATAAATTTAAATGTAAAATACAATAAATAACCCAAAGCTCTAAACTAATATGTTTCTATTTACCAGACAAAACTACTAAACAACTACTTGCTACAACAGATTAGATAAGAGATTCAAGATGAATTTCTTAAAGACAGAAATATTCTAAGTTATTGATCAAATTACGAAAATTTTACAAGTGTTTTTAAATATCAACTCAGAAAAAAATCGGGCATAGGTTCCCCGTAGTATCACTTTTTACCAAATTATTCTAAGTCTACAAACTACTTTAACAAATTTAACTATGTCTAAGATTACTTCTAAATTTAACTAAGTATAAAAGCAATAAAACTTATAAGTCCCAAATATAGCAAATATTTTCTAAGTCCAAAACACGTCACTATTCGCTACGTAAAATTAAACGATTTCACTTATTTCTGCACTCGTAATAATGTCAAAGTTACTCACAGTTTGCTGCTGCCAAACCTGATCCACGTATTGTCACTGTTGTCGTCACGTCTGCAAACACTCCCAGCGCCCTCTAGCGGTGCCTCATACACAACTCGATAGGATGACAGCGCCCTCTGCCGTGTGATTCGGCACACCTCGTCTGCACTACAAACAACGCCTTTCGCCCAAATCGTCAGTCTTGCAAAGGGACTGGTGGCGCCCTCTATGATGACGTCTCGCTCCAACTGGTGCGCCCTCTTTCGGAGCTGCTCCACAATTCACTCGCGACGCGCGCGCGATAGTAGCACTTCAGTGGAATCGCCACTGGTTTCTGTGCTGATACTCAAAAATTCACGGCGCGATAACACAAACAACGCTCGTGACGCGCGGGATCCGACTCGATAAGACCACTTTGTACAGTGAGTCCAACGACCGACCAAGAGAACGAAATAAAACACGAAATCGTTCCCAAGCAAGAGACCTTTATTCATTCAATCGCCGGTGCTATATACACTAGCCTCGGAAAACTTTGATAGCGTGGTTCAGGATCGAACAGAGCCATCTATCGAATTATGATGGAACTATTATAACATTTAACAGCTTATAATCATTATTTTACAAATATTAAATCGATTGGGTTCTTTGAAAAACATGCAAAAGATAAGTTAACAGTATAATTTAAGGCTTGAAAATCAATAGAATCAAGTAAAAAATACACAGGTACAAAAAATATGATTGCATGTATACTCACTGTTTTTTAATAAAACAAGTCAGTTTATAGTTTTTGTCTACGCGCCAATACAACTGTTCCTTCCTTCCATGAAATCAATTTTATGATATCAGATACAATTAATCGTATAGTTATAACCATATTATCGACTTCACTATTACCTACAAATAAATACCGTTACCAGGTAGATAATTACAAATTAACATCCCGTTAGTTTGCACACCGCGCGTCCTTGGCTCATTTACACGACACCCAGCCTTGACCTTCGGACATTATTCATGGTGGCGATTTGCTTGAGAAACAAATAAATCAGTCGCTTATCTGAGCGGTAACGGGTTACAAGGCTTCTTTCGCTAATGTATATATTGTTTTCTTACGGTCGGTGGACACTCAAAGAGCTTATAGGATATACCACAATGTCTTTGTATACGATAATAGTAGCAGTATCTTGACTTTAGTCAGAAGTTTTCTCGCTTGAATTGATACTGCTATGATATACAGTTGTCGTGACTAGTACCTGAGGTAAGTTATTAGAAATTACGTATCTAAGGCGGTTTTATGAAAGTTGGATAAAAGGTAATGATTATTTAGGTTGTCCATTTCTAGACTTAAGTCTCAACAAATTTGCTTCACAGTAACACTACAAGTTAATAAGATTTACCCTACTCTATACCACTTTGGCCAGACGGGTGGGAACAGAGTTTGATGAAGAGTTTTCCGTCTCCTCGCAAAGACATCTTTTGCTTTGTGTATATTCCTTACTCGCCTTTTACGTCACGAACAGAATAAAATGGTAAGTATACATTTTGTATTCTTAAAATTCACGTACATTTAAGTTTTAACTAACTATAGATTATTTAAGTATTCTTGAGATAATCGTAATTGATGAAGAAAAATGAAAAATTCGTGAATCAGAATAATTAAAAATTATAATCTAATAATCAAATGACAAGAAAGCAGAGCGCGATGCTTTTGTTATACTGCCGACAAGGATTTCGAAACAAGCTAGAAAAATCTTTAACAATTTTACGAGTCGCCATGACTTTCCCTATACTAAACAAAGCCTTTTCGACAAGAGGGTCATGGCATTGCTGGTTTCGAATTTTACTCAACTCAGTAACAAAAGAATATATTTATGTAGATAGTACTTTTGGTGTCAGTATTATATGGGTACTTACATTTTAGGACGCTTTGTTAGGCCTGAAGGAGCCCTATGTCGTAACATTAGGTTTATCTTTCGTATATTTACTATTTTTGTTTGTATAAAAACTTTCTAGATAGTTCTGATTTGATATGTTTTGTCTAAACGAAACATATCAAATCAGAACTATCGGTAAATGAACGCTTTTGGTAGATTTATTTATTGCTTCTTTGGGTCTCTGTAAAAATACAACAAGAGATACACATTACTTTAAGTTCATAATTAAGAATAGGCCTAAGAGATGAATGCGTGATATAAAGTCATCCATTTGTCATCATTGTTTTTAGTGTGAATTATATTTGTGTTAGGTAGGCAGCGATAGCCTATCGGAGAGACCTATGAACTGTATTCTGTCTCGGGTTCATATCCACGGCGCGCACCACTGTATTACCACTGTAGTACTGTATATTGCAAAATGTATTATTTATAATTATTTCTTTATATCCTCTCAACTGGCAACCGTACCGAAATGGGACGAAAAAGAAATTTCCCATGCTGGCAACCATCCCAAAATGGGACGATGGCCTTGGCGCGTAAACACAGCTGAATACTGTTTACAATATATATTTGATCCCACTCGTACCTATACCAATGCGTACGGGAAAAAATAAGCTTGCCACTTCAAACACTTAAGTTTTTTTAGGCGAGCTCGAGCGCGTCAAACACTTAAGTTTTTTTAGGCGAGCTCGAGCGCGTGACTACTTCGCAATGAGTTCTAATAGTCTTAGTACTGTAATTTTGCAAGAAGCAAGGTCTTACAGTATGAAGACAAAATAACTCCTAGAGACAGAATTAAACCCTCAAAAACTTAGCCCGATAGGATTGGTCTTGAAAAACTGGCACGTTAATGTGTAATATAATTTTAACGGAAAGTTGAAATTGAACTAGGTAGTGAATTTTGCGGAACTCGGTAATGATGTTTTAGGTCTCACTAATTGAACACAGTTCAGCAATGATTTTCACTTAATGAACGTTAATAGAAATTATTTCCAAGCTATGTAGCCCATTTTCACTAATACATCTAGTTAACATGGCTGAATACACAGTAAAACCTGTTTATTGGAAATATTAATTAGGGAGTATTATGATATAATTTTAAGTTATTATAATTGAATATTCCGAAACAACACTCAAATTAAATATTTGATCAATAGATAATTACTATTTGTTTGGGTGTTGCGGCAGTCAGACCGCAGTCCTTTTGTGGCAAACGAATATTCTGCCTTTTAGCCGAATCTGGCCCCCAGTTAGACTTAAAAGGCTGACCCGACCTAGCTGAGAGTACTGCATGTGGGTATAACGATATAATGTTGATGATGATTGAGATGAAATATACAAAAGTTAAGTTAAATCTTAGCGTTAACTATGTATACAAATCGCGATTCGCGAGAGCCCTTGGCTACGGGACATCGAGAACACCTCGGTGTTTGTAGTAAGTAGGCTCCAAACTCAACATTCTTTCATCAGCGCCAAGTCCGTTCATAGAGGGATGGCGCCCGATATTAAGATTTCCAATATCGTCATAAGCCTTGTTTATAATTTGTACCACTGCTGGGCACAGGCTTCTTCTCATAATGAGAAGGGTTTGGCCTATGGCCTAACCCTGAAACCCCTTTGACCACGCTGACCGAGTGCGGGTCGGCAGACAAATTTCTTGATAGAGAACTGTCAGACATGCAAGTTTCCTTACGATGACTTTCTTCATTGTGCGGAAATTAACACTTTAATTCGCACATAACTTCGCAAAGGCATTGATGCGAGCGGTGGATTCAAACCCAAGAGACTCCGCTTAACAGTCTATTTGTCTCTCCACTAGGCAATCACTGCGTTTTTTGTCAAGATTTACAATGCTAGACAAGAAAGCAATGCTATAGTAACCAATACCGATACCATTCTACGTTATTACTATTTGTAATATTTGGTCGTACAACGCTGATAATTGGACCGATGTTGTTGTTATTTAATTGCTTGTTGGTTTGTACCGTCGTATTTTAACAATCGTGTCAATATTTTACATTTATGTTACCGATCCGGTAACAAGTGCGAATATATTCGGAAATAGTACGGCAATTATAAAACGAAGACTCAATGAATACTATGACTTATAATTCCGTAAACACTAAGTAGTGGTATTTTAAAGTGAAGCAGAGAATATTACGGTATTGATCTGAACACTTTTCTTCATCAGTAATCTTCGGCCCCCTTGAAAAAATATTTCTAATACCCTATGCAAACAGAGGATTCTTATATTATTGACGTATCTGTATGTCTTCAGATCTGTATCTGTCTAGAGCATCTTAGTTCCTAAACGGATGACCCGATTTTGATCAGGGAGTTTTATTTGAAAGGTGATTTAATCGATAGTGTTGACGGAGTCTTTACTTAACAATTTTTGGAGTTATTTAATATGTTCAAGTTTATGTTAAATAATACTTACAAGACACGCAGAAAAAAAAAGAAAATATGTAATGTGTATGTCATTAAATAGATAATTTACAGAATTCGACTTTTCATGTAGTACTTTACTACTACCTAGCTTAAAGCGTTCACTGGAAAGAATTAGAAAATATTTATAGCAATGTTTGGCTCTGTTTGTTGTTCAGTTAAACACGATCAAAAATGGCGAATACTCGATGTTCTATTACAAGTGAAAGCATAAGTCTATCAGCGCCATATGACCATTAAGATAAATTGTTGTTGTACAATTAATCAAGCAATTATCACGTGACCTATGTACATGACGTCACGATGACGTATGACGCGTTGTTACTTGTGCAATGAGGCTCCGTCACTTCATCAACGGTCTAATGATGTTCGCTATGGCAGACTGTGGTTACCACTGAGTGTAGTCATGATTGACGTAAACGCACAGACATCACGATAGACATATATCTATGCATATCATAAAATGAAATTTCTGCTACGTCCTGGCTGTCTGTATGATCTCGATGAACTCAAAAAATTTAAACATGGTTGAACACAATTATGCGTTATTTAGTAATAATAATAATATTCTACCACATTCACACAACACCATCTAGTCCCAAACTAAGCAGTGCTTGTACTATGGGTACTAGATAATGGATAAACAAATCTGAGATAATCATTACGTGTTAAAAGAAAGGTATTGGTGAGCACATTACAAATATGTACATATAGTATACTGTTCTAATCAAAATATTAGTTTAAAACGCGGTGTACTTTAAATTAGCACGGTTCAGATGCTTCACGTCACCTATATTTCTTTCTTTAAATCATCATCATCATTCTGGTCGTTCCCTCAATGCTGAGGATCGTGACTGTATGTCAATTTTCCCCACTCGGTCCGGTTCTGCGCCATATGTACCGCACCCTGTATCCGGCCTCCAGTCACCTCTTTGAGTTGGTCCACCCATCTAGCTGGCGCTCTTCCTCTAGCGCGCTTCCGTCCATTTGTCCGAGAATGATGAGTTTCTCCAGGCTGTGCAACGGGGATCGCATTATGTGCCCAAAGAAACTCCGGATCCTTTCCTGGCACGTATTCAGTAATATGACAATTTAAATATTGGCTGGTTAGTTAGTTTTTAAATTTTTCAATGATTCACTGTTGTTGAAAAAGCCACAATTAAACCATCATTAATTGGGGTAAAAATACTTACACAAAAATTTACCGATACTAGAATATATAATGATAAGTGTTTCAGGTGAAATATGGAATTTATATTTATTTTATTGATATCGGTGATGAGCACTGCAAACCTATAACTCAATTGATAGTAACGCTGTAATCCTGATTTAACAAAGGGCCTATGATCATTACACAAGCCATGCCGTCATGTCTTAATTACATAAGTAGTTACACCATCATAAATAGAAGGAGACTGCAGAAATTAGACTGGTCAAAAAGAGGTGATGGTGGAGGTGATTTATTATAGTGCTAGATATCATTTTTCCTGGTATTTTTACTAGGCACGGTACTTCTACAAAATCATTTCTGACTTGACTATTTATATGCAGGGCAAACAAGGAATATAAAAAACCAGTGCATAGATAAGTGAGTTAATCATTTATCAAGGCAGCGACAGCCTAGATACCAGCAGACTGCCAGGCAGAGGGAAGTTGGAAACTATAGCGCACACCACTGATTTTTCGGAGGCCCTTGCCTCTGAGGGCACGTTAAGCCATTGGTCCCGGTTGTCATGAAGATCTTTGACAGTCGTTATAGGGCGTCAGTACCTCCTAAATAAAGTGACACTAGTACAAACTATAGCTGTATCAGTATCCCTTCAGGTTGCGGAGGTCAGACAGCTAATGATGCAACAATACTGCACATCGTCACCAAAATTATTGCACGTATAGCGTAGTGGTTTAAGCCGCTAGCTCGCTGTTTTTATACTGTGCGAATTGTTGTGGATTTGATTCTCAAACGAGACCTTTTGTGAGCTACCAATTTGACGGGTCTGGATGATTTTGTGTCCGTTGCTTGAGTAAACGTTAAGTGCCCCACGACTCAGGACTTATTTCTAGTGCGGGTGGAATATTTTTTATGGAAAATCTAATCCTCCGCTTAACCTCTGGAACGCCGGCGGGACATACGTTTGTCCCAGGAAAATTTGTTCCGTCCAGCGCTTGCGGGAAACACGCTTGTCCTGCAACGACAGCGCCATATTTCACTACTTGAAATGACGTTAAAATTCACCACCAATAAGATTATGCCCCACTATTGCATAGTATAAATATTATTTTTAATTCTGCATTGTAATTGGTTCTCATTTTTATAGACGTTTTTTGCAAAAATAACGACAAAAAATTGTTTACCACGAGTTCGACTTCGCGCGCGTTATAGTGACGACATTTCTGCTTTGAAAAACGTGTAGCGACGCAATAACAGACTTAAATAAGGACCAAGTGAGGGTAGGTGCCAAAACCCGCACTTCCACAAGACGGCGCTGAGCTCTCATCAATCTCTCCGCGACCACGCTCGGTGCAAAACGAGTGAAACGTCGGAAACAAATGGGTATTTATACCTTAAATACGTTAATTGTACGTGATTAGGACCCGTTTATTTATTTTGTATGATGTATACAAATCGTCAAAGTTTAAAATCGAGCCCAATACCAGTTCAGAAGGATAACAATGTGCCCTTATAAAAAACAACCAAAACAAGCCTCCGTTATATATTTCATGATTGAGTGGCGATGCACTGTTCGAAATTAGCGCCACATCGACATCGTGTGATTGTCGACGCGACATATAAAATATGTGTAATTGAGCATCCGGCCAGTGCCCGAGCCCGTGTGCCTCAATGGACGCAAATTGGCGGGTGGTAATGATCGCGATGCGAACGTTGTACACCGCACGCACTAATAATACATTCATAATTGTACGCTGCGTACTGTTTGGAAATCAGTTTTGTTTTGCTTAGCATTGGTTCCGAAATAATATTTACCGTATATTGAATACTTTTGGCTAACTTCAGGAAGAAGAAAGTTCGCAATTCGTTTGTGTCAGTTTCTCTGTATATCATATATTATCGGCTCTATGTATAAACTGTCCGGGCACGGGTTTCTTCTCACAGTAAGATAGGTAAGACCATAGTCAAACACGTTAGCTAAGAGTGGATTGACAGACTTGACATGTCTTTCGAGAACAATATGGAGTACTCTCTGACAAAAGTAGAAAGCAGTTGTGCGGTAACGAGGTGTGAGTGAGTGTGAGTACTCATTAAAAAAGTGTCACCACCCTATTTCATTTCGTGGGTGTAGTAAGAAGCGGAAAATTACACGAAGTTAATAGTTTGTTTAGGAAGAGACAGAGATGGAAATATCGACATCAAAACCCGTCTGGCCAGCGGGGTATAATTGATAGGCCAAATCCGGCTACTCACTCTCAATGTTACTGAAAATAGTACAAATGCATATGTGAATATAGTTTTTCTTGTATAGAAGGTAATTTTGCATATTCGAGCTACTGCACCGATGCCGTCGGTATTAAATAGTCATTCAAATGAACCTGGTTACCAAGTAAGCGACTGGCTGCTCAGCCACCGATTGAAAGTATTCCACGTAACTATATACTCCTACGCCATACTGCCTACATAGAGTGGAAACTTCTGTTGCAAATCATGCCCACGCCAAATGCGTGCCTTGCCTGCATGATTGCCAAAATTACTTATTCCTATAGAACGCTATATTACGCGTAGGATACTTGCACCTACGCTTGGTATTCTTATGGAGCTTGTGTGTTTTTGAACCAAAATTTACATTGCATAGTACCGCTTTAAAATGAAATAAAATATAAACCTTTATTTCATAGCCCATATAAGGTACATAGAATTTCATATATACTATTACAAAAAGCATTTATACGAACAAATAAAAATCATTAAAAACCACAAAAACAACATTACATTAAAACACAAAGTACACATTTATAAGCTCACAGTACATAACGAAGCGCTCAAAGGACATTTAAAAGCACAGGAAAAAACACTAACATTACGACGCAGTTAAATTAAAATGCCTCGTTGGTCTCGCGGCATAAATTTGCGCGTGGGATTGGGAGGTCTCGGGTTCTATGCCCGGCTCAGGCAAAGTGTTATTGAGTTTTTTCCGTTAGGAAATTCTCAGTAGCAGCTCGGAGTCTGGTAATGTGCCCGGTACGGCAATAGGCTCGCCCCTATTACGTGGGACCTTAAAATTCATGGTGAAATTGTGGGTGTTATATCACACCTCTGCCTACCCCTTCGGGGATACAGGCGTGACTCTATAGATAAATAAAAAAAAAACACATTAAGAAGCACGCAGCATACAACCAAACCAATATAGTTGCCAAATATCAATTGGGCAGCCCTCATTGATACTTAGCCTACTGCAACAATTCCAAATAAAAGGACAGTCAATTCTGTCGGCTATCATTGTCAGAACCAAAGAGTATACAAATACTACGTGTCAGGATTGTATTGGAGCTGTCTTTACCTTTTTCAAATTATCTTACTAATCTTGCCCTGCATTAAAATATGTATTCATACCACAATCTACGTTCCCCTTAAAGTGATATCTAATCGAGTTTAGAGTTGATACTCAAAGGACAGAGTCCCTCTAAGCGGGCCAAAGAAATTATTAGAGTAACCTTGGTGCGGTTAAACTACTAAAACAGTATAATACAACTACTACGGTTCGCTATTTGATCCAGGACACGGTAAATGAGCTTTTATCGTAGGTTTGTGCGGGTCGCAGTCAGGGCGTACAATAAAAACAAAAGCATCGCACGTTCGCCGAATAGCCATCGGCGCTTAGCATTGAAAATTTTCAATGAAGCTTGCCGAATTGTGTATGGTTATCGGTTATGACTGAAATGTTAGTAACACCTTTATTTTCTATGTTATGGAGGTTATACTGTTGAAAGTAACGTCGGTAGTCGCAATACATTTGTTTTGTAAGCAAGTTATAAGTCAATAGTTTTAAACTATTGCGAGTCAGCGTGACTGGGCTTGATCTTTGTTCGTCTCTTTATTGTCCCAAAGCACGGTAGCGTTCGGATGCAGATGCCACATGCGATCATCCACCCAAGTGGTGACCTGTGTAAGCGTTGTTTAACTTTGTAAACTCATAATAATAGGTCGAGGAAAAAGTTTCTTCGCATTTTTTAAGAAAATTCAAAACATTTTTTAACATAGTTTATTTGCATTTAACTAAAGTATGTAACTCAATTTTTTTTCGCGGCTTGCGTTGCATTTTTAACTTTTTTGTGATAAAAATTTTAAAATCTATTGAATTTCTTGATTAGATTCACTCATCTTGACAGTACGAAAAACAAATAAAAATCACACATTTTCCTAATTTGAATTTGGAATTATGTTCTTTAAAATTTAAACTTTCAATGATACTAAAACCAGCCAGATGCAAATAGTATAGCCAAAGAGATTTTATTACAAGTTCATACATACTATAATATGAAGCTAAGCGTAGTAGCAGTAAATAGCTTTGTTCAAGTAATTTAAAAAAATTACAAAGATATCTGTAATAGCTGGAGAGTTCTAAGTAGCTAATGTGTTTAACATTGTGCTGATAAATATCGATAAACACATTTTAAGTATCGCTGTTAGATTATCTGACTTTTCCGTGCTCTGTGAGTAACAGCCATAATATCTAGTTAGAGATCAACCGAAAATTGCTTATGCAGGCTTATTACTGATAGCCAATCTATTTACCAGTTTCCCAATAGCAATCAAACTTCACGACATCAGAAACGAACAAAACATAAATTTCCATGAAAATCCTTATTTAACAGAACGAAACGACTCTTTAAAAGACACTTCAGTGCAATTGGCATTAAAGAAAACCCGGCAGTCAGCAGTCAGGCACAATAGAAGACGTGTACATTACTATAGAAACTACCTCCCAGCTCACCTCACTTCACACCCTGGCATCTCCTAGAGGTCAGGTGGAGCTGTAAATCAGCGTGAGCGCCGTTGAAACCAATCCCGCTCGATTAGCGTGACTTTCTTGCCTCCCCTCTCTCCACCCTACAGTACTTCCCTTACCCCCTCTATCGCCCGCTAGTAGTGTTGACTCGCCAGTGAATTAATGTTTTGTTCCCACAGAACGTGCCCCTAAGATGTTTGCTGTTGTAGCCAGCAGCTAGTATTGGACGTATATCTTCTATCTGATTCATTTGTTCGTTGTAAGGGTTGTACTGCGTTTGATTATAGTAGCGCTTTTTAATGGACTATAGAAATTCTATTGCATGAAACATACTGTATTTCAACTGACTTTAACAATAATGTGAAGCTTGTTACATTTTATAGTAAAGTAAAAGAGTTATGAACTTTAGACTCGTGCTAAATAATAATTAATCTTTACAGTATAGGTTATTAATAGTTTCATCCCTAAATAATTACTTAAAAATATTACAATACATGAATATATTAATTTATAATTTAATAATAATTGATGGATTTAATAATAACCAATCAAAAAACAAATTAAATAAAGGCAAAACTAAGGCATTACAAAAAATGCTATGTATAATTTTTTAAGTTATGAATTAACTCTTCGAGATTAGTCTCGAAGAGTTCTTTGACTTCTCGAAGAATCTTTATTTCATTATTACAATATAAATACTGGATTTTCATAGTAGACTTGAATCTTTAGAAGCCTCAAATTCAAAGTCAAGCTTTTTTGCTAAGAAAATTTAAATTACAATTTGATTGCCTGAAGATAAATAATAACAAAATTGTTAGTCTTTGTGGAACTTTAGTGCTTATTTTTTTTGTTTTAAGTGCTCTTGTATATAATATTAGTTTTAATATTATTATCGGCAAATATATATGAAATTAGTTTAACGCACTCTGTATCTATATATTATTTTGTTTTTATTCAATAAGCACATAGCTTCGGAAAGTGCTTTGCATCGTAGATTCGAACCCGATACCCTCTCTTTAGCAGTCTGTTGGAATCTCAACTAGGTTCTTACAGGGTTAATTGCCATTTATAATATTTTTGTAGCAATTTGAAACTGTGTAAGAAGCAGCCTGAAGTCATGTTACAAATTAGTGTAGATTTTTTTGTTATACTTTTGTTATCGCTCATAGTGCGCATATTACTTAAAATAAAAGTAACATTGGATGCATCTAAATTGTATTTTGTCTGATATTTGTCCAGAAGCAAATTGAATTCAATTCAAATCATGCTTCGTCTGGAGAAATCATTTCGTCGAGATTGATTGATCGAGAATCAGTTAACATCGTGAGGTATCCCTCAATTTTCTGACACGTTATGTATGTTTCGGAAAATTGAGAAGAATTTTCAAACTCTATATATGTAGGTACTTTTACATTAAGAACTTTTCACTTAACAAACTGACGGAGAAGTATATAAGATGTAGGAATCTTTTCAAAGCCTGCCTTAATACAAAAGAAATGTACTAGCCACTTACAGAAAATTCCTTAGGGTCGTAAACGTAAGCATTTAAATAATGTATTTCAATGTTTAAATAAACACACTTAAGGCAGTTGCAATTTGTTGTCAAGTATTTATTAGGTACCATTACATTGACATTTAGTCCGTATTGCTCGGTACAAATAAAATTGAAGGAATTTTATGAAACGTACACATAGGCAAGAATAAAAATATATTCAGAATAAATTGCCAACGCACCCCCTACCTAGCATTCCGTCATAATAAAAATAAAAAATGAAATCCAAATTTCAAGGGTGACGTATGCAAATGAGGATAGGGCGACCCCTCGCGTCGCGTCGGCAAACTAAATGAGTTATTTGCGCGTTAGGGTTGAGGCTTTTTGCTTACGGCTCTATCGGCACCCACGTTCCGGACGGGGCCTATTAGACCCCGCTATTATAATTACAGGGTTGATCGCGCACGCCCCCAAATACACCTGCTTTGGTACTTTGTCAGTTTAATCGTGTATGTTTACATGAGTTATGCGCTGTCAGGTACTATGTACTATGGTATAGTTAGAAGTCTTGTTTTTCTGAGGGATAATTTATTTGTACTCACGGAAAATGTCTACGTGTTCAATTGTTACTCTATGGTTGTCCTAGTTAAGCTGGTTTCAAACCCACGGGTTAGGAGTCAACTGGCTTCTGGGCCGCAACCAACGTACATTCTCTGGTATGCTAATACTAGCTATTTGAGTTTCTATTATATTAAAGTATCTGAAAAGAAGCAAATCTATTCTGAGAATTTTTTTTTTTTTTTTTGTTTTCTGATGGTATAATTATATTTGTCAATTATCCGTATGTTGTGTTGTTGTGAAGTTTAAAAATAACAAACAATCATCCCCACGCAGTGAATTCTACAGTAGTATTACTAAAATCATGAGTTACTCTGTGATCAAACAAAACACACAAAGATTTCCTTTAAGCCCTTTTTTGCTCACTGTTCAACGATGTAATGGGCTAGAAGGAATTGATCTGCAAATCCATCACATAGCCGCCGAAATAAATCGGATGAAACTGAAAACCTAGCTCTTATCGGTATGTTTTCTATGTTCTATAAGCGACTTTTTATCTGACTCTTTCATCGCGGCCTTTGCTCTTACTCAAAGCTAGCCCACCGCCCCGGATTCGCTCGAGTCAAATAATATTTTATATTATATCATTTACAAACCGCTACAAATGTATACCTTAACCTTGACCTGACTATTGCTGAAAACCGCACGTTAATCTGTTCACAGTTTCTCGGGTTTATCGTGGACAGACAGACTTACGGGTGAAGAGATTTTGACTGATAACATGTCTTGTGTAAATTCCTATAATCGATTTTATAATAAAATCAAACAGTACCGTGTGGTTGACGGCATAGAATACAAGTGTCACCACCCCCTATCTTCCCGTGGGTGTCGTAAGAGGCGACTAAGGGATAACACGATGCAAATACGATCTTTGCGTAGAGACGGAAAACTCGACATCAAACCCTATACGACTGCCTCGTTGGTCTCGCGGCATACATGTGCGTCGGGTCGGGTAGTGTTATTGGGTTTTTCTGTCACGAAATTCTCAGTAGCAGCACGGAGTCTGGAAGAGTGCCCGGTACAGCAATAGGCTCGCCCCTTATTACGTGGGACTAAAGTATATCTGGCGAAAAGTGGGTGTAGAAATACACTTCTGCCTACCCCTTCGGGGATAAAGGCGTGACGATATGTATGTATGTATCAAACATTCACGAATTTTGCTTTCATCTCGCTTACCTATTATATGTTACTATTTACCCCAACATTGTAATAATTGAATAGCTAATTAAGCAGCTAAACAGTTTAGTTAAAACGACAGTAATCACGCATTACATCAACTAATGACGATAATGTCAGTTGTCAACTCGCTAATACGAGTATTGTTCACTAATGCCATTTAGTTAGGCTGTATGTAATACGTACGTATAAATATACATAACGCAATGTATATTGGCTATCTGTATTTATAAACTTGCCTTTGGCTGCAGTCAACACTGTAGAACGCAAGGTGCTGAAATTTGGCGTATTTGTTTCTTAGGGACGTGATTAACATGAGATTGGGAAGACAGAGTTAAATTAAACAAAAATGTGAGAGCGTAGCTGTGGATATCCTATAGTGCACGTACGTGTGATTGTCCAGCTAATCCTGGTGTCGGAGTTTTCATACCACCCAAGGTCTTCGACGTTGCCTTACGTTTATTGTACTGCGACAAGACCGACGTGAACGTTGACTTTACGTGGCCACAGATGCAAGGTAAGTTTGTAGTCACTAGTGACACAGGATTAAATCCTAGTGTGGAACTTGCTTATTTTAAAAAGACGATAGAACATACATACATACATAGACTCACGCCTGTTTCCCCGAAGGGGTAGGCAGAGGCATATTAACCGCCCACTTTTCGCCAGTGTTTTAACCCCACGTAATAGGTGGCGAGCCTATTACCGCTTATCGGGATATTTTGTTTGCCAGAGCCTCGTCCGTTGGTCGGCAGGTGCACCACTTGCAGGTGGGGTTGGCTTGGGACCCTAAGTTCTTGGTGGGAACCCTATGCACCCATTTATCACTAATAGTGTTTAATATTAGTGATAAATGGGAAGACGATAGAAGTGAAGTAAAATAATATAATTTACTGGTATTTATAGAGCGATATGGCCTGCAAGAAGATGTTGTGACGAAAATTGAGAAAGGAATGCTGAGATGGTTTGGACGCGTGGAGTGAATGAGTGAAGAAAGAATGACGCACCAAATATATGAGGCAAACGTGTATGGGTAAGCCGGTCGCGGCCGACCTTGTAGGATATTCGTCGATCAAATTGGTGACGTTCTGAAAAACGGAAAAGTCCGAAGCACCCGGAACCGGCGAGCATGTATGAAAAGAGTAATGAATGTAGAAGAAACGCGTGAGGTTTGTAAGGATAGAAGTACGTAAGTTGCGTTCCGTTGTCTCTGCCTACCCTGACGGGAAAAAGGCGTGAGTATATGTATGTTCATGTGTATTTACGATACGATTTTTGGGAGATAAAGGTATGGTGCCCTTTTTTATGTCCATTTCTAAATAATAATATATGGTGAGCGCCGTGTGCTTGGCTGTCCAAGTTCAACGCTCTGCTTGGCAGTCTGTTGTTATCTCCACTAGGTTATCGCTGCCTTCAAAAAGTTGCTTACAGTTCTTGTAATATATTTAGTGACGACCCATCATAAAAAAATATTATTTTTTATATATTTATAGCCTCACGCCTGTATCCCTGAAGGGGATGGTAGAGGTGTAAATATTACAACCACATTTCGCCATAAATTTTTAGGTCCCACGCAATTGGGGGCGAGCATATTGCCGTTACTGGGCACATACAACCCACCAACACTTTTCCCCACCTGGGAATCGACCCGGGATCTCCGATCAGCAGTCGCATACGCTATCCACTGGACCATGGAGGCAGTCAAAAATATCTATCCTCTATTAACAGAAGTACAGGCTAATGTACATATGTTTATGCTCATATAAAAGTTTTTAGGTGGCATATTTATACGTTCTCTGCCTACCCCTCCGGGAAACAGGCGTGAGTATAAGTATGTATTTATACGGAAGCCATGAATATTTACATTATGCCGCTACATTTTATGTATAATGTTGTGATAATGACCTCATATTATGACCCCTTTGGTTAGTTTAGTTTGTTATTTCCATGTAAATGTGTTTCATCGCTAATGCGTATGGTAGATTGTGTACACAGACCATATAAGTGGTGTAGTACCATACCGAATAAAATTTCTTTTGTCATAAAAAAATATTGTTATATTTTTAATCAAATGTATCTTATACTCTATAACTAAATTGGTATATGCAATTGCAATTCTAATTTTATATGTTACGTAGCATGCCCCATTTTACTATAATTTATTTATGAATAGTAATAAGTGGATAATGTAAATTATGTCAATATTTATTGTAGTGTTGTTTTTTATTCCAAATAAATAAATAAATAATTAAAAAATATGATTGAAAGTAATATAGTGTTCTTTGGTACGTATTATTGTTGACCCAGTGATAAATATGATGAAAATAATTCCAGTGTCTTAAATTAAAAAGTGAATTTTGGCTTCAGTTTAAGTTTACTGTATCTACAACTAGTTATAAATAGCTCCAAACTTTGTATCGAGTAGTGATCAAATCTTAAATGTAGATGCATAGCATACAGTACAAAAGTAGAATAGAAATGTTTTTCGAGACTTTTCCTTGCATTTTTTATAAGTTTTCGTACAGCTATTTCTAGCCACAACGGTCAGATAAGTCGGCGGGTTGTAAATGTAGTGTCAATTTCCACCGCAACCGCTACTAGTAATGGATACAGCAATTCAGCCGTTTTGTGGTTATGTTACTACATAAACAGTTAAGGCTAAGACTTTATATTCAAAACAATTCAAATTTATTATAATAATAACTCTAACTATACTATAGTAATAACTCACACACGCGCATCAACAGACAAACAGGCGAGACGAACGTAAATTATCGTGAATTGAACTTAAATGGATACATATCATCATCTGCCCTAAACTTTCAATCATAAATATATAATAGAAAGTAGGGACCCAAAGTCAAAACATATCTCTAGATTCAGTAGCTTAGGGTCTGCGATGTCAGTCAGGGAATCCAAGTAATTTTAAAACACACAGGCGGAAAACAAGTTATCGTGATCATCATAAATGGGTAGTACTTATACGAGTGACTGTAAATTAAAGTTTTGAGTGACAAAAATATTTAATTTGGGTTATAGAATTACTAAGAGCGCCTGACTGCGAGTGATGAGAAATCAACAGAACAGCAACTTACAAACATTAATTTGAGTTACTTATAATACAAAATGAGAAGCTTCATAATATTTGAGCGACCTAATATGCATTTACTTAAATCAAATGAACCAAAAACAAAATAAAATAAGACTTCACTTCAGTCTTTTAAGCCAAGTTGACTGAGCCCTCCTTCGCAGGTCTCCTATTTTTGGGTACTCAGTCACAAGAAAACCTGACATAGCCTAATAAGTTGCCCGAGTGAACAAAAATATTTTAATAAATAAATAGATCATACTTTTCGAAATGAAAGCCGGCAAAACCAAGTAATTTAGTCGCTCACCTAGTAATTTAGTCGCACGGTTAGAATTTTAATTTATGAAATGGATTAATCACAACCCGCTTTTAGTACGCTCGTTATAGATTTTGTTATTAAACAATATTCGTCGTTAGGTTTTTTTTTTGGTGTCGGGTCGGAAAATCCTCATGGAGTCCCTCCGCCCTGGGAGAAAGGCCAAGGGGACTGTCAGACTCTTACTGACTAAAAACCAATCCGTGTTCCTCATGTATCCGTGTGTTGGAGGGTCGGGCATCGCCGAAGCATTCGTTGCTACCCCCCGACGGGTATTGGCCCACCAGATGGTCAGGCGGGCCCCGAACAAATCCCCCTTAGTGGCGGACGAAGGTGTTGGGCTCCGCCGCCAAAACACCCAGCGGCCGCAGAGGATAGGGAGGACGGCAACCTGCTCTGCTCTGCGGCCCCACCGCGACGCAACAATGGTGCGACCCCATTTGGTCGCGGGAGATAGGGCGCGCGGCAACGCAACATCGACACGCCTCTCCTCCCGCGACCGCGCCCGACTGCGAGGGACAGACAGAACTGTCCCCCGCACCCGCACCTTGGGACGCATCCTGCGCAGGCCCCTCTAAGCCCACGCGGAGCGTCCACTCCGGGGATCTTTCTTAGCTTCACCGCGGGTGTCCAAGCCACGGTTACTGAGCCCCCCCACCATCACAAGGTGGAGATCCCACGGGGGGGATTCATCGTTACTTAAGTTAATTTTTCGCTTACTAAAATTCATGTCGCTCAAGTTATTAAAACAGTATCTCATCAGCAGTCGCTTAGTTATTTTTATTCGCTCCTTTTATAATTCCCCATCACAAATATTTGTCTAAGGTGGGAATTGAGCCTATGGCCTTCAAGCTTAGCAGTCTGGATAACTAACCGCTATGCCACCAGACCAGTTAGTAAATAAATTGGTCAATTTCTTACAGTGAGATTATTTTTCATTCTCTTAGGCACTGAAAGTTTCTTTTTCGAATATACATTTTGATACAAAATTCAACTTAGAATATAAAGCCCAGGCAAGAAATGTAGCCACAAACAATGAAAAAATAATTCACTTAAAAAGCCAAATCTATTGAGGATAACAAAATATTCGTAGTAAAACACAGGCGGCCAGCCACAGTATTTTATTCGTTCCCGTCGCTGGTTTGGCTAACACAAAAATAGCAGATATAGTAGGGCTTGTTTAAGGTGCCGACTGCTGCGAAATACTACATAACAATATATTTGCGCCAAGACCAAAAAGCTGAAATAAGTTTTTTGTGAGTTCTTGGACACCAAGCGAAATATCGGTTTCAATGTCTTATGTATCGATCGATTTGGTTACTGAAGATACGTATTTGACATAAGCTCCATATAAAAATATCATATATATATATATATATATATATATATATATATATATATATATATATATATATATATATATATATATATATTAAAGGTATCTTACTAGTTACCGAATCTCTCTAGACTGGCCCTTAGTGGTTAGTGACACTGACTATCAAGACTAGCCAACCTAATAAAGGGTCGAGGTTCGATACTTACCTAGAACAAATCTTTCTGTATTGAAAACAAGAACTTGTTCGGAGTTTGTACGTGATTCAATTATAAAATGTATATGCGAATATGTAAGATCTGAAATCTCCTAATGGAGATAAAAGGAGCCAAAATCCATTTTGGGTTGCTGAGCCAACGGAGTAAGTAATGTGATGAGTTTCCATTGTACAAACTCTGTCCAATTTGAGGTCAGATAACCATGTGTGAGGAAACGTCTCTCTCTATTCATCTGAGTATGATTTTACCGGCCATATTAGAATCATGCATGTAATAGATATTATCATAAAAAATATAAATAAATGTTTATTTATAGTGGAATCAAAATTATCTTTGGGCAATAAGAGCACTTAAACCAGGAATAAGTTTATAAACAAATTTTCGGCAGAATTCACCGCCTTAACTGGCGCACTGTTTGTATAATAATAATCGTCTAAAGCACTTACTGAATTAGGGAATTTGTTTGCGCAGGTGCTTTTGAACCGAGCTCTATGCAATATGCAAGTTGGCATCGAACCGCAACCAGACATCGTAAATACCTACATCATTTCAACTGATTTTGGCTGCAGAAATAATTAATAATCTTTTGTGATGATTTCTTCGTCACTGATTTATTAATTCATATGAACAGATTTGATAATATGTAGACATTAAAATATATAATTTTCTCTTTTGTAAAGTTGACATAGCAAGAAAACGAGGCAACGAAAATATGCCCTGGCTGACTGACTTTGGTCTTATCTATGGGCTGCGAAGGTCAGACAGTAGTTGTTCTGTGGAAAAAATAATATTCTGTCAATTCTGCATGGATTACTGAAAGGACTCAGGGCTTTGCCTGGGAGCCTACAGGATACATTATTATGATAACCAAACTGACTTATCAATCAGCCTATTGCATTGGTCTCTCCTAACATGCACCACAACGATTGGTCCTCTAGTTTCCGGATCCAGCCCGCCGCAGATACTTTTGTCACACACTTCGTCACCCAAACTGATTTACTATATGTAAATTATCCGACACAACATAATTGCTTAAAAACTATACAACTATCAGGATATATATTTATTTGTGTTCCACCACATAAATATGAACTACACTCTTTTTCGTTCGCTAAGCTTGCAAATTGTTAGTGTTTATCGCAACCGTTATTTTTATCTATGCTTTTTTTGTTCACAGTGAGAGCTTTGTTTGAAAACGTATTGCAGTTTGCTGATACTCTGAAAGTGTATACCTATATATATATATATATATAGGTTCTATAGTGTAACAATTTAATAGACCGGCTTTGACATGTAGTAAACTTGGGTTGTAACCGATACGTATCCTTTGGCAACCATATTACCAAAAGGCCAATTTAATCTCGACTGATCTGTTAGTCCAATAGTTAGTAACCCCGACCACGTGGATTCGATAGCCCAGTGGTGTACATAACGGACTGCCGAGACGATGGTTTCGGGTTCGATCCCCAGGTACCCGGGGCAAACACCTCTGACTTTTCGAAGTTAAGTGTGTATTACAAATGTTAATTATTTCCCGCTTAACAATGTGCCCGGTAGATGGCAATAGACTCGCCCCCTATTACATTGGGACCGAAACATAACTGGCGAAGTGTGGGTGTGTAATACACCTCTGCCTATCCCTTCGGGGATAAAAGGCGTCAAGTTATGTTGTTGTATTGAAAAATAATCGAAAAATATTTGGCACTGAAAACTTATTTTAAGATACTTTATAACAAAACATGTCGCCACATACACGGATTTCAAGAAACATATTACACCCAACACACCCGCATTCGCAATCTGTTCTAAACAATTATATGATCATAACATGTTCATCGCATAGTTTAGGTTTGATTTGAGCATTTGATATGAATTTCAATTTTATACCTCTACGGGTTCATTAGGAAAGGGGTAGTTAGTACCTTTAAAATTATTAAAAATATTTTAATAATATGATGTAACTAAAAATTTACGGTTTTCGCAATTTTTCCTTTATCTGTGCTAAGACGTTGCATCGTGCCAAATTTCAAGGTTCTGAGTTACCCTTTAGGTTTTGATTCCCTTGCGAGTAGTTGCGAGTTTGAAAGTATGCTTAAATTGCTGTTTCTGTTGATTGCGTTGACATAGAAGTTTGGTTTTATTACAGCTTAACTGTGTTTTAAATCTGGGTACTTGATATGAATTTCAATTTAATAACTCTACGCGTTCATGAGGAACGGTGTCCGTGTGGTGACGGAATAAGAATACAGAGTATCACCACCCCAGTTCATCCCAAGGGTGTCGTATGAGGCGACTAAGGGAAACACACCACGCAAAGATTATCACTGCAAAGAGAGGAAAACTCGATATAAAACCCTATGCCAACCCGTCTGGCCAGCGTGGTATAGTAGGCCATAACCTCCATAAGGAGAGATATAAGTCCAGCAGTGGACTGTATAAGGCTGTTGATGTGTTCATTAGGAAAGCGGTCGTAACTTTTTTTTTCAATGTTTGTATTATATGATGTAACAAAAAATTTACGGTTTTCGGAATTTTTCCTTTATCTGTGCTATAAGACATTGCTTTGTAGCAAATTTCAAGATTCTGAGTTCACGGGAAGTACCCTGTAGGTTTTGATTCCCTTGCGAGTAGTTGCGAGTTTGAAAATATGCTTAAATTGCTGTTTCTGTTGATTGCGTTGACATAGAAATTTGATTTTATTACAGCTTAAAGGTATTATAGACTTGAGTATTTGATATGAATTTCAATTTAATACCTCTACGCGTTCATGAGAAAATGGTAATAACTATACAATTATTAAAAATATTTAAATGATACGAAGTAACAAAAAAAATACGGTTTTCGAATTTTTTCCTTTATCTGTGCTATAAGACATTGCTTCGTACCAAATTTCAAGATTTTGAGTTCACGGGAAGTACCCTGTAGGTTTTGGTTCCCTTGCGAGTTTTTAAATTTGCGGAAATTCGCAGCATAAACGGCTGTATCTTTTGATTGCGTTGGTTTAGAAGTTTGATTTTTTCACAGATTCAAGGTACAGTAGACTTGACTATTTGATATAAATTTCAGTTTGATACCTTAACGCGATTCTGAGAAAAAAGGTCTTGACAGACGGACGAACAACAAAGTGATCCTATAAGGGTTCCGTTTTTTTCATTTCGAGGTACGGAACCCTAAAAATGCTTTCATTACGCTAGAAATATAAATAACAAACATATAGGTAAAATTAAATAACTCAGATATCATGATGTATGATATAAACTAATCGCGAAATTGTATGATCAGATACGCTCCAAATTTGATAAAAATATATATGTACATTTTCGAGTTTGTTGAAGAACTGATAATTTTTGTATACTTATTTCGAAACGCTTATCTATTCTCACATCAAGTAAAATACATTAAAACAACGAAATATAAACTCATTTCGTTCCAATACAATGAACAAGCACTCCGTAAAGTACGCACTAATCCGCATAAATATCGAACGTTCGAAACCCATCGCCCTTTACTCAGAATATTGCGATCAAAGCACAAATTAAATAAGTGAAATAAAATACGTGATATACAGCGAACGATAAAATCTCTCGATGTATCAAACAGTACGTCACTTGGAACGTGCATCGAACATATTTAGCTGCATACGCGATTTAAATGTGGTTTAATTTCTCCGTTCAACTGTAAAGGATTATTTCCTTATTCAGCAGATTTGATGCGGTAGTTATTAGTTTACAAGAACTGATTTAGTATACAAATAGAATATAAAATACATGTGTGGTTTACCAAAGTGTTGGTTGAATGGACGATTGGCGGACTTTTGAACGGGTATTTGACTGGCAGGTTGGATAGCTTTTTGTCGTTAGCAATTTGAATTAAACCCGGGGTCATGGGGCTGGAAAAGTGTTACACGGACGGACGTTAGGGTGGGTCTCACAGACCCGTTTATTAGATATTAGTTATTTCAATACTTTATGAATGAAAAATATTATATTCATTAGTGTTTAGTTTTCTAGGTATTTATGTCAATAAATAAAAGAAAAATATTATATTATATCATGTTTTAATCAGATTTATTGGACCATTTAAAAATAAACGACAAATGTTAACAAAATCTTTCCCTTCTACTTGAATGTTACTCTATTATTAATTAACAATCAGTCTTAATATATTTAATTGCACTTTATTGAAGTAAACTAGATTATCTATAAGAAAAGCCGTGAAAAAAAACTCTTGTAAAATCGACAGCATAATTATGCTGTCTTTCTTTGTCTTCTCGGTCCATTTTTTACTAGGTACCTACAAAAAACACAAATAAAATACTTTGAACTGTATAGAAGCAACTTAAATCGTAAACAAGAACAAAAAAAAACAAATATAAAAGCAGAAATACACGGTAAACAATTAAAATAATATGTATACAAAATGGCGCGAAATTGTTACACTATCTGCGGGGATGGGTCTCACATACCTTTTTGAACTTGGTGCACGTATAACTCCCACTGCCGCTGCCTCACGTCTAATGTGTTACCTGTGACGCATAGATCAACTCAAGAGTTCTAGCTACTGAGAAGAGCGGTCGTTAAGTCGCACGCATAGTAAGCGAACTACAAGCGAAATAAAATGTTACGGACCCAACCCCCATGACGCCGGATTAATTTACTGACTAAGGTAAAATTATACCTATTCGGTAAATCATGTCGCTTTCTTACTCTGTACCAAGTTGTATCAAAATAGTTTTTTTAATTTAACGATAAAAGCGTGAAACAAACAGACGCGTTACTTTCGCATATCAAGCATTTTCAAGTTAACAGCTAGCAGGGCTTTGAGATCAATAGCTGTATCAGTATTTATTAGTTAATAGAAAACCACTTTTCTGTGGCAAAAGTCATTCATTATTTGTAATTTTACCTATCGTTATGAAATTGAGAACAAAATCTCAAACACAACAGATAAAACGCGTTAGGTTGTTAAGCAATAGCAGTTCACGTCTAACAATCTCAATTCCTTAAACATAGCGCGTAATAACAAACAGACTCTGAACAATAACAATTTTCCCCTTAGGTACTTATCTATTCAAACTGCTTATACGTAATCCTCGAGAAAAATTCTGCGTTAATATAGAAAAAATATCGTTTTCCCTGCCGTCACAGAGGATTCCGATGACGCCGCGACGACGTACTATATACCGGATAATGTCACATGAAAATGACGAAAACGACACTTGAAAAATACCACATTGATTCTTCTTTTCACGTGAACCCTAATAGTTTGAAAATAAAGATGAAAATTCTTCGATTTAAGTGTATGTAGTGTTGGTGTTTTGGGTAATGTCAGGGCAAATGTAGCGAGTAGCGAACGTAGTTTTCGGTCAAGTCCCGTTGATCCTATTACGATAGCTGAAGAGGTCTCGACGCGAACGGAGACAATGCCTGACGGATATTGAGTTGTGAATAACATAACATATCTTCACGCCTTTTATTCCCGAAGGGGTAGGCAGAGGTGTATTACACACCCACACTTCGCCAGATATGTTTCGGTCCCAATGTAATAGGGGGCGAGCCTATTGCCATCTACAGGGCACATTGTTAAGCGAGCGATAATTAATATTTTAATACACACATAACTTCGAAAAGTCATAGGTGTGTGCCCGGGGTAACTGGGGATCGAACCTGAGACCATCGTCTCGGCAGTCCGTTACGTACACCACTGGGCTATCGCCGCCTATAGTTGTGAATACATGTGGAATATCTTCGTTTTGGAAAAAAATGTTATTTACAAGAGCTTGTGAACACAGTTATAAGTCAGTGCGGCAGTGATACTTTCAATGCAGGTTATGGTTTTTCTTCAGCAAAAATATTTATTTTCTAAATAAGTGTAAAGGTTAGTTGATACTTACAATCTCTTGCCAATATATCTTTAAAATCTAGTAGAGAGTCTAGACTAGGTATTAATAACAGACGATTTAGGGAGTAGGTACCGGACTGGAAAATTATAACATCTCTTCACTCGGTAGGAAGTCCCAGAAAGCCTACTCTAACTTACTTTCTCGCATTAAACAGTAGGTAATTCGAAATATTTTCTCAACATCCGTTCAATGGGCGAGTTGTGATCCATCAACTTGTCATCAATTATGGCTACGACTTTTTCAACTTGTTGAAAGTTAGCTGCAAAAGTAAGGCGCACAAGCCCGTTAATTCTGAAGGTAATCTCTTGCAAACTTCTTGTATCACTTCATCCTCAACGAATTCGGATGACGTCAAGGTAAATAAACCTTCTCCTAAAGCTTACCAGTATATTTATATATTTGAGTTCCACCACAGAAATACCAACTACACTCTGTTTCGTTCGCTAAGCTTGCAAATTGTTAGTGTTTATCGCAACCGTTATTTTTATCTATGCTTTTTTATGTTCACAGTGAGAGCTTTGTTTGAAAACATATTGCAGTTTGCTGATACTCTGAAAGTGTATATCAGTGAAAAGCGAAGTTTTGCAAACAAAGGTTTATTAATATATATAGGTTCTATAGTATAATTATATAATAGACCGGCTTTGACATGTAGTAAATTTGGGTTGTAACCGATACGCATCCTTTGGCAAGCTATCATATTACCAAAAGGCCAATTTAATCTTGACTGATCTGTTAGTCCAATAGTTAGTAACCCCGACTACGTGGATTCGATAGCCCAGTGGTGTACGTAGCCGACTGCCGAGACGATGGTCTCGGGTTCGATCCCCAGGTACCGCGGGCACACACCTGTGACTTTTCAAAGTTATGTGTGCATTATAAATTAATTGTCGCTCGCTTAGTGATGTGCCCGTTAGATGGCAATAGGGTCGTCCCCTATTACATTGGGACCGAAACATAACTGGCGAAGTGTGAGTGTGTATTACATCTCTGCCTACCCCTTCGATGATAAAAGACGTGAAGTTATGCTTAAAATCAAAATCAAAATCATTTATTCATCTAGGCCACAAAGTGACGCTTATGAACGTCAAAATTTAAGTTAATTACTTAATGATTCTACATTTACATTTACTGCCACGTTCGCAATGCAATAGGTAGAACCACGAGAATGAACGGGCAATAAAACTCATGGCCACTCTTTTCAAACAAATATAATGGTGGTACATTTTATTTTTGTAAGGAGCTGCAACTGTTTCACATTGTAGACATCTACTAGTAAAATTTTTAGTAGCTATTGATATCATACTCAAGCAGTAAATGATGTTCATATGGTAAGCCTCCCAAAGTAAATATGGTGAAACAGGAGCATCCACTTACGTCTTTTTAATGTAGGCAACTCGCGAACATGGTCAGAACTATGGTAGAAGCGAATGAAGCAGAAAGTAACGGTATTATGAAACCAAAGCAATCGACAACCTTTTAGTTAGCCCATGACCACGAGTTACCCACATTTTACAAATCCGCAAAGTTATAATGAAAGTGTGGAACATGAATGCAAAGTATGAAATGAGAATATCGTAATTAACTACACTATAAAATAAAACTACTAATTATTGACCTAGTCAAAAGCGAACAACTACTTCCAAGCGCTCCTGTCATCAAAATAATCCTTCAAACTGTAATATGCCTTATTTATAAGATTCTTTTTAACTTCTGCCTGAAACGAACTTAATGGCAAGTCTAAAATATAAGTTGGTAATTTATTGTATATGCGAATACTGAGCCCAATAAAAGAGCAATGCGTTTTGTGCAAACGAAAATACGGAACACATAATTTATGTCTATTTCTAGTATTGATATTGTGTCTGTCACTATTCATTTTATAAGAATTTATGTTTAGTCTTACATGCATAACACTGGCATAAATATATTGTGACGCTACAGTAAGAATACCAGTAGTTTTAAATTTTTCTTTGAGTGAGACTCTTGTCTTTAACTGGTAAATGGCCCTAACTGCCCGTTTCTGCAATATAAAAATATTTTGGATATCAGCAGCTCTACCCCATAACAATATGCCATATGACATAACACTATGAAAATAACTAAAATAAACCAATCTAGCCGTATCGACATCGGTCAACCTACGAACCTTCTTAACGGCATAAGCAGCTGAGCTAAGTTTCCCTGAGAGATATGTAACATGCGCACCCCATTGTTACTTCGAATCAAGTGTTAATCCTAGAAATAATGTGGATTCAGTTGTTTCGAGTACATCGTCATTTAAAACTATGTTAGGACCAAGGTTTCTGACATTAGGCAGAGCAAACTTAACACATTTTGTTTTTTTGGCGTTCAGTACTAGATTGTTTACATTAAACCATTTAGTCACTTGAATGAGTGCACTGTTTATTTCGTTAAAGTGTTCCTTATTTCTATCTTCTTTAAATATTAAAGAAGTATCGTCAGCAAACAGTACAACGTCACAAATGTTTCTCAAGTAAAAAGGTAAATCGTTTATGTAAACAAGAAACAATAAAGGCCCTAGGATGCTGCCCTGTGGCACTCCTAAATCAACAGGTAAGCCACTTGATTTTGAGCCATTTATTTCAACACATTGGATCCTGTCACTTAAGTACGACTTAATGACATCCAATGCTTTAGTCTGGACGCCGTAATGTCTAAGCTTGCACAAGAGCGTCTCATGGCAGACACAATCGAATGCTTTCGAAAGGTCGCAGAACACACCAACAGCATTTTGGGAAATCTCCCAAGCACTGTAGATATGTTTGAGTAACGCTACTCCTGCATCTGTTGTCGAAAGACCCTTGGTAAAACCATATTGCTCACCATGAAGGAGGCTGTTTTGATTAAAATGTCTTAGTAGTTGCTTGAGTATGATCTTTTCAAAAATCTTACTAAAAGCAGGTAGTATCGATATTGGCCTATAATTACTAGGATCAGTCTTATTGCCGGATTTGAACAGAGGTATTATTCTACTATGTTTCATAAGATCTGGAAAACTGCCAGATTTAATACACTTATTGAATAAGTTGCTTAAATAAGGAGCCACTACATCAATTATACTTGTCAAAACCTTAACAGAAATGCCCCAGAGATCACCTGTATTTTTAGACTCTAAAGACTTAAAAGTATTTATAATATCGGTAGAACTAATACATTGAAATTTAAATATTACTTCACATTTTTCTACACTAGACTCTAATAGGTTTTCTGCGACTATAGCTGATGATTTTAATTCTCTAGTAGTAGTAAGTGGTATTCTAGCAAAAAAGTTATTAAATGTGTGTGCGACTTCTTCGTCATTATGAATGAATTTATCATTATCAAGAAGACTAAAGCTATTACTTCTCAATGTTGTCTTACCTGTTGTTTCATTAATAGCTCGCCAGGTTGCCTTAACTTTATTCGAAGATTGTTTAATTTTATTCCTAACGAATATAGCTTTAGCTGTATTGCACACTCTTTTAAATATTTTAGAATAATTCCTAACATACTCAGTGAAGTTTAAATCAGAATTGTATTTTTTCATACCATACAACTCATACATTTTTGCTCTGCTTTTGTAAATACCCGCAGTAGCCCACTCATTAAAAGCTCGAGATTCCTTAATTACTTTCTCCTTAGTCTTAAAAGTATTCTGAAACGTGTTATTAACTATATTAAATAAATTGTTAAAATTCTTATTTGGCGAATCTATTTCTATTAAGTCAGGATTCAATCCAATCAATACTTTATTCCGGAATTCATTAAACTTATGCCTAGGTAATGGCCTAACCAACACTCTCTGTACCATGCTATCATTGTAATATGGAAACCTAGCTAATTGACCACAGTGATCTGAAGTTAAATCAGAAGTAACTACTCTATCTGAAACAATACAATTACTAAATATGTTATCAAGACAGGTGAAAGATGTTGCTGTGATTCTAGTTGGTTCAAGAAATAAATTTTTCAAATTAAATGATCTAAAAAGGTTTAAAAATCTACAAGTCATTATTGAATTTGCAAGAATGTTACTCGTAACAATAAAATCACCACAAACTATAATCCCTTTCTTATTGATCCTAATTTTACTAATTGCATCTTCCATAACAGATTCAAACAAATTAAAGTCACTTGATGGAGGACGATATACACCTATTATGCTGCTCAAGCTCAATGCATGACAGTTCCACCGTGCGTTCTATAGACAAGCTAGCTACGTCTTTCCGTTCTTTACATGTTAAACTATTTGAAACAATAATCAATGATCCACCATGAATAGCTTGTTTCCTCGAGAAGGCACTGTGTACTGTGTATTGTGTGTTATTTATGAATTTAATCTGGTATTCTTTAAGCCAGTGTTCCGTAATGCACATAACTTTAATACTATGATTTTCTAAATATAAACCTAATTCTAAATCCTTGCCAGATAGACCTTGTATGTTTTGATGTGCTACAGTCAGTTCAATATGTCTACCCTTTGTCCTGTTCTTAAGTTTAAAGAACTTGTGTCAGTATTCTCAATAGAAGAATTATAAGGATAGGAACTATTTACAGAAACTAAATTCTTGGATACCCTACATGTACCTGTGTCATTTTGTATATTATATGCTAATAATTTAGCAACTTGTCTTTTATAAAATAGTGGCAGATACATAGTATCTTTAGTCAATGTAAAATTATTAATAAAATTATTGATGTCAAAAAATAAAATAAAATCCTTATATTGCCATGTCAAATTGTATAACATCAAGTTATGTTCATGAATATGTCTATTCATCATAGCATTTAAACTATAAGCATAAGGCAAAGTCATACTAATAAATTTGCAATCATATGTTCTGTGAAGCGATAACATAACTTCTGTTAAATTAATTATATCTTTTTTAGTCACCATCTGACTATCACCGTATGAGATAATTATTGTGGACTCCCTATCAAATATTGTTGTATTTAATTTATCAATTAGATGTGAAAAAGAAGACTCTGGATAGCAATAATTAATAATATTGTGTTGTTTCAATTCACAATTTATTAAACTACCTAAGCCTAAACCTAACCTATCAGAGAACATATAAACTTTATTTGTGCCATTCCTACCTAAGGAAGACCTATCTGTTGTATTATTTGCTAAATAATAACTTTTGTCAATATCAAAAATATTCTGAGACTCACAAGTGGGTATGGTTGATTTTATGCTATTTAGGCAAGTATTGGTGTTTGTCAAAGCTTTCACATACTCAAGATTTTGCCTACCTACCTGAGCTATCTCATCATATTTCCTAATATAATCCTGAACCTCATTTTGATATTGGGTGTTCATCCTATCTATTTGAGACTGTAAAGAGGTAATTTGACCTTTGAGATCCCTAGTATGTTGATCATACAGCATTTTACTATTTATCAACTCTGTGTTGTACTTTTCTAAGTCTAATAACAATTCTGAACGCTCAGAAACTAAAACTTTATATTGCTGGGATGTTACTTTATTTTTCTTGTATTGTTTTAGGCTAAAGATTAGTTTCCTAATGTGTTTGTTTAGTTTATTATATTTTCTATGTCGTCTTATATTCGATTCCCAGCCAGAACAAACCTTGGTGTGATGAGCGCGATGATTGCCAGTGTAAAAGCTCGGCTTAGGTTAGGATCACATGAGTTTAGAGGCTGCCCTATCGCTTTTAATAAATAATCAGAAGCAAAACATACGTTAAGTTTATCTGTAGCTAGGACGCGGCTTAAATCTCCTTACATTTTACCAAGATTGCCAATGTGGAATTTAATTTAAGTTTCTTTTTTAAGATTGTTTGCTGCATTGCGGTTTTTATAGGAAATATCTTAACCTGAGTACGACACCTAAATATTAATTACTGCTAAATGCTACAGTTACAATCTTCATTGCTTAGGGGAATAACTAATCCGAAAATCATGTATGTACTTACATTATGATAAAACATATTTCATCAACAAGCGGGACAAGACATAAAACACAATATCTAAGTGCTCTATTAAGTTCTATTCTCAAATTAATGTATTCCGAACAGCGTTCCCATGTCACAATAATTTTATTAGCAAAATCAAAAAATATTTTTCGGTTAGTTTTCAATATAACATAACATAACTTGACGCCTTTTATCCCCGAAGGGGTAGGCAGAGGTGTATTACACACCCACCCTTTGCCATTTATGTTTAGGTCCCAATTTAATAGGGACCGAGCCTATTGCCACCTACCGGGCACATTGTTAAGCGAGCGATAGTTAACATTTGTAATACACACTTAACTTCGAAAAGTCAGAGGTGTGTGCCCGGGATAACTAAGGATCGAACCCGAGACCATCGTCTCGGCAGTCGGTTACTTACACCACTGGGCTATCGCCGCTGATATATATTTTTCAATATGTGTGGCTAATATAATGAATCGCATAGGAATCCGTTACTTGTGTGAAGAATAACATTGAGTGTTAATGTAAATAGTTATTCCGCGCCGTTTTTTAACTCGCGATATGCTTTGACAATTTAAAACAGTTAAAAAAATGCTTTCATTACGCTAGAAATATAAATAACAAACATTTAAGTTAATTTAAATAACTCAGATAACATGATGTATGATGTATACAAATCGCGAAACTTTAAAATTGTATGATCAGGTATCATGGTCCAAATTTGATGAAAATGTATATGTACATACATTTTGAGTTTGTTGAAGAACTGATATTTTATATATATTTCGAAACAACGTATCTATTCTCACATTAAGTAAAATACATTAAAACAACGAAATATGAACTAACTCATTCTATTCCAATACAACGGACAAGCACTCCGTAAAGTACGCATTAATCCGCATAAACATCGAACGTTCGAAACCCATCGCCCTTTACTCAGAATATTGCGATCAAAGCACAAATTAAATGAGAGAAATAAAATACGTGATATACAGCGAACGATAAAATCTCTCGATGTATCAAACAGTACGTCACTTGGAACGTGCATCGAACATATTTAGCTGCATACGCGATTTAAATGTGGATTAATTTCTCCGTTCAACTGTAAAGGATTATTTCATTATTCAACTGATTTGATGCGGTGCTTATTAGTGTACAAGAACTGATATAGTATATAAATAGACTATATAATGCATGTGTGGTTTACCAAAGTGTTGGTTGAATGGACGATTGTCGGCCTTTTGAACCGGTATTAAACTGGCAGGTTGGATAGCTTTTTGTCGTAAGCACTTTGAATGTAATTTACTGGCTAAGGTAAAATTACACTTTTTCGGTAAATCATGTCACTTGCGTACTCTGTACCAAGTAGTATCAAAATCGTTTTTTTAATCTTAATATATAAAATCCTTGCGTTACTGACTGACTGACAGACACGCTACAGCCAAAACTATTGGACGCCGGAAGCTGAAATTTGGCATCTATATTCCTTGGGGACCATAGGGGTGCACTAAGAAGGGATTTCCCGAAATTTCCACGGGATCAACCAAAACGGGTAAGTTAAAAAAATGCAGGCGTAGCTGCTGGCGTCCTCTAGTTTAACGATAAAAGTGTGAAACAAACAGACGCGTTACTTTCGCATATCAGGCATTTTCAAGTTAACAGCTAACAGGGCTTTAAGATCTGTAGAAGACATAAATATGTAATTGTACATTATCGTCAATAGCTATATCAGGATTTATTAGTCAATAGAAAACCACTTTTCTGTGGCAAAAGTCATTCATTATTTGTTATTTTACCTATCGTAATGAAATTGAGAACAAAACGGGTGATCGGTTTTCACGGGATAGCCGGGATCGATCACTCGCCGAGCAATAAAAAGAGATGCTTAGGTTGTCTTACGGGAAATAAATAAAAAAATATCACCAGGACAGATTAAACTCGCGTTATATTCCAGATTCACAATTTTGATTAATAAAAGAACTGACACTTGAGGTTAACCGGCTAGATAATTATCCAGGGCGTAGGTCGTAAGTTGACACTCCACAGGTCCACGGATGGATACTCAGATAAAATATATAATACAACAAACAGACTCTGAACAATAACAATTTTCCCCTAAGGTACTTATCTATTCAAACTGCTTATACGTAATCCTCGAGAAAAATTCAGCGTTAATATAGAAAAAATATCGTTTTCCCTGCCGTCACAGAGGATTCCGATGACGTCGCGACGACGTACTATATACCGGATAATGTCACATGAAAATGACGAAAACGACACTTGAAAAATACCACATTGATTCTTCTTTTCACGTGAACCCTAATAGTTTGAAAATAAAGATGAAAATACTTCAATTTAAGTGTGTGAAGTGTTGGTGTTTTAAGTAATGTCAGGGCAAATGTAGCGAGTAGCGAACGTAGTTTTCGGTCAAGTCCCGTTGATCCTATTACGATAGCTGAAGAGGCTTCGATGCGAACGGAGACAATGCCTGACATATATTGAGTTGTGAATACATGTGGAATATTTCCTTTTTGGAAAAATGTTATCTACAAGAGCTTGTGTACACAGTTATAAGTCAGTGCGGCAGTGATATTTTCATTGCAGGTTGTGGTTTTTCTAAGGTTAGTTGATACTTACAGTCTCTTGCCAATATTTCTTAAAAATCCGATATTATTTTTACTTACTGATTGAGCACTGCTATTTATAGCTTTAATAGTTAGACTAGGTATTAATAACAGACGATTTAGGGAGTAGGTACCGGACTGGAAAATTATAACATCTCTTCACTCGGTAAGAAGTCCCAGAAAGCCTACTCTAAATTACTTTCTCAAATTAAAACAGTAGATAATTCAAAACATTTTCTCAACCTAAGTTCAATGGGCGCGTTGCGATCCATCAACTTGTCATCAATTATGGCTACGAGTTTTTCAACTTATTGAAAGTTAGCTGCAAAAGTAAGGCGCACAGGCCCGTTAATTCTGAAGGTAATCTTTTGCAAACTTCTTGTATCACTTCATCCCTAACGCGACTCGGATGACGTCAAGGTAAATGAACTTCTTAGTGAAGCTAGCAGGCAATCAATACGGATCATAATGGCATAACAAGATGTGAGCTCTTAGAAGAGCAAGGTAAAACCTTCTAATAAGGGGAACCGATTGCGTGCGAAAGACGTGTTACAATTATAGTGTTATATTTTCGTGGATAATTCTAGTTCATTTTACTGCGGAAATATGATATTCTACATTAAAATGTAGAATTCATTTATCTGTCTGGAGGATCGCTTTAGGTGGAATGCCATCCAAAATACTGCTGTAAAGAACTATTTTTTTTTATTTATAGACTCACGCCTGTATCCCCGAAGGGGTAGGCAGAGGTGTAATATTACATCCACATTTCGCTAGGATTTTTTTTAGGTTCCACGTAATAGGGGGCGAGCCTATTGCCGTACCGGGCATATTACCAGACTCCGTGCTGCTACTAAGAATTTCCTAACGGAAGAACCCAATAACACTTTGCCCGACGTGGGAATCGAAGCCAAGACCTCCCAATCCCACGCGCACATTTATGCGGCGAGACCAACGAGGCAGACCAAAGAATTATTACATCGTAAAATTCGCGGAAAACCTTTGCTTACGGCATTTAAAGTTCATGGTAACCACTTTTTAGTTTTGCTGTCATATGATAATAGTTAGTTGCTTAGTCAATGCTATGAAATAGGTTTTTATTAATATGTTAGTTTCGCTTTGATACAAGAGTAAGTCAACATAAAGACAATAGGCCGCGCTTTTTCTCTCCCATGAATAAGTCAGGCTTACTCAATATAAATAGATACGTAAAGATGTAGATGTCCATTTCTAGTGCGTCCGAAGGGCGATAGTGCTTAAACGTAAACTCCCTTCTCAACTCCCTTTTTTCAAAAAAAAAAATGTAATTCAAAGTTATGAACAGTTCTGCAACCAGAAACAAAGCACCTACTCTATTTACTTACACTCAAAAACTAAGATGACTGATAATATAAAATATTCTATAGTAAAGCTCAAAATATTCCGTTCGGTATAAAGTTGTCTAAGTACTCAAGGCCTTATTTAACCTTCCCTCTCCGACGGTACAAAGCTTAAGGGGCTCTAACACTTAGTCAAGTGTCGACAACAATTTTAATAAATTATTATTGTTTTCACAGAGGGCTAATTATGTACTTCATTAGACTCTCTATTAACGGATAGTTTTCTACTCCATTAGCAGCGATTCCATCAGATAGTTTGGATGACGCGCTCGAATCACGCAGTTGGTGTTTTTATGAACGCGCAGGCAATTATGTGGAAAGCGAAATGAATGCGTTGCATGTATGTGGTTGAACTTTTGCTCTCAAAGACATTACGGAAATCAGCTAATGAGGTTTCGGGGCGGTTTCAGAGTAGCGTTTTATACGCGCGTATAAGCTCGTTTTTGGAAGCGCATGTAGGTGCGTATAGGCGCGCCTTTTGGCATACGCGCAACTCGTACGAGCGTTGACACGCTTCTATACTCGTATTAGCGCGAGTCATTAGAATCCATGTTGACACTGACAGGATGTCACTACCGTTTCGAGCGAACACCCCGAAATATGCCCGTTTACGCGAGACATAGACATAGAGGATAACACGATGCAAATACCATCTTTGCGTAGAGACGGAAAACTCGACATCAAACCCTATACGACTGCCTTGTTGGTCTCGCGGTATAAATGTGTGCGTGGGATCGGGAGGTCCCGGGTTCGATTCCTGGGTCGGGCAGTGTTATTGGGTTTTTCTATCACGAAATTCTCAGTAGCAGCACGGAATCTGGAAATGTGCCCGGTACGGCAATAGGCTCGCCCCTTATTACGTGGGACTAAAGTATATCTGGCGAAAAGTGGGTGTAGAAATACACCTCTGCCTACCCCTACGGGGATAAAAGGCGTGACGATATGTATGTATGTATGTATGTACGCGAGACCGATTTTTTGAAGCGCGTAATGTAGCGCGCCTGTAAGCGCCTATGCTGAAACGACCGTATACGCGCAGAAAAATACGGTAATCTAAAACCGATAAAAAAAGATTATGCGATTATTTTTGAAAATATGCAAAAAAACGCCTAATTTAATAATTAGGCGTTTCTAAAGAACCTACTACGTTTAAAGTTTACGCATACATAAATACTCTCTGAATAAACTTAAAACTAAATATATCTCATAAAAGCACAATAATTCAAATTATCAAGACGCTAAACGACAGGTTATTTAAAAATGTGAAGGAAAACTCAAAACCATGCACAGCCTTGACAAAGTTATAACTCATGTCCTACGTAATGAATTTAAATAAATGTTTATAATACTATCAATGAGAATATATAGGAATAGATGCATTATCATACAGAAGGGTAGATAATTGAGTAAGCTTATCCTTTGAATTATCAATTTAATGGAGTTATTCTAGAGTAGCGGAAACAACTGGTGCGAATACTCGTGCGTGTATACAATAAAAACATTAATCATACCCGGGAATCGAACACGGACCGACGCGGCCGCCGCGACGCACAAAGGAATCATTCTTGAGAGCGCGCCATTCAACTAAGAACGCAGATTTGTAGGAGGTCGCAGTAAAATTATTTCTCACGACTCCTTTGCCTTATGGTGTAATATTATTCTTATAAACGCCACGTAGCGTTAACACTGTAAAAGTAGTGAATTCGCAATTATTTGAAAAATATTGTATTGCATTTTTTTTAAAACAGCGCTTTAAAATACGTAACGCATTAAGTTATACTATAAATAAAAATTATTAAATATAATGGAATCAAGACAGTGCGATCTCAAACCTAAAATTATTTTTTCATAGCAACATTACTTTTCTTATAAATACACACAATAATGCACATCAAATAGTTAATATTCGGTCTCTATCCATTTCGTGAACCCGTGTTTGGGGCGCGCGGACAAAAATAAATGACGGTGGCATTCGGCCGGTTGATTTACGCGCGCTGAGGCCACTGAGCGGCGCACCTAACTTTTTGTCGCACCAACCTGTATCATACCGTCTATCGGATGTTATCTATGTATTAATGTATCTGCGGGCCTGTTGGACAAGCGGTTTGAGGTCCTGATTCTTAAAGCTTAGGACGTCGTCAGTCCAATTCCAACCCAGGATTTTTCTTATGTGTGATGTGCACGATCATTTAATTGTACTGCTTCTGGGTGTAATTTATGTGCAATACATATTGCACATAAATTACAAATAGTAAGTGTAATTAAGAAAAAGGCAGCGATAACCTAGTTGAGATACCAACGGACTGCCATGCAGAGGGTGTCGGGTTCGAATCCACGGCGCCCACCAATGAATTTTCGGAATTATGTGTTAAGTTGTTATTTAATTGCTAATTATCGCTTATCTCGTACCGCGGAGAGCACGTTAAGCCGTCGGTCCCGGTTATCATGAAGATCTTTTACAGTCGTTATATGACGTCAGTACCTCTAAAATATACTGACACTAGTCTAAACCATGGAATATCACTATCCCTTCGGGTTGCGGAGGTCAGACAGGCAGTCGTTCCGTGGAAAAGCTAATATTCCGCCAGAACCGGTTAGACTAGAAAGCGGACCCCAGGTTGAGACTGGGATAACGCTAGGAGGATGAGGATGTGTGTAATTAAGAGTATATTTGTATATGACTGTATATATATATAAGTACGTTTATCAGTTAACAAATTATGACTGTACATGTGCTACCTAGATTAGGATCTGTGGACCGTATATAAGTTGACCTAGGTTAGAACGTCTATACTCTCCGCACAAAGATCTGTCGTGGGCGGGAATTGAACATACGATCTCCGGCTTGGCTGTCAGGGCTATTAAACACTATCCTAATAGGTCTGAATGATGAATCTTTCGACAAATAAATGTTTTTACTTGAATCCATAACAACGGTCATAGGCGAAATTACTATTTAAACCACTAGGGCATGCACGGATAGCTGGCTGACTTATAAATATATTGTTTGGCAAGTTATTCTAAATTCATTTAATTTAATTAAAATGCTGTTTTTCCATTTGGCTCACAAAGTAAGTTATGAATACTAAGTCGAGGGTGTCAAGCAAATGATAGCCTTTGTAAATGAATACTACAGAAATAGAAGATAAAGTTAGCTTTTAGAAAAGAAATAAATTTATTCAATTTACAAAATCTTTTATAACTTAAAGTGCTGTCATTTATAATTGAATAGGTATGACGCTGAATTTATTTTTTGTCAGAAAAATATGTAAGGAAAATATGGTAAACGAAATATTAGTATTAGTAAAATACGAATTGATTTAGTCAGGAAGTCTATTTATTACACTCTTATAGACGCGAAAGTTTGTGAGGATGGATGAATGTTTGATGGTTGTTTAGTAATGTTTGAAACAAAGAAACTGATTTTATAATCTTTGTACAATTATAGCATCAGAATAGTACACAGTCTAACTTTTGTCGCGATAACCAAAGTCCTCGATGGTGTAAAAGTTTGGAGCCATGCTATTGTTTAAAGGACACCCTTTTTAAATATTGCGGAGATAAATAAATGAACTACAAATATCTTCCAAATAGACGCCGTTAAAAAATTTAATTACTGAACACTCAAAAGTAAGTACTTTATACGGAGATTGAACTGTAATGCTTCACTAAAGTCTTTCAATCTTCTTTTTATTTAAAATGAAAATAACATTTTATATGAATTTCGAAGTGAAGTCGAACTCATCAATGAAAAATTTAATTCACTCGAGCCCTAAGTAAAAACACTTGATAACATGGAGAGCTTTAAAGTGAGTGGAAGATCGGTTGGTGTACGGAAAAATTCATGATGAAACAAAAGTTAATATCGAGTTGGAATGCACAAAATATCCGGCCGGAGCCGGCGAGTATTTGGCAGGTATTTCACATAACCGGTATTATTGGGTGTTAGCGCGTTATCTCTTTATACGGAACGCTGGCCCGGGCCTTTTTACATTTTAATCCGGAGCGGTCCGGATATAACAACTGCGACGGGCTGATGGACCAAATGAACTCATTACTTTAAAGGAACACACCTAATTAAAATTCAACGAATTTCTTCCCACTTATTTTAAGTGAAATGAGTATTTAGTATCTGGATCGGTGTAAGTCCGGTCTTAGTGGTCGAGAACGTGGAATTACTTTTTTAGCCTTTGTTATGGGGTATTGTTTTCTGTTTGTTTCGGCTGCAGCATGATATTTTTTTATAAATACCGCACAAACAAAATATGTTTTAATCCCGTTGGTCCAGTAACGATAGCATTAAAAACTCTGATTGTGTGAAGAGATTATGCTTCTGCTTAAAATTTTACAACAGCATTTCAAAATGTAGACCTGTTTAAATTGTTAAGAATCTGGTCCATCCAGCCTTTGCGTAGTGCGTGTAATGTGTAAAACTAGGAAATGACATAAGTAATTTTAAATAATAAATACACTACATCTGTCTCCATCTTTATTTTTATCAATCAAATTTATTTATTTGGCTGAATAAGCTCTAACAAATGACAAATTAAACGATGTGATAAAATGAATTAATGATAAGCCAGTAGCTTAGTCGAAAAAAATATTATTGCGTGTTTGTTAACAAAGAAATGATTTCCAAATGTTTTTTTTCTACCTGGCAACCAGACCTTAGTGTGACAAAGCAAGACGCTTTACCAGATGTATGTCAGACAAAATTAATAAAAGATATTTATAGCAAAGGTTACGTTGCGTTGACAAAGCAACGTGTGAGCACTAATGTTGGTATAATTAATACTGGTCATGTTTCACCGAGGGTAGTGAGGGGTAGTGGAAGGGTGTGGGGATAGGGTGAAACCTTAGCCGACCACTTATGAAGACTAATGACGAGTAAGACGTCCCGACACCAGCTCGAAGACGGGTTTTTGTAAAAGGAATAAAGTTTCTTATTTAACATCGATAGATGGCGTTGTGTAATCGCTCTGTCAGTTACTCAGTTAGCATGTAGTATCTTGTGCCGCATTGTCGTTATAGCGTGACTTTATTTGCTGTTATGTAAACATTCTAAGTAACGCTTGCTCAGGCTATCATTTGGATGGGAGACAAACTATGAAATTTGAAGCGGACCCCGGGCTTCAAGACGTACGTTTTGGACCGCAACCGGGACAGTACTAGGATGATGATGATGATGACAAATTATGGCATTTATATCAGAGCGCTACCGTGCTTTCGAGGACAATGAGATATAATTATACGCTCTACTATCGTGTAATTAATTAAAACCTGCGGATCTACGCTTCATATCGCACCTCCGTCCTGGGGAAAGGGCGAAGGGGACTGTCAGACTCTTACTGACTAAAAACCAACCCGTGTTCCTCATGTACCCGTGTGTCGGAGGGTCGGGTATCGCCGAAGCATTCGTCGCTACCCCCGGGCGGGTATTGGTCCGCCAGATGGTCAGGCGGGCCCCGAACAAAACCCTCTTGGCGGCGGATGAAGGTTTTGGGCTCTGCCACCAAAACACCCAGCGGCCGCAGAGGATAGATAGGACGGCAACCTGGCAACACCGTATCTCCTCTTCCTCTGCGGCCCCACCGCGACGCAACAATAGTGCGCCCCCACTTGGTCGCGGGAGATAGGGCGCGCGGCAACGCAACACCGACACGCCTCTCCTTCCGCGACCACGCCCCGGGACAGACAGAACTGTCCCCCGCACTCACTCCTTTGGACGCATCCTGCGCAGGCCCCTCCAAGCCCACACGGAGCGTCCACTCCCGGGATCTTTCTTAGCTTCACCGCGGGTGTCCAAGCCACGGTTACTGAGCCCCCCCCACCATGACAAGGTGGAGATCCCACGGGGGGGATTCGTCCTTAGTTAAGTTAATTTTTCGCGTACTCAAATTCATGCCGCTCAAGTTATTAAAACAGTATCTCATCATCAGTCGCTTAGTTTTTTATATTTGCACGTTTTATAATTCCCCATCACAAATATTTGTCTTGGGTGAGAATTGAGCCTATGACCTTCAAGCTTAGCAGTCTGGATAACTAACCGCTATGCCACCAGACCAGTTAATTAATAAATTGGTCAACTTTTTACAGTAAGATTATTTTTCATTTTCTTAGACACTGAATGTTTCTTTTTCAAATATACATTTTGATACTAAATCCAACTTAGAATATAAAGCCTAGGCAAGAAATGTAGCCACAAACAATGAAAAAATAATTCACTTAAAAAGCCAAATCCATTGAGGATAACAAAATATTCGTAGTAAAACACAGGCGGCCAGCCACAGTATTTTATTCGTTCCCGTCGCTGGTTTGGCTAACACAAAAATAGCAGATATAGTAGGGCTTGTTTAAGGTGCCGACTGCTGCAAAATACTACATAATAATATATTTACGGCAAGACCAAATATCTGAAACAACTTTTTGTGAGTTCTTGAGCACCAAGCAAAAAATCAGTTTCAATGTCTTATCTATCGATCAATTTGCCTACTGGAGATACGTATTTGACATAAGCTCCATAAAAAATATCATATTATAGGTATATCACTAGTAACCGAATCACTCTAGACTGACCCTTAGTGGTTAGTGATACTGACTATTAAGACTAGCCAAGCTAATAAAGGGTCGCGGTTTCGATACTTACCTAGGACAAATCTTTCTATATTCAATACAAGAACTTGTTCTGAGTTTGTATGTGATTCAATTATAACATGTATATGTTTAGGAATATGTTAGATCTGAAATCTCCTATTGGAGATAAAAGGAGCCAAAATCTATTTTTGGTTGCTGTGCCAATGGAGGAAGTAAAGTGATGAGTTTCCAATGTACAAACTCTGTCCAATTTGAGATCAGATAACCATGTGTTTGGAAACGACTCTCTCTATTCATCTGAGTATGATTTTATGCGCCATATTAGAATTATGCATGTTAAGGATATTATCATACAAAATATAAATAAATGTTTATTTGTAAACCATTCAGATATCCCACTGTCCAACTTTACTCAGAGTGCAAATTTCTCACTGTGAGACAGCTCTTTGTGCTTCGTGCCACTCTTAGAAAACAAAGAGAAGTGCCACCACCAGATCCCTCAAAGCGCAATTGTAGAATTATATGTCCAATGGAGAATTACAAAACTACATTCGCCAGACGCCAATTTTACATCCTAAGTAGTTTGATCTACAAAAAAATTGGTAAAATAATACCGTTAACCTCACTCAACCCCTATGAGGTCAAGACTAAACTGAGTGTATGGTTGCAAACTTTAGACTACAAACAAACAGAAGATCTCCTTCAGCTAGAACAGTAAGATACACCCACATACACATACAAGGACACAGACGCACGCACATGCACATACACAACACACTGACACACAAACACACACACAGGCACACAAACACACACACACACACATACAAACACACACACAGGGACACAAACACACACACACACACACACACACACACTCACACATTCTCTATTCTTTCTTTTTTACTTTTCATTATTTGTTAAGCCGTCTTTCATATACCACACTCGTAACGACCTTTACTTCTTAGTATCTTCTAGTAATAATATAGTAAAATATTGATGGCAGAACACTAGCTCCCAAGTCACAGGAACACCTAGTTTGGGAGTTAGGGTTATTATATAAGTGTAACCTCAATCATTATTAGATGTAAATTAGTCCTAAGGCATTGTGTAAAAGGTTATCTGCATCAATAAAGATTATTATTATTATTATTATTATTATTTATAGTCGAATCAAAATAATCTTTGGGTAATAAGAGCACTTAAACCATCAAGAAGTTTACAAACAAATTTATTGACAGTATTCACCGCCTTAACAGGCGCACTATTTGTATAATAATAATCGTCTAAAGCACTTACTGAATTAGGGAATTTGTTTGCGCAGGTGCCTCTGAACCGAGCTCTATTCAATATGCAAGTTGCCATCGAACCGCAACCAGACATCGTAAATACCATCATGTCAACCGTGATGTCAACTGATTTTGGCTGCAGAAATAATAATATTTTGTGATGATTTTTTCTTCACTGATAAGATAATTCATAATATGTAAAGATTTGATAATATGTAGACATCAAAATAAATAATTTTCTCTCTTGTGAAGTCGACATAGCAAGATAGACGAGGCAACGAAAATATGCCTTGGTTGACTGACTTTGGTCTTAACTATGTGCTGCGAAGGTCAGACAGCAGTTGTTCTGTGTAAGAATTAATATACTGTCAAATCTGTATGGGTTATTAAAAGGACTCAAGGCTCTGCCTGGGAGGCTACTGGATCAATGTTGATGATAACCAAACTGACTTAACAATCAGCCTATTACAGTCTACTGCTAGACAAAGGCCTCTACTAACATGCGCCACAACGATGGTCCTCTCCTTTCAAATCCAGCCCGCTCCAGCCACTTTTTTCACACACTTCGTCACCCAAACTGATTTACTATTTGTTATCCTAGTATACTTTCACAAAAGCTATACAAAACCAGGATATTTATTTATTCGAGTTCCACCATATAAATACCAACTACACTCTGTTTCGTTCGCTAAGCTTGCAAATGGTTAGTGTTTATCGCAACCGTTATTTTTATCTATGATTTTTATGTTCACAGTGAGAGCTTTGTTTGAAAACATATTGCAGTTTGCTGATACTCTGAAAGTGTATATCAGTGGAAAGCGAAGTTTTGCAAACAAAGGTGTAACGTTTATTTTAGGTGACGCTGGTATAAATAGAGAGATAAATTAAATATTGATTTGTTGGTTACAAAATATTATTTATTAGCAAGCGTTACAAAAAAATATACCCGGTAGCAAGTAGCAACTAGATAAAGAGCTAAGACTAAACTCAGGGCAGGGTAGGCAGGCAGGCTGACGAGGCTTCGGTGCTCCAGCAGAGGAGGAGCACTTAAGTTCAGCGGTGTCTGGGTTCCAAAAAGGAACAGTCGCTGTCGCGCCGCCGTATTTATGTGCCGCTGGGGAGCGAGGCGGCCAGCCAGGAGTAGTGGGAGGCAGCGCGACGACTACCACGTCACAAAGGTTAGTGACGTGTATAGTATGACGGTATAATAGACCGGCTTTGACATGTCATGTATGTAAATTTTGTATGTAAATTTGGGCTGAAACCGATACGTATCCTTTGACAAGCTATCACATTACCAAAAGGCTAATATAATCTCGACTGATATGTTAGTCTAATAGTTAGTAACCCTAACTACGTGAATTTGATTCCCAGCCAGAACAAACGTTTCTGTGATGAGCGCGATGATTGCTAGTGTAAAAGCTCGACTTAGGTTAGGATCAGATGACTTTAGAGGCTGCCTTATCGCTTTTAATACATATCAGAAACAAAACATACGAATTAAGTTTATCTGTAGCTAGGACGCGGCTTAAATCTTTTAAAATAAAAGTACGGCAGTTCTTACTGAACCAACTGGCAGGATCATCTCAGAAGTAATATATTTAAATATATATAACATATATGTATTTATATATATTATGTATACGTATTTATTATATTATATATATATATATATATATATATATATATATATATATATATATATATGTAGGTACTTATAGTATGTATATTCTATGTATACAGTATAACTATTTGTTTTTATTTTAAATAGTATTTATTAGGATTGTCATGTTTCTTATTACTTCAATTTGCACCTACCTTGTTCTATCTCTGCATCACCCTAAGGTAGACTGGCAGAGAATGCCTCAGGCATTAAGTCCGCCTATACATGTTTTGTGTATGAAGTTATAAATAAATAAATAAATAAATAAATCTCCTTACATTTTAGCAAGATTGCCAATGTGGAATTTAATTTAAGTTACTTTTTAAGACTGTTCGCTACATTGTGGTTTTTATAGGAAATATCTTAACCTGAGTACGACACATTATTATGAATACCTACATATTAATTACTGCTAAGTACTACTGATACAATCTTCATTGCTTAGGAGAATAACTAATCCGAAAATGATGTATGAACTTACATTATGATATAACATACCTCATCAACTAGCGGGACCAGACATAAAACACAATATCTAAGTGCTCTATTAAGTTCTATTCTCAAATTAATGTATTCCGAACAGCGTTCCCATGTCACAATAATTTTATTAGCAAAATCGAAAACCGAATTATACCGAGCTAATTTGCCGTAGATCTCATTATTAGATACGTTGGATTTATGGAAACGGCCCCAATGAGCGTACTCGCTAATTGCTTAACAATGTTTGTGAGGTAGCAGTTTTGTCATAACACGCATTGAACTGTTATAGGAAGCACCATCTAGATAAGTATAGTTTGTTGTTCGTACAGGGGTTGTAAACTATGCGATGAACATGTTGTGATCATATAATTGTTTAGAACAGATTGCGAATGCGGGTGTGTTGGGTGTAATATATTTCTTGAAATCCGTGTATGTGGCGACATGTTTTATTATAAAGTATCTTAAAATAAGTTTTCAATGCCAAATATTTGCGGTTATATTTCAATATAACATAACATGATTTGACGCCTTTTAGCCCCGAAGGGATAGGCAGAGGTGTATTACACACCCACACTTCGCCAGTTATGTTTCGGGCCCAATGTAATAGGGGGCGAGCCTATTGCCATCTACCGGGCAATTTGTTAAGCGAGTGACAATTAACATTTGTAATACACACTTAACTTCGAAAAGTCAGAGGTGTGTACCCGGGGTAACTGAGGATCGATTCCGATACCATCGTCTCGGCAGTCGGTTACGTACACCACTGGGTTATCGCCGCTGTTATATTTTTCAATATGTGTGGCTAATATAATGAATCGCATAGGAATCCGTTACTTATGTGTAGAATAACATTGAGTGTTAATGTATATAGTTATTCCGCGCCGTTTTTTAACTCTCGATATGCTTTGACAATTTAAAACAGTTAAAAAAGATGCTTTCATTACGCTAGAAATATAAATAACAAACATTTAAGTTAATTTAAATAACTCAGATAACATGATGTATGATGTATACAAATCGCGAAACTTTAAAATTGTATGATCAGATATCATGGTCCAAATTTGATGAAAATGTATATGTACATACATTTTGAGTTTGTTGAAGAACTGATATTTTTTATATATTTCGAAACAACGTATCTATTCTCACATCAAGTAAAATACATTAAAACAACGAAATATGAACTAACTCATTCTGTTCCAATACAACGGACAAGCACTCCGTAAAGTACGCATTAATCCGCATAAACATCGAACGTTCGAAACCCATCGCCCTTTACTCAGCATACTGCGATCAAAGCACAAATTAAATGAGAGAAATAAAATACGTGATATACAGCGAACGATAAAATTTCTCGATGTATCAAACAGTACGTCACTTGGAACGTGCATCGATCATATTTAGCTGCATACGCGATTTAAATGTGGATTAATTTCTCCGTTCAACTGTAAAGGATTATTTCATTATTCAGCTGATTGATGCGGTGCTTATTAGTGTACAAGAATTGATATAGTATACAAATAGACTATATATAATGCATGTGTGGTTTACCAAAGTGTTGGTTGAATGGACGATTGTCGGACTTTTGAACGGGTATTTGACTGGCAGGTTGGATAGCTTTTTGTCGTAAGCACTTTGAATGTAATTTACTGGCTAAGGTAAAATTACACTTTTTAGATAAATCATGTCACTTGCGTACTCTGTACCAAGTAGTATCAAAATCGTCTTTTTAATTTAACGATAAAAGCGTGAAACAAACAGACGCGTTACTTTCCGCTTAACAGGCATTTTCAAGTTAACAGCTAAAAGGGCTTTGAGATCTGTAGAAGACATAAATATGTAATTGTATACTATCGACAATAGCTATATCAGTATTTATTAGTTAATAGAAAACCACTTCTCTGTGGCAAAAGTCATTCAATATTTGTTATTTTAGCTATCGTAATGAAATTGAGAACAAAATCTCAAACACAACAGATAAAACGCGTTAGGTTGTTAAGCAATAGCAGTTCACGCCTAACAATCTCAATTCCGTAAACATAACGCGTAACAACAAACAGACTCTGAACAATAACAATTTTCCCCTTAGGTACTTATCTATTCAAACTGCTTATACGTAATCCTCGAGAAAAATTCAGCGTTAATATAGAAAAAATATCGTTTTCCCTGCCGTCACAGAGGATTCCGATGACGTCGCGACGACCGGATAATGTCACATGAAAATGACGAAAACGACACTTGAAAAATACCACATTGATTCTTCTTATCACGTTAACCCTAACAGTTTGAAAATAAAGATGAAAATTCTTCGATTTAAGTATATGTAGTGTTGGTGTTTTGAGTAATGTCAGGGCAAATGTAGCGAGTAGCGAACGTAGTTTTCGGTCAAGTCCCGTTGATCCTATTACGATAGCTGAAGAGGCTTCGACGCGAACGGAGACAATGCCTGACATATATTGAGTTGTGAATACATGTGGAATATCTTCGTTTTGGAAAAATGTTATTTACAAGAGCTTGTGAACACAGTCATAAGTCAGTGCGTTTGTGATATTTTCATTGCAGGTTATGGATTTTCTTAAGCAAAATATTTATTTTCTAAACATGTGTAAAGGTTAGTTGATACTTACAGTCTCTTGATAATATATCTTAAAAATCCAATATTATTTTTACTTACTGATTGAGCACAACTATTTATAGCTTTAATAGTTAGACTAGGTATTAATAACAGACAATTTAGGGAATAGGTACCGGACTGGAAAATTATAACATCTCTTCATTCGGTAAGAAGTCCCAGAAAGCCTACTCTAAATTACTTTCTCACATTAAAACAGTAGGTAATTCAAAACATTTTCTCAACCTAAGTTCAATGGGCGAGCTGCGATCCATCAACTTGTCATCAATTATGGCTACGAGTTTTTCAACTTGTTGAAAGTTAGCTGCAAAAGTAAGGCGCACAGGTCCGTTAATTCTGAAGGTAATCTTTTGCAAACTTCTTGTATCACTTCATCCGCAACGAACTCGGACGACGTCAAGGTAAATGAACTTTCTCCTAAGGCTAGCAGGAAATCAATAAGGATCATAATGGCATAACAAGATGTGAGCTTTTGGAAGAACAAGGTAAAGCTTCTAATAAGGGGAACCGATTGCGTGCGAAAGACGTGTTACAATTATAGTGTTATATTTTCGTGGATAATTCTAGTTCACTTTACTGCGGATATATGATATTCTACATTAAAATGTAGAATTCATTTATCTGTCTGGAGGATCGCTTTAGGTGGAATGCCATCCAAAATACTGCTGTAAAGAACTATTATTTTTTATTTTATTTATAGACTCACGCCTATATCCCTGAAGGGGTAGGCAGAGGTGTAATATTATATCCACATTTCGCCAGGATTTTTTTAGGTTCCACGTAATAGGGGGCGAGCCTATTGCCGTACCGGGCATATTACCAGACTCCGTGCTGCTATTAAGAATTTCCTAACGGAAGAACCCAATAATACTTTGCCCGACCTGGGAATCGAAGTCGAGACCTCCCAATCCCACGCGCACATTTATGCGGCGAGACCAACGAGGCAGACCAAAGAATTATTACATCGTAAAATTCGCGGAAAACCTTTGCTTACGGCATTTAAAGTTCATGGTAACCACTTTTTAGTTTTGCTGTCATATGATAATAGTTAGTTGCTTACATACATACATAACGTCACGCCTTTTATCCCCGAAGGGGTAGGCAGAGGTGTATTTCTACACCCACTTTTCGCCAGATATACTTTAGTCCCACGTAATAAGGGGCGAGCCTATTGCCGTACCGGGCACATTTCCAGACTCCGTGCTGCTACTGAGAATTTCGTGACAGAAAAACCCAATAATACTGCCCGACCCAGGAATCGAACCCGGGACCTCCCGATCCCACGCGCACATTTATGCCGCGAGACCAACGAGGCAGACGTATAGGGTTTGATGTCGAGTTTTCCGTCTCTACGCAAAGATAGTATTTGCATCGTGTTATCCCTTAGTCGCCTCTTACGACACCCACGGGATGATAGGGGGTGGTGACACTTGTATTCTATGCCGTCAACCACACGGCAATTAGTTGCTTAGTCAATGCTATGAAATAGGTTTTTATTAATATACTAGCTGACCCGGTAAACGTTGTTTTGCAAAATTTTTTTTTTTTTGAAAAATAGATGTTGGCCGATTCTCATAGATACCGGATAAGCACAAAAAATTTCATCAAAATCGGTCAAGCCGTTTCGGAGGAGTATGGCAACGAAAACTGTGACACGAGAATTTTATATATTAGATTAGTTTCGCTTTGATACAAGAGTTAGTCAACATAAAGACAATAGGCCGCGCTTTTTCTCTCCCATGAATAAGTCAGGCTTACTCAATATCAATAGATACGTAAAGATGTAGATGTCTATTTGTAGTGCGTCCGAGGGGCGATAGTGCTAAAACGTAAACTCCCTTCTCAACTCCTTCTTTCTCCCTTTTTTCTAAAAAAAAATGTAATTCAAAGTTATGAACAGTTCTGCAACCAGAAACAAAGTACTCTATTTACTTACCTAATACTTTAATAGTTTGAATTCAAATCAAAAACTAAGATGACTGATAATATAAAATATCTTATAATAAAGCTAAAAATATTCCGTTCGGTATAAAGTTGTCTACTCAAGGCGTCATTCAACCTTCGCTTTCCGACGGAACTTAAGGGGCTCTAATACTTAGTCGAGTTCGACAACAATTTTAATAAATTATTATTGTTTTCACAGAGGGCTAATTATTTGCTTCATTAGACTCTCTATTAACTGATAGTTTTCTGCTCCATTAGCAACGATTCCATCAGATAGTTTGGATGACGCGCTCGAATCACGTAGTTGGTGTTTTTATGAATGCGCAGGCAATTATGTGGCAAGTGAAATGATATTAAGTTTGTATGTATGCGGTTGTACTTTTGCTCTCAAAGACATTACGGAAATCAGCTAATGGGGCTTTATGCGATTATTTTTGAAAATATGCAAGAAATATTAAATTAGGCGTTACTACTACGTTTAAGTTTACGCTTTTTTTATTTTAAGTTTATTTGATAAAGAAATACTCTCTGAATAAACTTAAAACTAAATATGTCTCATAAAAGCACAATAATTCAAATTATCAAGACGCTAAACGACTCGATCACTACAAAGCGGACCCCAGGTTCAACCTGGGGTCCCAGTCTCAAGACTGGGATAACGCTAGGAGGATGAGGATGTGTGTAACCGCTCGCTTGCTTCTGGCAACGATCGTTTCCAATACTGACACCGCGAACTTTGCTCTTGGAAACAATCGTTGCCAAAAGTTAATTTCTATTAAACGACTTTAAACTCTATTTTAAAGCATTTAAACTCGTTCCAAATTGTTTTTAAACCAATGACAGATTATATATCTAGCATCCGAACGCAAGTTTGCAACATCATAAAAGAAAATTTTATTAAAAAATTTAGAGTGAAGTTTGAAGTAGCCATTTTGTGATTTTCTGTAGATTCTTTAATTTTTTTAGGAAGATATTCTTCCACAATCATTATAGTTTCGTATTAAATACAACAAATAACTATTCTACTTTGTAAAAATGACTAAAAACTATACACCAATTGCGCATTTTTTCTTTTTTTTTTCACAATTTCACGCTATTCGTCTGAAACCGGCAAAATATGCTCGACCTTAACTTAAGTCTCATATAAAATTGTATACACACAACTTTTGTTAAAATAACAAACATTAGTTTGTTTCTTATCTTATTGCCTATACAAAACAGAAAACAAAATTAAGCTAGGTCGCTCGCATCGATTGTAAATCAAGTTAGAATGAGGGAGTCCGCGCCGAGCGTACAGTGCAAAATAATGTGAGCAAAGTTCTACGGTTTTGTTGAAATCGAAAGCAAGCGAGCGGGTAATTAAGAATATATGTGTATATGAATGTATATACATATAAGTACGTTTATCAGTTAACAAATTATGACTGTACAGGCGCTACCTAGATTAGGATCTGTGGACCGTATATAAGTTGACCTAGGTTAGAACGTCTATACTTTCCGCACAAAGATCTGTCGTGGGTGGGAATTGGACCCACGATCTCCGGCTTGGCTGTCAGGGTTATTAAACACTATCCTAATAGGCATGAATCTTTTGACAAATACATGTTTTTACAATTTCAGCATTGAACCCATAACAACGGTCATAGGCGAAATTACTATTTAAACCACTCGGGAATGCACGGATAGCTGGCTGACTTCACAAATTGGACTTTGTAAATTTGAGTTGCCAAATATATTGTTTGGCAAGTTATTTTAAGTTCATTTAATTTAATTGAAATGCTGTTTTTCCATTTGGCTCACAAAGTAAGTTATGCATACTAAGTCAAGGGTGTCAAGCAAATGATAGCCTTTGTAAATGAATACAACAGCAGTAGTAGATAAAATTAGCTTTTAAGAAATAAATATATTAAATTTACAAAATCTTTTATAACTTAAAGCATAAATTATAATAGAATAGGTATGACGTTGAATTTATTTTTTGTCAGAAAAATATGTAAGGAAAATTTGGTAAACGAAATATTAGTATTAGTAAAATACGAATTGATTTAGTCTGGAAGTCTATTTATAACGCTCTTTGGTACGGCGTGGTGCCGAAACCGTGGGGTAGGGTTCTAGGCGACTTGGAGAAGGAAATGGACTGTATTCAGAGGATAGCGGTTCTTCGCCGTACCATTTTTTTTGATCCATACGAGTCGGATTCATTTACGTTTTATACGTTATACCGCTATACCTAGGCAGTTATAGCACCTAGCTATACTCCTAATATATTCATATAACCGTCACATGGTTATTTCCGCCCGCATTAGTAGGTAAACTTTTATGTAGCTACCTACTTATTAAATTATTATTTCTGCAACTATCATAGTTGTCTTATAAATCTCATATTTCAATCAACTTTTATTTCCTCAGCTCTAAAGTGTTGCCTAATTAGCCTACTTAGGTAAAATAATAGATACATTAGATATTCTTATTTTGTTTCGTTCTCATTAGCTTATACTTACGTAAGCATGTCACAACAAAAGAAGTCACGCGTGTCGGAAGACAAAGAGATGACAATCTTAGAAGCAAAACGCAATATTTTATTTGAGCGCATTCAAAATATCTATGAAAGATCAAAAACCGCATCGATGTCTGACAGTAATAGCGAAGCATTTCTCAGTTATTGTATAACAGTAGATAGTATTCGAACAGATTTTCATAAGTTGTTAGACGATTATAACGCAAGATTACTTTCTATCAATCCTGATGAAAAACCGAACTATCAGGCGTATACCGCATTCGAAGATCTTTATTGTATTATTAAGCGTATACAATCGCAATTGGAGGGTAAATGTTCGGCAGAGCCCGTTGCCCGCAAACCGAGATTACCGCCAATCGAGATTATGTCGTTTGACGGAGATATACGAAATTGGCCGTTATTCTATGCAAGTTTTAAGTCTACAGTGCACGATAATGGTTCTCTGACAGATGCTGACAGGTTGTACTATTTAATAGGTAAACTGTCACCGAAGGCCCAGTCCGTATTTGCAGGTGTCACACCCAGTGCTTAGAATTATCAGGTCATATTTCAGTCACTACTTGACAGATATCAAGACACGCGCGTCCTAGCGTCTACGTACTTTGACCAAGCTTTAAATCTCAAACTGTCCAGCAACGCGTCTGTCTCGAATTTCCAGCTGTTTATTGATAACTTCGTAACCGCGGTTAATTCTCTTAGGAATTTAAAATTAGAAGATCTTTCCGACTTTATGTTGCTTCAACTCGCTTTAAAAAAGTTTGACACTGATACAATTCGCGCATTCGAGATGACGGAACGCAATAATAAAATACCTACACTAGATAGTTTTATTTCGTTCATCAAAGATCAGTGTCGAATATTTCATAATACGCAGTCTGGTTCACCTGGCCCGTCTAACACTAACAACAACAAACAAAGGTTGAATAAATCGCGAAATAGTAATAATAACTCAGTCCCTAATCCACAATCTTACGTAACATGTTCGGAATCTAATAGTAATAATTCACAGAAGTGTCTGTGCAGTGATGTAGTGCACGACCATTACTATAAGTGTCCTACCTTTAATGATTTAAATCCAATTGCTCGTTTTAAATGCGCAAAAGATAACAAAGCTTGCATTAATTGCTTAAGCATAAAACATAAAACGAGTAATTGTTCAAGTAGAACGAGATGTCGCTTGTGTAAACAAAAACATCATTCACTGTTACATTTAGATAAAAATAACCGGTTGTCAAGTCAAGCCGCTGACCTTGACACACTCACGTAAGTGCAGACCACGGTGCCTTCGCCCTGCACGCCTCAGGGCGAAGTATCGTTGTGTACGACGTCCATTGCGCGGGCGACGCGCACGCGAGGACGGCACTCGCGCATCTATAATGATCCGCGCAGGGCCAAAACGCGATGTATGGCGTCTAAGACTGTTCTGTTAGCGACGGCGCAAGTTATCGTTTATGATGTTAATGGGTCGCCGCACATGGTACGTTGTCTGCTGGATAGCGCGTCTCAGACCAATCTAATAACATCGGAATGCTTCAAACGCCTCGGATTATGGAATAACTTTAAAAATACTAACTCAACCGTCAAAGGGATAGGCGGATCAGAAAGGCATTGCAGAGGTTCCGTAGATATTAAAATACATTCGCGTTTTGATAGGAATATTAATTTTAACATTTCTTCGCTTATCGTGGAGCGTATCACGGACGCATTGCCGAACGCTAATGTAGACGTAGCATCACTCACTCATCTCGAATCATTGCCGTTAGCCGATGCGGGGTTTGCGAATCCGGCGGGCATTGATCTTTTGATCGGAGCTTCAATATTTCCGCACTTGCTACTAACTAAAATAGTACGTAGTGAGCGATATGATTTACCGCCCGCTATTGAGACGGTACTTGGGTATGTGATTATGGGTACCGTACCTACGTTACATACTTCTCATTGTATTACGTCTTGTTGTTGTTCTGCTCTTCAAGAGATCAAGGTAGATGCTAAAACTGTGTGTAAGATAAAGCACTAATTAGCTATGCTATGCTATGCTATGCTATGCTATGCTACGCTATGCTATGCTGCGCTATGCTGCGCCATGCTGCGCTATGCTGCGCCATGCTGCGCTATGCTGCGCCATGCTGCGCTTTGCTGCGCTATGCTGCGCTATGCTGCGCCATGCTGCGCCATGCTGCGCTATGCTGCGCCATGCATCGCCATGCTTCGCCATGCTGCGCCATGCTGCGCCATGCTGCGCTTTGCTGCGCCATGCTGCGCTATGCTGCGCCATGCTGCGCTATGCTGCGCCAAGCTACGCCATGCTGCGCCATGCTGCGCTATGCTGCGCCATGCTGCGCTATGCAGCGCCATGCTGCGCTATGCTGCGCCATGCTGCGCTATGCAGCGCCATGCTGCGCTATGCTGCGCTATGCTGCGCTATGCTGCGCTATGCTGCGCTATGCTACGCTATGCTAAGCTACGCTACGCTACACCATACTATACTAACATCCGCTTTGTATATAGATGACATTGCCTGTAATGTCATACCCGCTCCGCTAGAAATTTCGCTTTGTGAAGAGCTTATTCAGCTTTTCTAGCGAGGCCAAACTGATCTTGTCAAATGGACAAGCAACTCTTAGGAGGTTCTCGCACGCATACCAGATTCTCATAAAGCTTCTCCAGACATTGAGTTTGAGAAGTCTGTACCGCATAAGGTTCTCGGTTTACGCTGGGACAAATCCTGCGATAGTTTTCGGTTTGACGTCTCACCACCGGATGATAAGTGCACCAAACGCACTATGCTGTCCACAGTGGCTCGACTATGGGACATAATGGGTTTTGTGGCTCCCACAGTTTTGTACGCCAAGCTCTTGACAAAGGAACTTTGGCTATCAAAGTGTGAGTGGGATGAAACACCCCCTGACCGTATTGTCGCCGCTTGGGGCCAGTTTTGTATTGAGCTTACCGCGCTCAATCAAATTACTATTCCGCGTCATCTTGGGTTGGTAGATGGATGTACCGTCAACTTAATAGGTTTCGCTGACGCCAGCGAGCGTGCTTACGGCGGAGTCGTATATCTGCAAGTCCGCATTGGTTCTAACTACTCGGTGCAGTTAGTTTGTGCCAAGTCTAAGGTCTCGCCTGTTAAACCCATTTCGGTTGCGAGACTGGAGTTGTGCGCGGCCCTTCTGCTGTCTCAGTTGCCCCACAAGGTTCAAGACACAGTTTTGCCCCACTACTCTATTAATAAATTATACGCATTTTCCGACTCCAAAGTAGTGCTCGCTTGGATTCGTTCTTCTCTTCACCGCTAGCAGACTTTGGTCGCCAACCGCGTTAGTAAATAGATTGAACTTGTTCCCGCTACTTGTTTCAATCACGTCGCGGGTTGTCGTACTCGTCTTCAGGAAGAACTCTCCATAGATCATATTGACTGGAAGTTTATTCCACCAGCATCACCACATTTCGGTGGATGTTGGGCAAGCATGGTCAAAGTAATTAAAACGCATCTCTTCAAAGTTATAGGTCAGCAGATCCTCTCTTACGAAGAGCCTTTAACTGTCCTTGCACAAGTCGAGGCACTGATCAACTCGCGTCCGCTTCCAACTCAGTGAGATCTAGCCTGAGGTTGGACCTACCTCTTAGTTTAAGTATTTAGTTAGTAGTTTTCGCTATTATTGCGTTTGTAGTTTTCGCTAAAGTTAATTTAGATTAATTTATTGTCATATCGCTGTCTTAGCCTATTGATGGGTTATGCGGTAGTACACCCAACGTAGCTAAGTTCAATTCTATTTTCTTTAAAGGCAACCCTTTAGGGCCGGGGGGATATGGTAGCGCCATCTACCTTCCTATCTACAACTAATCGCATCAACATGAATCGTTCCACGCTTGTCTAGTGCAAGCGATATCATATTTCCGTCCCTATCTTTCCCTCTCCCTGGAAGAGGCACTGCCTTGCGCCTGATTTCGTCGACGCGATCGTGAACGCGAGGGACAGTCTCGAACATCCGGCTCGAAGGACCAAAAAAATGGTTTGGCTTTACACCGAAACCGTGGGGTAGGGTTCTAGGCGACTTGGAAAAGGAAATGGACTGTATTAGGGCGAGTTCTGGGTCTGGGTATTTAGTATCTGGATCGGTGTAAGTCGGGTCTTAGTGGTCGAGAACGTGGAATTACATTTTATCCTTTGTTATGGGGTATTGTTTTCTGTTTGTTTTGGCTGCAGCATGGTATTTTTTTATAAATACCACACAAACAAAATCTGTTTTAATCCCGTTGGTCCAGTGACGATAGCATTAAAAACTCTGATTGTGTGAAAAGATTATGCTTCTGCTTAAAATTTTACCACAGCTTTTCGAAATATAGACCTGTCCAAATTGTAAACAGTCTGGCCCATCCAGCATTTGCGTAATGTGTGAAAAATAACATACCTAAGTAATTTATAAAATATATGAAAAATACAAATATACTAAATCCATCTCTATTTGCATAAATAAAATTGTTTTTTTTTGTGGAATAAGCTCTAACAACTAACAAATTAAATGACGTGACATAATATATTGCTGATACTTTTTTCAGGCTTCAATAATCCTTAGAAACTAGTATCTTGGTTAAAATAATTAATTATTACTGCGCGTATGTTATTGGAAGAAATGGTCCTAAATGTATTATTTAGCTTGTTCTCCACCCGGCCCCCAGACCTAAGTGTGACAAAGCAAGACACTTTACCATGTATGTCAGACAAAATTAATAAAAGGATTTTTATAGCAAAGGTTACGTTGCGTTGACAAAGCAACGTGTGAGCAGTAATGTTGGTATAATTAATACTGGTCATGTTTCACCGAGGGTAGTGAGGGTTAGTGGAGGGATAGTGGAGTGGTGCGGGGATAGGGTGTACCCTTAGCCGACCACTTATGAAGACTAATGACGACTAAGACGTCCCGACACCAGCTCGAAGAGGGGTTTTTGTAAAAGGAATAAAGTTTCTTATTTAACATCGATAGATGGCGTTGTGTAATCGCTCTGTAAGTTGCTCAGTTATGTAAGTTGTTGATTCGGTCATGAGTTTTGAGATAATAGTTTTAGTGTCAAGTGAAAATTTTTTGAATGCGGCCTGCTCGAGACCGGCCTGTGTGGAGAACCTTGGGGCAGGCCTATGTACAGCAGTGGACGTTTCTAGGCTGACATAATGACCCTCCCGTGTTATTTATTATTACACTAAGCCAATAATTAAACGGCAATTAAAACAATTCATAATTAAACTAAATAAAACAACATTGTGCAAGTTACAACGGTACCCTCCCTTGGGATTTTCACCTTGTCGTGGTGGGGGGGGCTCAGTAACAGTGGTTGGCTGACCCACGGTGAAGCTGAGCGAGATCCCAGGAGTGGACGCTCCTCGTGGGCTTGACGGAGGCCTGCGCAGGATGCGTCCAAAGGTGCAGGTGCGAGGGACAGTTCTTTTGTCCCTCGCAGTCGGCCGCTGGGTGTTTTGGTGGCGGAGCCCAACACCTTCATCCGCCGCCAAGGGGGTTTTGTTCGGGGCCCGACTGACCATCTGGCGGGCCAATACCCGTCGGGGGGTAGCGAGGAATGCTTCGGTGATACCCGACCCTCCGGCACATGGGTACATGAGGAACATGGGTTGGTTTTTAGTCAGTAAGAGTCTGACAGTCCCCTTCTGCCTTTCCCTTAGAGCGGAGGGACTCCATGAGGATTTTCCAACGGCTGACATAATGATGATGAAACATTGTTATCCTAGCGTGACTTAACTTGCTGTTCGAAATAGATCAGCAACGCTTGCTCGGGTCATCACTTGAATATGAGTCAAACTATGGCATTGATAATAGAGCGCTGTCGCGCTTTGGATGACACGTAAATCTATCGGTGACGGTTCTTCTTTCAGAATAGGAATCGTTAGGCCATGACGAAGGCCTTAAGGCGCTGTCCTAAGCGACTGTTTTGGTAAATGAGGGGGTGAAGCAGGGGAGGTAAAGGGCGCGTAGCTCCGACTGCTGCGGGGCGCCCCCCCTTCATTCTCGTCGCGTGCGGCCGTATTCTGGCGACATCCGTATTCCAATATTTCATAATCGCAAGCAAAACGTTTTAGCATATTGAATTGAGATACTGATATTAAAATTTATATTACATTAATCAATCTGTTTGTACAATATAAACATAGCGCAATTTTTGTTCTCAGTGGAGCTATGAGCAAAACTGGTTTACATTAGACGTTATAGGTATTAATAGTTGACGAAAGTAGGTAAATACCTACGTGCCGTAAGATGATAAAAATAATTAAGTCAGTTCCATGTATGGAGAGGCCCTAATTATTTTCGTTTTGTTTTTGTATAAAAATGGTGAAGCGGTTCATAGAATACCTACATCTAATTCCATTCCTGCCAGTTTTCAAATATTATTTTATTAATTTTGAAATAAATTGGCTGTGACATACGGGCGGACAGACAGACAGACATGGCTAATCTATAAGGGTTCCGATTTTACAATTTTTGGCTACGGTACTCTTAAAACCACAATACTGCCCTACTAAGCGCAAAAGCCGTATCACAACTAAAACGAGTTACGAGATAATTGAAGTTCAGTAAAAGTTGATTTATTTTATTTGTTTATCGATGTTTTATTGTTATTATAGGTATAATTATTATGGTAAAGGTATCGTTTTTAGGGGTTGTGAGTGATTGGGAGGAAAGGAGGTCTCGGAACCCCCCCCCCCTCACCATTTTCACTTGCCGAAAATATTTGGTTTCCTCTGAAAAAAAGATATCTCCAAACATCAGTGTGCATGGCACTGCCAACTTCCACATTCTACACACTAGTTTAATAAACTAAAGATGACGGAGCCCTGCTTCGCAGGGCTCCTATTTTCGGGCTCACAGGTCAAAAGAGAACCTAACATAACCTATTGAGTTACTTATTACAGTCGCACCTAACCCTAGGCACTCGAAAGCAATGACGCACAAATTTGGCATTAGCTGTCAATATGATCATTCCAAGATGGCGGGTTTGCGTTTCGTTTCACGTTTTTCATATAAAACCTAAAAATTACATTTGTAAAACTGTACTAAAGTATAAAAACTACGTTCCGTTTTGCATAATTGCCGAAGTATTTAAGAATTTCTGGAAATTTTTAAAAAATATTTAGACGCAACTCCGGCAACCAAAATTACTTTTAGGGGATTAAAACTAACTCCCTTAAGCCCCCTACACCACCAATACCCTCAAATTCAGGCGACTCGTTTCAAAACCCAACCCATTATTATTTTTCAAAATAGATGTAATATCAAAAATATAATGTGGATATACCTTATTCATGAGATACTGCTATGTCGCTTAGAAAATTATAGAATAAAAATTTGAGTTACTGCTTTTTCGTTAGCTCTCTTCATACATGTTTGTATGGAAAAATATAAAACTTTTCTTTCGCTTAAAATGTGTGTTGTTTCAAAGAAAATAAATATAAAAAGATATTTATTTATATTTATTTATTATTTACTAACGAAATACAGAGTTTACAGCTTACCAAAAGTTAGCTGTCTGCTACAACCCAGGAGGTTTTCTTTATTATATATCTGTATATATCAAAGGCAGTGTGTGTGGTGATGAGACTTTAATACTTATTATTTGCTGTTGTTCACGAGGCACATTTTCATTTACTTTCCTTTTATGGCTTGGTATTGTAGAAACTTCAAGCACTGATGAAACATTTTCCTCTCCGTGATCTCGCAATGCCATCCGTTGAGCTTGACGAGAATCAAAAATTTCAGGCAACTGCCACCTTCGCCACTCCACACAGCAAATAAACATTTTTGTTTGGTTTGCGTGTAACTTGGCGCTGCCCCTGAATTTGGTAATAACAATTACAATATTTGTTTAGACTAGTCAGTTCACTTTTTTATAATTTTTCCATATTTGTATTTTATTTGCTCTTATCCTATTCTCCAGGCCATTCTTACAGGCAACTATAGAACATTAAATTTCCACAATTGTGTTTAGACCTACTAATCCATCTGGCGTGGCACCAATAAACGGATAATCCACAAGGCTCGATTGTTACATTTTCTTGCTGCGCCAGTTGTTGTAAAGCCAGTTGTTGATTTAAGACTCCATGTGCAACTGCTTTTACATTGCAAATATTTTATTTGTACAAAACAATTTTTACTAAGTTGACTTAACTGTTATTATCTCTTCTTTTTACCACTATACCAAAATTTGAATCTGTCAACATATTCTTACGTAATTCGAACCAGTCACTGCTATCCCTCTGGTATTTTTTGCTCATCACTAGGGAGTTGAGTCAAATTTGTTAAAAAAATTGTTTGGCATTTCTTGGCTAGCTCTTGAACAAATCGTGTTAGGAATTACTGCAGTCAAATGTGTGTAAGACGTTGCAGAACTGTTATCTTTAACTTCACTGTAATTACAATAAAGATAATTAGTTAGGTACTTTATTATTAAAAAAAATACTATAACTTGTGTTATAGCAAACAGAGAAGTCACCTACTTACTTATGAATGATTGATTTTAGAAATTAAAAATAAATTAGATGTACTGAGACATACCTAATAGTTTATGAATAATCAAAGGTTTACCCGATGTATAGGTCGGTTCACGAAAGTTGACCACAAATGGCGGCCGTCGCGCATATGTACATTCGTGCACCAATGGCATGGCTCCATTCTTGACGCATTTAGGGAATGCGTCAAGAACGGAGTCACACCATCGGCATTCCACCCGCGCCTCACCCCGCACCTCCACGGGGACCTAAATAATGATTTCTGCGCAGTAATCATCTTTCGTGAACCGACCTATACCTAAATAGGTTTATGTTCACAACACAATAATACAACATTCGTTACCGCTTGTGTGCGGACTGCGGAGCGCCATATTAGCGCTGTTTATTGTTCGCCGTGGTGGCATCTTAGCGCTCCAGGCACTCTGACTACTAATGAATTTGCAATATAGGTAGATACATAAAATTATTCGATTTATTACTCTTTCAAATATTAAAAACTGTGGCATCTATGAATTGTGAGAATAATTTATAAAATTATATTATGCATAATCGATAATCTATAACAATATAGTCAGTCATAAAAGACTCTTATGAAAATAATTTGTGTAAAAATATATATTTCATAATCACTTGGCTATGGATGAATTTCTATTTTATTACGACGCTTTCTTGTACAAATCCTTCGTAGAACTTTATTTCTGTAATTGTCCATATTTTATTCTTCTAATTATATATTTATAAGCAAAGAAACAATGACACATTAAACGCAACAAAAATATAAACTTAGGTCCTAATTATATATACCCATAGTCACATGAAAAGCCTACCTATTTGATTCAAAGTATTCAGTCTATAACACAAAACATGAAATTACGAACTCAAATCGGTGTATTACAATAACAAAAAGGTTTACGTAAAATTTCGTGCAGCGGAGATGCAAGCGATATGACCTATCTCTCACAGGGCTCATAGCCGAATGATGAGGCCTGGGCGGGGTGTAAACTAGCAACTGACACTCAGTACACCGCTTATGCTAATAAGGTTTAAATTGCCGAAGCGTTTGATATTGATGGGATCTACCGAGCGTCAAAGTCATAGACGTTTGGCAGATTTTATTTAATTTTACAAAATATACACGTATAATATGAAAATAAATAGGGTAATTCTTTAGTTCATTAGGCTTCCTACAATATTATTATATAAAATATGACAGCTTACGATCAAAATATTGCAAACAGTGAGACGAAAGATTATTTTCTGCCTCATTTTTGTGATTTTTTTACCGTGATTCTATTTTACATACATGAAAAATTATTTCAAAAGTCTTTTGTTCAGATCTTTGACTTTAAGCTCTATTTTTTGCTAGTTTGTAATTTGTACCGTTATGGCTAGTTGCGCGACGCAAAATTAGGTGTTTCACGGTTTCTGAGGTATAACAGCGCCTTAAGGCAAAATCAGAGACATAAGAAAATAAAAGATAGTCGCAGCTGAACCAACATGCTGAATTTTAACGATTATAGGAATGATTCTAATTCAGCTAAAAAGACATCATCAATGCATACTATCTAAATTACGAAAATTTTGATAATCTAAACTTAGTAACAGTACAGTCATGTTTCGTTGTGATATGTATGAGTATTTTCGTTATTAATACGTATTGTGTCGGTCCTTGTTTTGAGATAATATTATACGCTCCACTTCTTTCGCTTAGCGTTATCCCAGTTTCAACCCGGGGTCCGCTTACTAGTCTAACCGGATTTGGCTGAATATTAGCTTTTCCACAGAGCGACTGCCTGCCTGACCTCCGCAACCCGAAGGGATAGCTATATTCCATGGTTTAGACCAGTGTCAGTTTATTTGGAAGGTACTGACGCTCTGTAACGACTGTCAAAGATCTTCATGACAACCGGGACCAACGGCTTAACGTGCTTTCTGAGGCACGGGACAAGCGATAATTAACAATTCAATACGCACATACCTCCGAAAAGTCATTGGTGCGCGCCGTGGATTCGAACCCGATACCCTCTGCATGGCAGTCTGTTGGTATCTCCACTAGGCTATCGCTATCGTATATTATACGCTGCACTACCGTATATTTAATTAAAACCTGCGAATCCACCTTTTATATCGCAAGTAATGTCACTACGTCGTAGCCGCGTAGCACCGTAGATAGTTCCGTAGCAACCGTAGCCCACCCATTCCTTCGCACTAACTTTGTCGAACAAAACATCGTGCTGCGGATGTACGTGAATGAATTGATGCGTGTTTTTTTCTTCCATCTTCGAACTTGTTATGTTTTATGTAGTGGAATAATAATAATAGGTACGATTATGATTGATCGGATAGAAATAATCTTTATTGACGACTAAACTATGACACATTGGGAGAATCATTGGAGTAATTTATATAACGAATAATGAATTGGGTGTAGATGTTAGTTAATGGTTGTGTATTGTTAGAGGAAAATGTGTTGCGTCTAATATGTATCTCATAAATGTGTATCGGACGTGTGCTTAATAATAAATCAACATCATCAGCACTATAATATGTATATGTGTTTTTTTTGTTCCCACTGCTGGGCACAGGTCTCTTCTCGGGTACGGATTGGCAGAGCTCACATATCCTTTGAGAACATTATGGATAACTTTCGGTAATTCAGGCTTCATCACAATATTTTCCTTCACCGCTTAGCCCTTTGTAGCAAGTTATGTAAAGTGTGAAGTTAATCATCATCACTTGATGATGAACAATTTAAAACATACATAACTTAAGTGTGAACTTGAGAGTATCTGCGTAGCAGCCTATTGGTCTTCTCCCTGGGTTATCGCTGCTATATTTGTTTTCGTGAAAAGCATATAACAATTTAGCTTTACTAGTGGTAAACATTTAGAGTATTTCGTTTTTCACCTCATCTTATTTTTTGTGTATTCAGTCATAAATATATTTCGGTATTAATATACCTATGTGTTAAAATGTTGGAGGCGCAAAGATGGAGGTTTGCTACTCGGCTGTTTTAAATTACAATTATATTTATTACTTAAAAGAACATTATCGCTAATGAGTTCAATAATTTAATGACGTTGCACAAACAAAGGGGTTTGAGTAAAAGTGGCATGTTTTTTTAAATACGCGGCCACTTATGAAAAGTGTTTTGTTAAAAAGAACACATTAAGTCGTTATTTTTTTTCTATAAACGTAAAGGTCTATCCTCACACAACCGGGCCGTGGACGGGACGGGGACGGGACGTGGACGGGACGGAGCGCAGAAAAGAATCGTTGCATACATTTTATATGGATTCGTTCACACACGTCCGTGGACGGGCCGGGGACGGAGCTTCCGTGCCGTGTCAGTGCGCTTTCAGTGCCTTGACCGGGGCCATGACGTGCACGGGCCGGCGACGGGCGCCATAGATATAATATATTTAGCACTAGATGCGCTAAGTGCGACTTAACATCTAGAAGAACAATATTATAAATACATATATTAAGCACTAGATGCGCTGTGTTCGATGTAATCTTCAAAAGAACCACATGGCAGTGAATTATAGTTAAGGCACAATGACGCTTTACTTATTCCTTAGCTTCCTTAGTTGACAAACTTGAGAGAGAAAAAATCGAAAAAAGACAATCGATTTTTCTGAAAAATAATCGAAGCTTAAATTGTTATTTTATATTATTTTGCAAGTAAGTAACTACTTGTTCTAATAAATTATTACAAACGCGTTAACTAGAAAATATAACTAAATAATATTTTTTTTTGTTCTGGTCCAGTCTATTATGAATAAAAAAGAACGAGTCTATTAACTATTATGCAAACTATCAAAATGACGCATGAAAAAAAAACCTACAATTAAGCACATTTTATATTTAAAACTCCTGTTGTATATTCTTCACTCCAATATTTATTTTGTTACTTCTAGGACAGACGTGACAAAGATTGGAAAGATTCTGTATTTTTAATGAAAGTTGTATCTATACCATGGGTTACCCTGTAATCTAGTTGTGATCACAATATTATTACACGTTATAATGCCTGTTTTTTATATTGATATTTTATATTGTATCTGTACTAAAGGTTGAAACAGATATACTTACCGCACCCCACCCCACCCCACTCCACCCCACCCCACGTGTCAACACCCGATGCGAACGGTGCCCATATACAACACCCCACGCTACAACAAGCTTCGTTCAAAATCACTATTTACGAAACTATGATCCAATTTCCTAAATAGTGATTTTGAGGAAGATTCTCATTTATAGTGAGGCATTATTTCTATTATAATAATAACGGTATTAGCCTGAAATCAGATCGTATAATGCGGGCTTACATTTTAATAATTCAAGTAGCTAATGTTGTGATTTGAAACCAACACTAAAAAGTATCATCCTGACAGGAATGTTTTCAACTGACACATGGCGTTGTGTGTTAACTAGAAACACATTGTTTCCCCTCCACCGTCAACGCGCCGATCTGGATTGAATGGATGGTGACGCGTGGGGTGGCGTTGGGTGGAGTGTTGTATATCTGCACCTCACAATACTAAATATATGGGATTGATTAGTCTCAACATGCGTGGGGTGGCGTGAGGTAGGGTGGGGTGTCGTATACCATAAAGGAATCTTAATCTATTCTTATTTCAATGTAAGTCTTTGGCCAATTACTCACAACTACGTCGTATTTTCAATAGATGACAGCAAGTTGCGCTATAACATTTGTATCACTATGGTGCTTATATGTAAAAGCGGGTCTATGTCGTGGCCGTATCGCGAAATGGGCCATTTAATTAAATGATCGCATTTCAAGAAAAGTCTTATAATTATCCATTGGTAATTTCATGATGACACGAAGCAAATACCATCCTTGCGTAGAGACGGAAAACTCGACATCAAACCCTATACGACTGCCTCGTTGGTCCCGCGGCATAAATGTGCGCGTGGGATTGGGAGGTCCTGGGTTCAATTCCTGGGTCGGGCAGTGTTATTGGGTTTTTCTGTCACGAAATTCTCAGTAGCAGCACGGAGTCTGGAAATGTGCCCGGTACGGTAATAGGCTCGCCCTTTATTACGTGGGACTAAAGTATATCTGGCGAAAAGTGGGTGTAGAAATACACCTCTGCCTACCTCTTCGGGGTTATAGGCGTGAGACTATGTATGTATGTAATTTCATGATTTGCATTGGTCAGATCTATGATAACAAATCGTTTAATCAACAAACTTCATAAAACGGTCAATCATAATTGAGAAAATCGCAACATAATTACATTTTAAGGTAACGAGTCAAATAAAGTAAAAACACCGAACCCGCGTAAACGGGTTTATTTCGGCATGTTCGCTCGAAGTGGTAGTGACATCGTGTCAGTGTCAACATATACTCTGACGGCTCAAGCTTAGACGAGCTTAGATGTGCATCAACGCTCGTACAAGTGGAATAATTAGAAAAAAAAAGTCGTGATTTTGAGCCTCATTATCTCCTGAACCAGGAATCTCCCAGTTACTACAGACACATGCAGGGTGCGTATGAGTATGAGGTTTTGTTTTTCTAATAATTCCAAAATCGTGTTTTGAATGATAAATGTAAACTTTCTTCCAAATAAACATAAACAAATTTTCAATATTTCTCTAAAATAAACAGCTTTAAAGTTCTCTGAACGCAATGGACGCGATACAAGTCATCAGCTGAGCTAATTCCGTTTTAACCGATATAAATTCCTCGTTTCAAATATTTCTCATTTCTAGGATATCATACCTATATCCATAAACACGCTATGACACATATAACTAGTGAATAATTTGGCCATAGATTAATACTGAAATAAAACAGATGTGACAAAGATTTGTTGACATGTATTAAGTACTCACAAAAATTTGGCAAAATTTTAATTTATGTTTGTAAACATGGTTGATTGGAGTTTTAGACTGCTATGAAATAGGACTCGGGTTTGATTTTGAGACTTGTTAATGTTGTTTTCTTCTTGAAGTTCTGCAGATAAACATTATAGGGATAACTATATATGAGGTAAAAAAATGTTGTGAAGTGGTAATGTGAAATAAATTGCCGCAATTACTAATTATGAAAGGCATCTAATCTAACCCTTCATATTCATTCCATATGAAATGAATTATTGAGACATAAAAACGTAGGTAGTACCTACAAACAAAATAGAAGAAGGATCACTGGTAGAAATTAACTTCCTGAAACTTTATTTATATTCTTCGAAGTATTTCATCATACAGCGAGACGTGCGACGGTACTGTAGCGTTAAGAAATACTATAAAATGTATGCTGGTTCACTTTCATGCTAACTAACTTCATCAGCATATTGGCCAATAAACGTCCACTGCAGGACATAAGTCTACCAAGAAAATTATTATGCTTTCCTGATTTGCATAAGAATTTATCTAGTTCATAATAACTGCAAATTAACTTATCTTTCTTATTAATCTATGACCCAAACCAGACATAATAAGTTTGACAGATCGCAATAGACTCGCCCATTTTTGTTTGTATTCTTTGAGTAAAGAATATACATGGAGAGGGCAAATAGTACATAATTATGAAAAAAATATTGTTTTTGCCAAAAGATAACATGAACAGCAACTGTATGCGAGTATTCCTAGAAATGAAACGTTGAATAAAATAATATTATTTATAAATAAAATTAATCAATCAATTTTGATTTTCTTATGCCCTTATGGTATTTCAGTGTGGCAGTGTGTTTCATTACGGTAAGAATGGCGCCATTCATGTCCGTTTCTTTCTCAGCGACACTGTATCGATATTGGCTACCAGAGAATATTTTGTTTCATGTTTAGTATTTAGTTATTTGCTTTACCTTGTTTGCCCGCATTTGCGTAATGGAATAAACTAATCTGGAAAAGGATTTAAACAGATTTGGAACTAAAGTAACTTACAGCAAATATAAATTTACATATTTTTACAAAATTAAATTTAAGGGTGCATAGGGTTCCCACCAAGAACTTAGGGTCCCAAGCCAACCTCACCTGCAAGTGGTGCACCTGCCGATCAACGGACGAGGCAAACAAAATATCCCGAGAAGCGGCAATAGGCTCGCCACCTATTACGTTGGATCAAAACACTGGCGAAAAGTGGGCGTTTAATATGCCTCTGCCTACCCCTTCGGGGAAATAGGCGTGAGTCTATGTATGTATGTGTATGTATGTAAATTTATTTTTTTTACAAAATCGTAGGTATGCACGCTAATTTCGTAGGTAGGTATGTCCAATCCATGTTATTCCCAGATCGGTGTTTTGTATTGGACTTGCCCAAGTGCAAATAGTGACAGATGAAAGGTCCCGGCTAGGGCTTGCAAATGTTCTAAATTTTTATTCGAATACTTATTTGATATTTTTATATTCATTTTTTTTTTCTTTATCGAACTTTATAACTATAGGCCTATATTCCTGGCAACCATTACAACTAAGGTGCTCGATAGTTTGCTGGATATATACATGTCCCCTAAAATTTGTCTGCACGTCGCGTAGTTTAATTAGTTTAGTTTTGTTTTTAACACAGACCGTCCGGTACTATATATTTAGAAACACATGTAAATCCGGTTTTCTTAGACCTCTTGTTGTTTAGTTGTTGTTTTTTGTGAGAGTTTGTGGCCAACTCTAGTGTCGGAGTTTCCTTCATAGCGTAACGATTCCAATCCTGAGACAAGGACCGAGACCGACAGCTTTACGTGCCCTCCGAAGCAAGATAGCGCTCAGATGTAAATGCCACACGTGGTCACCCATCCAAGTGGCGACATGTGCAATCAATTTTGATTTTCTTATGCCCTTATGGTATTTCAGTGTGGCAGTGTGTTTCATTACGGTAAGAATGGCGCCATTCATGTCCGTTTCTTTCTCAGCGACACTGTATCGATATTGGCTACCAGAGAATATTTTGTTTCATGTTTAGTATTTAGTTATTTGCTTTACCTTGTTTGCCCGCATTTGCGTAATGGAATAAACTAATCTGGAAAAGGATTTAAACAGATTTGGAACTAAAGTAACTTACAGCAAATATAAATTTACATATTTTTACAAAATTAAATTTAAGGGTGCATAGGGTTCCCACCAAGAACTTAGGGTCCCAAGCCAACCTCACCTGCAAGTGGTGCACCTGCCGATCAACGGACGAGGCAAACAAAATATCCCGAGAAGCGGCAATAGGCTCGCCACCTATTACGTTGGATCAAAACACTGGCGAAAAGTGGGCGTTTAATATGCCTCTGCCTACCCCTTCGGGGAAATAGGCGTGAGTCTATGTATGTATGTGTATGTATGTAAATTTATTTTTTTTACAAAATCGTAGGTATGCACGCTAATTTCGTAGGTAGGTATGTCCAATCCATGTTATTCCCAGATCGGTGTTTTGTATTGGACTTGCCCAAGTGCAAATAGTGACAGATGAAAGGTCCCGGCTAGGGCTTGCAAATGTTCTAAATTTTTATTCGAATACTTATTTGATATTTTTATATTCAATTTTTTTTTCTTTATCGAACTTTATAACTATAGGCCTATATTCCTGGCAACCATTACAACTAAGGTGCTCGATAGTTTGCTGGATATATACATGTCCCCTAAAATTTGTCTGCACGTCGCGTAGTTTAATTAGTTTAGTTTTGTTTTTAACACAGACCGTCCGGTACTATATATTTAGAAACACATGTAAATCCGGTTTTCTTAGACCTCTTGTTGTTTAGTTGTTGTTTTTTGTGAGAGTTTGTGGCCAACTCTAGTGTCGGAGTTTCCTTCATAGCGTAACGATTCCAATCCTGAGACAAGGACCGAGACCGACAGCTTTACGTGCCCTCCGAAGCAAGATAGCGCTCAGATGTAAATGCCACACGTGGTCACCCATCCAAGTGGCGACATGTGCAAGCGTTGCTTAACTTTGCCGATCTGTATGGGGTAATTTAAAAACTGAGAGTGAGGTAGATACTGGTATGAACTATGAGGTAGGTACGTGAATGCTACAATATTGGTATGCAAATCCAATAAACACTGTCAGGCATGCGCGTACGCGCTCTGCATGAGGAATATGGACTGAAATCTGGCATGACGCAAGAGGAAATCACCTCGCTACGCCTTTATATATATATTTTTATTATTTATAAATCAGCTAATTGTTGTACCTACTCAGCAAGGCTGGTGTCGACTGTCATGATGACGGTGTTGTTATGAACAACATCAGCTATAGGTACGGACGACATGGTCTTGCTGGGCCCAACAATCGGTGCGATGAGACGCATATTGAAGTTGTGTGAAGTTGCGGGCGCTTTTGGAAATCCACTCTAACCATCCAATAACGGCAAGCCGAAGACGAGGCCCTGACTTGAGCACTGACAACTCGCCACAAAGCTGCCCTGTGATTTGTAAGCTTTCTTTTCATCCTGTGATGCTGTTTTTGTTTATCATAAGATGAAGGTGATGTTTGAAAGCTGCCAAAAAAAGCTGTCACTCTGCCCTCCGATTGCGTTAGTCTCATGTTGAGATAATGACTGCCCCCCAGAGATGTTTATTATTATTATGATTCTTTTTTCTCGGCTATTCTTCTTATTATTATTAGAACTCCTCCTTTTAGGGCTTCATACGCAAAAAGAAAAACAAAATCTAATTTAAGTTGTAATATAATTATGTTAAGAATGTCAACTAAATGTGCTTATTGGTACATGTATTTAGGACAATTTTGAGAACGCTGTTGGAATTAGAATCGGATATTGCAATTTCCTTTGGAATATTTGACACAAATCATAATTCGAATAATTCATATATTAAAATGCATGCTCTAGTGACAGCCCGTCCACGCTCCGGTTGCACCCCTGACGTGTGTGAACGAAATATCCCGACCGGGACCCGGAAGCACGGTGACGGCCCGTCCCCGTCCCGTCCACGTCCCGTCCACGGCCCGGATGTGTGTGGATAGACCATTTACTTTCCCACGTTCATCGAAGCCGAGATATTTAAAGTAAATAATCTAAAAAATCCAATTGCCATTTGCTAAAATTGAAGACAATTGAAGACAATGCGACTGGTTAGACAAGATTTAATCGCAGAATTTGTGCCACAGAACTTGGGTTTTAACCACATGACCCCGGACCCGTGAAGAGGTTATATCCCGATGTCTATCCATTCCAAATGCTATATTTGGATATCCATATACTACTAGGTGATCATAGAGCCATAATTATACTAGACGGCACATACGTTTACTTGCAAAAAAATTGGTTGCCTGTAAAGTCGGTATACGGGCGAAAGTTTTACGTGACAACGACTTTGAGTGGTAAAATAATTTTAAGGTGAATATTCATTCGTATAGTAGGAAGAAGGATAAAAGACGCGTGCCTTTCACTTTTTATGTCTGTCTCTCTCGCTCTTAGGCGGGACGCGTGCCTCTCACTCGCTCTCATTGTGAGCGCATAACGTGAGCGGAGCGTAACGCAGTTTCTTGAAGTGTCACCCGGCAAACCAATTTATAAGACGTTGTCACGTCAAAAGCAGTAACTATTATTTTCAAAGAAAATCTCATAGCCTTCATAAACATCAACATCAACGGAGAGTAAATCACTCACCTTCGATTCTCAGACGATATCGTAGTCATGGCTGAGACCATGGAAGACCTAGGCACAATGTTCGATGGCCTCTGTAGAGTCTCCCAACAAGTAGGTCTTAAGATGAACATGGACAAGACGAAAATCATGTCGAACGTCCATGTTGTACCTGCTCCTATTCAGGTTGGCAACTCTACAGTCGAAGTTGTGGACAAGTATATCTCTACCTGGTACCAGTAGTCCAATTAGGTAGTTCCAACTTCGAGAAGGAGGTCAATCTTCGAATCCAACTCGGTTGGGCAGCGTTCGGGAAGCTCAGTGTCTCAAGACGAAAGTCTTTGATCAGTGATTACTCACGGATCAGAGACGTGGTCGCTCACTATGGGCCTAATCAGAAGACTCAAGGTCACTTGCTACAGCTATGCTTGGAGTTTCCCTGCGAGATCGAATCAGAAATGAGGAAATCCGCAGTAGAACCAAAGTCGCCAACATAGCTCTCCGGATAGCCAAGCTGAAGTGGCAGTGGGCAGGGCACATAGCTCAAAGAATCGATGGCCGTTGGGGCACAAAGGTTCTGGAGTGGCGGCTACGTACCGGACGACGCAGCAGAGGTAGGCCCCCCGCTAGGTGGACCGACGATCTCGTCTAGATCGCGGAAGGCGATTGGATGCGGGCGGCTCAAGACCGGTCTGTGTGGAGAACCTTGGGGGAGCAGCAGTGGAAGTCGTGTGGCTGATATGATGATGATGAATGCCGTACATACTCCTCCAATAACACGCGTAGCTTTATGTATGTATGTATTGTGCCATGCGTGCTGTATTTTTTCACAATACATATACGTGGTTACGTCTTTATTTAGACGACATGATGTTGAAACTCTTCCTACTTCGATATCATATATTTCAGCTCCAATATTACTTAGGGCAAAGTTATTTTATGAGTCATTATTATTATATATATATATCACTATACGTTAACAACAATAAATTAAGTGGCCGCTCAAAAAAAAATCATGCCACTGGTTCATACTAAATTACCCAAACCCCTTTGACGCTTCGTTAAATTAATATCCTTTAACTAATGCCGAAAAGTGAACGAAAAGAGTGAACATTACCGTTTAGTTATATCCTCAAAAATGTCTGATATGCACTATCAGTAAAATTTTCAATAAACAAAACGTAATGATTACATAATTATATCAAGGAGGTATATACATATACATACGTATATAGTTAATCTGTGGTCAAGACTATCAAAATCAAGGATCAAAACTTATACATATAGTTATTCTTCCATGATCAAAACGGTTGTCAAAAACTGACATGTTTATGTTTTTGTTGTATTGAACCCTTAAAGTAAGGAAGTAAATTGAACCATTATTATGATTTTAATTAACGTTGTTGCGTATTGAGCACAAATGTCTGAGAAAATGAATAAGAGGGAAAGTGTCACCACATTATGACTAACCTTATAATGCAGTTACTACCATTGATGAATTATGATTTTATATAACTTGAGTACATGTGCTATTGCTACCATTGTATTTGTATTACTTTCAAAATGAAATATGAAAAAGCGCAGTGATTTGACTTGTGTGGAAGTCATAACATTGGAGAAGATGGAAATAGCTTTTACACTTTTCAAGATATATTGGTTAAATTGCATACAATAAAGAAATATTTTTATATCTTTTGTTTGTAAAGTGTTTTGTTGTCAAAATTCAAGCAGATACAATAAAGACAATTCTTTTTACTCTTACGGAGAAGCATCTCAGTGTAAATCTCGGAAAGATGACCTACTCTGATAATAATTTTAACATGAGCACAATCCAAAGCGCCTACTACACGTGGAAATCCATTAATTTCATAGAAGACAACATGAAACTCGACGTAGCAGCTCCTTACAAAAATAAAATACATAATTATGTACCATAATATTGGCGATTCAAAAGAGTGGCCACGAGTTCTATTGCCCGTTCTATCTCGTGGTTCTACCTATTGCTTTGCGAACGAGGTAGTAAATAAAAATGTTGAAGCGTTAAGTCATCATCATCAGCCTTTAATAGTCCACTGCTGGACTAGGCCTCTCCCTTGAAAGGAGAAATTGGCCTACTATACCACGCTGGCCAAACGGGTTGGTATAGGGTTTGTATCAAGTTTTCCTTCTCTTACAGTGCTGTTCTCTGCATAATATGCTCCCTCTGTCGGCTCTTACGACACCCATGGGATGATATGGGGTGGTGACATTCCGTATTCTTAATCCATCACCACAAGCCAACACCAAGCTTAAGTAATTCAATTTAAAAAAAAATACGTTCATAAGCGTCACCTTGTGACCTAGATGAATAAACGATTTTGACTTTGTAGATCATAAACGTAGACGTAGAATTTCCCTGTTTGGCAATTTAATATAATTATGTTGAGCTTAATTTTGCAAGGGCTTGAGAAATCTTTGCACAAACCTACACACTGGATTTGTGTAAATTTGATAATCACCAAGCAATAATCATCAGCCTGCCGTAGTCCACTGCTGGATATAGGCCTGTCCAATGGCACGCCACTGAGCCCGATTTTCGGCTCTTCGTGTCCAGCCACTGCCAGCCACTTTGCGTATATCGTCACTCCACCTAGCCGGAGGGCGTCCTACACTACGTTTGCCATGGCGCGGTCTCCACTCTAAAACACGACTACTCCAACGGTTATCGGTTCTGTGACAGATGTAACCAGCCCACTGCCACTTCAACGTGCTAATTCTCTGAGCTATGTCGATTACCTTGGTTCTCTGTCGGATCACTTCATTACGAATTCGATCCTTCAGAGAAACTCCGAGCATAGCCCTCTCCATAGCTCGCTGAGCGACCTTATATTGGTGGACTAGTCGCACCGCGAGTGTCCACGTCTCAGCACCGTAAGTCATAACGGGTAGGACGCACTCGTTAAAGACTTTTGTCTTAAGAGGCTACCTCGAAGATGAAAAAATCGTGCGGAGGTCATCGCTAAGTGTTAGCTATAAAGTTGAAAGTCGCACGGTTTCGACATGGCATGCCATCACGAAACTGTTTGAAATCTTATTTCATTCATAACTCGAGTAATAATCGTTTTAGAGAAAATTAGTTCAATCAGTCTCTATTAAACTAGCTCTTCTTTCGGTGAGCAGCAATTTCAAGGCGAAAAGTTAAGATTTTTTTTAAAATATGCATAAAAATATTTAGAGAAAGCATGTTTTTCAAATTAAAATTCTATCGAGTGTAAATCTTTCAATAGTGTATATGTCCAAGGAGTTCCTAGATATAGACCTGATAAATAATATACAAAATTTTCACTTTGCTGGTGTGTCTCACTGCTTCAAAATCGGTAATTAAAAAGGGCATACATTTTCTAGGTAGCGCCTTAAAGCTTTGCGGTAGGGATGACGAAAAGACTCGACGAAGTTTCTTATATGCTGCCGAGCTGTATTCTTCTGCAAACCTCCTTCTCGAAGTTGTTTCTACCCAACTGCAAGGTTTGCCCAAGGTGGACGAAGACGTATATTATAGATATTCAACAACAATAGAGATTTAATCCCACACTGAGCGCATATTAGATTTTAAAATTCACAACTGTCATATTTTTAAATTCACACCTGTCAATTCACGCTTATGGCGGTACTTGTAACGTAAGACGCACTTTAATTTTGTTTCGTGTTGACTCTTCATGAGTTAAAGGACAATGGGCGGAATCGTCCCCACCCTTCAACAAAAATGAAATCTAGCTCAATTGACACATCTTGGCAAGATGATATTTTTTTACCATGGGGACGTTGCCCAAAAGCATTGGGTTGTCATAGTAATTAACGTTTAAACAAATATTCGTATAAGTAAGTATTTTGACGATTATTTGTAAAACACCTACTCACATATCTATTCATTAGTGCACAGTGAATATAGACCAGTAATATTAACACTCACTATTGTTACCTATTTGCCTACTATGAGCATGTTAAGAATGAATAATTAGAAGAAAATGAATTTAAATGATTCATTCATTTATATTATATACTAGACGGAGCCAGTGGCTTCGCCCGCGTCAATTATACATATAAACCTTCCTCTTGAATCATTCTATCTATTAAAAAAACCGCATTAAAATCCGTTACGTAGTTTTAAAGATTTAAGCATACATAGGGACAGACAGAAGACAGACTTTGTTTTATACTATGTAGTGATTATTATATAAGGACAGCGATAGCCTAGTGGAGATACCAACGAATTGCCATGCAGAGGGAATCGGGTTCGAATCCACGGCGCGCACCAATGCTTTTTCAAAGTTAAGTGCGTATTAAATTGTTAATTATCGCTTGCCCCGTGCCTTGGAGAGCACGTTAAACCGTCGGTCTCGGCTGTCATGAAGATCTTTGACAGTCATTACGTGGAGTCAGTACCCTCAAATAAACTGATACTGGTCTAAACCATGGAATATCGCTATACCTTTGGGTTCCGGAGGTCAGACGGCAGTCGCTCTTTGGAAAAGTTGATATTTTGTAATATCTGATTAGACCAGTAAGCGGACCTCGGGTTCTAAGGCGTGAGCCTTGGATGCAACCGGGATAACGCTAGGGCGATGATGATTCATTTATATTCGTTATTTTCATATTAAAGTCAAAGTCAAAATCATTTATTCATCTACGTCAATTTTAAAATTAAATTACTTAATGCTTCTACATTTACATTTACTGCCTCGTTCGCAAAGCAATAGGTAGAACCACGAGAAAGAACAGGCAATTATTCATTCATAATCATTTAAATGTTTTAAAATACATTATTTTTTGTTTTGTATAGTTACTAAATCATATTTTGTACTGAAATGTAACCATAATGTTAAAATAACTAACAAGTGTAAAATGAAAATATAGGTTAATTAATAATAATAAATTGTTTCTTATTTGCATAAGCCACGGATTTAAGTAAAAAAAGGATTTTAATCCATGTGTGTTGGTATATGGGGACGGAGCCCATACATTTTGGCCCATGGTCCTTTATCAAAGGATTAAATTTTAAAAGAATTTGGCTTTGTGCAATTATTTAATGATCGATTAGCGTTTGACCTCATCTTAAAATTTTAAAAATTGTTTCTGCAAATGGCTGTAAGCTGAAAGCTGGCTAAACTACACGATGTGGGAGCAGAAATCTTTAGATAACCTAAACAGACTATTTGGAGGGATGATGGAAAATCTTTGAAGAGAACAAAACAACACGCACCATGTAATTGTTTCCTAACAGAAAAAAACACATTTTAGTAATTATTGTAATTATGGCCAAAAATAACATTTTAAGGAGAATAGAAACGTGGAGCCAATCACCGGAGAGTGTGTCATAGTCACATGGTGAAGCCCCATGCAAAGATTGTTAACTGCAATGTGCATGGTGACCAATACGGAACATCGCGTCGATGGCCGCCGAGGTGGATTAAGTACTTATTAAATCGCCTACTGTGGCCCTGAAACTATGTAGGGAAGCTTCTTTACAAGCTACCTAACAGGCTGCTCACTTAAGAGGTGGAGATTTACTCTGTCAATTCTATAGATTACAACAATGCATTATTATCTGCGATGTACGCAAGAAGCGTCGCAATACGGTAAATATTTTATTATATAATCTTAAATCCACCATTCGATTCTTCCATTGAGATAATAATTACGATTCAAATGAGTTACCTTACATTTAATGGCATCTTAAGGGGTTGTGAGCGAAATTTAATTGCTATTCACCCACTTTTGCAGAATGGTATTGTAATGTTATAGAACATATTGGATGCAATGTGATTTCTCGAAATTCGTGATTCAAGATCTGAATATTGTAGAAATGAGCGTAAGAGCTGAGTGATGGAGGAATGACATCCAAATATATTATTTCGCACCTAACGTGGCTAGTGTGTCATTTTACATAATAACATATCATAACTTCATGCCTTTATCCTCGAAGGGGTAGGCAGAGGCCATTTATGTTTCGGTTCCAATTTAACAGGGGGCGAGCCTATTGCGATCTACCGGGCACATTAAGCGAGCGATAATTAACATATTTAATTTTACATTCATACATAACGTCACTCCTTTTATCCCCGAAGGGGTAGGCAGAGGTGTATTTCTACACCCACTTTTCGCCAGATATACTTTAGTCCCACGTAATAAGGGGCGAGCCTATTGCCGTACCGGGCACATTTCCAGACTCCGTGCTGCTAGTGAGAATTTCGTAAAGAAAAACCCAATAACACTGCCACTATTTAATTTTAAACTAAAAAAATAATTTATGATTATATATTATACTTATAGGTTCATTGTAACAATTTGATAATTTAATAAGAGTGCCATGAGTTTCATCAAGATCCTAGATCATAGCGCGGAACCGGGTAAAAACGTATGTTTCTCTGTGGCCTAAATGAAATATATGATATTGGATTGCAATAATTGAGATAGAAAGTGATAATACTGGTAATTTTTAGCATGCTGTACCTCCCACATCATTGGCGGCTACACTGTCTTCATTTAACTCTGACTACCGGAGTTGTGATGCACGGTCACAATTTTTGATACGGTTCGTTTATAAATGTTGTTGATTTCGATTTGAAAAATGATGTCCAAAGACCGTCTATAGCCTAGTGGGAAATCGATAGCATAGCTTTCAACTTTTCAACTTATTTGAGTATACATTTTTTGGTAACACCGTGAGGAAAGTTCCATACACGAGAAATGAGGAATTCTTACACTTGGTCAGAGTAGGAGTGAAAACGTTTTCATAATAAAGAAACCCGTACAGACATAGAACACAAATTGCCATAAAGTTTCCCCTCTATTGATGGTGATTATGAACTCTGACAATTTTTGGGTTCAGTTTGGTTCTATATGCTCTTGTTTAAGAGTTTTTAAGTGGGGCTCGGACATTCGAATTTGCTCAGGCATTTAGAAATTACTGGTTTCCACTGGCAGCATCACTATGCACATGGTACGGCAGGTTGCGATAAATCACATACTTAAGTTTTACTTCGTCCCGTAAAAGGCGCCAATTTCGTGCGCGTAATTGTTGAGTTTATTTTAAACAAACAAGCAGTATCGATGAAGATTATTTTTATAACTTGAAAGGATTTTTCACTCACTATTATAAAGTCATTACACTTTTTTTGGGCAAAGAAGTAATAAATAAATGAGTTAAAAAAGAATTATGCTACTTATATGAATTTTGATTTAAAGAGACTTAAATTGATATCACCAAGAACTGTTTGTTGAGATTTGATCATTTTAAGTTATTGTGTGCATCTTTGCGTGGTACTTGTACATAGTATTGGATAGCTTTTGCGTATTCAGTTAGACTAGAAACTTAACCCAGTGCAATTGCCCACAAAAACTTGAAAGAAAAGTTCTATATAGCCTTGGGCGCAACGTATAATCAGACGTTACAAGGATTTTCACAGATGAGCGTTGTTAGTTGTTTCACATTGTCTATTTATTCCACTTCATCGTCTCTAATGACAGTGAGGTAGCGATAGCCTAGTGGAAATACCAACAGACTGTATCAGGTTCAAAGCTACGGCACGCACCGATTTACCAATTAAAAGCCTTTTTAATTATGTTTTTTTTTTGTTTCGATTATTTATGGAACCTCAGTATACATGTGCCTCGACCACTCGCCCACAGCGGTACATTTTTCTCGAGTATGAAATATAGTAAATTCAAATAATGGGTACCTACACATTATTTGAATTTCATCCTATTTCACCAGTACATTACTACAACATGACTACAACAGTCAAAAATCACAACAACCGCCGAAACGTGTCATAAACAAAACGATTGTATGATACAAATGCGTGTCCATGTGTGAGTGTTTTTTGTATGTGTGACGATCACGTGCGGGCCGCGGACATAAAACCAAACGAGTAATCCAATTACTGGGTCAAAGGCCAATCTGCCTTCTCATGAGCCATAATTATACTAACCTTAGCCTTTTGAGCGGTTAATAAAGGCCCCCGTTGCCCCCGTATTCCGTGTGTTAAATACAACCAACACCTTTATTACTGATTCCTCGTGTTCTCTTTTTGTGAGCCGCCATTTTTGGTCGCCTCCGTTGTGCGCATTTTGAGTTAATGTCTGCTGCTTTTGTTGAGTGGAAATTATCTTGATAATTGGATAAACAGCTGGTACCATTATTTTATTTGGTAATGACTTTGATTATATGGCAAATGAGAAGTAATTTGTAAAATTCCATGCAATATGTTTATTTTTGTGGTATACAATTAATAAGAGGCAAATTGAGAAGTAGGTATGTTAGAAGTTACCATAACTACACAAAATCGCGGTAAATGCTAGATAGCTTTATACGAGTAGTCTCATCCACATTTCCACTCACGTATCATTTATAAAGATACTGAACTACTAAAAAATGTTATATTATGGTGTACCTACTAAGTTAAGAAGACATTGTATGAAAATTATGAATTAGGTATGTTGGAAAGGCGAGATGTTATTATAAAAATGGGATAAATATATTCGTTATACTTGTATAATATGAAAATAATTATAAATCAAATAAATGTGATTTTTATATAGCTTTTGAATGTGGTTATGTTATGTATTTTGTAGTTCAAAATTCGAAAATTATACCAAGAATAAGGAAATTTGTTTTATATCCAATTTAAATATTTGAATATTATGTCATAGAAATATATTGTAATAAAGTTATATATTATTTGAGTACTCTTTATTGAATCATTATATTTAATTGTCAACAGTGCGTTATTATTACTTAATTGTCACTCGAGCCATGATTTGCTGAAGCGTGTATGTGATTTTATAAAACATAAAAATAACTACGTTAAAAACAACCGACTTCAAAAACGAAAAAGTGAAAAATAATAAAGATTTAACATTAATTAAATACTACCTATTATTTATATGTGCTATTTACTAATAGGTTTGAAGTCGGTGCCAAGCCTTAGACAAAGAATAATATTTTAATCACTTAAATGAATACGAGCAAATTAATACAAAGAAATTACTACTATAAAGATAAAGATGCATAAATAAACCTAGGAGCAATAGATATAAAGAGCAATTTGATCTTAATATTATAAGCAGCTTCAGTTAATACGAAGAATAATGAAAAAAATTAATACGAAAATGTATTGAACAGAATGTGAATTCATGTGAATTATGAAATGCCTTCTTTAATTTAAAGGCTTTTGAAATTTGATTTGGCACCGACTTCAAACCAATTAGTAAATAGCACATATAAATAATAGGTAGTATTTAATTAATGTTAAAACTTTATTATTTTTCACTTTTTCGTTTTTGAAGTCGGTTGTTTTTAACGTAGTTATTTTTATTTAATACTTTTTAGTGAACCTATTGTTGTATTGTCAACCAGTTATAGGTAGACCTACAAAAGGTGCTGCGCGCCTTAAAATATAGATCTCGAGAACTGGGAACGGATAAAAGTAGTCTTCTCTGTATAAATGCTCTTCGGGACACAGTTTTACGTTCTTTTGAGACTATTTAAAATCCTGAAAAACGTTTGTTGGCCAGGAAAGCATATATGAAATCACGTTAACGTCAAGAAACTCTTAAACAGTATAATTCTAGACTCGGTTAGATCCAAGAGCGTATAGCGATTGAGTCTTTTGAGCAGAGAGCTAATAGACTTGGTCTCATTAATAATCGACAAATCATGGCATTATCGCATGATTTACGTCTTTGAAATCACCATTATCATCATTGTGCAATTCAAATAGAATCGAATACATCGCCACCTTCTGACTCCTTCATCGGACGAGAACGAGCCCAAACTCTACAAAATTTTGTCAGTTAATTACTGAGTTCCTATATTATTCCTATGGCCACCTTTTGATTCCATCATCAGAGCAGCTCTATGTCATAATAACTTTTCAATGTCATCCAATTTAAATACGTATACAAAACCCAACACCCACTGTCTGACATATTTTTTTTTATAGACTCACGCCTGTATCCCCAAAGGGGTAGGCAGAGGTGTAATATTACACCCACATTTCCCATGAATTTTTAGGTCTCACGTAATAGGGGGCGAGCCTATTGCCGTACCGGGCACATTACCAGACTCCGTGCTGCTACTGAGAATTTCCTAACGGAAAAACCCAATAACACTTTGCCCGCCCCGGGTATCGAACCCGAGACCTCCCAATCCCACGCGCACATATATGCCGCGAGATTAACGCGGCAGTCTGTCCATTCCTTTTTGAAATTTCTAGAATTTTGTAATTTTTATTCGAAATATTTAAATAATATTTTGATGATGCTGGCGCTGCTGCTGCATCGGCGGAAACCCTCAAACGGCGCAAATACGGAAACCTGGCTGGTAATTACGGTTTTGAGCCGTTTAGGGTCGAAACGCTGGGGCCATGGTGCCCTAATGCACGCGCATTATACAAAGAAATCGCCAGAAGGCTGATCGATGCTTCCCGTGACCAGAGGGCTGGTTTATATCTCGCTGAGAGAATAAGCATTGCCATTCAACGTGGCAATGCTGCCAGCCTTCTGGGCACGCTACCGCTCGACAGCGTTGCGGAGGAATTTATTTTTTTATTATATTTTTACATACATACATAGACTCACGCCTGTTTCCCCGAAGGGGTAGGCAGAGGCATATTAAACGCCCATTTTTCGCCAGTGATTTGATCCCACGTAATAGGTGGCGAGCCTATTGCCGCTTATCGGGATATTTTGTTTGCCAGAGCCTCGTCCGTTGATCGGCAGGTGCACCACGTGCAGGTGAGGTTGGCGTGGAATCCTAAGTTCTTGGTGGGAACCTTATGCACCCCTATTATATTTTATTTACTTTTCTTTTCATACTTTTGCTTTTTTATAGTTTAGGATAGTTTAGTTATATAATTAGTTTTATTTTATTGTACATTATAATGTTAATCCTACTTATAGTCCAATTATACTTTAGTTTATTTAAAGTCTACCTAAGATAAAAAAAAAATATTTGTCAAATTTTCATAAACATTTTCCAAATTTCATAAAAACCAAAATCGACAATCTGTTTTGATTGGGATTTGAACCCACGCCTTCAGAACGTAAAGTGGATGTATTATCAGCACGGCTATCGCCTTGTTATCAATTAGTGGCGAATTTAGCGAACACTTGACAGAGTGCTTACGTCATCTAACTTAAAACTGTCATTTCCAAATAATGAAATAGTCTTCAAACCTTTTTGCTAATTATTATGTTTGACGACCGGCCAGTTTGTCGTGTAGACGCATCAGAGAGGTTGGACGTTTCTTACGTAGTATTTGTATACTCTTTGGTTTAGACTAGAGATAACACATGGAAGAATAACTAAAGCATGGAATGAACGATATTTTTATGAACAAATTGAATATAGCTACACTCTTCACTCATATGACAAATTAGAGTTGCCAGAACAAGATGGCACTATGTTTGTCAGTTAGGGCTAAAGACAATTTGAACACAAATTTCGTAACTTTTTAATTTTTTAGTGATTGAGCAAATCCGCTATCGATATCGATCAAAGTTTCAATAATATAGGTTCAAAATCAAACAGACTTGTAAAAGTAAGTATGTACATGTTATACATTCCGTAAGTTTGTGTCCACAGCAGTCAGAACGCTAGTTACATACATACATACATAACGTCACGCCTTTTATCCCCGAAGGGGTAGGCAGAGGTGTATTTCTACACCCACTTTTCGTCAGATATACTTTAGTCCCACGTAATAAGGGGCGAGCCTATTGCCGTACCGGGCACATTTCCAGACTCCGTGCTGCCACTGAGATTTTCGTGACAGAAAAACCCAACAACACTGCACGACCCAGGAATCGAACCCGGGACCTCCCGATCCCACGCGCACATTTATGCCGCGAGATCAACGAGGCAGTCGTATAGGGTTTGATGTCGAGTTTTCCGTCTATACGCAAAGATGGTATTTGCATCGTGTTATCCCTTAGTCGCCTCTTACGACACCCACGGGAAGATAGGGGGTGGTGACACTTGTATTCTATGCCGTCAACCACACGGCGAGTTACAGAACGCTAGTTAATGGATAGTATTTATATAATTATTACACAAACTTGCATTTTAAAACGGAATCTATATTTTTTTGTTTCAAATGGGTACTCAGTAGCACATAATAATGAAGCGTCACATCATTTTTTTTAACTTCAAGCTAATCTCACGTGTTTTGTCACCAGCCGCGCGTGAAAGGTATTTTTTAATAACACTGTTATGTTTCACGTGATCTAAAATTATCAAATCCTTCTTCACGATATTTTCGTTTTGCAAACTATCAAGTATATTATATGGGCGCAAATTAATATATAATGATTATATTGTTACGAAAATCTTAATAATATTTAAGATTGATATCTAAATAACTACTTGTGAACACAGAACTGTGAACTTCACTACTTTAGAATATTAGACACTGTATTGACCGCTTCACTGTTTTATAAATATTGGGTATTTAATTTATCACTTAATAATTAAGATAACTCCAGAAACTTTCAAAGTAAAATCAATTAGTATTAAATAACATTATTCTGATACTTTTATGTTAACGGTAATAAATAACCTGCGCTTATATTTACATCCTGTTGATAGCGTCATCTGTTGCGAATGTTGTAAAGCAGCGTTTGATTATTACAATAGATTTGTTATTCGTATAAAATAAATCATATGGTGTTGTGCAATATTCATAACAATATTAATGTTGATTTTTGATAATTAATTGTACAGTAATTTCAATTATATGTTGAAAAGGAAGTGGCAGTTGTTAACATTAAGTGTAATGACGGTTAGTTTATAAAAAGGACTGTAGGTCACATTTTAATTCAATTCTGTGCTAGAAATCGTCTGAAAATAAACCAAGTAATATTACGTGAGTCTTTTTATTATAACGGAGTCTGGACTGGACACGATAACCCTGGCGTATCGCTGACATATACGTGAATTCATAGCAATGTTCTTTTTCATCAGACGTTTAGAACGTTGTCTTAAATAGGTAATTAATTTTTAACAAACGTCTTTTAACAAGCTGCTCAAGGTGAAAAACTTCTTTTTGTAGTTTTTCTATTGTACGTAAGTGTTTAGCGCACACGATTTTCATCGTTTCTGTACCTACTGGCGGAGAAATTGTAACTAACGTAGGCGCTTTAGTGCTGGTTGTCGGAGAAACAGAAGATGTCTCATTTATGGAAGGCGCACGCGTACACTAAAGAAAGAAAAAAGCCACGTTTTAATGCAAAGCAGTATATTAAAATAAATAAGCATACCCTTTGTGTTTGCCACCCTAGCAATCACTGATGATACCTGAAGCTTGATTTATAGGCCAAAGCCGATTGATAAAAAGTACCTTACACCTTTTTCTGTACTCCCATTACTCCCAGCAACTTGCATTGAACTTTTTATGATCGATTGAGTAGTCAAAATGTGAAAGCTTAACAAATAAATAAATTCACTTACATTTATAATAGGTATTAGTAAGGATATAGTAAAACTATGAAATGAGTGGATGTCGTCTAACAGCCTGGCCACGAACGGCCGCGACACGCTGAGCGACAAGCGATTTCAATGTTCATGCCGCTCTCTATTCTGCCGCCGGCGCTGTCACCTCAGTGCAGAACTACTAACTGGCTGAATATTGTTTATAACATACATACATAGGCTCACGCCTGTTTCCCCGAAGGGGTAGACAGAGGCATATTAAACGCCCACTTTTTGCCAGACTTTTGATCCCACGTAATAGGTGGCGAGCCTAATGTTTTGTTTGCCAGAGCCTCATCTGTTGATAAGCAGGTACACCACTTGCAGGTGAGGTTGGCTTGCGACCCTACGTTCTTGGTGGGAACCCTATGCACTGATAATAAAATTGTAGAAAATATTAAAAGTAAAAGCAAGTAATTATTTAAACACTCACACTGATACGTTTAGAATAGAGGAGTAATGTTGGCACAGAATTTTCTTTTAGTCTGCGCCATCTGTCATTACTATAAAATCATTCCGCAGTAAAATGCTTTGAACAAATTCTATGGTGCTTTCTAGGCACCCAATTTTCTCCACGACATACTGCAGCAATCCACTTATTTTATAAATCTTTATCACGTGCACATGTAGAAAAAGGATCCACAGTATAGTCCCTCGGACTATACAATAAATAAAACTCCAGCACGTTAGGTAATTACACTTTGATATATTATCTCACACACTTGTACACCGTAAAAATATCACTTGTCACTTGTTTCTCTATTGGCGACCTGCGGTCAACTCACTCAATATCTTATCTTTCTTTTTCCACGTTAACTCTACCCCACTCCAACCATCGCTTCCTCCGACAGTGTTGCCATAACTTTTTTAAAATTACCTTAAATAAATCGTTAAATGGATGTCAAAGGAATCGATTACTTGAAGTGTCAGAATTGTTTTTTAAATACATTTTAATGCAATAGTGTTTTTATTCAATATGAATAACTTATTATAGAATTACAATTTGTTTTTAATTATCTTACAACTATAACCTTACATTCGACCGTCCTGACAACGTGTATGCCCTCATACACGAATCAGTGATAACTGATAACCTTACATTTGGCCCTAAAATACCATATACTAGTCAATTCATGTCTATTAATCTATATATCCATACATAATACATTCTATAATCACTTCTCAAGGACTTTCAATCGAAACAATAAATTCTTAGTTATAATTGCCTTGAACCAATAACTTCTCAGGGACTTAAAATCTAATCAATCAATTTTCAGTTATAATAGCCTTGAAACAATCGCTTATCAAGGACTTCGGTCTAAGAACGAATCAATGATCTACTACACCTGAACCAATCAATTCTCAGTTGTAGTTGCCTTGAACCAATCACTTCTCAAGGACTTTCGATCGTCTAAGAACGACCGAATCATCTACTACACCTGAACCAATCAATTCTCAGTTGTAGTTGCCTTGAACCAATCACTTCTCAAGGACTTTCGATCGTCTAAGAACGATCGAATCATCCACTACACCTGAACCAATCAATTCTCAGTTGTAGTTGCCTTGAACCAATCACTTCTCAAGGACTTTCGATCGTCTAAGAACGATCGAATCATCCACTACACCTGAACCAATCAATTCTCAGTTGTAGTTGCCTTGAACCAATCACTTCTCAAGGACTTTGATCGTCTAAGAACGAATCAATCATCAGATCAGGGGGCGAACCAATCAATTCTCGCTCCTGACCTGCAAAGGAAAAAAAAATCATACTGCAGCAAAAATACTTATTAAACTCAATAATTAAATAGATATTATAATAAGTTACCAAGCATAATATATATATATGATCAATCGCTATCATTTAGTTTTATTAACGATTTGTACATCAATAACAAGTTATTTTAAACATTTGTTAAAATAAGTAAAGTTATATAAATGTACCTAACATCATTCACTATTGGTTGCATCATTACCAGATCGGATTCATCATTATTAACCTCGAGGGTCACGATGTGTATCCAAGGTTGCAAGCGATCCGCGGCGACATAAGTTTTACGCTTATTTTTCATGGCCTTAACCCGGGAATCGGTGCGATCCTATAACGTTTATTTCCTAACGATCTTGTTATTTTGTAGGGGCTTTCAAAAGAAGGAATGAGTTTTGTGCTTTTACCATCATTGTTGTAGGATGACTTTAATACTTTTACCACATTACCGCTACTATATCGATACCTTTGGGTAGAAAGGTCGTATAAACCATTTTGGCCAAATTGAGTTATATATACCATTTTTCTCAGAATTTTTTTCTCTATCGATCTGTATATACGAAATGTAGAAATTCACACAAAAATGGTTAATACGACCCAGACATTTCTGGTCATAGCCTCTTAAAAAAGGTAAATTTTCAGTGTAAAAGCCGAATGTTATTTTTTTGTAGTTTTGTTATGATGTAATGACCATAATTTTTATTAACTCAGGGCGTAAAAATAGTCGTTAATTGTAAATGGTTTATACGCCCTAACGTGTTGAATGCTTTACCTAGGCATAGTTTAAATTCGAGGTCGTAAATCCTTATTGCATATTGACCTTTGGGTAGAAAGGTCGTATAAACCAAAACCCGAAAATGATTAAAAATGATCTATGAGAAATTTTTTTACAATTTGCGAATGAAAAAGGTTAAATCATCAAAACCAATCTATCTTCATTAGTTTTAAAGTTAGCTTGGATTTACGTCTAAGAAAAATCAATTCTTGGTTAATATAGCCCATGAAAATGTACTTTAAAAAAAATTATAGGTCGTAAATCCATTTTTAATAAGCTTATGGTCACATTTACTGTCGTAAAAACTCAATTATCGATACCTTTGGGTAGAAAAGTCGTATAAACCAAAATCCGACTATTCAGGCGAGCAGAAAAACTAATTTTTTTTTACATAAAAATCCATAACTTTTTTGTTTTGAAGTTATAAAAAAATAATCTATGAGAAAGTTTCTTACAATTTGCGAATGAAAAAGGTTATATCATCAAAACCTATCTATGTTCTTTAGTTTTAAAGTTAGCTTGGATTAACGTCTAAGAAACATCAATTCTTGGTTAATACACCCCATGAAAATGTACTTTAAAAAGACTTTATAGGTCGTATATCCATTTTTAATAAGCTTATGGTCACATTTACTGTCGTAAAAACCCAATTATCGATACCTTTGGGTAGAAAGGTTGTATAAACCAAAACCCGACTTTTCAGGATAGCAGAACAACTACTTTTTTTACATAAAAATCCATAACGTTTTTGTTTTTGAAGTTATAAAAAAATGATCTATGAGAAAGTTTCTTACAATTTGCGAATGAAAAAGGTTCTATCATCAAAACTTGTCTATGTTCTTTAGATTTAAAGTTAGCTTGGATTTACGTCTAAGAAAAAATCAATTCTTGGTTAATACACCCTATGTAAATGTACTTTTAAAAAACTGTATAGGTCGTATATCCATTTTTGGTAAGCTTATGGTCACATTTACTGTCGTAAAAACCCATATATGTAGTTCTTTTTGTATTAAAAACCATTTATAATCAAAGATCAATTGAATTCTGACTAATAATTCAGAGAACGGGTACTGAAAGACAAGTTAATCGAGATATGAAGTCTTTTTTTATTGGGATAGAATTGAAATTGCTTTTGTATTAATAAAGAGTAATGTTTTTAGTGCAAAATATTATTCCCCTCAGATTGTACTTGGTGGATTGATATTTTTTAAGCGTGTCTCTTTCGCTTAATAGATTTATATTCGATCTATATTTGTTCTATTTTTGATCTATTTTTGTTGAAACGGTTTTATTGTATTAAATAAAGTGTATCTTTAAGGTGTGTAATTATATTGGGTGTAAAAAAATAATAAACCAAAAACCGATACCAGTAATTCAGTGCATGATACTGAGGCTCTTGGCGGTCGAATTTTCCCAGTTTAGGGTAGATATTTATGATTTTTTTAATAAACTACCGTCACTGATCAGTCGTATGAGGCTACCACGGTTAATACCTACAAATCGCAATAGCTACGTGCTACAATTTATTAAGGCTAGAACACTCTTGTCGCACCTACTCGCATAATTATACTCATGCGAGTAGGTGCTGAGTTCGGTAAGTTGTAATTCAGAATATTTTTTTTATACTCGTATATCCCTTTATTTAAATTACAACACATTTGTTTTATCTGCTAGGGATGGGATAAAATTTAATTTTCACGTAACTTCAAGTTGATTCTGAAATGTAATTACAAAATATAGAAATTTTAACTTTTGTGGTAGGTATCGCGAAGTTTAAATTGTGCTTCAGGCTATATACCATGTACCTTCTACTCCTCCTACCTTTGTTTCGAGAAACCGATATATTTGCAATGTTGCAAGCAATAATTCATAATTCGTTTTAAAATAATTTATGATAAATTATTATTATAAAAATAGTTTATAGTAACAATTCATAAATAATTTTAACTATGTAGTTCTGAACACAAATTTATGTCATAAATAAGTTACTTTTTAGTACATAAGTTAGTTACGTTTAGTGCTTGATCGTTTTTTTCATTCATTCATCCTCAGCCTTTAACAATCCACTGCTGGACTAAGTCTCTCCTTTGAAGGGAGGAATTGGCCTACTATACCACGCTGGCCAAACGGGTTGGCATACGGTTTGTATCAAGTTTTCATCCTCTTGCAGTGCTGTTCTCTGCATAATGTGCTCCCTCTGTCGGCTCTTACGACACCCGTGGGATGATATGGGGTGGTGGCATTTCGTATTCTTAATCCGTCACCACACGGACAGTGTCGTTTTTTTATTTAGTTGCAATTCAATAAATTACTTAGTAAGTAAGCCTTAGTACAAAGGCTTAATTCAATAATTTATTGAATTAAGTACATTTAAATATGTACAAAAATTAAAAAAAGATATCAGACATTTTATAAATGATTAAAATGCCTGATTACTTTAATTCAGAAGAAAGTTGAATAATTTATGTTTTTATGGCTAAGTCGATTTTTTATTTCATAATTCTGTTTAAGGTGTTTATAATAATTTTTCAATTTAAAATGTTAAACCTGTTAGGTATGTTGTACCATTATTGAAATGATAGTAAATGTTGATTAGAAGGTATTATAATACTTAAATAATGTTGACTTCGTATTTCAGGTAGTTTTATTTTATTTGAATCGACCATTATTGGTTATTAGAATAATAATGATTGAATTCCTACTAATTCTGAGAGTAACAGGATTGTTTATTAGTCAGAATTCAATTGATCTATGATTATAAATGGTTTTTAATACAAGAAAACTACATGTATGGGTTTTTACGACAGTAAATTTGACCATAAGCTTACCAAAAATGGATATACGACCTTTACAGTTTTTTTAAAGTACATTTTCATGGGGTGTATTAACCAAGAATTGATTTTTTCTTAGACGTAAATCCAAGCTAACTTTAAAACTAAGAAAGATAGATAGGTTTTTATGATTTAACCTTTCTCATTCGCAAATTCTAAGAAACTTTCTCATAGATCATTTTTTTATAACTACAAAAACAAAAAAGTTATGAATTTTTATGTAAAAAAAAAAATAGTTTTTCTGCTCTCTTGAAAAGTCGGGTTTTGGTTTATACGACCTTTCTACCCAAAGGTATCGATATGTTTGAGCTAGTTTCCTGCCCCTATCGTATTATTCCTTTTGTTTGGCTTGTTTCCTGTCTATCCTTTCCTTAGCCTCGTCACGAATGGAAATCAAGTCAGGATTTTTTTGGCAACGCGATTTCATTCATAATTGGGTTCAACTCACTGTTCATTTTTAAGCCAAACATTACTTGTTATTAATACTTGTCTTTTGTATAGTATTATTCCGTCCCCCATTGAATCATGCCTAGTTTCTTATCCCAATCCTTTTCGTTGTCATTTAAATTTTGTGCAGTGTGCGAGTCCAAAATGAACCACTCCACCTGACTTTTTGACCGTGGGCTAGCTACCGCGTTTAAAATATGTTTGATACCCTTATCGAAACATAACGGTTTGAAAAGGCGAAATGTAAAACAACTACCTCGGTCACTAATTAGCCTATCAGGGTTACGGAATGTGTAAAAGACCTCCAACCTATCCAAACATTGCTCCGGCGTTTTACCAAAAATTAATAGGCCAACAATATACTCGGTACCTTTACGCATTTCGCTTAACCGAACGGCATACGGTTGAATTCATATTGACCGTTCGGGGTAACGAAGGCTGTGAAGTCTTTACTATTCTCAGCTATTGGGACTTGGTAATAACCAGACATGAGATCCAGGGTAATGACTAATGAACCATGCCTGACCTGACAACCTTGCAATTTCGTCCTCAGTAACAGGCATACGGTATGTCTCTTTTAAGGTTACAGAATTTAGCATTCAATAAAATCAATGCATATTCTGGGATTGCCGTTTTTCTTACGCACTGGAATAATTGGACTTGCGTAGTCCGACGTAGACTCTTCTAATTATTCCGGCTTCCAACATTTCCTTGGTCATGGCACAAACTTTCTCTTTCTGAATGAGAAAGCCTGTATGGTCTATAGACATTTAATATTCATCTCAGTAACGTTACGACAACCTAGGTCGAGAAGACACGTAACGAAACAATGATTAAAACGATTTAACAGTTCGATAAGTTTGCATTTAACCTCCTCAGTTCCTGTTGGTCCAATTTAAATTTGAATTTCACGAATTGCTTTATCTCCTAGCTCCTCATGATCTTTATCAGGCATCGTCTCTGAAGCTACTTTGATTACTTTGTTTTTTTTTGTATAATTGTCGATTTCTTTCTCTATTTGTTTACCAATAATTAGTTGTGTAAGGTATTTGTAATTCTGCAGATTTAAACTTAATTTGGGTTAATAACATGTTCTAATTAGCAAGTGGTGTTTACCTGTAAAGATTGTGCAGTTAGTAATAAGGATATTACTTTTGTAAATTATGCATGTATTACTGTAACAATAGCTGGTAGACCTAATTAAATAAATAAAAATAAAAATTACCGTGATTTACGACCTTAATCTATTCGGCTCAGCATATGATGGAGTCATCGCAAAGTGAACCGGTACAGTAACTGGTGAGACAATCACGTGTGCCTGTCCGTTTCTGACTGGGTATATACCTCCACAAATAAGATGGTTATTTAATTTACCCACTAACTTAGTCATTACTTTCACCATCATACCCCGAGCCAGTAAATAACCTAACGCTTGCAGTATCAAACAGTTGAACGGGACCAGCTACGTTATACTCATCGGTCACAGTCGGTGCAAAGATCTATTTTAGGTAGTTCTGAATCAAAGTCTAGAAATCGTAAACTAGTAGAGTCCTTATACACTGTAATATGAGGCTGTTCCGTGAAAGACTGACCGATTAAAAATGGTTTAACCAAAACGTGACCATTTACGACTTTACACACTACCTTTGCACAGACACCATCAGTCTCAAGATCAAGAACTACACTACCAGGGAACTACACCGGACCATTGCCAAAACCCCTCATAACGGTTGGTATATTGTCATGGGCCTGACCTATATTACGAGCTATTGATTCTTTGCACTTGGATTGGAGATAGAGATACGCATCGTCTTATGGCCCGTATGCGTCTTAGCAGATGAACTCCCTGATCTATTGAAACAGTTTTCTGTTTTATGCCCTATCTTATGACATGTCCTACACTTTACAAAGGGTTTTGAGCATTGCAGATATGGATGCCCCCGTTCCTGGCAATTGAAACAATAACTAATAACCGCCTAGACTAGGACTGTTTTTAGAATTTGCCGCCAAACCATCACTATTAACTGATATATTCCTATTTTTTAAATTATTAGATTGTAGAAAGTTAATTGTGTCCCTACTGCTCATTAGAAATTGTTAAAATTGTTCTGGATAAGCACATCGCAACGCTAGCGCACTAGACTTCATGGTTTTATCACTAATTCCGTGAATGATGCAATCGACCGCGCGTTTACCGGTAATGCCACACAAATAGTAACGCCAACTTTTCATATTAATATGTCTCTATAGGTTCATTGAATCTACTTTTTCTCCTCAACATGTCTTCCAAGCATTGGCCATAGTTATGTTCGTGAGGAAACGCATTTGTTAGCTTCTCTTGCCACTCTTGCCAAGTATACATAAGGGTGTCTAAACTTTCGAACCATGTTTTGGCCAATCCTTGGAGCTTTTGCAGGGAAAAATGTATTGTGGTTCTATTGCCCCAACCATATACTGCTGCGCATTCATTGACGTTCTTTAACCAAATATCTATCCTCTGGTTTTTAATAGCCGGGTCAAAATTCGGAAGGATATTCTTGTGATCTATATTTTTATTCAGTATAGGTTGTTGTTGCTGTACTGGTCGAGACTCAAGATCATGCCTTATAGATTTAATTATTTTAGCCACATAGTAGAAAAATTAAGGAGTACGTGACCTGGTATGTGATGCGGGACGTCCAGGATGCTGGCTATCTTGACGCTCGCAGTCCTCCCGACACTCCGCCAATCGTGGGTAGCTCGTCCGTGACGAACTTCTCTCTCGTTGCCGTAAAAGTTCCCTTTCGCGTTGCAGCTCTCGTTCTAGACGCAGGACTCGTTCCCGGTCTACGTTCAGCTCTCGGTCTCGATTCTGCCCAAGACGACTACGGCTGCGGGTGCGCGATCGGCTGGGACCTGTGTCGCCACCACCTCGATTTCGGCTTCGCGACGGTGTCTCTAATTTGCGTCGTTCACCATCCTCATCCATGTTGTATAACTCGAAAACAAAACAAATGTTATTTTATGACAACTTAATCATAAATAAAGGACGTGGAAGATCAAATCCAATTAATTATTGCTGTGATAATATTGTGAATCATAACCTCTACTAAAACGTCAGCAATGAAATAAAATAAAACATGAAAATACATTTAATTTATTTTGTAGTTTATTAGACAACCATGATATTTATGATAGTTACTGTCACTGTGGCAGGGTGCAATCGATAATATAATAAACTACGTACCAACTAAACCTAGTACCTATAATAATGCACTAATACTTATTATGCATATAAGTTGAAAGTTTGGGCACATGTGAAGGTAGTGGACTCATAAGTCTGACTGTTTAACAAGCGTGCATCGAAAACCAATTGTTGTAATAATTAGAGTGGTAAAGATTTGATAATACAATCCTATCATAGCAAAACAACACACATGTTGAATTTGCAAGGTTATCCAAACGTTTACTATATTCTCTTTGTAGCGAAACAATTTAAACTTATTAACAGCTGTATAACATTATTTGAATACGTTACAATCTAATAAAATGTTAAAATATTTCATGTCACTGCTACCGTCAGTAATGTTATTTTAAAACATATCCGCGTGTTATTAAATAAAATATGTTTTACTTACGTGCGTTGTGCCACTTCTGAAATGTAGAAAAAGGATCCACAGTATAGTCCCTCGGACTATACAATAAATAAAACTCCAGCACGTTAGGTAATTACACTTTGATATATTATCTCACACACTTGTACACCGTAAAAATATCACTTGTCACTTGTTTCTCTATTGGCGACCTGCGGTCAACTCACTCAATATCTTATCTTTCTTTTTCCACGTTAACTCTACCCCACTCCAACCATCGCTTCCTCCGACAGTGTTGCCATAACTTTTTTAAAATTACCTTAAATAAATCATTAAATGGATGTCAAAGGAATCGATTACTTGAAGTGTCAGAATTGTTTTATAAATACATTTTAATGCAATAGTGTTTTTATTCAATATGAATAACTTATTATAGAATTACAATTTGTTTTTAATTATCTTACAACTATAACCTTACACACAAAGAATCTAAAAAATAACGAGATAAAAATATACGGTGGATAGACATATCGATAAGATTTCTTACAACACTTGAAAAGTCGATATAAAAATTATACGGCTAAATTCAAAATCATGATAGAACTGTCATAAAAGATGAATCACTAAAGTTATATAATTTGATGGCATTAAATTGTCTAAATTGTATCTTACACGTCAGTTGACTGTGTTCAATTTTTCAGTACTAGGGCTACCTCTATGTATTATATATCCAATCTCTTTGAGATAACATGCTCGCCATATTTCCTTATACCGAACGTGCAACATGTAATGTCAGTTGGTCTTAGTGGTTAATCATAACGTCAAATTACGCGTCTCATTTAAATAGGCATAGACTCCTTACAGACTCATATCTTTGACTGCATTCTCTCATTAAGGAGTGATGGGATTTGACAGTGAAAGGAGATATCGATGTTTTTTGAATGAGGGATAAATACGGAAACAAACTATCGGACATGAATGTAAAACTGAATCGTACCCGCAAGCTTCGGCGTGGCAGTCGGTTGCACTTATGCCAACTGGGTTGTCAAAGTAGTTCACTGCTGTACTAATATTTACATAAAGGCGAATCATTTGTGCTGGCGGATCACAAATCTGATTACCTACAACTCTAAAAAAATCGAGCAGTGTCCAACGTAAGCGATAGCAAGCAACGTGATATGATGCGACGCACACAAATTGCCAAAGCCTGCCGCATTAGCCAATCTGGTGTAATTCGTACAATACATAATCTAAGTGACAGTTAGCATCTCATCGCAACGCATCGCTCCTTAGTTTATGAATACTTTTTGTCAATAGATTTTATGGCTAAAACGAACAATTAAACACGTGAAATTTTTTAGAACTGTCTGTCTGGCAAGTCTTTGCAAAGCACTGTCTACAGCAAAAACTACAATTTCAATATTTTAGTTGTTTACTTCTACAGCTTAAATATATCGACACATACTAAAGTTAGACATTTGACCAAAAATATTTATCGATAAATCATCACTGTTACGAACAACTCTCGGTTTCCTAACTCTATGTTTTGTCTACTGTTTGGCTACCACGAGGCTGCTATAAGATCATGCTGCTAAACCTATCGACAGCTCTTTCTATCATACTGCATGTGCCATTAGAAAGAAGATATCAATCATAGCAACCGCTTTTGTTATTTAGTGTTACTTCTATGACGTAAGGTTATATTTATTTGAGACGCATAAAGTGTAGACGTCAGTAGTCCTTAGTGACCGTAGTAATGACAATTTAACATGACACCAGCCGTCACAATTATTATTCATAGGAATTTCAGCCTTAAGGATAGGTGAAAATAAATAAAAATATGCTCATAAAATAAAAACTACTGGGCCTAAATGAATCAAATTTTTATGGGACCAATTCGAAACTATTGCGCATCAAACAAAAAAATAATTACGTAAATCGGTTCAGAAACCTCGACGAAATCGGTGTACATACATCGAAAAAAATATATATACCGGCCGAATTGAGAACCTCCTCCTTTTTTTTGTTTGAAGTCGGTTAAAAAGATCTGTGCCCAGCAATGAAACATATGACAAGCTTTGTGTTCTATCTTTTTGTTGAGAACGGATCGTTTCGTTAGGATTTTAAGCCATATTGATCAAATTGGCAAGCTTTATACATCGAAAATACTAGTAGTTATTAAGGTTTGCTCATTAAGCATACTAAAATTACCATACTGATATAACATAAAAATATTATGTATTTCCTCATTAAGAAAAGAAAACATAAAAAATAGTAATTTAAAATATTAAATTTCTGGTTTCATTTAATCTTAATCTGGTTACATGTTGCATAATTCGTAGCAAAATCTTATCTTACTGCAGAAACTGTGTAAGTACATCCAAACACAAAATAATTATGCAGAGCTGGACTTAAAATATATCAGCCATAAATTCCTTTACAAGATCATTCACAAACTCCTTCGCTCCAGCCTTGTTATTCATCTTCAATAAACAGACACAAGAATACTAGCATTGCTTTATTTACATCTCAACGCATTTCATATTCCGCTAATTCAACTGTTCTTTCCAAATGAATTATTATATAAAGTCCCTCCAAATTTCTCTTTGATGGCATCTTAAAAGGTTGAAACGCACTTTAACCGCTGCTCACCCGCTAATTGAGGAGGGATGACGATATTATGCCGCGGCACGGCTTGCCTCCTATAATAAGTTTAGTGATTTAATTTCCTCCCCTTATACAAACTTACTTGGTATTGTTGCTACGCGAAGTTCAGCTGTATGCACTTGACTTAAGATTGTAGTGGATACATGAATTTGTAAGATTAAAATATACTTGAATTCCTTTTTTGTTAGATATAATTGAAATGAGAATAGTGATAGAGTATTGATACAGCTTACCGAGCTTTGGCCGTGACGTTTATGAAGTTGTACTGTTTTATTCATGCTTCGATGCTATGCACTTCATAAGACGAGAAGTGTTGCAAGTAAGAAATTTATGATTTGTAAATTTTTAGGGTCCTTGTCGACGGCGACCGAGAGCGCAGTGGTTTTGCGTCTGAGTAAAAAAAATAACAATTTATGGTGTTGACTATAATTATAGCAATTTCACCTTGTACTACGTTTACTGTCAATCGCTCCTCATATTTATAGATGTGAGGTGAAGTACTCTTATATAACGTGAAAATAAATGTGCTGTATTTAGTCAGCGAGGCGTCACACTAATAAACACAGCGTTGTCGTCACGCCTCATGGATATTTGCCGCAAATCATTGAATGAAAATGCAATTGATAGGTGTCTTGTTTACCGGATTTATTTATACAAAACAGAGACTATTCATACCGTCAAGATAAAATATAAATTGTGGAATGAAATAGCTAAAAGGTCACTTTGAGATTCAATCAAATGAAAGACTGCGAATTTCAAGTCATATTTAATAATTTCACTTAACGGCGCCAACACTATGCATTAAACGTTCACACATGCAACGGATATAAAAATATTCAGACTCAGAGCAGCTGTGGACTGCATAAAATTGATACCTGGCTGAGTCGAACCTTAAGGAAAACAACCACAGTAAATAGAATCTGCGGCAGAGACGGATATATATACTCCCCAGCCGATTTCAGCTAAGGTGACTACAACTGATTATTATTATCATTAGAAGAGCTATGAGCTCTCGCATATGTCCTCTGATGGCTGCAGTATGTGTAAACATGCGCGAGCATTGGTTGCACGTGAGGATACCGTCGACATAGTTATACAAGATGGCTGCTAGTGGTTTAGCCTTAAGAGCTTCGCCTTTCTCATCCAGTTTTGATTGCCTCTGTTCTTTATAGTCATTAACTGCGTTCTAGCGGAAAGCTCAACATAAAACCCTATGCCAACCTAGCCGTGCTTTAGTAGGCCTAATCCTTCCGTTGCCTCAAAATGCTTTTGTAAAGCAAATTAGGAGAAGCCTTCGTCCACCAGTGGACTTCAACAGGCAGATTTTGATGAAACATAATTAAACACATAATTTGCATTGTTTAAGTACTCTCTCAAAGATATTTATTAAACAAAACAAATTAAATCATTATTGCCTCTATCAAAGGGCGCATATAGTGCAGTGGAATTTCATCATACGTACTGCATCATATCCACTATGGAAACAGCGAAACCTCGATATGAACCGATTACGCTCCTGTTAAGCTTTAAGCTGGATTATCAAAATATAGTTATCCTTAATGGGATGGTAAATAAACCAAGTTTGTCAAAATTCGTAATTCATTCATAATTATTCATCATCTTGGCTTTGATACGACCACAACGTGACATAGACAAGGCTCTCCTCCACAGCTGGGACCAACGGTTTAACGTCCACTCCGAGGCACGGGACAAGCGATAATTAACAATTTAATACGCACATAACTTCGAAAAGTCAGTGGGTTGTGGATCCGAACCCAATACCCTCTGCATGGCAGTCCGTTGGTATTGCCACGAGGCTATAGCTGCCTTCAATACTAATTTCAGAATATTCAGTTAAAAGAAAGAAACCATTTCATTATATTAAAATAATATTTTTGGTGCCGAACTTCCGAAAGCAACAAATCAAGGAATATAAATTTTTACACATTCGAGTGTTGAGTGTTGAAATAGAACATTTTCAGTTAGCGGGTACGATTGGAACTGTGCCCGATATCGGCAATAAACCCGACCTCTATCACTTTACAACCTAATATTGTCATCGACAAGAGTTTAAACAGCCTTTCTATCATTCATTTTTGGACGAGAACTATGAAAGTTTTGAACTTAGACGGAGGAACGACGCCGAATCTTAATGCAAGTATATGGCGTCGTTCACTTGAATGAGAGCGCTCCAATAATTATAATCATTATTATCGGACGTTCCAGTAAGTACTATTACTAGTAACGAGATATGAACAGTTTGCGATAATATTACAGATAACCTTAACTGATATGTGCTGCTCCTATATATTAATTGAGATTATTTTGAGCTAAATTTGCTGTCAAAATGATGGTAAAATAGGCGTTGACGGTCACCTTTTGTGAACAATGGTATTGCAGTCAAATAGGTATACTTACTTATTTGTCACATAGCCAACTGAGATTTTTTAGCTTTACAAAAACTAGTAACATAGTCAAGTTTTCAAGGTAGGCAAAGTGATAAACAGTAGAATAAAATAATTATGTGTTAGAAGATAATTTTATTTTAAAGTCGATTTTTTGTTATTTGCTGTTAAGGTTCGTGCCAATTTGGAGCCGATCTTGAATAAGAAACAAGGTCATTTAGCATAAAAATAAATCGTGATGCCGAATTGTGAAGATGCGAATTGATTTCGATTAGATGAAGACGGAAAGTATATACTTAGTTCTATTTCATCTTATAAGATTTGAGCCACACTTATTGTGATGCCAATTTAAATAATAGCCTGAAATATAGATATAGATTAGGTTTTAGTGTGAAGTCGTGATCTCACTTGGATAACGACAAACCGTACCGTCACTATTTTACATAGATGTTCTGTGAGAAGTTAGAAGGAACCAGATTGATCTGGCTAATTCGTAAAGTAAGCAGCAAGTTTTTCAAATAACACTGAAACAATACAACAGTCAGGTAAAATGTGGACTCAGGGAACGAATAGATTAACTTGGCATTTCTGGCCAAAATATGCACAGCTTTTGTTTTTTTCTGTGATTGATCTTTGAATAGAAACCCTCATACGAAGAATTAAAGTAGAACAGAAATATCATTAACTTCATCATCATTATAGCGATCTTCATGATTAAGATAAGACAGTACATTCAAGGATACTGACTCCCCATAACGACAGTCTAAGATCTACATGACAGCCGCGGTCGACGGTTTACCAGCGGTTTAAGGTACTGCGTAAGGGGCTAGAAATAACTAATCCCATAAAAACAATACTTGTCAAAAAAAAAAAAACAAGTCTCGCGACCGTAAAAAGTTGTGAGGTCCATCTAATACCAAGTCGGTTAATTAAAATCTTTAATGTTTTAAATAAATAGATTGACTCGGCCACTAGTTTTATCCACTCAGTTCAGCGGGATTTAAACTTATATAAAAGAATTTAAAATATTAACTTATTATTTAATCACTCTTTATTGATGTCTCCTATCTGATGGCTATCGCTCCTTATTAGAACGAAAATATCTTCCAAACTCTCAATAGTTTCAAACTTTGATGATCTTTAGAACAGTCATCATAACGATATTCAGGCAAGAAATGTTTTTTTTTATGAGAGAATATAATCCGCTTACATTGTCACAAAAGTTTAATATCATGTCTCAGTTTAATATTCGTCCCGTACGTGATTCCAAGTTAACTTGGACAATATTTTATGGCCGTACAGCCAGATGGCTTACGTTTTTATAAATTTTCACCGTTCGGTAAACATAGCTAAATAAAATAATACTCTAGCCTGTTCAGTTGAAAAGTATCTGTTTTTTATCTTGAATAAATTACTCAACTACAAAATATACAAATGGCTGAAATGCCTAAAAGCTTTCTTGTTCCTTTTCAGTTGGGTTTTATTCGATTTAATTTAATAATATTGTGATTGCCATGTTGTGGTTATCGTCTACATAATAGTTTTTGAATTCACCAATGAAAAATGTTTACAATTTTTGTGATGCCCACCTCGTGGTCAACTGCTCTTTTTAAGACATCTAGGAGCCTAATTTCTTAAAAACTGGTCAGGAACCCTGTGTCACAAGACATGGCATAGTTCTAACTGGCAGGGCGACCGATCGCTTTACTAGATAACCACCACGCCGTACACGCAATTAAACAGACTACGAAATATCTAAGTTGAATCTGGCATGGTATTTAATTAAACTTTACTTAATTTTTAAAATACTATCCTACGAAATATATACAAAACAAACAAAACGGAAAAAGAAAATAATGTAGAGGGCGTCATAAAAGTCCTCCACATCGCCGTCGACCTGGAGTGTGCCCAGAACGCTGGCAGCATTGCCACGTTGTATGGCAATGCTAAACTTTTGGGCCAAGTACACCCCAGCCTTCTGGTCACACGAGGCGTCGACCAGTCTCGTTGCGAGATCTCTAAAAAGAGATACGAAATATTGATGCAACTATATTATGTTACAACAACCACGCGTCTGATGGACTAATGACTGAAAACAGCGTTAAAGCTGAACTACGGCGACGGTTGAGAACAACTCTGCAACTGTTTAAATATGATATATAATAATGTTGCACGTATGTTTGGTAATATTCTGTACGTCTTATGTGATAATTTTATCGGCATCTTTAAATTGAGAATGTTCGCACTAGGAATAAATGCTCTGTCTATTTACAATTTAGCCACCAAGCACAAAGAGGAGCATGGGGATTGCACCTAGAACACCCGACGCAGATTTGAACAGGGGTGCGATTTGATAAACCATACGTTTAGTTTAGTATTTAGTGACAATAACGGCAAAGCCTAGCTAAACAGGATTTACTTTCTGTAACACATCTAATGTGTCATAGAAATTATTTACATACATACATAGACTCACGCCTGTTTCCCGGAGGGGTAGGCAGAGACTACGGAAAGCCATTTGCAACGATCCTGACATACCTCACTTGCTTCACTCACTCCCATCAAGTTTCTCATGCATGCTCTTCTGTAAAGGGTACTTCTGACTTGTCCTTTTTTCAGGATGTCCCCAATCTGGTCAGAGAACGTCCGCCTAGGTCTTCCCCTTTGTCCTGTTCCATTCACACTTGCCTTATATATCTTCTTTGTCAGTCTATCGTCATCCATCCTCTCCATGTGCCCAAACCATCTTAACATGCCTTTCTCAATGCTTGTCACTACATCTTCTTTTACCCCACACCACTCTCGTATGACACAATTCTTTACTCTGTCGGTCAAAGACACACCACACATACTTCTCAGTGCTCTCATTTCTACAGCATTTATTTAACTTTCAAATCTCTTCTGCCATACCCAACTTTCACAACCATACATAAGGGTAGACACTAACACGCCTCTACATATGTACAGCCAAACGTGCCTTTTTGGACACGTTTTGACTGTTCATAAACGCTTTCAGAGCTCCATTCACACTATTACCTGCATTAACTCTCCTTTCAATATCTTCTTCATTCTTACCATCTCTTGTAAACAACGTACCTAAGTAAACAAACTCATTCACTTGTTCCACTCGCTGTCCATCGATCAAAACATTACAAGCCGTAACGCATTCCTCCTTTTCAAAAACCATAACTTTCGTTTTACTTACATTCACTTTCATTCCTTTCCTCTCTAACGCACCATGCATGATTGCTACCATCTCCTGCAACTCCTCCGCTGAAGATGCAAGTATTACCTGATCATCAGCATAAAGGAGGCATTTGACGAGTAACCTATTAATCCTTAATCCGCAGTCACACTGTTTTAAATCTTGCAAACAACTGTCCATGAAGAGGTTAAACAGCCACGGCGACGCTACACATCCCTGTCTAACACCTTTCTCGATGGTAAACCAGTCTGTGTATGCCCCGTTTATCCTCACACAAGCTCTAGAATCCTCATAAAGGGATTTCAGAGCTCGAATGAGGCTGCTGTCCATCCCATTCATTGACAGCACCGACCACATTTCATTCCTCACCACTTTATCGTAAGCCTTTTCCAAATCCACGAATGCGCAATAGACCTTTTGATCTTTGGCCAAAAACTTTTCGGCTATGCTTCGCAAGGAAAAAACCTGATCCGTGCATCCCATACCCTTTCGGAATCCCGCTTGTACATCCCATATTTTCTTGTCGGTTACTTCCATAACTCTTTCAATAAGTACCTTTGCATACAATTTGCCAACAATGCTGAGAAGGCTAATGCCTCTATAGTTTTTGCAATCTTGTTGCGAGCCTTTTCCTTTATAAAAAGGCACAACTACAGCTGTGGCCCAGTCATTAGGTACTCGGCCGGTGGTCCAGCACAAGTTATATAACCGCTGCAACTGACCAACTATGACGCCCTGTCCAGCCTTCAGCATTTCGACTGTAATCCTATCATATCCTGCAGCCTTACCTACTTTCATACTTCCCAGTGCCTTCACGACCTCATCCACGCCAATAACGCTTTCATCATTGCTATCGTTACCATTCATTTCAGCTATCAGTGTCTCTATCGCCGACCTTTCAAATAAACTTTCAAAATACTCTTTCCACCTCTTCAGCACGCAAGATTCATCATTTACTATCTTTCCATTCTCGTCTCTGATGGATGTGTGTTCTGAGGATTGAGTTCTTCCTCGAACTGCACGAACGGATTTCCAGAAAAACTTAATGTTTCTCTGGAAATCGTTAGATAATCTGCTATCAAACTCATCTTTCTTTTCCTCTTTTTTCCTTTTAACCATTTCTTTCACTATTCTTTTTGACCTAACAAACTCCTTTCTTGCTTCATCTATGTCTACACTCGTTGCTTTTCCCATTCTTTCATTTGCACTGGCAGCAAACCAATCTGACCAAGCTTTCTTCTTCTCTGACACTGCTGATTGTACATCCTTGTCCCACCATGTATTCTTAACCTTTCGTATTTTCCTTCTCTTGATCACACCACATACTTCAGACGCTACACATACTACCTCTTCTTTAAAGGCCTGCCATAATTCTTCCATATCATTTATGCCATCGAACCTTTCAAATCTTGCTATCAATCTTCGTTTATACTCATCTTTCACATCTTTCTCTTGTAGATTTTCTACCTTAATTCTTTCCAAGACCCTATTTTCATTACGCTCTCGGTGTCGCCATCCTTTAAAGAGCCCACTTATCCGGCTCAACACCAAGAAGTGGTCTGTGTGGATGCCGATCCCTCGATATGCTCTTGTATCCAACACATTCTTTCTCAATCGTTCATCTACTATCACAAAATCAATCATACTTCTTCTAACATTTTTCGCCTCTCGCGTATACATATGTATCCTTTTATGATCAAACATGGTGTTTGTCACACAAAGGCTCCACTCCAAACAAATCTCAAGCAGTACTTTTCCATTTTCGTTCACACTCTCATCACCAAATGCACCTAACACCCTTTCAAATCCATCTCGCTTTACTCCCACCCATCCATTGAAATCTCCTAACAAGATCAATCTTTCATTTTCCTTGCAGTTCCTCAAAATGTCTCTTAAACTCTCCCAAAACTCCTGCCTTTCGTCTTGCTCATGTTGTGACATACCCGTAACTATATTGACCGGGGCGTACACCCCCACAATAAAGAGACGAGTAAGTCCTACTTTCATTCTCATCCACAGTAGCCTAGCATTTACACATTCAAACTCTTTTACACACTCATTCATTCGCGCAGACAGTATTACACCAACTCCCTTACAGGCTGTGGTGGTACTATCTACCCCAGACCAATACGCCGTATATGCGCCATGCTTGGTGGTTTCACACCCTTTTCTTTTTGTTTCATTCACACAAAGAACATCAATCTTTCTATCATCCATCATCTGACATACTTCATCCAATTTGCCGTTCATTCCTCCTCCAACATTCAATGTAGCAAACCTGCTCTCCGTAGGCCGCTTTTCGCCCTCGCGGGAAACGAGACGTGATGGGTTGCGAACCGTGTCGCCGCCGTGTGAGGAAATATTATTAATTGTTCCCATTGCGTTCCCACGAGATTTAGGGTTTTTAAATGTCCATCCCCATAGAGCCCTTTACGGGGGTAAGGCGGAATATCACGTGTGCCCTGTGACCACCAACACAGGCACCCTCCGTTTGCGACCAGCTTACCTTCTGGCCACGAATCTCTCGGCACGGGTCGGTTTACACCTTAGATCGGGGTTTTGTGTCGGGTATGCTCCCTGAAAGTTGGTTTAATTTCGGAGTTTTCCTTCTCCTAGACAGGTTGCCAACCAAGGCTAACGAGGCCCATCTCCCCGAACGTTTGGTTTAATTTCGGAGTTTTCCTTCTCCTAGACAGGTTGCCAACCAAGGCTAACGAGGCCCATCTCCCCGATTTAGAAAATTATTTAGTGGGTCTTAAACGCGATAGTTGACTTATTTAAAGGTATATTTGTTATTCCCTAGCGGTTCAAACTCCTTGCAACGGTCGTTGAAAGCCAGTTATGGTATTGGTGCTGGTTTCTCAATTATTGCGAGTAAAACCCACTACATGATGTATACAATTAATCGCTAAAGTCTAAAATCGATTACATTTTATAAAGACGAACTAAGTAATAATATTAATTTCATTTGATTAATCTGCATTGATCCTTGGGCGTATTAATTACCCACTTTTTCGAACACATCTAGACTTTCAAATGTTTCGAATTTGAATAGTTCTTAATTACCTTAATCTGCAATGACTACCTAAAGTTTCCTAAGAAGCTTATGGCACAGTAATATAATCTAACAGTATTGTAACTCGGCCGCCTTCGTGAGTTATATACCTACCAGACGCGCCGCATGCGAGCTGCGGCACGATCGCGGCTGCGGGTACTCTTGGCACAGTCCGCACAGTCTATTGGGTACTCTGCTCGAGGCGCGTAGGTATAACTCGAGTTTCGTGCGTTTGTATGGAGTTACAATACTGTTAGATATTATTACCGTGCTTATGGTGGCATCCCACAGTATGCAAGGGGGTTGTAGTTACGAAGTTCGCAACGGTTGAATGCTATCACTACTATGCAAGCACTTACGTCACTATTTAGTAAACACTTTCAAGTGTACACTATTTAGTTTCTATAACAGGCAGTATGGTAGTTTGATACTTATGATATTCAAATAGCTAGTAGTATATTCAATTTTAGATATTGCATGATCATTCACTTACTCATATTGCCGTGGGATATGGTTTGCGGTTTCAATAAAGGTCTAAGCTTTTCTTCTGTTACGTGAGACGCAAAAAATAAGTAGGTTTTTTTTTTACTATGGGTGCCTACATAAAGAAAATCATCCGCAGTTATGCATTCAAAGAACTCAAATACCATAAGGATTTTATGCCAACTTACGAATCGGTCAATGGTTTTCAAATATCTTCTCTCTACTACCAGTGCTGCTCATATGTTATCTTTTTAATATCTAGAGAAGAGCGCTACCTGGAAGACCGCTACTTACGTTTATATGTAAACGCAGTGCACCTCAGCATACCACAACAAAAAATCTACATAGAACTTTGGGTAAACATATCAGCATAAAAAAAGCATAACAAAGCGTTTCACCCGCGGCGTTGCACCGTATCGGTAGCAACAGCCGGCAACAACCACAACAACATAGTTAGCGATGTCACGAGCGCGTCTTGTTGAACAAAACTTGTACCTGCCCCCCTTCTTTCCTCCTGCTCTTCCTCCTCCTACCCCCACCCCCAAGTATTTAGCTGTTCCCACCCCGCGCCAGGTGCCTTCACTTACAATATTCGTATCAGATAGTAATGTTTGGTAATCACGCCGGTAATGGCTCGCACTTGGAAATTCGCCATACGATTCGACACACATTTTGAATTGAATTGTTTTTGAGCAATATTCGCGTAGCGACTTGTGTGAGTTATTTGTGCTTCGTTATATATAGGTTGAGTTTGTGTTATTCAGGGTTTGAATTGTTGAATCAATGTTTTGATTTATTAACGCGCTGACTTAATATTTTACGTTACCTGATGACTTTGATGCGGAGGCATTCTACTACGCCTAAACTGTGTAAATATTTTTACTTTTTTTTGTTTTAGGTACATATTCTAAAGATTATGATTATTAGTAGTAACTTTCATTTCTTTTATTTTCTGCAATATGTTAATCCAAGTTCAATAATAAAATAAAATAGGTAAGGCTATCCTCTTTCTTCATATTTTACTATCTCAAGAGAAGTAATTTAATAATTAATTTTATTAGCAGTTAAAGCCTCAACATGGTTAAGAAGGATATTATCTGATGTTAGAAAATACATCTGTGCCCAAAGTGAACACCAGTCTATTAGTGTTCACTTTGGCCACAGATTTTCAAATTTCAAATGTTCAAATCAAGAATTAGTACACATTACGAGTTCACCGTCGACCTCGAGACTCCACTTAGAGAAAATTAATGATATTCCTCGAAATCTTAGTCTGATCTTACTTGGCTTTTTGAGCGAGCGAACAGTATAAATGTTAATAAATATTAAACTGTCAAAATGTATTTGTTCTGTCATAGACTTTACACATCCTCTTGAAGGCTATGTGGAAGAGTCTGTGCGTATATTGCCTCAAGTTTTTCGATGTTAGTAATGTGTGTGCGTAAGAAAATGATTTCTATATTTATGTGTGTATTGTCTATTTATAGAAATACACAACACGGGCAGTTCAACATTTTAATAACCGCATTTTGTCTGGTATTCTCTCAATTTTAAACTTTCGCGATTAGTATACATTATACAAGGTTATGTAGCGGGTCTTACTCGTGATAAATCTTATATTTAAGGCATAAATACCTCGGTTTTTTGCCAACGTTTCGGCTGACTTGCTTCAGCCGTGGTCGCGGCGGGACTGGTGAGCTCAGCGCCGTCCTTGTGTTGTGCGGGTTTTGGCACCTACCCTCACTGGATTTTTATTTTTGTTTTTAACCGCACTGTCGGTACCTCGACACACTACACTAATGACGTCTACACACTGTTGAGCTGTATCATTGCGGCGGTGTTTACACTTATTGAAGACTGGATTCCAAGTTGTTGATAATCTAAATCCATCCTCCCGGTTGAAATTCTTGTGTTTTTTTATTTCAACCGCTTCACGCACTATCCTGGAGTAATAGTGACGTTCGGTGGACAAGACCTGTGGTTGATGTAGTTCTATCCAGTGGTTTGGTCCAGACTCCAATAAATGTTCAGCTATAGCGGACTTATTTACTTGTCGATTTTTCACAGCTGCGATACGTTCCTTGACCCTTTCCGCAATTGTTCGCTTGGTCTGTCCGATATAGGAGCTACCACAACTGCAATCGACCTTGTAGACGCCAGGTGTCTGAAAAGGAATGACATCCTTTGGGCTGCGCAGATTGTGTGCTATCTTGGAAAGCGGACTATATAGTCTTTATGGAGTATTTCTTTAGTACTGTTCCAACTTTGTCCGTTAGTCCTTTTAGGTAAGGCATGTAAGCCGGCACCCTGCTCACCTCAGGTTTACGGTCCCTCCTCTTCAGACGGTGTATCTCATTCTTGTATCCGTTACGTCTAAGTACCTCCTGAACATGTGAGAGCTCACTGTTTAAGTGTTCAGGGTCACATGCCTTACCTAAAATGAGTAACGAACAAAGTTGGAACAGTACTAGAGAAATACTCCATGAAGACTGTATATAGTCCGCTTTCCAAGATAGCACACAATCTGCGCAGCCCAAAGGATGTCATTCCTTTTCAGACACCTGGCGTCTACAAGGTCGATTGCAGTTGTGGTAGCTCATATATCGGACAGACCAAGCGAACAATTGCGGAAAGGGTCATGGAACATATCGCAGCTGTGAAAAATTGACAAGTAAATAAGTCCGCTATAGCTGCCCACCGAACGTCACTATTACTCCAGGATAGTGCGTGAAGCGGTTGAAATAAAAAAACACAAGAATTTCAACCGGGAGGATGGATTTAGATTATCAACAACTTGGAATCCAGTCATCAATAAGTGTAAACACCGCCGCAATGATACAGCTCAACATTGTGTAGACGTCATTAGTGTAGTGTGTCGAGGTACCGACAGTGCGGTTAAAAACAAAAATAAAAATCCAGTGAGGGTAGGTGCCAAAACCCGCACAACACAAGGACGGCGCTGAGCTCACCAGTCCCGCCGCGACCACGGCTGAAGCAAGTCAGCCGAAACGTTGGCAAAAACCGAGGTATTTATGCCTTAAATAAAAGATTCATCGCGAGTAAGACCCGCTATATAACCTTGTATAATGGTATTCTCTCACTACAAAATATTGTACAGTACACTTCTTGTTTTGAAATCCCCGCCAATCCAAAATCAGTCCTAGAGTGGGAAGATGGCTTATACATAATAAAACATATTACTAGTTGTATTTATGTAAAATATATTAATCCTGCAAATGGGTATTCAGTTAACGCAAAACGATAAGCCCTGGGATAACATTGACACATTGAAACTCCATTTTCGGTACACAAATATCTGACCTCAAAAGGGAATCTTTTAACCATAATGTCGTGTCCGATTTCGCACATTCAAACATGTGGATAATGACGTCAGTACATCACCTGGGTCTGTAGGACGACAGAGAGGGTGTGGTGCGGAGATCGGGGAGTGGAGGGGACGGGATTGGTGAAAACCCCTCGCACTGAAATGCGTATTCATAGTGGATTAACGACCGACGATAGTGGGCCTTTCACGCCATTAAAAGTGTTAAAAAGCGAGCCGGTTCGATATTGGTGTGCGGTGCCAATAACAGTGGATTGGAATTTTTATTACATCCATATGTTCATACGGTTAGATCAACATGTAGTGATCTGTTTTAGGGCCAACGTAATCGCAATAGTCTACTTCTACAGAAGCGAACAAAATCTCTATACTCGCAGTTTTTTATGATATTAACCGATTTCCTCTTATCAGAAATAGAACATGAGCTGAAGCTTTCTATAATTAATTATTCAGAGATTATTATTATGTTATTAATACTGAACATTATGATCATCGGTGGTAATACTGATGTGCTCAACGTCTGAAAGTCTGTTTATTGAGTGTTTTAATCTTAAGTTTACACAATTATGAGCAATCATCATCGCAACGCAGCGCAAGACTTTAACAGCACCATAAGAATTCGACAGATTACCATAACGTAACTCATGAAAGTAATATACAATACTATTTATTCCGTTGGAAATTCTATATTATTATTTAAAATTAAAAAAAATTAAAATGAATTTAAACTTACGTGGTCTATAATATTAAATGTATATTGTCTTTTGGGATACCACGTACCTTTGTTTCGAGTATCCGATATTTCAGCACGGTTGCAAGCGCCATTATTGCGGGTGAACTGTCATGACATCTGCGAGATGTGTGAAGCAGTTTTTTGACCGTCTAACCGTTTAAACTTGCGCTTGTACGGTAGGTATATATTTGTATTTACCTATCCCACACGCCAGCAGTAGAGTGCATAAGGGAAAAAGTCAATTGCTGTGAAAATTATTGAGAGTAGTAAAGTCCCGCACAGGATGATCTGAAAGTAAACATGGTTTAGAATTAAATTTAAACAATGGATATCGTTAGAAAATATTCCACTGCTTACCTAAGATTAACGCTATCACTGCGGCCACACAAACCCGGCCACTATATTTTTTCCGTAGCCACAATATATTAGCGGCTATGTACATCGGCTTTAGAAACCGTAACGTTCACCTTTGCACAAATCGCCTTTCGCTATACGCAATAACAGCCTAAATAGCCACGTTTATTCTTGTATACAAGTCACATAGCCTGCTGGCTTTTTAACTTTGTGTTGTTGCTAACTATTAGGGAGAAGTCCCGTAACGCTGGAAGGCAGTTTAATACCTAAAAACCTTAGTTGTCCGCCGGGACTTACCCCTAATACGTAGCGTTACTTTGCTTAGTAGGTTATGACGTTGTTGCGTATTGTTATCATGTCATGATACTCTATAGTCTATAGAGAAAATGAAGTGCTATTTCTTGTAGTAATACTACGCAGAACTTGTACTATGGTAACCAGATAACTGATAAACATGTTTACTTGTTTGTAAATATATAAATACAAGAGCATGCCCACACAAATTTTTATTTAACTGTTTCTGTCCGAGCCCGTGGGAATTTAAGGAAATCCCTACAGTCCCCAAGGAACATACATGCCACATTTCACCTTCTTGTGCCTAATAGTTTTGGCTATAGCTTGTCTGTCAGTAACGCAAGAATTTTATATATACAGAAAATTATAGATTGGACTCGGTCCGCCACTTCACCCGCCTGAATAATAATCCTCAACCTTCCTCAGGAATCAAACTACCTTCACCTTTTTATTAGTGAAAATCGTACAATAATCCGTTTAGCCGTTTTTGAGTCCAAGGCAGACAGACAGGACTCGGCGGGGGTGCTTCATTTTATATATGTATATGTATAATAATATGTACCGGTGATACCTAATGCAAACACCGGACCACCGGTTGGCGCCGCGGGAGTGTAAGCGACTGCTACGCCGAAGGTCGTGGGTTCGATTCCCGCTCAAGTCAAACATTTGTGTGCATAAACATGGATGTTTGTCTTGGTCTGGGTGTTTCTATATATAATATGTATGTATTTACAAAAAAAAAAACTAAACCATTATCTAGTACCCATAACACAAGCTCTGCTTAGCTTGGGACTGGATGGTGATGTGTGCATGTCCTAGAATATTATATCTTATAATATAAAAATTAATCGCAAAATGTGTTGGTAAGCGCATAACTCAACAACGCCTGGACCAATTTGGCCGATTCTTTTTTTTAAATGTTCGTTGTCGTTCATAGATGGTTTTTACGTTCTAATAATTGCCGGAAAAACCCTAAAAACAGCCCTTTTCTTTTTCCCATACAAACGTTTTCTAACTAAAACGTAGAGTCAATTTGTAATTTAATACCGCTGCATAAAATTCAAATTCGCGTGCGCGTTGATATACTTCTTTGTTTGATGGCAGTTTTGACAGGTTTCCGGACCTGAAGTCTCAGTGCTGCCGCCCAGCGGGCTTCATGTCAGAAGAAACCCATTGATAATCCCTACTTAATATTATAAATTCGAAATTGTGTATGTATATATGTTCCGTTTTCACGCTAAAACGGCTGAACCAATTTTGTTGAATTTTAATATAGAGATACATATATTGGACCGTGGAGACGGATATAGGCTACCATAAGTTGTAAAAATTAAACTGGAAGGGATTGTAGGGAGGGTAGAAGTTTGTACGGCACAAATTTACCTCTTGGAAGTAAGAACGCACATCTGTCAGTACTGTCACGTCATACCTACATAATGTCATATTGTGCACGTTGATTAAATTGTTCGCATATCTATACTAATATAATAAAGCGGAAGAGTTTGTTTGTTTGTTTGTTTGTGTGTTTGTTTGAACGCGCTAATCTCAGGAACTACCGGTCGGATTTGAAAAATTATTTTTGTATACGATAACCCAGTTATTCCGGAAGGCTATAAGCTATATAACATAACGTTTCGACCCTTTGGGGCCGGGCAAAAGGCTAAAAGATAATGTCGGCTAATCTCAGGAACTAGCAGTCGGATTTAAAAAATTGTTATTGTCTATGATAGCCCAATTATTCCGAAAGGCTATATAAAATTACGCCACAACTTTTAGGGGCCAGACAAGGCCAGAGGGTTGGGTCAAAGGCAAAAAAAGGCTATACGAATAGGATACAATCTACATGGGTATCGTTTTCGAGATTTTCGGGACGCTGATTAATAATATGAAATTTATTTAGTGATCCAAGATGGCGGACGGCAAATCAAAAATGGCGGATGAGAAAATCTAAAAAATTAATATGGGTATCACCTTCGATATTTTAAGGGGTGGGGAATCGAAATACATAATCTATTTCGTGATCAAAGATGGCGGATGGGAAATCAAAGATGGCGGATGGGAAAATTTAAAAAAATCAATTTGGGTATCGTCTCCGATGTTTAAAGGGATGGGGAATCCAAATACAACATCTATTTCGTGATTCAAGATGGCGGATGGGAAATCAAAGATGGCGGATGGGAAAAATTTTTAAAAATCAATATGGGTATCGTCTCTGATGATTTAAGGGATGGTGAATCCAAACACAACATCTATTTCGTGATCAAAGATGGCAGATAGGAAATCAAAGATGGCGGACGGGATTTTTTTTAAGTCGATATGGGTATCGTCTCCGATATTTTCAGGAATGGGGATTTCAATATTATATAAAAATCTATGTTTTGGGGCTTGGAGAAAAGGGAATTTAATAAAAACTCTTAAAAAGGCGATACGGAGTTCGCTGGGTCAGCTAGTTATATTATAAACAGAGAACAAAAACAAATAATCGCCCTCATCACTTAAATTTATATCCTGGGTAGGAAACGACAACTATGATTGTCAGGTTAGAAGTTAGGGTCACTAACAATTAAACAATGAAGAACAAAATGTTATGGGGCTCTAAAAACTTTTCTGTAAGTAGGGATCATTAACATATCATGCATTTTATCCTGAGAATAACTCGCCTGTGGTTTAAGTGTGAATTATTTTAGAGACCGTGGGCCACTTTCTCTCTCTCAACAGTAATTATAATCCAGATAAGACTATGAGTTGCTTTTGCTAATTCAATATGGATGTGGCGGTTATAAATTTGCAAAGATACAGGTAATTGTGAACTAGATAATATTCACCGCACACAATTCTCTAACTTTTAGACCTCCAGAACAGTAGCAACTATCATAACTTTTGTAGGAAACCAACTGGACATTCATTTACTTTAAAATATTTCGAATAGTTTGGTGATAATCGTAGACTAAAAAAATAAGGTTGATGATGATGATGTTAATGAAAACGGTAACTAAGTAATTTTTAAACTTCATAAACCTAATTCTGTACATTTTATAAGTGTGAAAATGCCTTCCTTTGTTTTTTTTGACCAACCGTATTTCGAGGCAGTGTTTTTCATAAGCCATACATACTTGGCCATGGTATATCTATACAAACAGTGTTTCGAGTGTGTATACAGGCTGTATCGATCATCATCTATCATCTGTCTTTATTTTGTCGTCGCAGAGACCGGACACTGCCGAGCTTTGAGAGCTGTATTTTACTGCTTCTATTTTTTTTTGCCATACAGTTAATTAAGAGTCTGGTTTCGGTTAACAAATAAAGTTTAGCAAATAATGGCTCAGAAAATTTGTTTTATTCGATGACTGCATTACTAAATAACTGAAATATCTATTTGTTTTGCATTTATGTTAGACAAGAGGATACCCTCAGCTGCGCCCGTACATTATATTTTATCTGTTTTTTAGCGATAAGAATTTCAAGAAATTTTTGTGCACCCTACGGTCCCCAAGGACATACATGCCAAATCTCAGCTTCATGCACCCAGTAGTTTTGGCTCTGCGCTGCCTGTCAGTAACGGAAGAATTTTATGTATTATATTTTTATTTTTTATAGTCTCACGCCTGTTTCCCCGAAGTACCCTTCGGGTATACAGGCGTGTACCCCCGAACGGGTAGGCAGAGGTATAATATTACACCCACATTTCACCATGAATTTTAAGTTCCACGTAATAGGGGGCGAGCCTATTGCCGTACCAGGCACATAACCAGACTCCGTGCTGCTACTGAGAATTTCCTAATGGAAAAACCCAATAACATTTTGCCCGACCCGGGAATCAAACCCGAGACCCAATCCCACGCGCACATTTATGCCGCGAGACCAACAAGGCAGTCCAATTTTATGTATATACAGCTATATGTAAAATACCGTCCCACCAGACTATGATAGTGACAGATAATAAGAGACGCAGATAATATATTTGTACGCACATTTGTCTATCATAATATCTTCTGCGTAGTTGATCAATCTTACTCTCGCCTTGAACATTATTAATAGGTGTTTTTATATAATGGCCTATTCATGGACATTTATTGTATGATTTGTACTAAATATAGTATGGGAGGGGAACTTTAAGGCTATGTATACTTCAGAGCTGTGGGAGGGAAACTGAGTGATTTGAGAAAAAATAATCTTCGCTTTCTGCCTAGTAGGCAACCTGCAGAATGCTACACAAAGACTTTCAATCTATATAATATAATCAAACTTTAAAAAATTATTGATTTGATTTTCAAAAGTTAATGATCTCTTGTTACATGGTAAAGGAAATGATCGTGAGGAAACTTGCAGGTTAAAGAGTTTTCTATGACGTTTGGAAGACATCATTTTGGAAACTTCGTTAGAGTACTGGTTTGCCGCAAGAACCCTTCTAAGAGTGGCAAGAGGCCTTCTCTTTCTGAGAAGGGTGGCCCAGTGGTAGAACAGTAAGAGAGTGTGCGCATCTGCACATCGCATCGCTACGTACTGCAGTGGCACAAGATCGCCGCAGAGAGTATATTAGATAATTTTATTGGTACTATTTAATAGGACTAATATTAGATAATTTTATTGGTACTATTTATAGGTATTGTAGCGATTATAGCGTGACTTGGTTTGATGTTTGGAAAAGATCGGCAAAGCAAGCAATGCATGCGCGATCCACTTAGAAGGATGACTGGTAGCGTGTGACGTCGCTATGATGGCGCGGTCACACCTCCCACTCATCTCGGACGCCGCACCGGGCCTCGCGCCTGCTATAAATACGGAGGCGCTGGGAGCGCGGGTCCTTTTGGCTGCATTCGACTGGACACCGGCCCGAGAAGCTAAGTACATCTCTGCAACACTGACCGACGCCGGAAGTGGACCCTCATCAGACTCCTTACCATCGCCGAATTACGTGACCCTGATTCTATCTCTTTAACTAGCATTTTTTTTTTATTAAATTCATTTGCTAAAGGATATGTTAGATTCTTTGATTAATTAAATCGATTTTTTTATTGTAACATTTAACCACGTTTCTCATTTAACCACACCCTAAGTAGGGACAATGTTAGAAGCGGTCTATTAAAAATATATAGCTACCGTACTCCGTAAGGTACAGATAGGTGTCAGTCCCGGTTCTAGTCTCAGGCATTGCTAGGCCATATCGTTAGGCCATGCATCGGAAGCCTTTAGGCGGTCTGAAAACTCGGCTACCAGAATTGGCCACACTCCCACGAAAAATAAGACTTTTTTATATTCCTAGCCTCGCTCATCTCAAGAAGTATGTTCATTGTTTACGTCTGAAGGTCGTTCTGTACACGTGTATTGGTTATGTCAACAATCTATTGTCATTTGGCTCTCATTGCCGCAGCCACTTTGGTTTGTGAATTATACACGTTAATGATATCCTAAATGCTCGACTATTATGAGATTTGAATGTTACAAGGATTTAGCGCTAATTTAGATTACAATTTGATACTTAGTCAACATGTCCGATATTAATATGGTAAAGTCATAATTATATCATGTAAGACTTGTTTTTTTTGTGACAAGGAAAGTAAGGAAAAAAACTAAATGAAAATACGTTCTGTATTTTTAAAGATGTCTAACCATTTGTAAATTTTGTAACCTATGTTGTATTTATGTTGACATGTGCTGTTGATAATTAAATAAATGCTGTTACTGTCTATTTGTTGTTTCTGAACAAACATTTAAACAACGAATTCGAAAGACATCGAGGCTCGTAAGAATAATATGTAAATCTCATAAAGTGTTGTCCCGTGTGGGGATTGCATCCACGACACTAGGCTCGGTTAAACCACTACGCTACCCGTGCAGTAAAAAAACGTTAATAAATGGCAAAATGTTTTTATCATGACGTTCACGCTCTTTATAATAGAACAACTGTCGCTTTATGGCGCTGAGACACTGTTACATAACAGAAAACAAATGAATGTGTTCTAGCGAGCATTCTCACGAACACTCTGGTGAGCCTTAGAATATAGAAAATACATAGAAACCGCGCTACAATAGCGGTTAAACCCAATATGTTGACTTCACCTTTACTTATGATTTTAATCTAAGGTAAGAAACAGATAAATATGTAAATGGCGTTTCGAATCTTCGTAGTTTGTCACTAATTTCAACTTGACTAGTGATGGGCTCACTCAGAATGAATATTGATAAAATATCGATAATGTTTACAATAAATCTTTCGATTTGGTTTACTCAGAATTAATTTTAATAGAATGTTGAGAAACCCTCGATATCGATAAATAATTTTGAACGTAGGAACAGACACTTGTGTGATTAATCAAACTTTATTATTTAGAAAAATCATTTGTTTAGGAATCTTACTCTTACTCTAGAAATAATCCATAAGTGTGAAATATGTCGGGGTTTGAGGTGACTCCAATGAAACATGTTACTCGTTTCGTGTCATTTATTTGAATCCTTAAAACTTATTAAATACAAAATAAAGTAAATGCCTAATTGCGCAGTACCTAATTGTAAATTGCAAGTTTCAGCACACGTGAGGTGTGAAATTATTACTACAATAAATTCGTAATATCAAATTTCATTACTTTACAACTCCCCCGAAAAAGGTCTGCTACCCTTCCCCTTTTGGAGAAAAAAAATGTTTATTAACTTAAAATAATTATAAGTAAGTTTTTATAAGAAAAATCAAAGCTACTTAAATTAATTTATACTTAACATTAAAGAATACAATAAAAAGCTTAAAATTAACTGAAATACCTCTTAGTGTTATTCTTATGAATAAGATATTCCTTATTATCTTTTAAAATCTTAACATTAGGTGAAACTTCCTCAATAACTTCATAGGGACCGTTAAAGATGTTTTGAAGTTTATTTCCAGTTTGGTTTTTTATAAGAATAAGGTCACCCTTTTTGTAAGTTACGGAGTAAGTTTTCTTGTCATACATTAACTTTCTTTTTAATTTACTTTCTAACAAATTCTGCTTAGCATCGTACTGTGCTCGCTGTAAACGATATTTCATTTCTTTTGGGTAATCATTATAATTATACAAAGGTTCAACTGAATTTCCAAAATCTGAGGGCAATTTACAACATTTACCAAATACTAATTCAAATGGTGAGTATTTTGTTTCCGAATGTACTGTTGTATTGTAAGAAAATGACCAAAAAGGTAGCCAATCACTCCAATCAATGGTATTTCTATCACACTGAATGCGAAGATATGAGCCTAAATGCTTATGACTATTTTCCAGTGAGCCTATCGTTTCATGGTGATAAGGTGTGGAATTTAAACGTTTAATTTTTAGAATTTTACACACATTTTCCATAATACTAGACAAAAACTCTGTACCTTTGTCTGTAATAATTTCCTTAGGCACTCCGTATCTCAAAATGAAATTAGAAACAAATATTCTTGCTACTGATTCAGAATCCTTACTCTGCATAGCATATGCCTCTACGAATTTAGATAAGTCACATTGCAATGTTAAAATATACTTTTTATTGTTTATATCAGTCGGTAATGGACCCATAATATCTAACGCTACTCGTTCAAATGCTGAGCTTGCAGTATTCGTTATAACCATTGGCTCTCTTACGAGGCGATTAGAAAACTTATGATATTGACATTGCTGACACTTTTTAACGTAGTTAATAACATCATTCGTCATACCTGGCCAGTAGTAATATTTCTTTAAATTGCTTATCATTCTGTTTATCCCTGCGTGACCGCTAGTGGGTAACAAATGAAAATCATTTAATATTATTATTTTATCCTCGTGATTACTAATTCGTATTATATCTGTAATAATTAAAATTTTAGGTACCTTAATATTCAACTTTTTCATATAACTTGCAAGTATTTTTATATTCGCTGCATTTTGTCTACTCTTTATAATTAATATTTCATATATATTTTCTCTTTCGCACAACGATCCTAAATCTCTCGCTAACTCCGTCGGGGTAGATAACGATCGAGTATTTAGGTATATAGTACAACTTGAAGGTACATACGTGCAATATTTTTTATCAGAACAATGAGAAATCAAATTCTTAAATTCTTTGTCATTTATAAAAATTAATTCTATCACATCATTTGGTTTTTTAAGAATTTCTACAGTCTCAGGTTGATCAGGCCTGCTACTGGTAGAAGATTCTCCTGTCAAATTATTACTATCTGTAGACATCTGGGACGTAAGCCTTTTTGTTTGTGCTCTCGTCAACACAGAAACTACTTGCTCTCCAATAGATTTTAAATCGTCACAGGTCAACGACATCGGGAGTCGACTTAATGCGTCTGCAGCTGCATTATTTCGACCCGGGATGTGCACAATTTCAAAGTCATATTCTTCAAGATATAATCTAAACTTAGTTAGTCTGCTGGAAGGATCCTTTAAACTAAATAAATACACTAATGGCTTATGATCGGTAAAGATTTTAAACCTTCTGCCATACAGATACGGTCTAAAATGCCTTACTGCCCATACGATAGCTAGTAGTTCTAAGTCTATAATCGGGTATCTACTTTCTGCGGGCGATAAGTTTCGACTCGCATAAGCAACGACGTGACCATTACTATTAGACAAGATCGATCCTAATCCCGTTTTGCATCTAGCATCTGTGCGTAACTGAAAAATATTCGTTTCCGAAAAATCGGGATACTGTAATATATGCGGTGACATTAAAGCTGATTTTAAACTTTGAAAAGCTTGGTCACATTCGTATGTCCATTTAAACTCCACATTCTTTTTACATAATTTATTTAATGGATGCGCAATATTGGAAAAGTTAGGTATAAAACGTCTATAATAATTAGCAAATGCTAAATATCGCTTGACTTCGTCCGCGTTCAATGGAACCGGATATTTGCGCAAGGCCTCGATTTTGCTGTCGTCAGGCAGAATGCCATGTGATGTTATTCTATGACCTAGATATATTATTTCAGTGCGCAAAAACTCGCATTTAATTGGATTTAATTTTAAATTGACTTTTCGTAAGCGTTCTAAAACTGTAATTAAGTTTTTATTATGATTTTCGATGGATTTTCCAATAACAATACAATCGTCGAGATAAATAAAAGCTTGTTTATATTTAATACCTGACATAGCAATAGTCATTAATCTTGAGAAAACGCTGGGAGATGTTTTCAATCCTATAGGCGAACGCTTCATCTGATACATTTTATCAGTAGTGAAAGCCGTGTATTTGCGTGAGTCTGGGTCTAACTCTAACTGGTACATTTTATCTACACTGAATGCTGTATATTTTCGCGAATTTTCATCTAATGATAATTGATAATAACTTTGTGAAAGGTCTAGTTTTGAAAAATAAATGCTACCTGAGAGAGAATCTAAAATATCTGTAATGTTTGGTAATGGAAATTTGTCATCTTTAATTTTATTATTTAGCTGCCTATAATCAATAACTAATCTCCATTTTTTCTCGTTAGATCTATCAGACTTTTTAGGAACAAATAAGACTGGGCTGGACCATTCTGATGTCGTTTCTTCTATTATATCGTTTGCTAACATTTCGTCAATTTGTTTTTGTACCTCCTGCTTAAGAGAATGAGGAATCCTGTAAGGCTTAATATAACTAGGTGTAACGTTGTCTTTTAAGGATATCGTATGCGTCATAATGTTTGTGGTGGATAATTGATCACCTGGGAGATGAAAAACGTCGGCATATTTTTCACAAATATGTTCGATACTACGTTTTTCCTCTAAATTCATATTCGATAAATTTAATAACTCAAATAATGTTTTTACGCGATTTACACTATTTGCATTATCTGAAAAACTACAAATCTCAAAACAATTTATATCGTAAATAGCAAGATCTTGAAAATCGCATTCTACTTCCTTATCTGTAGTATTCAATATTCTCAAGGGGATACGACCATTATTTGGTTTCGAAATAATGCCAGCTACAAAAACACCTTGCTGGACTTCTTTTGATAAAACTACACAATCGCAACTTGATGCGGTTGGAATGAACCGTATTACCTCGCACCGAGGCGGTATCGAATGTCTATACCTAGCATTATAATTTATTTCAATAGGAATGTTTCTATTATTTTTTAAAAGTTGTAATATACTATCTCTATAGTTAATAATTGCTTGATAACGCTTTAAAAAATTATCTCCTAAGATGCCATTTGCAGTGCAAGACATATTCTTAAACACGTAAAATTTTTCACTAAATATCTCATAGTCATAAGCTAAATATAAAAAGATATAGCCTTCCGATTCTAACCTACCACTTACACCTCTAATGGTAATTCTATCATTACGCAATTGCTGCAATAAGTGAGGATATTTACTAAGCCATTCATACTTCAGTACACAAAGACTGGCTCCGCTATCAACTAAAAGATTAATTACTTCATTATCGACTAAAAATCTTACTATACTACTATTATTAAAATTAAAAATGAAATTTCTCGGATTATTGACGAAAAAAATCGTTCGAAGTGGTATTGGAAGTCACTGTTTGGCTCATATTATTCGAGGTACTACTACTCGATGGTTCGTTCTGGGTACTAAATTGTACTGGAACAGAGGGTCTGTTGGGCTTAAAGTCAAATTGCCTATTATTTTGACCTCTATAAAAAGTTCTACGGCGATCGCGAGTATATTGTCCGCGATAAGACGACAGGTTACCTGATGCCGGTTGTCTCGCGTTACCGCGTTTGTAATTAGACGGATAGTAATTATTACGAGATAGAGTATTATAATGTCCGCGAAAACTATTATTAAAATGTCTATGACCGCGATTTGAGAAATTATGACGTTTTATATTCATAATTTCGAATGACGAAGACAAGGATTTTTCGTCCATGGCAGTCCTAATGGCTTCCGGTAAAGATTTAAAATTTCTAGCGGCTATAACAGTACTCAATCTGGGGTCACTCAAACCGTCAGCAAAACGTTTTAAAGCAATTTTTTCATTCGTCTTTTTGAAAGAATCATATGCATTTGGGTCATCTTCTGATTGAGCGATTGTTAAATTCACAAATAACTTTTCTAACTCGTTACCAAATGACTCGATAGACCGAGTACCCTGTTTACATTGGTGTAATTTCCATTGTAATGCTACTGTGGATTTATTTTGAATGAGGTATTTACGCATGTCAGCTAAAAGGCTGTCAATTGTATCGTAACTAGATTTCATGCGTAATTTTGCACTTTGCGAAAGTCTGGTTTTAAGGACAAAATCAATTAGCTCTTGAGTAGATGTTTCCAAAATCATTTTGCTATACAATTCAATGCAATCAATCAGAGACTTAGTTACAGATTCCTGTCCGGTCATTACTGGCAATAAAGAAATTGCAGTTTTTAAGTTAAATTCCTTTTTTGGAGACATTTTTGCTTGCTTGCTCTCTTTAGAATCCGATAAACTAAGAATTTTATTGTATATAATATGAATATCACTTATTATTTTATGAACAGCAGTGATATCACTCGTACTAATTTCCTCGCGTTCAATTTGTAAGTGCAACAGAGACAAAATACTTTCCAAAGAAGAATACAACTGTTTTGCTTCTTCTATCTTATTCTGACCAAGATTTTGCTGCCTTCTTTCAGGTCCTAATTTAACTAAGTAGTCTTAAAGATAATTTAATGAATTATGAAGTTTATGTAACTCTTAAATCAAACTCGTCATAATACGAAAGTAAATACTAACAAAACCTAATTAAGTCATAAAACCTAAAAGTATTAAAAAATAACATTCTTTATATAGCTGATAAAAACGAAACCTTTGCGATGGAGTGCGCGTGGACCGATGCTGACACGTGGCTGGTGACGAACGGGGGGCTGGCGCTGACGTGGAGGTGTGCACGGCGCGCAGCGCTGGTGCTGGTGACTCAGGCTGCAGTTGCGTGTGTTGAGGGGTTGGGCCGGGCTATACCCTGGACACCTCCAAACCTTCTTTCTTCTTTCTTGTTAGACGGCACTGGTGGTCAGATCAGAGCGAGAGATACTGGCCAAGTTGTGTCTGTTCAGCTCTCGTTGCATGGTGCGTACGTGGTGCTTGTTGCATTTCTTGAGGACGTAGTAAGCTACAGCAATTACCAAAATAACGACGACTGCGGTGATCAAGAATTCTATAGCCTCCAAACGTTCAGCATGGTATTGTGTAGTCGTTGCCGAAGCTTCTCCGTTGGCGTTCTGTGCGATCACAACTTGCTCTTTCGACACAGATTTTTCCATCGTATGTCTTCGAAGTCTTCTTTCTTCTTTAGGGGTCTTGCTTCTTCTGTCTTGAAATCTTCTTTCTTGAAATTTTCTGTCTTGAAATTTGGTCTTCTTTCTTGTAAATGGGTCTCGGAAACTTCTATCTTCAATCTTGATAATTGGAATTTATAAACGGTACCAGTGGCAATGGCAGGGTTGCCATGAAATATGTCGGGGTTTGAGGTGACTCCAATGAAACATGTTACTCGTTGCGTGTCATTTATTTGAATCCTTAAAACTTATTAAATACAAAATAAAGTAAATGCCTAATTGCGCAGTACCTAATTGTAAGTTGCAAGTTTGCAATATTCAGCACACGTGAGGTGTGAACTTATTACTACAATAAATTCGTAATATCAAATTTTAACACAAATAACTTTACAAGTGAAACTGAAGTAAATATTGTTGGTTGGTGGTTTCTATATTTTTTCTATATTCTAAGGATTAGAGTGGTCACTAGAATGATCATGAAAATTCGTAGCAATGTTCGGCTCTGTTCGTTGTTCAGTTCGACAAAACAAAAAACGGCGAATGCTCGCTGTTTTGTTACAAGTGAATGTTCAAGTGTATTAGCGCCATTAAACGAACATAGCCTTGACAAAGCACTGGCTGTTTTGTAGATACCTCGATACTTTAACAGCCCAAGCTGATTACAGCTCCCACTATCACATTGGACGTAGAATGAGGCTCACATTTGCTTAAACACCCGAGGTGTCCATAATACGTGTCCAAACGACACTGTTTACTGAAGTGGCGAGGATTCCGCGAATTCCCGGCGCTTCATATAATATGCATTCAAATCCGGCCGGCCGTACCAAGCAGCAACGTGAACTATGTAAATGAGCAAAATAGCTGAAGCGCTACCTTAGTTGAAAGATTTTTAATAATTTAGTTCCAAGAGCCCGGTGCGATAAAATGTTTACTATAAACACGGTTGCCTGATAACCTAAATTTAGTGGAGCTCGGGCGAAGGTATTACGAGCAGATTGCATCAACATCGCTAAGATGATGATGATGACATTACTAGTTACCTTGGTATCTGGTAACAGAGTTCATCGTGACTAAGTTCAGGATGTTATTATTATATAAACTAGGAGAAAGTAATTAACGGCGATAGCCTAGTGGAGATACCAACAGACTGCCATGCAGAGGGTATCGGGTTCGAATCCACGGCGCGCACTAATGACTTTTCGGAGTTATGTGCGTATTGAATTGTTAATTATTGCTTGTCCCGTGTCTTGGAGAGCACGTTAAGCCGTCGGTCCCGGTTGTCATGATGATCTTTGACAATCGTTACAGGGCGACAGAACCTTCTAATTAACTGACACTAGTCTAAACAATGAATATCGCTATCCCTTCGGGTTGCGGAGGTCAGACAGGCAGTCGCTCCGTGGAAAAGCTAATATTCAGCCAAATCCGGTTAGACTAGTAAGCGGACCCCAGATTGAAACTGGGATAACGCTAAGAGGATGATGAGGAGAAAGTAATTAACGCAAATCCAATGTTTTTTTTCTGCTGAGCAAATTGACTCCATGCTGCCTGATGTTAAGCAGTCAGTGAATTCCTATAGTGATGGCCATCATCCTAGCAGCCAGCATGGCATTATGGCATGATCGCCCTCACCTTGACGACCTTGAGAAAAGCTTTTTCACGCCCCGCTTAAAGGACCCAGGATCATAAGTGGAGGGAAACACGTGGGCTGGTAAAGAATTCCACATCTTAATGGTACGGCAGAGATAAGAGGCGCCGAATCGTTTGGTGCGTGACGGTATCTGTTCTACCGTGTAAGAGTGGCACCTTAACCCAGCACGTGTCGTTAGGGATAGGAAAGGAGAGAGTGGGATTAGTTGAAAGAGCTTTTCGGAGCACGCACCGTGATAGATGCGATAGAATACAGCCATTGAGGCCACGTCTCTGCGTAATTGCAGTGGCCTAAGAGTCTTAGTGGCCTCTGGATCCCCAATGATACGGACAGCACGCCACTGCAACCTATAGAGGGCGTCCAATAAGTACTGAGCGGAGCCATTCCAAGTGTTCTAATATTTAAGTAACGGGTCTCAATTTCGTAATTATCAGTCATACAATGATCGGATGCTGTAATTGACGACGTAACGTCGATGCAAATACAAGGTATTACACCTTTATTTTCGAATAATTACGTGACTGAGATCAGTCATACTAATCTGAATATATTAAATCTCGAAATTTTAAAAGAAGCATAATGAAACGTTGTGATGTTTTTTCATCTGAACTATGGTCAGTCGCATTACAGATTCGTCAACACACAAAATTAGTACTTACACTAAACATTTAAATTGTCAAAAATATACAATTTTGAAGTTTTGGTGAATGAATATGTGTGTTAAAAAGACGATGTAGGGCTTGCCGGAACTACGCAGGCAGGTGGAAGCAATGTACCCAAAGTTTTCAGCTAAAAAGAAACTTGAATTAAACAATGAATATTACAACAAATCACGGCACGTTAACAACGCTACCTTTACTTAACGAAATATGTTTATTTGTGTTTGTAGACAACTTCAAGCTGAGCGCCTCGAGAACCACTTACAACTTACCTGTGTAACTGTCCACTTTGAAATTGAACCTTCGTACATACACAATAAGGATTAAATGAAGTGTAAATGTTTGTATTGCTGCTGGTAAGTCGTAAAGCCCACTAGCGCAATAAATAAATAGTTGTAGGTCTAAAGTTGGCGTCAGAGAAAGTTGTACTCTTGCCGATTTTTCCTTCACCTCTTGAATTATTTACCTTTTTCCTTTGTTCAGATAGTTGGCAAGTCTTCGCTTCGAAACAATATCATTGGGTATTATGTTATTGTATGATGTCTGCGGTCTCGATACAAAACAATGGCGCGTTTTGTATTCGAGAGCGCGAGGACACGTAACTCTTGCAAAGACTCATCTTGTAGGTATTATAGGAGCTTGTCATTTCTAGAATACCTACTAGTTAATAACGATATTATCGAAAGTAAATATTACTTTACTTTTCTTGAGTGGTAATAGGAATAACATTTATTTCGGGATAATTATGATAACCTTAACTAAAAGTTACGTATGTTTACGTATGTAATTATTGAAAAATGGATATTCTATTCACTGGGTCAGTCTAACAGCATTTCTAATAACGACGGGGTACATAAAGTAAATAATCATAGTGAGTCATACAGCTCAAGATATTATTTCCACAATTTATGGTGGTATTAAATTAATATAGTTCTTCTTGAATACTAACTGTATAGATATTCCGGTGCATATCTGAGTTCGTGAGCGAATATTGCTGACAATCGTTGTAAAAAAGATAATCTCCGGGATACCAACTCAAAATATCAAAAAGGCTCGCCATACTTTCCAAGAGAGAGAGCCAATTCCGAGCTTCCAATTTTCAAATCAGGTTGTAAATAAGTCAGAAATGGTTCTGGAAATTCAACGCGTTGAATCTAGAACTAAATCCGATTTCCGATCGTAAGCGTTTGAATCGATTTCAACAAATCCGATATCGGAGGGTTGTCTTACAGACAGGCATTCGGAGCTAATAATATTAATGAAACTGCTCCTCTATTTACGTGGAGTTTAAATATTTGCTGATAACAAAAACGAAAAAGGTTTTCGCCATCTTTTTCCTCAAGCGAGCAGCAAAAGCAGCTAAACTTATTCGCAAAAAGTTTACTCCTAATCGAAAGGAATATAGCAAAGCTATTTATAGCAATGATTTCGGAGGTGCTCGCGCTTCCCAATATTCATCTGCAACACAATCAAGCTCACATGATCGCCTCGGCCCCGGGGGCTCCCATAAATAACCAAAACATGTTTACGGGCATCGTCCTCAAGGCGTTCACAATGTAATTTTTCCGGCAATCTGTTCGGGAATATTACCGCTGGTATTTATTCCCGGGCTCATTACAGTCGCGGGATCCAATCGCGGGAACCGACTCCCGGCGCCGGAATCGCATTGTTCGCGGACTCCCCTGAGTCGTGTTAGATTTGAGTCGCCAGTTTTCTCTGACACCTGATAGTTAGTAGTATGTAGGTTATTTGTATCGTAAGACGGAGATCTAGTTGATTTGGTGGTGAGGTTATGATTCGATATTGGCGTTATTGGGGGGCGTCGAGGATACTCCCGTGTGATCGAGGTGTCACAAAATAGTTTTTCCGGTTCGTTTTGCAGTCTCGTCGTGTTTACGTCGTATATGTCTCGGCGCTACACCGCGTACGTGATGCGGTGCGTGCCCCTAACTGAATGTAACGTTATTATCATTGACATTTATAAGGAAACCGTCCCACCAATAATAATATTAAGTTATATGGCTAGCCGTTTCTGCCCGTCTTTATGTTCGATTCCTATATCGCTTCTATTTAGGAATATTCCCTATAATGATGCGGTGAAAATGGTAACAATTTAAAGGGCAAGTGTAAAATGGCCGCCTCTTTGTATCGACGAGCGTTCATAACGAAGTCAATTACGGTACGTATGTGTGCGTAGAAACCTTGTCTATTTTTACATCAGGCTAGGTATCCTTTACAAGTACTTTCGGAAACTAATTTGAATACGTTACAAGTCTGAAGGGAACCTAACATTCAAACTTTTGCAGTTTGCATTATCTTACATACTTTCGCCAAGTTTTTTATATAAACTTTGATTTTTCACCTCTGACAGTGCTCGAAGTTTCACGGCTATCTATAAAAATAAAGTGTTTGGAAGGTGTGGGCAAAGTTGGGCAAGTCGTCATGCCGAGCTTAGCGAAGCGATGTGGAAGCGGAGCGGTGCGGGCGGTGGGTACCGGCTCTAAGTTGTACTCGTGACTCGAATGCCCAATTACTTAAATTGTGAGTAATGCAGCTGTCGTCATTGTTTGTTTGTTGCAAACGTGTTATATTAGGAATTGTTATTACTTACGTAGTTCGTCTTATAAGTCAGAAACCTTGTTAAGTACTTTATTCTGATAAGTTTAACTAAGTAAACATTTTACCGTAAAGTATGTTTTGTCTACATAAGCTACTTTCAAATCTGAATAGTCGTAGATGCCTATTTATTTTAATAGATAAGCATTTATATGTATGAGCGTAAAGACCTGAAAAATGTTTATACCTACTTGAAGCACGCGCAACAAAATATAAAACAAATACATAATATAAAATAAGAAAGGATTCTAGGATCAAAATAAAGCGATCATTTGAAAGCAAATAGTACGAAAATACTTTTATGAGGTACTATAGAGGCAAGGCAGGTCTCGAGAAATAATGCTGTCACGGCCGAGGAGGTAATCTGGAGCCAAAAGTATGGAAACGAGCGTCTGTACAGGGGCACAACTTTCATTTGGACTCGCCACACACGCACTAGACACAATCACGCTGGTACAAAACGTTTGTGGAGGTGGCAGTGTAGAGTAAATATTTGACACAAGATAATAATAGGAAAAGGTAATATAAGAAGAATATTTAAATTTGCCGAAAATACAATTTTGAAAATACTAATGTGGTGATTCAGCGGGTGGATCAGCGTTAATCTAGTGGTAATACCAACAGACTGACATGCAGAGGGGTAGAATTCACGATTATCTTTTCAAATCATGACGATGTGCTTTTCTAATTGTACATTATTGCTTTCCCGAGCATCGGAGAGCACGTTTAACCGTCGGTCCCGGCTTTTAGTCGTTACAGGGAGTCAGTACCCTCAAATAAATTTAGACTGGTTTAAGCCATAACATATCGCTATCTTTCTGGGTTACGGACGGCAGTTGCTCTGTGGAAGCTGACATTTTCTCATATCTAGTTGGACTAGTGAGCGGACTCTGGGCTCGAAGCCCTAGGCTTGGATGCAACCGGGATAACGATATCACGATGATGATGACAATTTTATTATGCAAAGGCATAATAATATGTGGAAATGTGTATTGCCTTTTACTCATTTGTGTAAGAACGGTAAACTAGTCGTCTATTTGATTTTTTTCCGTGCAACGCAGCGATAGCAAAGTTTAGTGCGTGGCAGTGACCGCAACTCCAAACTTTTGTTGTGTGTACGTGAGCGGCATCGCCGGCACGGGTGCCTCGCGCGATAAATATAACCGTTTAAAACGTCCACCTTGCCGCCGGCGTCCCAACCGCACCACCTACTTCTTAATTTGTTCGTATAACCACCACCCGTTTCACCCATTTTACAGGTAAATCTTACATTTCAAGGAGTAACTGGACTTCCGTCTTGAAGTTTAGTAATTAATTTTGACTTATTTTGTAGGTGCTTGTCTCGGTCTTTGTTTGAGAGGAATTTTGAAGGCGACAGTGAGTGAAATAATAATGACAGACAAATTTTAATCTTATTATTCTAAGCGTATTTCAAGGCAGCGTCTTGTCTGAAGATGATGGAGTTTTACTTTCGTCACGGAATGTTCTGAGCATTTTATTCATAGAATTTAGGTATTACTTTGATTTTGAATGGCTCTTTGGTGAATTTTATTTGTTCAAGAACGCGGTAATTGACGCACGAACTTGGCGAAATAATCTTTGGCGGGCAAATATTTTATTTTGTTGTTAGCGACGTTACACTTTTTGCTTCACATACATTCATAACTTCACGCCTTTCATCTCCGAAGGGGTAGGCAGAGGTGTGTTCACACCCACACTTCGGCAGTTATGTTTCGGTTTAAATGTAATAGAGGGCGTGCCTATTGCCATCTACCGGGCACATTATTAAGCGAGCGATAATTAACATTTTTAACACACACATAACATTGAAAAGTCTGAGGTGTGTGCCCGGGGTACCAGGGGATCGAACCCGAGACTATCGTCTCGGCAGTTCATTACATACACCATTGGGCTACCGCTTTTTGCCTATAAATTATTGTATATAATAATCTCATATCCTTACAAATATGTAAACGAGAATGCATGTAAAGTGTGGATGCATTTAGAACCGTGACAAAATCGTGAAAGAATGTTTCATGAAAATGCCAACTTCGGTCGGTCCGGTTACTTAATTATACGTACCAGTACATTCGGTGAACATGGCGCTTACAACAGTGCCGAAATATCGGTTACTCCAAACAAAGGTACGTGGTATATATCCCGAAAGTATAAAAAATTATAACTAGCATCAATTGATCCAATTTCATTTGTCTTGCAAATAAAACACACTTTCAATACATATCATTATTGAAAGTAGGTACTAGCACGCAGCGTTGGAACGCAGACCACTACAGAAGTCATAAACTGGAGTTATTCATGCAACTCGCAGATCACCTTATATACTAGAGAATGGCTAAAAGAAGGTTCAGTAATAATTATTTGCTTACTACTGTCAATTATTAAAAATAGGCCATCAGCCTATGTTCATGAATCGTTATAAGGAGAAAGCAAACTAATCATCCTGCCTTTTCATATCTAAGGCTATTTCTACAGCCATTAATCTTGCGCTTTATACTGGAAGCGCTTGGTAGTGTTGTGGCTAGATCAACATACAGCAGGGTTATTGAACCCTAAACCTTTGCTAATAAATCTTCAGCTTTCAAGGAGATATATTTTCTCCAGTTGGTGTGATAAAAGGCAGCTCTGGGAATGCTAATATTCAGTGGGAAACTTTTAGTTATTTGGAAACCTAATTGTGGTATATTGGTGTGCTCTTTGAAATAATATAAAATAAGCCTTCTTTAATGATTTCTACGCATAAAACATTTGTAGTACAAAATAATTTGATTGCACAAAAATACAATTACCTGATAAATCTCATCCCATCTCATCCGCCTGTTGCAATCTACTGCTAGACGTAAGATTCCTCTAGGGTACGGCGTAAGATAATAATATAGTGGATAAAAGCTCAAATTAATGCGCAGAGCTTCGTTACATAAATATTTTGAGTACCGAGACATTAAACGCGTTAGAAGCTGATGCAATCTGACTAAGGAAAACCACTTAAAATTTAAAAAGAGTTACATTTTTTTATTTATGCTGAGGTGTATGTAGTTGATGTAGTTACGCTTTTCCTTCGTGATGTTTTCAGTTTTCGACTTCGCTAAATCACAGATTACAATATTATTTTCTTGGGTTTACCCGAATGTTTAAACGCAGCGGGTCTTGGGTTCGAATCCACGGCACGCACCTATGACTTTTCGAAGTTATGTGCGTATTAAATTGTTAATTATCGCTTGCTAAACGGTGAAGGAAAACATCGTGAGGAAACCTGCATGTCTGAGAGTTTTCCATAAAGTTCTTGAAAGACATGTGAAGTCTGCCAACCTGCACTTGGCCAGCGTGGTGGACTACGGTCGTACACTTCTCATAGTGAGAAGAGGCTCGTACCCAGCAGTGGGACAGTATATACATATATAGGGCCAATGATGACTCGAATGTTACATATTTTCAGTTTATACTACGGTTAACAGATTCTATCGCAATATATTGGCTTTAGAGATGTTACATTTTTCTCTCTTTTACCTATATTACACAGCATTTTTTCTCCTAATGCAAGTGTTAGTCCCTTACATGTATTTTATTTATTACAAAACCAGCAGCCTTCCACCACCGCAGCATAATACGAAATTAGGAATTAAATAAGGAATATAAGGAACAAGACCATAAGGAATTAAACACAAAATTCGAGAGTTCGCTTCTTTGAACCACAAACGAACGGGGCAACCCTATTAACGACAAAGAAAATAGGACACATTGTGTACATGTATGAATAGCACAATGGATACGTACGGTATAAAACGGTACGTCAGATATTTACGCGGTGCGGGCGTGACACAGGATGTGTCATGAGCCACGGAGGCTACGTCACACACCCTCTGTGCAGTTAACACCGATGTAATTGCACCCGCATCTGTTTCGTACACACCCGAATGTCAACAATCGTGAAGCTTTTTATTCAGATTTGTGTGCGACTGTTCGTCCGAAACGAAGCTTGTTTGATGTTTCTGTCGTAGACGCTGCTCTGTGATCGGTTTGGAAGAGCAACTTTGTGCTGGAAGAAAGGACAGATTGGTGTTACTATGTATTTAGTAGGTATACACAGATTGCTTCGGCACATTCTTGAAATGGACCAAAGGTGATGAAAGGCACATGTGCAAATATTTCAACTTTACAGAGCCCGCAATCTTCATTCTTATGTGATTAACGGCCATTTTTAATATTCGATCCATACATTGATTTTGAGATTCGAGATTCGTGTTTGACATATTTTGTATGGAGCTTATGTCAAAAACGAATCTAAAATCTACAGATCTATCTATAGGTCGAATATTGAATTCCGTAGTAAGTGAATAAGATATACAGTTAATACTCCATCAAGACTTAGCCTTGCTAGACACATCATATCAGCTTTTTAAACTTCATATTTATTTTGTAACTAAAACAAAAAATAATTACTGACAAGAATATCAGAACAGCGGAGTTACTTGTGATGTAAATTGTTTGTAAATGAGACGGCTCGGATTTCTGCTCTGACTCTTTCAACAAGATAGACGAAACACGCAGGAATCAACGTTACAAGTAATGCTCTTGCACTGCTGGATCGTGAGGATTTTAAAACCCCATAAAAACGGAATCACACTACATCTGGACTCAGAGTACCCGTTTGTAGATCGCACAAAGTTTTACCGCGTATGGAAATGTCATCCACAGTAATATTCTACAACATCTCAAATACTTTAAACTATCGATGTCACCGCTTAAACTGCTCCATGCATGCAATCAACTCATGCAAATATACCTATCTAAACTATGATAAAGATCATCAAGTTTGGCATGCAAATTTATTTAATTACTATATTTTTACCAACAAAAGCTCTCTTTCCATACACGGAAACTGGCATGCATGGTTCAATTAGATAAGTTGATGATGTAACAAGAGCACAAGAAAGCTAGTAATGTGACGTAACACATGAGTGACACATGTCCCGAGCACGAGTGTCATTTGTAACCGCTTTCCGTAAGTTATGAGTTATAATAGACGTGCATTGAGTATTGTAATTATATCATGATTCATTCTGTGAGAATAAATGAAGCTGTTAGAGGAAATATATCAATTGTATAGGGAGTGTTTATTTATTTTTACCTGTGTGAGGCCAACAATGCTTTGTTCATGTAGATATAGGATAAATGACGTGATTAATAGTGGACATGTAAAGACAATTATGTCAATTTGGTGCCAATAAATCATCTGTTTTTTTTAACCTTTCTTTGTACATGGTAATTATCAAGGATTCATCCTATAACACAGTATTTTCACAAAATTTCAACCTATAGGCACAAAGTAATTATCCTGTGTTGGAATCGATCCCACAGCACTCGGTGCTGTATCATATCCCTAATCATAGTTTCGAGTCTGGTTGTACTATATGCTCTCTCACTAGGATTTAAAGGCTGTGGCCTGTGCCGGTCGAATGTCTGTAAAGTCTTTTCTATTATTCCTAGTGCGAAAGTTGTATTAAATAACTCCTTGTAAGAGCTAAATCCTTCGGATATGTATGTAAGGATATGAGTTTCGTACACGTGTAAAGTAATAACTTAATAAGTTAGACGACCGGTTGGCGCAGCGGGAGTGTGAGCGACTGTTCCGCCGAAGGTCACGGGTCCGATTCCCGAACAAGTCAAACATTTGTGTGCATGAACATGGATGTTTGTCTTGATCTAGGTGTTCTTATGTATAATATATATGTACTTAAAAAAAAAGTATATATGTATGTTTATCCATTATCTAGTATCCATAACGCAAGCTCTGCTTAGCTTGGAATTAGATGGTGATGTGTGTATGTGGTAGAATAACTTCCTAGTAGATTGTAACACAAATAAGCAGAGGCCTAGCTATGTCAAGAAGTGAATTGCAAAAGGCCGTATGATAAGGTATATATATTTTTGACTGCCTCCGTGGTACAGTGAATAGCGTATGCGACTGCTGATCGGAGGTCCTAGTTTCGATTCCCGGGTCGGGCAAACATGTTACTGGGTTTCTCCGAATTCTCAGTTGCAGCACGGAGTCTGGTGATGTTCCCTTCCTTGTTTGAATGTCGTTGATATTTGTTACATACCAATTCAGTCATAGAATATGTAGACGGTTCCCTGATAATATATTGATCCTTAAATTAAAAAGCTTTAAATTGAGGAACAATATTACAGTGTAGTCATGAAGATCTTTAGTCGAAAATTAAACTAAAACTAGAATGATTTGTCGATAGGTCGGTTCAAATTATGAATTATTCATGAATAGTAAAAAATCGAATAGTTCAACATTCAACATCTACATACATCATCATAGCATCAAACAATATATTAATGCTTGTCATGCAATTAGGTGATCAAAAAGTTACATGAGTTGCTCGGTCTCTGGTTTCGACGTTTACAAGCTTATCCAAAATGAAATGACAACTTTGAAACTAAATTTGAATTTTTAAATCCCGTTCGAAATACAGAGGATTCTTTCAAAATAAGGTTGCATTTAAGTTAAACTGCTTTTAACATTACTACAAGGCCACATTTAAAAGTAATGCGGAAGCAAGACACGTGCGCACCACAGCCTTGTAGTACTTTTCTAGTTTTACGCGTAGACAAAACCTATCGTCGACATCTGTGCCTCTGTTGTATATCCGAAAAAGATGAGCGAGGTACATCTACGGTACGGTAAGAACACTCGCCAAGTGAGCGTTGAGCGAAGATACGAAAATACAGTTTTGCGGTACATTGGCATATTGTTATACATTAGTTTTATACTGCTGCATGTTTTCAGTAAGTTTGTAATAATTATGGTATAACACGTAGACTGTAATCATGAGCTAGAATATTTTTCCCAATGCTATGCATTCCTATTACCTGTGTAATTACTCTAGATTAGATATAATATGAAAGCTGTATTCGAGATGTTTCTTGTTGGTGTCAATTATATTCTTGGTGTGCTTATTAAAATAAAATAAAAATAAAATAAATGTATAGATTTTTTTTAATTAGTTGCTCCGCCGCTGTTGGTGCGTCGCGTGTCTTGGGTAAAATTTTCACAACGAACAACACTTGGTGCGATTCAAAAATCCTTCCTTGTTCCTAGTCTAGTGGCTCTTTGTGTCCCTATGTATATTTGTAAAGTTCTTCGCGATATAATTATGTTTTTTTCCTTGTGCAGGAGTTGTCTTTTAAATTAAAGATAAAAGGCTGCGTATCTACTAGAGATCAGTTGTGCAAGGTAAGAATATTTAAGTCCTATTTTTTTAAATCTTATAATACGTTCGCGGATGTCACTCGAAAAGCTGCCACGCTTAAATGCAGCTGGGCAAGACATATCTGTCGCATGTCAGATGACAAATGGGCCAGATTAACAACTCTATGGACCCCCTCAAACGGCAGACGACATCGCGGCAGTCCGAAACGGCGATGGCGGGATGAACTAGACTCCTTCAAAAAGGATTGGTTCCAGGAGGGACAAGATAAGGACTTGTGGGAGAAGAGTGGGGAGGCCTTTGCCCTGCAGTGGGACGTTACAGGCTCATAAAAAATCCGTTCGTTATAAGAGATGTGTGGTATGAGTGGCGTACGAAGAAAAAAGTTGCCAATAATATAAATTTATTCTTACAGCGAAGTGATACTTTTCGAGTGAGGTTTGTAAGGATAGAAGCAAGTGGCGTTCTGTTGTCTCTGCCTACCCCTACGGGAAAAAGGCGTAAGTATATGGTATGTATAATACTTTTGATAATATTTTCCTCTCGCTCCGTTCCACTTGCACGCAGCCTTAGGGCACTGGCCACTTGTCAAATGAAATTCACCAACACCTGTGCTTATCTTATTACTGAGATACGTTGGACATTAAACCTAGTACCAAACGTATGTGGACTGATAAGTTCATGGCTGGTGTATAAATTAACATTTGGTGTAAAAGACACCACAGTATAAATGTATATACGCATTATTAACTTAATATTTTTCTTAACGAAATTAATATTATATACTGCAACAGAAATATCTTGTTTAATTAATGGGTTCGGTTATAGTCACCTAATACCACATAAGTTATTAATACTTTCATCTAATACTATGTCTCTCCTTGTCTCAAATTGCTACATTTTCTTGAAGATTGACAACACTCTTGAGATATGATGGCATTTATGAATAGCTAGTACAATTGTTTATCGCTTATTATGTCTAGAATAGTTTTTAGTAAACATTGATAGTTGCAATACTTAAAATTGGCCCCTAAATAGTAACAACTAATACTAATTAGTTTGCTTTTCATTGCTAGGAATTTCTCTACTTCTGTTACTTAATTGCATAGATACAGATTCTTATAATTTTAATTTATAATTACCAAGAACTCTACTACTACCAAGAATACCTTTACGTATTTTTACGTATTTTGGGTAGCCACAAATACATTCTTATTTATATTTCGATATACTCCATACAGTTTAGATCTATGGTCACAATCCTGCGCGGACGCTCAATCCCGACGCCACAAAACATTACGAATTCTAAAATAATTTCGTTTAGGTGGAATACTCCTAAATTTGCCCGTTGAGTTGGTGGAAGTTATGTGACAGGTGGGTTCGGGCGAGAAGTAACAAGTTCAATTCCCGCCAGTAGGTTGTTCTGTCGCACCAACCCTCCATCCCCCGTCTCTTTCCCTCACACCCACCCGCACGTGACCGACGCTTTAGAATATTACCTGAATTATTACTATAAAGTTTGAAATGTGTTATTACTGTTTTAATGAGTTTTACTATAATTAGATTTTTCTTTTAACTTGTGCAAGAGTTGTTTTGTTACGTTCGCAGAGATTTGCGATATGTTCTTGGAATACGTTACAAGGTTTTTATTTTACATTAAAGTTGGATAATGGCAAACTATTATGCTATGCGTGCCGAGTCGCAAGAACGATTTTCATTTGTCTGTACCTAGTTAAATGGCGAGGCTATTGCATTCTTAGATGGCTACTGCCAATTTCACTCCTGTTTCCCGAAGGGGTAGGCAGGGACTACGGAACGCCTCAGTCACCGCCATCAAGTTTCTTATGCATACTCTTCCGTCTAGGGTACTTCTGACGTGTCCTTATCCTATGTTCTCGTCACATATCAGAAGTCTGCCAACCCACACATACTTGACTAAGCTGGAGGAAATGGTCTGACTCTCAAACAGAGAGAATTCCGATGTCCAGCAGTAGCATAGTTTATATACATTATTATTTATTATTATATTAAGACTGTCTGCCTGTTGCCATGTGTAACATTTTCACCTAAAACTAAAAACTTTAAGCCACCAAAAAGAAAGACAGCTCGCGATTACTTTTTAGCTTTTATTTCAAATTCTAACCTTTCCAAATCCATGCGGGCGATGCTGCAAGCTTACCAAGTGGATTTCTAGCAGTTTGGATTACAAATAATTATAGTATTCTTAGCCGCTAAACTAAATGGATGCCTGTGCTACGCAGAGGTCACGTCGTTAGAGTGATTCAATGGATAAATTCTCATCAGCATCCCGTATGCATCCAAAGATTATTCTTCAGAGTTCACTGTCCGCTATTACCTACTTGTTCTCATTGGTATCAGGACAATTTTGAAAATAATAACTCTAAGGCAACAGACATAAAAAATACAGGGAATTGAGGACCTCCTTTTTTTTGAGTCGTCTAAAAAGTCTTACTTTTGTCAGATACAATCATTTCGCAATCACGAGTATTTATTTTATGAAAGTAATTTTTTCTTTCTCTTCTTGTCGTGTCACTGGCGACTTAAATTATGTGCGACCAATAATCGGCAAAAAGACAAATTAAATTCATATATCAAGAAACTTAAGTCGGTAAAGACAATAATTTCAAAGTCAACTAAAATTATGTTCTTCCATATCAAACACGGGCATCGTCAATACTACTATCTGTTGCCCGCAGCAGTTATATGACGTCTCTATAACGTTGTACGTGGCACAACGAAACGTGACGGTCCCGACGCGACGCCCCGACAGGATTAATCTAAACAATCTTAACTAACTTCACTGCTACTCTGGGGAACACCTTGGAGCGATGGTGCAAGAGATCAGTGATAAGCGAGAAAACTGAATTATTTAAAAGAGATTTGTCTTTACTAGCGAAGCAAAATGACAAAAGTCTCGACATCAAATCTTTTACCAACTTATTTGGTTAGCGCGGTATAGTAGGCTAAATGCTCTTTCTGACTCACAAAGCTACTGTGAAACAAATGTGAAGAAGCTTAAGCAAGCAGTAGACTGTAAAAGGCTGTAAAGGAAGGCAAACAACTACTAATTTACACAATGAAATTTGCACAATATCAAAAGTAATCAGAACACAGAAATGGCTGTTTAGAAATAAAGTTGTAGTAGATAAACTCCAGTAGACAGTAAAAACGTCCATAAAATTACCTTTGTACAACATCACGAGTAGTCGTACGTCCGGCATATAGTATCATAAACTTGTTAAGCAACAATTTGGAGCGTCAGGTAAATATTACGGCGACGCGCGACACCGTGGGACGTTCAAGTGGTTACCATTGACATTATACGAGTGCTGTGTTGCGTGTTGCTAATTCAGTTTGATTTATTTGTATTACACAAATAAAAGTATTGAGAGAATTAATAAAAATGTGATAAAATCATATTTTAACTAAATTATACTTTAGGTACCTGATTCAAGTATGAATAATATCTTATATTTATTGTAGTTCAAGTTTTGATGATTCCAGCGTGAATAGGACGGATAGCCCGGGGAAGAACAAAATTGTATTGCAGTTCCTTTGATGAGTGAGAATGCCAGAGGCTCCAACCCCGTTTTTTTCACCCTCGTTCCACTCATTCTCCTATACCTTTTCGCGTCCAGATGGGCAAGAGACTTTTGTCTCGATGATTACTATAACAGGCTTTTCCTGCCGTCTAAATTCACAGTGCTGACAGCAAACGTTTCCGTTAAAGGGAACCCAGCCAAATTTTCAATTTAACGAATAAGAATCAAATCTTAAATATCGAAATAATAATCGAAAATCAGATAAGACAGTAACAAGAACAGGACTCACCATATCACAACATCCAACTTTTATCGCTTGCTCTCAATAAATGTACCATACAAAATCCTAGTAGCGACCAAACGGTTGAGCGCACCTGGTCGGTCGGACTACTATTAAACAACTATTATGTGGCCACCTCGCGTTTCTTCACTCCACACTCCAAGAGCATTACGAAATGCAAACACTGGAAAAAGTACATACTAACAGTAAAATGATTCCCATGTAATGTGGATAACAGAAGCTGCAGTTTTTACAGAGGAATACTGAATTTCCTCTATTTGAATTTATTTAAAATATCTTGTTATATGCACCGCATCAATTTGCTTTGGATTACCTTATACAGTATTTATCAAATTATGTGATTCAGTGTCTGATCAATCTATTTGTTATTTTAAAGTATTTATGTCTATGTTTTAGGTACCCCGTTTTAACAAATATAAAATACTTAGATATGGGAATGAAAATAAAACCTTCTTCATTACAAATACCCTGGTAACTAAATTTTTACAATTATGTGAAGTTTTCGTGAAAACCATTTAAAAATAACGGTCGCACGTTCCAAACCAGTGAAGCGCCATCTACCGGAAGCAACATATACAAATAAGGATCAAAGTTCGCAGCAGCAGTTAACAAGGCGATGTGATGAGATAGGACGCGCAACAACGTATAACAGGATAAATCTAATATTGCCAGCAGAGTCTAGACCACGTCTCACAGACTTGTCCGTGTATACACTGGGGAACGCTCATAATGCAACTTGCCATCTGATAATCTTGGTAAATATAATATACACTCGGCGTCAAAAAAATCGCACCTTTGCAAAAATTTAATTTTTGGCCAAAGGTCAAAAGGTCTACTGCGCATTCGTGGATTTGGAAAAGGCTTACGATAAAGTGGTGCGGAATTAAATGTGGTCGGTACCGTCGATGTATGGGGTGAACAGCAGCCTCATTCGAGCTCTGAAATCCCTTTATGAGGATTCTAGAGCTTGTGTGAGGATACACGGGGCATACACTGACTGGTTTACCATCAACACAGGTGTTAGACAGGGACGTGTAGCGTCGCCGTGGCTGTTCAACCTCTTCATGGACAGTTGTTTGCAAGATTTGAAACATAGTGATTGTGGATTAAGGATGAATAAGTTACTTGTCAAATGCCTCCTTTATGCTGATGATCAGGTTATTCTTGCGTCTTCAGCGGAGGAGTTGCAGGAGATGGTAACAATCATGCATGGTGCGTTAGAGAGGAAAGGAATGAAAGTGAATGTAAGTAAAACGAAAGTTATGGTTTTTGATAAGGAGGAATGCGTTACGTCTTGTGATGTTATGATCGATGGACAGCGAGTGGAGCAAGTGAATGAGTTTATATATTTAGGTACGCTGTTTACAAGAGATGGTAAGAATGTAGAAGATATTGAAAGAGGAGTTAATGCAGCTAATAGAGTGAATGGAGCTCTGAAGGCGTTTATGAATAGCCAAAACGTGTCCAAAAAGGCACGTTTGGCTGTGAATAGAGGGGTGTTAGTACCTACTCTTATGTATGATAGTGATAGTTGGGTATGGCAGAAGTATCATGAAAGTAGAATAAATGCTGTAGAAATGAGAGCACTGAGAAGTATGTGTGGTGTCTCTCTGACAGAGTAAAGAATTAATGTGATAAGAGAGTGTTGTGGGGTAAAAGAAGATATAGTGACAAGCATCGAGAAAGGTATGCTTAGATGGTTTGGGCACGTGGAGAGGATGGATGACGAAAGACTGACCAAGCAGATATATAAGGCAAGTGTGGAAGGGACAGGATGAAGGGGAAGACCTAGGCAGACGTTCTCTGACCAGATTGGAGACATCCTAAAAACAGGACAGGTGAGAAGTACCCTAAACAGAAGCGTGGGATCTGATGGGAGTGAATGGAGCAAGAGAGATATGTCAGGATCGTTGCAAATGGCGTTCTGTAGTCTCTGCCTACCGGGAAACAGGCGTGAGTCTATGTATGTATGTATGTAAATTCAATTCGGTTTATGTGGTGATAAATCCTTTGGTGTTGTTTTATGCTATTTATTTGAAAGGTTGGTAGGTATAGTAACAGTAAAATACAGAAATATGCATTCACTTACAATCGTTTTAAAAAAACAAGTTGCATGTGTAAAGTGAAAATAAATATCTTAATTAGGAAAAAATATTCAAACAAAAATAGGCAGCAAAATTACAAAACAACAAAAGAAATTAATAAAAAATGCTACTTAAAACCTAGTGCAACCCCCCCTAGCTCTAATAACAGCTTCCATTCGTTCTTGCATGGACCAAAACAGCCGTACCACACTATCTTGAGGAATCCTATTCCATTCTTCAATTACAGCATCATGGAAGTCTTGTAGAGTTGCTGGGGCAGGATCACGTAACCGTACTCGTCGTTTTAGTTCATCCCAGAGATGCTCTATTGGATTTAGGTCTGGGCTTCTCGCTGGCCGCTGCAAAACTGGAATCCCAACCTGGTGTAGATAATCCTGCACGATTACTGCGGTATGGGAACGAGCATTGTCGTGCATTAAAGTGAACCCATCCCCAACATATCCTGCATATGGGACTACATGCATGTCCAGCACCTCGGTTATGTACCGATGAGCGGTTAGTGATCCCTGACCACGAGCACCTCCAGTCCGGGATACGCAAACGAGTTCCGTCTTGCCGTCGACTGAAATTCCGCCCCAGAACATGCAAGATCCCATGTCTCCTCCAAGCAAGCTTCAGAAAACCATTCGTTTTGCCTTCTGTACACTCTCCTTCGCCTTTCGTTAACGAAGAGATATACTCTCGTCTCATTTGAGAAGAGTACGGTCCTCTATTGTTCAAGATCCCAGTTGAAATGTTCTCGAGCGAACTGTAATCGCTCTCTACGATGCTGTGGCGTTAATTTCGGACCCTTGGCTGGTCTTCTGGCCGCAATACTTCTTTCTCGCAGCCTTCTTCTAATCGTAGATGTGCTTTCTGCGGTTCTACGAGCCCCACGGAGCTGCTGTTGCAGCTCAACAGCATTGGAGAAACGGTTCCGCAATGACGTCGTCACAATGAAACGGTCATCTCTCTCAGATGTACAGCGCCGTCTTCCTGATCCTCGTCTCCGGGTGTAGCCCCCAGTCTCTTGAAACCGTTGGAGCACTCGACGAATGGCAAAACGGCTCAAGTTCAGTTGTCGAGCAACATCACACTGTCGCATCCCTGTTTGCAGTAGTGCTATCACTTGAGCGGCTTGATCTGCAGTGGTATCCATTTTGTAGGGCTGTTTTCTTGATTACTGTATTTTCATGTGTTCTCTGCAACGTCTGGATGTCAAATGACCTACTTTTGATGCTTACTGCCCTTTTTATAGCCCATGAAAGTTGTAGTCTATGTAACGAGTATTTGGATATCATTTTCTTCAACATGCAGTACATGCAGCTATTTAAGGAGTTTATTCATTAAGTTGTTGTTTAATAAAAGCTAATTAAATGTACTTTCAATTAATATTAACATTGTTTGGGGTAAACGTACTGGTTTGCAAATTATAAGCTTTATGGCTTATTTTCAAGAAGGTGCTATTTTTTTGACGCCGAGTGTAGTTATATATTTAGAAGAGGCAAGATTTTGGATGTAAGTTGGTTTTCTACTGATGAAACGTTCTATGCCTCTACAATAATGTTGAGCAATGTTTTTATGGAGCTTTTTCACAGGTTTGCTGCTTAAGTGTTAAGTGACCCTGACTAATAAACCTTCTAAAATATGTGTTAAGAAACGTATCTATTTCTAACTGGCCTCACTCAGCCTCTTTTGGTTAATGTTTCATTCTGAGTTAAATTTAGTATAGATGCCACTCGACATTGTTATTTACGAACAGTAACTTTATTGTTATAATCATAACCAGAATAATTAAGACTAATTATTACGATGTAATCATGTGGAAAATTCCAAAAAATCTAAAATTGCTACGCACTCGTAGGTCGTAGCATTCGTAGCGCTACGAACTAATGCAATTAATATTAATTAAAATTATTATTTAAACAATTTGTATTTGATTTAGATTAAAATTTGAACGCGATGAATATTTTGTAAAGTGCTAAGTGATTGATGTTAATGTAATTAAATCATTTATTAATTCGTTACACAATGCGAGTGTTTTGTTTTGGTTTTGATTTAACGTAAATTATAATTATAACTATCTGATTAGTTTATTATTTTCAACAAAATATTTATTGCGTATAATTTTTCAATTATTGTATGCCTGGTACATGATTAACTCGGCTGTGCTACGGAAAAACAAAGCAACTAACACATTTTTCAAAATCAGTTTTTTTACATATTTGGAACATTTTGCCTATAACGGACACTGCTACATTCACAGAATCATCGAAAAGGCTTTATTTTCGGAGATAAAACTATGTAAAATAAGGTAACTGCAGGCACTTATCCAACATATCTACGGTAAAACAAAGTAAACCACAATGTCTAAGCAAAAACAAAGTAATAGCACGTCGATTACATTGTTTTTACGTTATGAAATGAGTTAATTGGCTTTTCATTTGATATAAATTTCTTTTTAAGCCCCTTTATCTGGCTATATGAAAATCAAACAACTTTACTTTGTTTTTGGATTGTTAAAAATGGTCTAAATGGCAAATTTGTAAACGTAAAAATAAAGCAAGTAAAATGACAAATGTAAAACAAAGCAACTGAATGACAGTTGCTTTGTTTCTTTATTGTAAATCAATTCAAGCTATTACTATCTCCCATTTACTTTGTTTTTACTATGCTGTCGTTCATTTGTAAATTTCAAATGTCTAAATTATTTGACATTACTCGGTTTTATCACCTTTCAAATGTCAGTTTTACCACAATTAAACTTGTCAGTTACAACACTTACACTTACACTTACTTAGTTTGCCGAGGCTTGTGATTCTTGTGTGTTTTGTTTAGCAAATGTTTAAAATGCAAAATAGCCACAGTTTACGTTCGAGAACTACTTCAATACTTTATTGCTTTTCCATAATGTGTTTACAGGTGGAAGGTACACTGGAATAGAAGAGAGGAAGATACATTCTTTGTCCAACTTCAACTGATATTAAAATTGATAAATAATAAATATTCTAAGTTTAATGTAATTATAGGAGGTGACTTTAACATTAATATCTTGCAAAACAACTGAAAAAGTAACCGATTCATAGACTTCATGTTAGAATATAAATTCACCCAACACATAAAATCTCCCACACGAATCTCATCCACATCATCAACATGTATAGATTTAATATTCACAAACTTCAATGAAACAAAAGCTATCACGACGGTAGAAGAATTAGGACTTTCTGTTCACTTCGGTACGGTAATACATCTACCAATCCCTCAAAAAACAAAACAAACTACTTGGTACATAAAGAAAAGAATATATAATCAAAAGAACATGGCAAACTGACGACCGGTTGGCGCAGCGGGAGTGTAAGCGACTGCTACGGCGAAGGTCGCGGGTTCGATTCCCGCACAAGTCAAACATTTGTGTGCATGAACATGGATGTTTGTCTTGGTCTGGGTGTTTCTATGTATAATATGTATGTATTTACAAAAAAAAAGTATATATGTATGTTTATCCATTATCTAGTACTCATAGTACAAGCTCTGCTTAGTTTGGGACTAGATGGTGATGTGTGTATGTGGTATAATATTATGTTATTATTATTATAAAAACGTTAGATCGGAATTAAATAATCATGATTGGAATAAAATTTTATCATCAAACAACAATATAAACCAAAACTATTCATTATTTCATAACATACTAATAAACGCATTAGACAAGTCCATACCTACTCGAAAAATAAAATTAAGACCTTGCGATAAAAAACATTGGCTTACAGTAGGAATTAAACAATTTTGCATAAATAAAAGCCTATTGAAAATATTTAGTCAGAAAGCAAACAACCCAACCATTTCAAAATATTATAAACATTACGAAAAAACATTTAAAAAAAGCCGTAGCCACCGCAAAAAAACTGTACTACAAGAATAAAATACTAACGTCTGAAAATAAAGTAAAAACAATGTGGACTATCATAAAAGAGCGAACTAATAAATTCCTAACAAAAGAAAAACAAAATATAAAATTACAAATAAATAATGAACTTTTTACCGAACCTGGGCGCATAGCTAATCTTTTCAATATTTATTTTACATCCGTTGGAATAAATACTCTCCATTCTGACAGTACAAAATTAAATGACAACCTTATATCACATACCACTGAGAATACTATGTTTCTAAACCCAGTAGAACCGTACGAAGTCTACTCAATACTAAAAAATCTTAAAAATAAGAAAAGTCACGGAATAGACGAAATTCCTCCCACTCTAGTCAGATTCTGCGCCGATCAACTCACGTTACCTTTCTATAACTTAATAAACCAATCGTTTGAAGAAGGAGTAGTGCCAGACCAACTCAAAAAGGCATTAATTAAACCGATCCATAAAAAACACTCAAAATTAGACCCCAATAATTATCGCCCCATCGCTCTCCTACCCACATCTTCTAAGATCTTCGAGAAAGCGATGTATAATCGTATATACTCCTTCTGCGAGAAATATAACATATTTAACGACTGTCAGAACGGTTTTCGGAGAAATAGGTCGACCTCCCTAGCTGTATTTAAATATATACAAGAGGCGCTTAACATCATAAACAAAAAACAATATGCATTAGGAATCTTACTAGATATGACAAAGGCCTAGGAAAAAAGTTCAATTTCCAATACTACTTAATAAAATGTACAAAATAGGCATAAGAGGAAAACCTTATGACTGGCTTACATCATACCTAACAAATAGGCAACAACTTGTAGAAATTGAATACTACGATCAAAAATCTAACAAAATAGTAAACATTCACTCCAACACAATAGACATCAAAACATCAATACCTCAAGGCAGTGTTTTGGGATCATAGAAATTAATTTAGCGGGTCTTAATCGCGTTAACTTAAATTATTTAAGGTATAAATACCTATTTGTTACCGACGTTTCGCTCGTCTTGCACCGAGCGTGGTCGCGGAGAGACTGATGAGAGCTCAGCGACGTAACAAATAGGTATTTATACCTTAAATAATTTAAGTTAACGCGATTAAGACCCGCTAAATTAATTTCTATGATGTATACAAATCGCGAAAGTTTAAAAAAGTGTTTTGGGATGCCTATTATTCCTCATTTATATAAATGACTTGCCTAACACCATCCAGGGTCCATGTGTTTTGTTTGCAGACGACATTTCATTACTCACCCCATGTAAATCAGAATTAAACCTCAATGAAAAGTTAAACTCCATACTTACCAGAACTATAGATTGGATGAATAAGCATAATCTCCAAATAAACTTCAATAAAACCAAATTAATATGTTTCCACCCCCATCAAAAAACACCTCTTAGTATAAATTATTCTATTGAAGGGTCAACCATAGAAGTTGTCAAAGAATTTACACTGCTAGGTATCACTATTGACTCCCAAATAAATTGGAAACAACATATAAATAAATTAAGAAACAAGCTAGCAAAATTTACATATGCGCTCCGTGAAATAAAAAAGACCACCGCACTCACCACCTATTACGCCTACTCTTGGTTATCTTATGGAGTAATCCTGTGGGGAAATAGTACCGACGCAGCCACCATATTCATCCTACAAAAGAAATTACTACGAATATTAGTTAACATAGAAACAACAGACTCATGTAAACCATATTTTCATAATCTCAAAATTCTAACCTTACCTTGCATCTATATTTTAGAAATAAGTAAATTTGTTCGAAAGTACCCTGACTTCTTCACAAGAAGAGAAGATATACAATCTAGAATAACTCTAAGACACAAAGATAGATTGGTATTACCATCTTCACACCTCACTATGCACTCCACAAGCCTGTATGTAATGTCAATAAAAATTTACAATAAGCTGCCAGAAAATATAAAAAAGGAAACTAATTACAATTCATTTATAAATAAATTAAAACTATTTCTGCATACTTAAACTTATTATAATGTCAAAGATTTTATGAATGACACCACAATAAAAATCTAATGATCTAATCCATTGCTTAATATTTTAAATAATAAATTATCGCTTACACTTACATATTTGACATAACGATTCAGTATAATATTAAAATGCACAAACAAAATAATTTTATTATATTAAAAATAAACAATTAAATGTATCAAAATAAATAGTTACTTACTCTACCAATTATAATTTTTATAGAAATATAGAGTGTACTTTGACTTAATTATAAATATATTTAAATACATAGAATATATTCCTCTCTACTATTCTAAGACCCATTTATTAACTTTAGAAAACAATCTATTGAATGTTATTTATGTACAAATGATTTTATTATAAACTATGCTGTGCCCAACAGGGTCCATAATTGTATCTAGCTTAAGAATTTATGTACCTGTAGTAACTAATAAAATATTTTGTTTCGGTAAAATACATGCACATACTTCTATAATATATTCAATTGACAGATCTGTAATTTCCTTTATTTCTTTGTGTTCTATTTCTTCTCGTAGCAAGATACAAACGCCGCCGCCTGTTCGATTGGTTCTTGAGTATGATGATGCGATTGTATGGTACAGTTAGCACAAATGTAAGTGCAAATGTCCTATTATTTGTATTGTGTGTTTACATTTTGTAAATACCTATTTAGGAAATATATCGTAGGCATACATGAAGTAGTACCTATTTTTCTGTTTTGATTTGGTTGTCTATAAGAAATACTAATCAATTTGTTAGTAAACTGTCCGTGTAGTGACGGATAAAGAATACAAGTGTCACTACCCCATTTCATTCCGTGGGTGTCGTAAAAGGCAACTAAGAAAATTGCAAAAAGCGAGTAATATCTTTGCGAAGAGATGGAAAACTTGAAACCAAACCCTATACCAACTCGTCTGGCCAGCTCGGTAAAGTAGGCCAAATACCACCAAATGAGCGCCCAACGAATAAAAGGGCTCCAGTTCCCGGTAGTCCTGATGTCCACAACTACGGTAGCGTTCGCGATAACAGCGGGGCAGGGGGTGCTTAGAATTTCCGGGCTACAGCTAACGGCTACCACAAGAAACTGTCCCTGGCTACGTACAATGGATGCTCTCTACGGCTGGACCAACACATCACCAAACTCGAAGTAGAACTAGGTCGTATAAACTGGCATATATTGGGGTTGTCTGAAGTCCGAAGACAGGGGAGGACACGATAACCCTTGATTCAGGCAATCTGTTCTACTTTCAAGAAGGTGATCAGCCCTCTCAGGGCGGTGTCGGTTTCCTCGTTAACAAATCTCTCACTAACAGCGTTGTAGAAATCAGCAGTGTGTCGACACGGGTAGTGTACCTCATGTTAAGGGTCACAGACAGGACGGTACTCTCTGAAGGTGGTACAGGTGTATGCGCCGACCTCGACATACTGCGATGACATAGTCGAAGCCATGTATGAAAATATTATACTAAGGCTCTACATCATACCACCAAGACACACTACAGCGTTGTTATGGGGGATTTTAATGCCAAAGTGGGAGTACGAGAACGCGGCGAAAGGAAAATCGGGCCCTATGGCGTGGGGCGCCGAAATCACAGGGGGCAAATGCTGGTCAACTTTCTGAAGTCCCAGGAGCTCTGCTTAATGAACTCCTTCTTCAAGAAGAAGCCTCATAGAAAGTGGACATGGCGAAGCCCCGATACTGTGGCAAGGAACGAGATAGACTTCATCATGTCTGATCGGAAGTATATATTAATTTGATGCGATTGAACAGAATCGAGGCACCAAAGTCTTCGCTCGCCAGCTTGGTAGAATTCATCTGTCGAAACTCAATACTGCGGATGGCAAAACCGTAACCTCCAAATTCGAGGGAGTTCTGCAGCGGTGTTGCATCGATTGGCGCTACATCGAGGTGTTGAGATGTTTGTACAACACGACCACTATGACCGTCCAGCTCCAGGACAGTAAAACTACCCCCATTGAGTTGCGTAGAGGGGTGAGGCAAGGGGATGTGATATCCCCTTGCCTCACCCCTCTCCTGCCTATCCCTAAGCTCTTCACCAACGCACTCGAAGACGTCTTTAAGACGCTGGACTGGACTGGACGGGGCATAAACATTAATGGCGAGTACATATCCCACCTTCGGTTTGCCGAGGATATCGACATCGTGGCAGAGAGCCTGGAAGAGCTGAGTGAGATGCTGCACAGCCTAAATGAAGCCTTTTGACGAGTCGGTCTCGGCATGAACTTGCATAAAACCAAGATTATGTTCAACGAACACATTGTGCCGGGACCGGTTTATGTCGACGGATCGATGCTCGAAGTTGTTCAAGAGTATGTCTACCTTGGTCAAGTAGTCCAGCTTGGTTGAAACAACTTCGAGAAAGAAATCGACCGCAGGATCCAACTGGATCCTACTGAGACGTAGCTTGCCAAACGCTGCCCAACCCAAGAGGGTTGGGCAGCGTTTGGCAAGCTACGTCGAGTTTTCTCTTCGCCCCTACCGCAATGCCTCAAGACCAAAGTCTTTAACCAATGAGTCCTACCTGTTATGACGTACGGTGCCGAGACGTAGACACTCACAGTGGGACTAGTCCACAAACTAAAAGTCACGCAGCGAGCTATGGAACGGGCTATGCTTGGCGTCTCTTTGATGGATAAAATCTGAAACGAAGTTATCCGACAAAGAACCAAAATTACCGACATAGCTCACAGAATCAGTAAGCTCAAGTGGCAGTGGGCTGGCCATATCTGTAGAAGGACTGATGGCCGATGGAGCAAGCGTGTTCTAGAGTGGAGACCACGCCTCGGCAAGCGTAAGGTAGGGCGGCCCCCGGCTAGGAGGACCGACGACCTGAAGAAGGTGGCTGGGACAGACTGGATGCGGAAGGCTGAGGACCGTGTACTGTGGCGCGTGTTGGGCGAGGCCTATGTGTAGCAGTGGACTGCGATAGGCGGATTGATTGAATACTTCATTATATGATTATAACTTATATCTATGATTTATTTTAGGTAACCGTTATATACATGCCCTTGAGTGACACTTATCTTAATAAACACTTATCTTAATAAATCCTAAGATGAACTAGTTTTTACAATTCTTACAAATTATGAGATTCATAAAAAGCAAAAGCCAACAAATCTTATAGTAGATATATTAATTTTTAAATGGCTTAATTGTCTTTGTTAAAAAACAATTAAATGCATTTGCTTTGTTATTAAAACTAAAACTTATCTTGTCCATCTCTTTTTAAATTACTTAAAAAACAAAGTGACTTTAGTTACTTTGTTACTGAATTGTTCTTTTTATTTAAAATTAATTTTATGTCTATAGAAAAATATTTTTTTCAATTTAAAGGAAAGTTTTCAATAATTACTCAAGAAATTGCTTTGAAACAAATAGAACTAATTATTTTACAAATTATGAAATAACAAAAATACTTAAGTTGTCGGCAGTACGTTTTAAATTTGTGATTTTCGGTTTTTTGCTCCTCCTGATAATTTTGCTTGACTGCAATTACTTTGTTTTTCCGTAGAGCAGCCGAACTGAATAATAATAAAGCGCTGTAATATATCACAGAGATAGCTCTTTCAAAATTGTAGCATATTAAAGTATTCGTATACATGTGGCCAATATACCTTTTGCAGGCATAATATATTATACCATACATATAGAATAGAATAGAATACAAAACGCCCGAAGGCTACTCACATGTTTTTCATCTCAAACAAACTGTTATACGTCATAACGTAGAAGGAGTTAAAGAAGCATAACCATTTGATATTGTAATTGTTGAGGTGGACTGTATTTTTAATCTTCCAAAGGAATGAAACGCCTGGCTTGATGGTGAGTTGATTTATTTTGATCAGGATCGGCTTGTTGCTTCGGATTTCTTGAGAGAACTACTGCTGACTGAACTGAACTACCTCGGTGCAACAAACCGTCCTGCTTATGTTCTATTTTACAGGGTGCAAGTAGTGAGTGGATGTGAGCGCAACGCATTCGGTTCGGCCAATCACAGCGCTTCGTCCGAGTTTCACTTGTGGTGGCGTTCGGACAGGTTTCGACATGTTCAAACCTGTTCGATCGTGCTCGCGTCCACTTTACATCGTCATGTTTTAATTTCTTATTTACTATGGGATAATAAAACAACCTTAATCGAATAACAATAAACATTTCCCTACTCTCAAATCGTTTTTATTGAATCATCCTTATATCTACTTAAGTCTACTTATATATTCATATTTATTTACATTATTTATGATCATTACTTAATTGTATTACAAAGCTACGACGTCCGTAACATCCTCCCCCCGGCGCAGGGCTACCGTAGCCTTATCTTCCACGCAGAGGACGGCGAGCTTCGTCGTGGGGCGCCGTAGGATGCCTGCTGTAGTCCTGACGTCGGCTGATCGCACCTTGACGTCTGGACCGACGTATGTAGTCTCCACGACGCCTCGGGGCCACGTCCCTCGTGGCAGTGTGGGGTCGATGACGACAACCAGGTCGCCAACGCGCAGAGGTCGTCCTCGGTCGTCGGATTCGTCGTATTCATTTACCCAGCGTCGCCAGAAATGGTCGGCGAGCGCCTGGGCAGCTCTCCACTGTTTTCGGCTGACCTCCTCGCAAGGCCCAGTATAGGGAAGGCCTGAGGAGGTCCCGATGAGGAAGTGGTTCGGAGCCAACGCCGCCGGATCCTTGGGATCGACGGAAACGTGGGTGAGAGGCCGAGAGTTTATAGAGTGTTCGGCCTCTACCATCAGGGTCAGCAGCACTTCTTCTTTTAGCGCCCGCTGATGCAGTGTCGCCCCCAACGCCGTTTTGATAGAGCGTACTTATCATTCCCACGCTCCCCCCATATGCGGCGCCCCTGGTGGTATGAACTTCCACTTCATTCGGTGTGAAAGTCCGAAGTGGACGAATTCTTTGGCCCATTCTTCATAGGCCGTGCGCAGTTCTGTATCTGCTCCTCGAAAATTGGTGCCATTGTCGGAGTACATTACTCGGGGCCAACCTCGTCGTGCTGCCATTCTTCTTATGGCCATTATAGCCGAGTCGGTCGACAGACTCGCCACCAGTTCCAGGTGAACTGCCCTGGTCACCAGGCAGGTGAACAGTGCTCCCCAGCGCTTCTCGTGTCTTCTTCCTATGACCACTGTCATTGGCCCAAAATAGTCGACTCCGCAGTGAATAAAGGGTCGCTGCGTCTCTGTTAGTCGTTCCATCGGTAGGTCCCCCGTGACTGGTTTTACTGGTGTCGCTCTTCTGATGCGGCAAAGTTGGCATCGCTGCGCTATGGTTCTTACTGTAGGGCGCAGATTGATCACCCAGTACCTTTGCCTTAAGTCGTTGACCACGCGTTCGTTGTTTGCATGGCCGGCCCTTCGATGGGCGTCTTCTATTAGCAGTCTGGTAAACGGGTGCTTGCCGTGTAATATGACCGGCTTCTTCTTCATGTCTGGAACCGCAGCGTGCCCGATTCTCCCTCTCACTTTGAGAATCTGGTCTTCCAAGTAAGGGTCCAGTTTATACAGGCTACTGGACTTGGGCACTGGTCTTCCTTTTTCCAACAGTCTTATTTCTTCTGCGTAGTCGTCGAGCTGCGCTTGTTTCACCCATATCTTCTCAGCCTTTTCTATCAGGTCGACGGTCATCTGGCTAGCTCGATTTTTGTACTTTTCCTTGAAGAGAAAGAGTACCGCTGTAGTTCGTATCAGCTTCTCATATGAGGAGAATCTGCTTATGTCGGGCAGATGAGAAGCGTGTTTCTTTTCTGTGACTACATAAGTCACTTCTTCCTCTTGGTCTTCTTTCCTGGCTTTCTCTTTCGGCCAGAGTTCTTTTTCATCATATAGAAATTCAGGCCCGGTGAACCATCTGTCTTCTGGTTTCATTTGTAGTTTATAATTAGGGCGCGTTGCATCATCTGCCACGTTTTGTTCCGTGGGCACCCATCTCCATTGATTGGCGTCGGTCAGCTCCGCTATTTCGCCCAAGCGGTGTGCCACGAAGGGTGTGTACTTGATGGCATCTTTTTCTATCCAACGCAGAACGGTTTGTTAGTCCGTCCAATACGTCACGTTCTTGGGCTTGTCTCTATGCTCTCTCACGATTGTTTCCGCTAATCGTGCGCCGATCACTGCCGCTTGGAGTTCGAGTCGAGGGACGGTTACTGGTTTTAATGGTGCGACCCTTGCTTTTGCCGCAACCAGGCTCACAGTCACTCTTCCATCTGGTTTCAGGATCCTCCAGTAGGCGGTCGCCGCGTATGCTTGTTCACTCGCATCACAGAAGACATGGAGCTCTATGTCGTCTTCAGAGCTTTTGCCGTAGCATCTTGGGACTCGCAGTTTCGTGGCCATGCTCAAACCTCGGAGCCATTCTTCGAAATGTTGTGCGTCTTCTTCGGGAATCACTTCATCCCATCCCACTCCGTGTCTCCACAGGTTTTGAAGTATGATTTTACCCGTGATAGTAAAATGGCTGATGAGACCGAGGGGATCGTAGACGGCCATCACTGCTCCGAGGGCTTCTCTTTTCGTCGGCGCTCTGTCTCTCATCCTCACTTCAGGTGCTAGACGGCTAAGCCCTGTGTTGAAGCCTAGTTCATCTTGATCCGTATGCCAAAGTAAACCAAGTGTCTTATCGGAGTTTTCCTGTCTCTGACCAAGCTTCACTTCGGCTTTGAGCACTCGTTTTTCTGTAGCTACGTTTTCCACCACATTAGGCCTGTTAGAGCACCATCCACGGAGGTTGAAGTGTGCATTCTCATGTATCTTCATGACCTCTTGTGCTGTTCTTATAGCTTCTCGCTCTGTGGCGAAGCTATCGACGTAGTCATCCATGTAGTGGCTCGATGTTATTGCTTGCACAGCGTTGGGGTATGCTTGTGCGTATCGTCTCGCGTTGGCATCTCTCACTGAGTGCGCGATGAACGGCGAGCACGATGCCCCGAAGATCATTGATATCATCTTGTACTTTTTCGGCGGCTTATCACGCTCTTCGTGTCGCCAAAGAAACATTTGAGCTGCTTGGTCTTGTGGTCTTATTCTTACTTGGAGGAACATCTCTTGAATATCTGCTGTCACGGCTACCTGACGTTCTCTGAATCTGAAGAGGATTCCTGGTAGCGATTTCAGGAGGTCAGGTCCCTCTAGTAAGTGATCATTGAGGCACACTCCGCTGTATCGGTGCGCCGCGTCAAAAACCAGCCGCATCTTTCCCGGCTTGTTAGGGTTCACGACCGGGAAGTGTGGCAGGTACCATATCTTTTTGCTTCGTTCCTCTTGTCCATCGCACTCTTGGGCATAACCTTTATCGAGGAGGTTTCTCACTTGAGCGCGATACTGTGCAGCGAAATCCGAAGAGGCGTCCATCTTTTTTTCTATCATCTTTAGTCTCTTCACGGCACAGTGATAATTATTGGGCATCGGAGCGTCTTCATCTCTCCATGGCAGACCCACTTCGAAGTGTTCACCAACCTTCCTCATTGTTCGTTGGACCACGTCGATTGCCTTTTGGTCTTCTGGTCTGACTTTCTTTGCCAGGGAGACTCCAAGGGCATCAATCCTGAAGTGTGCTTTCACTATTTCTTCTACGCGCCGTACATCTTCTGTCTGTTTGTTCGCAGACACGTCGTAGATATGAAGCACTAGTTGACCCTCTTTTTGAGTCAACGCTGAGCGTGGCGCCGTCCCATGAATTACCCATCCCAGTTGGGTATACGAGGCCGCAGGCTCATTCTTCTTGCCCATGCGTAGTTTTCGCGTCACGATCAGGTGCCAATTGTCCTATACCTATCAATACTTTCGGTGTGGCTTCGTCAAAGAATGCGTCCTTTTGCATGTCTCGGAGGTGTGGATATTTGATTAACATTGATTTATCTACTGTCTGACCATGTAGTCGTAGATCCTTCATCGTTCGTGCGCGTAATTCTTGATAGTCGCCGTTCTGACCACGAATTTGTAGTTTGACCTCTTGACTGTGTTCTTCGTGTGGCTGTGAGGTCACTCCTTGTATTTTGAGTGAAGAAATTGGCCCTTTCACTTGGATACGGCGTGTTAAATCCTCGTCGATGAGTGAGATCGTCGATCCTTCGTCCATTAGCGCGAACGTGGTCACTTGACCGCCTGGTCCTTTCAAAACGACGGGGCACATCTTTAAGAGTACGCGATGCGACGCGTCGCTGCTTGCTGAGACAGTCATCACGGACTCCGCTGTCGGTTTGGCATCCGTCGCTTTTTCTTTGGTGTCTCGTTGCAACATCTCTTTGTGGAGCAGCGCGTGATGCGGGCGGGTACAGTTTTCTTTGCCACATCGCTTAGCTCGGCAGTGCTCTCGCCGGTGGCGATTATTCAGACATTTAAAGCACACTTTCTCCGTTCGTGCCCATTCCCACCTGTCGTCGACACTCATCATTGAAAACTTGGCGCACTTAGGCACATCATGGTCCCCAGCACAACACAGACATACTTGTTTCTTTTCATCTTCTTTTTCTGTCGTGGCGTAAATAACTTCTCTGCCCGCTTTCCTTTTTGTGCTTGCTTGCACCACATTTTTCTGTTCTCTCTTTGGTGCGGGCGTGGGCGTCGGGTTTGTGAAGGCGTACTTCATTGCACGGTCAGCCTCCCGCATCAGGAACCGAGATAATATCGTAATTTCAGGCTCACGTGACGTTTCCACTGCCTCAGAAGCGTAGTCGCACCACCTTGATTTCACGTGCGGGCTTAATTTGTCTACAACTTCACGCACAAGCATCGGGTTCCACAAGTATCCGCGGTTGTCCATATTGGTTAGCACACACACTATGTTCTGTAGCTTCACTGCGAACGAGTTTAGTTCACTTGCCACACTAGTGAGCCGAGGCAACTTCTTTATGTCCTCCGTCACATGGTCCATTAATATCTCCGGCCTTCCATAGTATTGTTCTAGCGTCTTCATAATTGTCCGTGGGTCAGACGCAGAGTACAGGAGCGCGGAGACTGCTTCCCTTGCTGGACCTCTGACGCAGTTCCTCAGTCTCGCTAAATTTTCCATCGCGGTGAATTTGTAGACACTCGATGAATCTTCATAAGCTGCCTTGAATGGCAGCCATTCCGTAGCTGCTCCGGTGAACACAGGTAGCTCAGTCACTTGTCGTGGCGGCGGGCGTACACGCATCATTTTGTCCAGCGTGTCGGCCAGTTGTTCGATGCCTCTTCCTACTCTGCGTTGTATTTTCTTTATCTTCAACTCGTCAGGCGAACGATGATCCGACTGTATCCGGCGAGCGTAGGACCAAACTGTTGAGGTGGACTGTATTTTTAATCTTCCAAAGGAATGAAACGCCTGGCTTGATGGTGAGTTGATTTATTTTGATCAGGATCGGCTTGTTGCTTCGGATTTCTTGAGAGAACTACTGCTGACTGAACTGAACTACCTCGGTGCAACAAACCGTCCTGCTTATGTTCTATTTTACAGGGTGCAAGTAGTGAGTGGATGTGAGCGCAACGCATTCGGTTCGGCCAATCACAGCGCTTCGTCCGAGTTTCACTTGTGGTGGCGTTCGGACAGGTTTCGACATGTTCAAACCTGTTCGATCGTGCTCGCGTCCACTTTACATCGTCATGTTTTAATTTCTTATTTACTATGGGATAATAAAACAACCTTAATCGAATAACAATAAACATTTCCCTACTCTCAAATCGTTTTTATTGAATCATCCTTATATCTACTTAAGTCTACTTATATATTCATATTTATTTACATTATTTATGATCATTACTTAATTGTATTACAAAGCTACGACGTCCGTAACAGTAATAATCCGTCAAAACTATCGCTTCGCGTTGACGCGTTTGTATCACATAGATCCATATTAGAGCACATGCTCGAAATTAAAAAGAATTTCTTTCGATTGCCATTATCGAAATCGATAAGGAGAACTCTAATTATAATATATATAATTACCTTAATCTGGTGGTGGTATCCCACAGTATGTAAGGAGGTGGTAGTTACGAAGTTCGTAACGGTTGATTGCTATCACTACTATGCAAGCACATACGTCACTATTTAGTAAACACTTTCAAGTGTACACTATTTAGTTTCTATAACAGGCAGTATGGTAGTTTGATACTTATGATATTCATGTAGCTAGTAGTATATTCAATTTTAGATATTGCATGATCATTAACTTTATGTTAGTAATGTGTGGTTGACGGCATACAATACAAGTGTCACCACCCCCTATCTTCCCGTGGGTGTCGTAAGAGGCGACAAAGGGATAACACGATGCAAATACCATCTTTGCATAGAGACGGAAAACTCGACATCAAACCCTATACGACTGCCTCGTTGGTCTCGCGACGTAAATGTGCGCGTGGGATCGGGAGGTCCCGGGTTCGATTCCTGGGTCGGGCAGTGTTATTGGGTTTTTCTGTCACGAAATTCTCAGTAGCAGCACGGAGTCTGGAAATGTGCCCGGTACGGCAATAGGCTCGCCCCTTATTACGTGGGACTAAAGTATATCTGGCGAAAAGTGGGTGTAGAAATACACCTCTGCCTACCCCTTCGGGGATAAAAGGCGTGACGTTATGTATGTATGTATGTGTAGTAATGTGTGTGCGTAAGAAAATGATTTCTAGATTTATGTGTGTATTGTCTATTTATAGAAATACACAATACGGGCAGTTCAACATTTTAATAACCCCATTTTTTCGGGTATTCTCTCAATTTTAAACTTTCGCGATTAGTATACATTATACAAGGTTATATAGTGGGTCTTACTCGCGATAAATCTTATATTTAAGGCATAAATACCTCAGTTTTTTGCCAACGTTTCGGCTGACTTGCTTCAGCCGTGGTCGCGGCGGGACTGGTGAGCTCAGCGCCGTCCTTGTGTTGTGCGGGTTTTGGCACCTACCCTCACTGGATTTTTATTTTTGTTTTTAACCGCACTGTCGGTACCTCGACACACTACACTAATGACGTCTACACACTGTTGAGCTGTATCATTGTGGCGGTGTTTACACTTATTGATGACTGGATTCCAAGTTGTTGATAATCTAAATCCATCCTCCCGGTTGAAATTCTTGTGTTTTTTTATTTCAACCGCTTCACGCACTATCCTGGAGTAAAAGTGACGTTCGGTGGACAAGACCTGTGGTTGATGCAGTTCTATCCAGTGGTTTGGTCCAGTCTCCAATAAATGTTCAGCTATAGCGGACTTATTTACTTGTCGATTTTTCACAGCTGCGATATGTTCCTCGACCCTTTCCGCAATTGTTCGCTTGGTCTGTCCGATATAGGAGCTACCACAACTGCAATCGACCTTGTAGACGCCAGGTGTCTGAAAAGGAATGACATCCTTTGGGTTGCGCAGATTGTGTGCTATCTTGGAAAGCGGACTATATACAGTCTTAATGGAGTATTTCTTTAGTACTGTTCCAACTTTGTCCGTTACTCCTTTTAGGTAAGGCATGTAAGCCGGCACCCTGCTCACCTCAGGTTTACGGTCCCTCCTCTTCAGACGGTGTATCTCATTCTTGTATCCGTTACGTCTAAGTACCTCCTGAACATGTGAGAGCTCACTGTTTAAGTGTTCAGGGTCCCCCCACGTGATTACAGCACGCACGGTCGTGCTCTAATTTTAGTGGTCCGAAGTGTTTGAGGCACGCACGGTTGTGCTCAATTAAAAATCGTTCTATTGGTCGCGGTTTTTAACACGCTTTTATTAGGTCGTCGTGTATGTAACTAACTATGTAATGGAATCTTAGGTAACTAATTTAACCATCTTCCAAGGGTCGTGGCGTAATGAAAATTGGCAGCTGTATGTAGTTCTGATGATAATTTAATAATATGGTACTGCCGAACTGATCTGATGATGGAACCGGAAGATATGACCTGGAACTTCATGATGGAAAAACGTATCATAGCTGTTTAGGATTGATGATGAACTTTGACTACAATTAGGTTTCAAGGACTGATGATGAAGCCGGCAGATAGGCTCTGGCATTCCATGATGGAATATCGTATCATAGTCGTGTTTGCACTTGTGTGAAAGGCCACGTAATGAACTTTGACTACAATTAGGTTTTAAGGTCTGATGATGAAGCCGGAAGATAGGCACTGGCATTCCATGATGGAATATCGTATCATAGTCGTGTTTGCACTTGTGAGAAAGGCCACGTAATGAACTTTGACTACAATTAGGTTTCAAGGTCTGATGATGAAGCCGGAAGATAGGCACTGGCATTCCATGATGGAATATCGTATCATAGTCGTGTTTGCACTTGTGTGAAAGGCCACGTAATGAACTTTGACTACAATTAGGTTTTAAGGTCTGATGATGAAGCCGAAAGATAGGCACTGGCATTCCATGATGGAATATCGTATCATAGTCGTGTTTGCACTTGTGAGAAAGGCCACGTAATGAACTTTGACTACAATTAGGTTTCAAGGTCTGATGATGAAGCCGGAAGATAGGCACTGGCATTCCATGATGGAATATCGTATCATAGTCGTGTTTGCACTTGTGTGAAAGGCCACGTAATGAATATAAAATAAAATAATTGCTAAATACATACATACATAGTCTCACGCCTATAACCCCGAAGAGGTAGGCAGAGGTGTATTTCAACACCCACTTTTCGCCAGATATACTTTAGTCCCACGTAATAAGGGGCGAGCCTATTGCCGTACCGAGCACATTTCCAGACTCCGTACCGCTACTGAGAATTTCGTGACAGAAAAACCCAATAACACTGCCCGACCCAGGAATCGAACCCGGGACCTCCCGATCCCACGCGCACATTTACGTCGCGAGACCAACGAGGCAGTCGTATAGGGTTTGATGTCGAGTTTTCCGTCTCAACGCAAAGATGGTATTTGCATCGTGTTATCCCTTAGTCGCCTCTTACGACACCCACGGGAAGATAGGGGGTGGTGACACTTGTATTCTATGCCGTCAACCACACGGCTAAATATTCATAAATATTTTTCAAATTTCATAAAAACCAAAGACAACAGCAAAATGATCGCAAGAACTGTGCCTGCTCCTGTTTGAGTACAGTATATGCCTTATCGCTCAGAAGTAGAACTGTTACAAGGGTTTTATAGTGCAAGAGAGGCTTTCTTAGCTCGGGAAGAGCAGTTGATGGCAATTAGCGGTCATATGGAGCGGCATAGAGAGCGCGACCGGCATCGGCAACTGGAAATTGCATTCAATCAAGTGCCTCCAGTATTGGATAATATAGAACACAATGAAGACTATCCTGAATAGACTATGACTAATGATCAATTCGACTCAGCACGACAGGCTGTGAATATGGACCAAGGACAACTATTCAATACTATCACGTCAAACATACAGTCGCATCAACAGGGCAATCAACAAAGGTAAACTTTTCGTAACTGGTGGCGCTGGAACAGGAAAGACGTTCCTGTTTAACTTGTTGAAAAATCAAGTAAACAGATGTTACGGGAAGCAGGTTACAAAGATTGGCGCTCTGACTGGAGTTGCAGCACGACTAGTAGGTGGCTCTACACTGCATAGCTTGCTCAAATTACCAGTTCAAAGAGACGGCGTCTTAGTGAACATGCCTCAACTCTCCGGCAACTACTTGAGAATTATGCGTCAACAGTGGCAAAATGTAGAGTTCTTGTTCGTGGACGAGATATCTATGGTTCCGTATGAGATGTTGTGCATGATAGACGCTCGTTTACGCCAGCTGAAGAATTACGATGAACCCTTTGGCGGCATAAACGTTATGCTCTTTGGCGACCTCTTGCAGCTTCCGCCAGTGCGTGGTAAACAGGTGTTTCAACAGCCAGGCCACATGAGACCAGCTACTCATTTATGGCGGCTTTTCCCATTAGTCGAACTCAGACAAAACATGCGCCAGCGAGGAAACACGACATTCACCGACATCTTGAACGCCTTGAGGGTCGGAGAGTTGAACAGCGAGCATCTCGCAGTATTGCTGACTAAAGTCTCAACAAATGCTACTGGCGAGTTTTCGCTTAAAAAAGCACTGCGTATTTATCCAACAAACAACGAAGTCGAGAAGCACAACCATGAAGTTCTTAAATTTTACGAACAAAAAGGAACTCAAATTTAGGACATAAAGGCTCAAGACCAACTTATTGACGGGACCCGAAACCTTGGGAATACTACAATAGAGTCCATTATTCGCAGCGATATAAATAAAACGGGTGGACTACCGAGTAAATTAAACATTTTCAAAGAGGCTAAAATCATGTTGCGGTCCAATATAGACGTGGAGAAGGGGCTAGTAAGTGGGAGCACCGGATTCATCTCGGACATCGTCTGGCCGCACTTTAGACGTGACCAAATGTATGAAACCGACATACCGTCCATCAAAGTTAATTTTGGAAATTGAGCACCTTTTCAGCCTATAGGCATCCAGTTCCCGGCCAAGTATAGCTACGGTATGGTGGAAAGGCGCATGCTCCCAGTGATTTTAAGTTGGGCATCTACCGTGTAAAATCGCTTATTGGTCTCCAGATTGAAGAGCTAGATTGTTCTAAGCTGACATATTAAACACCATGCAATACAGACGCACTGGCGGAGATGGAGAGGATGCGGGTTCATTCGCCTACTTAAAATAAATGTATGTTAAAAATATTTCATTATCAAAGACTAAAAAGTATAAAATAAATTAATAGTTTAAAAAACAGAACAGACTAGAAAACACGCTTTTATAAATGCACGTAAAAACAAAAAAATCATTATGGATCGTTCAAGTTGTCTCTATTTCTGGGCTAAAGTATGTGTTTTAATTATAATATTTGATTGTAAAAGCGTGGGGCGCTGGAACAGGACAGACTTTCTTGTTAACTAATATTAATTTCCTGGCGGAAGCTGCATGAGGTCGCACAAGAGCATAGCATTTATGCCGCCAAAGGGTTACTAAAGGGAACCAAAGATATCTCGTCCACGAACAAGAACTCTACATTTTGCCACTGTGGACGTATTACCCTTATGAACTTAATTTCCTGAAAGAAGAGGCGTTAAAAATGTCGGTGAATGTCGTCTTCCTCGCTGATGGCGCATGTTTTGTCTGAGTTCGCCAAACTGGTACTTTGAGCAGATTGTTTTAATGTAGAGGCACTTACTACTCGTGCTGCAACTCCAGTTAGAGCGCCAATCTGTGTAACCTGCTTCTCGTAACATCTATTCCCTTGATATTTCAACAAGTTAAACAAGAACGTCTTTCTTTTCCAGCGCCCCACGCTTTTATAATCAAATATTATAATTAAAACACATACTTTAGCCCAGAAATAGAGACAACTTGAACGATCCATAATTTATTTTTTGTTTTTACGTGCATTTATAAAAGCGTGTTTTCTAGTGTTTTTTAAACTATTAATTTATTTCACGTTTTGTTTTACTTAAACCAAGAAACGAAAGTAGTAACTATTAGAATAGTTCATATTCTATGCAACTAAATTGTTTTAGAAGGGTCAGGGAAACGAAACGCGCCAAAAAATATTGAAATATAATTATCTGTGTCTCAGTTGCGAAAGCGTCCGCCATTGTTGTGTTTTTTTCCGTGATCTTTATAATAAAAGTTGTTTTGTGGAAGAAACCGGTGAATATTTTATAAAGATAGTTATATAGATTTATTCAGAAAGAAATAAATATTAATTGTGAAGTGACATTATTCGTGACAAAGATAAGAAATACAGTGATAAAAGGCAAAAACTTTTTAGAAGGGCTATTTCTACTCTTGAAACTCGCTATTTTCGTAAGTGTTTTATGATAAATATTCTTTTAATAGTTATGAAAGACATAAAAGTACCCAGATTTTTTATCTGAAAACATATTTTAGCAACTAAATACTAGCATTGTTGTACATTTTCACTGTTATCGTGTTTCAAATGGTAAATAATTCACAGCCACAGTGTTCGTTACAGTAACATAGCGGCCTGGCACGGCGAACTTTTTGTTACGCGTTCGGATTATAATTTTTTTAGTGGCGTTAGATTCGTTTGTTACAAATAAATAATGTTTTGTGTGAAAACCTAAAGGTATATGTGATAATGTTTTTGTGTTTATGAACCAAACAAGTAATGAAATTCATTAATATGTGATGAAATGTTTGTGTGAACGAGTGAAAAAAAACAAACCTCTAAGTTTGTAAGCTTGTTTTGCCGGAAAGGTGAGTATTTAATAGTAATTCATGTTATTATTATGATAGTTGATTTTATAACCAACACAATGGTGTGCAATTTATGTGATATATATAATATTAAGGAGTCATAATTTTTTTTTCCGCTAACCTATGCCAATGAAAATTTGCAGCAACGTGACCTTTCGCACTTGTGGCACTTTGCCTTTAGTTTGATCGCACCTCAAGGGTTAATACTCAACATTATAATCATCGGTGGTAATACTGATGTGCTCAACGTCTGAAAGTCTGTTTATTGAGTGTTTTAATCATAAGTTCACATAATTATGAGCAATCATCATCGCAACGCAGCGCAAGATTTTAACTGCACCATAAGAATTTGACAGATTACCATAACGTAACTCATGAAAGTAATATTCAATACTACTTATTCCACTGGAAATTCTTTATTATTATTTAAAATTTAATAAAAAAAATATAAAGAATTTCCAATGGATTAAGTAGTATTGAATATTACTTTCATGAGTTACGTTATGGTAATCTGTCAAGTAATTAGTATAGAGGAAGCGCGTGAGGTTTGTAAGGATAGGAGCAAGTGGCGTTCTGTTGTCTCTGCTCACCCCGACGGGAAAATGCGTGAGTATATGTATGTATGCATGTATTTAATAAAATTAAAATGAATTTAAACTTACGTGGTCTGTAATATTAAATGTATATTGTCTTTCGGGATACCACATACCTTTGTTTCGAGTATCCGATATTTCAGCACAGTTGCAAGCGCCATTATTGCGGATGAACTGTCATGACATCTGCGAGATGTGTGAAGCAGTTTTTTGACCGTCTAACCGTTTAAACTTGCGCTTGTAGGGTAGGTATATATTCGAATTTACCTATCCCACACGCCAGTAGTAGAGTGCATAAGAGAAAAAAATCAATTGCTGTGAAAATGATTGAGTGTTGTAAAGTCCCGAACAATATGATCTGAAAGTAAACATGGTTTAGAATAAAATTTAAACAATGGGTATCGTTAGAAAATATTCCACCACTCAAGATTAACGCTATAACAGCGGCCACACAAACCCGGCCACAATTTTTTTCCGTAGCCACAATATATTAGCGGCTATGTACATCGGCTTTAGAAACCGTAACATTCACCTTTGCACAAATCGCCTTTCGCTACACTCATGACGGAATTTCCCCTATACCTAATACTTAGCGTTACACTGCACTAGTAGGTTATGACGTTGTTGCGTATTGTTATCATGTCATGATACTCTATAGTCTATAGAGAATATAAAGTGGTATTTCTTGTAGTATTAATACGCAGAACCTGTACTATGGTAACCACATAACTGATAAACATGTTTACTTGTTTGTAAATATATAAATACAAGAGCATGGCCGCACATTTTTTTATTTGTCAGATTCTGTCCGAGCCCGTGGCAATTTAAGGAAATCCCTACAGTCATCAAGGAACATATTTGCCACATTACAGCTTCTTGCGCCTAATAGTTTAGGCTGTAGCTTGTCTGTCAGTAACGCAAGAATTTTATACAGGGTGTAAAAAGACCCTTAATGAAAACTGAAACCCCATATTGTACCAGTCATTACGAACATTTTTGGCTTCGGCATCATACCTGGGAAATTACTGGTGCAGGAGATATTGAGGCTCAAAGTTACTATGGAATTTTTGTAATTAGGTATAAAATCGATGCATTTACCCCGCCAACCTGTTCTATAGATGTCCTATGCACCCATAGATTAGTAGGTATTTCAATAATTGCTCGCGCACGTTTTTTATAGCGGATTGAAAAAAGTGAATACTTAAAAAAGAAGTCATTTCCCAGGTTTTATTTTTGCTTAGTATAACTTGGCATGATGTCCAAAACACGTAGACTACGGCTTGCTGATGGGTCTTGTGACATCCTGTATATACAGAAAATTATAGATTGGACTCGGTCCGCCTCTTCACCCGCCTGAATAATACTCCTCAACCTTCCTCAAGAATCAAACTACCTTCACCTTTTTATAAGTGAAAATCGTACAATAATCCGTTTAGTCGTTTTTGAGTTCAACGCGTTCATGCAGACAGACAGGACTCGGCGGCGGTGCTTCATTTTATATATGTATAGGTATAATAATATGTACTGGTGATACCTAATGCAAACACCGGACCATCGGTTGGCGCCGCGGGAGTGTAAGCGACTGCTACGGTCGTGGGTTCGATTCCCGCTCAAGTCAAATATTTGTGTGCATGAACATGGATGTTTGTCTTGGTCTGGGTGTTTCTATATATAATATGTATGTATTTACAAAAAAAAACTTAACCATTATCTAGTACCCATAACACAAGCTTTGCTTAGCTTGGGACTGGATGGTGATGTGTGTATGAAATAGAATATTATATTATAAACAGAGAACAAAAACAAATAATCGCCCTCATCACTTAAATTTATATCCTGGGTAGGAAACGAAACTACGATTGTCAGGTTGGAAGTTAGGGTCACTAACAATTAAACAACGAAGAACGAAATGTTATGGAGCTCTTAAAAACTTTTCTGTAAGTAGGGATCATTAACATATCATGCATTTTATCCTGAGAATAACTCGCCTGTGGTTTAATTGTGAATTATTTTTGAGACCGAGGGCCACTTTCTCTCTCTCAACAGTAATTATAATGGTGTTATGTAACTATGAGTGGTTTTGCTAATTCAATATGGATGTAGCGGTTCTAAATTTGCAAATATACAGGTAATTGTGAACTAGATAATATTTACCGCACACAATTCTCTAATTTTTGGACCTTCAGAACAGTAGCAAATATCGTGTCCAACACTTATCATAACTTTTATAGGAAACACATTACATTCATTTACATTAAAATACTTTGGATGGTTTTGGTGATAATCATAGACTGAAAAGTAAGGTTGACGTTGGTGATGTTCATGAAAACGGTAACTAAGTAATTTTTTAACTTTATATACCTAATTTTGTACATTTTATAAGTATGAAAATTCCTTCCTTTGTTTTGTTTGACCAATCGTATTTTGAGGCAGTATTTTTCATAAGCCTGGTCCTGGTATATCTACACAAACAGTGTCTCAAGTGTGTAAACAGGCTGTATCGATCATCATCTTTCAGCTGTCTTTGTTTTGTCGTCGTAGAGACCGGACACTGCCGAGCTTTGAGAGCTGTATTTTACTGCTTCTATTTTTTATAGCCATACAGTTAATTAAGAGTCTGGTTTTTGGTCAACAAATATAGTTTGGCAAGGAATGGCTCAGCAAATTTGCTTTATTCGACGACTGCATTACTAAATAACTGAAATATCTACTTGCTTTGCATTTATGTTAGACTAGAGGATACCCGCAGCTACGCCCGTAAAATATATTTTATCTGTTTCTTACCGATAGGAATTTCAAGAAATTTTAGTGCACCCCTACGGTCCCCAAGTAACATACATGCCAAAGGTAAACGGGCACCTTAGTATGGAAACCATACTCATGACGGACACAAACGAAATATAGCAGAGTGTATTCATCTATGGCTCTCATTTACTATGGCATTAGTCGCATTAATGTGAACCACGGCAATCTCCAAAAATTCAAGTGTTATCTATGTATATATCCATACTAATATTATATCTGAAACTACTGATCCGATTTGAAAACATCTTTTTGTGTGTGATAGCCACGCCACATTCATGAGGAAGGAAGGTTACAGGCTACTTTTTATCCCGATATACCCGCGGGATCACTGATTGACGCCGACGAAGTCGCGGGCTCAAGGTAAGAAAAATAAAATGCTAATTCATTAAAATATTTTTTATTCAATTTGATCCAAATCAATTAAAAGATCATTTTAAAATCGCAGCGGGTGCACTCGTGCTTCCTAGTGTCTGGCCCAAGACAGATAATAAACCATGCAAGCGATATGGGCGCAGCTTTTGTTTAATGTGTGAAAGAGACAGCGTATAACATACCTCTAAACATTGGCTCATCTGTGCTGTACGGTTTCGATATTCTTTTTATGCCTTTATAAGATGAAATAAAATCCTTTGATACCGTATGTTTTTTTTAAAGGATCCTGTACATTTTCCTCCGACGACTTTTAATCAAACAATTATATGCAAGGCGAGGTCATATTATTCCCCTTTGTTTAAAACCATTTTGGTTAATGTCCGCCACTGTTCGCAAAGCGGGTCAGATTTGCCCAATGACCTTTCAGCTTCTTGCACCCAGTAGTTATGGCTGTGCGTTGCCTGTCAGTAACAGAAGAATTTTATGTATATACAGCTATATGTAAAATTCCGTCCCACCAGACTATGATAGTGACCGAAGATAATATATTTGTACGCACATTTGTTTCTCATAATATCTGCTGCGTAGTTGATCAATCTTACTCTCGCCTTGAACATTATTAATAGGTGTTTATATATAATGACCTATTCATGGACATTTATTGTATGATATGTACTAATTATAGTATCGGAGGGGAACTTTAAGGCTATGTATACTTCAGAACTGTGGGAGGGAAACTGAGTGATTTGAGAAAAAATAATCTTCGCTTTCTGCCTAGTAGGCAACCTGCAGAATGCTACACAAAGACTTTCAATCTATATAATTTAAGCTAACTTTAAAAAATTATTGATTTGATTTTCAAAAGTTAATGATCTCTTGTTAAATGGTAAAAGAAATGATCGTGAGGAAACTTGCAGGTTAAAGAGTTTTCTATGACGTTTGGAAGACATCATTTTGGAAACTTCGTTAGAGTACTGGTTTGCCGCAAGAACCCTTCTCAGAGTGGCAAGAGGCCTGCGCTTGCTGAGAAGGGTGGCCCAGTGGTAGAACAGTAAGAGAGTGTGCGCATCTGCACATCGCATCGCTACGTACTGCAGCGGCACAAGATCGCCGCAGAGAGGGAAATAGGACTAATCTTAATATATGAAATCCTTGCGTTACTGACTGACTGACAGACACGCTACAGCCGAAACTATTGGGCGCAGGAAGCTGAAATTTGCCATGTACGTTCCTTGGGGACCGTAGGGGTGCACTAAGAAGGGATTTTCCGAAATACCCACGGGGTCGGTCAAAACGGATAAATTTAATAAAATGTACAGGCGTGGCTGCTGGCGTCCTCTAGTATTAGATAATTTTATTGGTACTATTTATAGGTATTGTAGCCATTATAGCGTGGCTTGGTTTGATGTTTGGAAAAGGTCGGCAAAGCAAGCAATGCATGCGCGATCCACTTGGAAGGATCACTGGTAGCGGTCTATTAAAAATATATAGAGCGCTACCGTACTCCGTAAGGCACAGACAGGTGTCAGTCCCGGTTCTAGTCTCAGGCATCGCTAGGCCATATCGTTAGGCCATGCATCGGAAGCCTTTAGGCGGTCTGAAAACTCCGCTACCCGAGTTGGCTACACTCCCACGAAAAATAAGACTTTTTATATTCCTAGCCTCGCTCATCTCAAGAAGTATGTTTATTGTTTACGTCTGAAGGTCGTTCTGTACACGTGTATTGGTTATGTCAACAATCTATTCTCATTTGGCTCTCATTACCGCAGCCACTTTGGTTTGTGAATTATACACGTTAATGATATCCTAAATGCTCGACTAATATGAGATTTTGATGTTATAAGGATTTTGCGCTAATTTGGATAACAATGTGATACTTAGTCAACATGTCCGATATTAATATGGTAAAGTCATAATTATATTATGTAAGACTTGTTTTGTTGTGACAAGGAAAGTAAGGAAAAAAACTAAATGAAAATACGTTCGGTATTTTTAAAGATGTCTAACTATTTGTAAATTTTGTAACCTATGTTGCTAGTATTAATGTTGACATGTGCTTTTGAGAATTATATAAATGCTGTTTATGTCTGTTTTTTGTTTCTGAGCGAACATTTAAACAACGAATTTCAAAGACATCAATGCTCGTAAGAATAATATGTGAATCTCATAAAGTGTTGTCCCGTGTGGGAACTGTATCCACGACACTAGGCTCGGTTAAACCACTACGCTACCCGTGCAGTAAAAAACGTTAGTAAATAGCAAAATGTTTTTATCATGACGTTCACGCTCTTTATAATTGAACAACTGTCGCTTTATGGCGCTGAGACACTGTAATGAGCATTCTCGCGAATGTTACATAACAGAAAAACAAACGAATGTATTCTAGCGCGCATTCTCACGAACATTCTGGCGAGCCTTAGAATATAGAAAATACATAGAAACCGCGCTACAATGGCGGTTAAACCCAATATGTTTACTTCACCTTGACTTGTGATTTTAAACTAAGGCAAGAGAAAGATAAATATATAAACGACGTTTCGAATCTTCGTAGTTTGTTACTAATTTTAACTTGACTAGTAATGGGCTTACTCAGAATAAATATCGATAAAATATCGATAATGTTTACAAGAAATCCTTCGATTTGGTTTACTCAAAATTAATTTCAATAGAATGTTAAGAAACCCTCGATATCGACAAATAATTTCGAACATAGGAACAGACACTTGTGTGATTTATTAAACTTGTTCAAGTTAAAATTTGTATTTTATTATTTAGAAACGTCATTTGTTTAGGAATCTTATTCTTACTCTTGAAAATAAGTGAAACTGAAAAAGTGGTAATGGGTTTTCCGAATTCTCAGTAACAGCTCGTAATACGGTGATGTGCCCGGTAATGGCAATAGACTCGCCCCCTATTACGTGGGACTTTAAAATTCATGGCGAAATGTGGATGTAATATTACATCTCTGCCTACCCCTTCGGGGATACAGGCGTGAGTCTGAAACTGAAGTAAATATATTGGGTAAAACTGCTTTTGTAGTGTGGTTTCTATATTTTTTCTATATTCTAAGGAGAATAGAGTGTTTGCTAGAAACATCGTGAACATTCGTAGCAGTGTTCGGCTCTGTTCGTTGTTCAGTTCGACAAAACAAAAAACGGCGAATGCTCGCTGTTTTGTTACAAGTGAATGTTCAAATGTATTAGCGCCATTAAACGAACATAGCCTTGACAAAGCACTGGCTGTTTTGTAGATACCTCGATACTTTAACAGCCCAAGCTGATTACAGCTCCCACTATCACATTGGACGTAGAATGAGGCTCACATTTGCTTAAACACCCTAGGTGTCCATAATACGTGTCCAAACGACACTGTTTACTGAAGTGGGGAGGATTCCGCGAATTCCCGGCGCTTCATATAATATGCATTCAAATCCGGCCGGCCGTACCAAGCAGCAACGTGAACTATGTACATGAGCAAAATAGCCGAAGCGCTACCTTAGTTGAAAGTTTTTAATAATTTAGTTCCAAGAGCCCGGTGCGATAATATGTTTACTATAAACACTGTTGGCTGATAACCTAAATTTAGTGGCGCTCGGGCGAAGGTAGATCGCATCAACATCGCTAAGATGATGAGGATGACCTTACTAGTTACCTTGGTGTCTGGTAACAGAGTTCATCGTGACTAAGTTCAGGATGATATTATTATATAAACTAGGAGAAAGTAGCGGCGATAGCCTAGTGGTGATACTAACAGATTGCCATGCAGAGGGTATCGGGTTTGAATCCACGGCGCGCACCAATTACTTTGCCGAGTTATATGCGTATTGAATTGTTAATTATTGCTTGTCCCGTGCCTCGGAGAGCACGTTAAGCCGTCGGTCTCGGTTGTCATGAAGATCTTTGACAATCGTTACAGGGCGTCAGAATCTTCTAATAAACTGACACTAGTCTAAACCATGGAATATCGCTATCCCTTCGGGTTGCGGAGGTCAGACAGGCAGTCGCTCCGTGGAAAAGCTAATATTCAGCCAAATCCGGTTAGACTAGTAAGCGGACCCCAGATTGAAACTGGGATAACGCTAAGAGGATGATGAGGAGAAAGTAATTAACGCAAATCCAATGTTCTAATATTTAAGTAATGGGTCTCAATTTCGTAATTATCAGTCATTCAGTGACGGGATGGGTCAACTGACGACGTAACGTCGGTGTAAATACACGGTATTTCACCTTTATTTTCGAATAATTGCGTGACTGAGATCAGTCACACTAATCTGAATGTATAAAATCTCGAAATTATATAAGGAGCATAATGAAACGTTGTAGGGTTTTTTCATCCGAACTTTGGTCAGTCGCAGAACAGTTTCGTCTTCCATTAATAAAATTAGTACACTGATCCTTTAAATTGTCAAAAATATACAATTTAGAAGTCTTGATGTGTGAATGTGTGTGTTACAAAAACGATGTAGGGCTTGCCGGAACTACGCAGGCAGGTGGAAGCAATGTACCCCAAGTTTTCAGCTAAAAAGAAACTTGAATTAAACAATGAATATTACAACAAATCACGGCGCGTTAACAACGCTACCTTTACTTAACGAAATATGTTTATTTGTGTTTGTAGACAACTCCAAGCTGAGCGCCTCGAGAACTTACTAACACCACTTACAGCTTACCTGTGTAACTGTCCACTTTGAAATTGAACCTTCGTACCTACACAATAAGGGTTATATGAAGTGTAATTATTTGTATTGCTGCTGGTAAGTCGTAAAGCCCACTAGCACAATAAATAAATAGTTGTAGGTCTAAAGTTGGCGTCAGAGAAAGTTGTACTCTTGCCGATTTTTCCTTCACCTCTTGAATTATTTACCTTTTTCCTTTGTTCCGATAGTTGGCAAGTCTTCGCTTCGAAACAATATCATTGGGTTTTATGTTATTGTATGATGTCTGCGGTCTCGATACAAAACAATGGCGTGTTTTGTATTCGAGAGCGCGAGGACACGTAACTCTTGCAAATACTCATCTTGTAGGTATTATAGGAGCTTGTCATTTCTAGAATACCTACTAGTTAATAACGATATTATCGCAAGTATTTCGTTTTTTTCTTGACTAGTGAATAACATTTATTTCGGGATAATTATGATAACCTTTACTCAAAGTTACGTATGTTTACGTATGTAATTATTGAAAATGGATTTTCTATTCACTGGGTCAGTCTAACAGCATTTCTAATAACGATCGGGTACATAAAGTAAATAACCATAGTGAGTCATACAGCTCAAGATATTATTTCCACAATTTATGGTGGTATTAAATTAATATAGTTCTTCTAGAATACCAACCCCATAGATATTCCGGTGCATATCCGAGTTCGTGAGCGAATATTGCTGACGATCGTTGTAAAACAGATAATCTCTGGGATACCAACTCAAAATATCAAAAAGGCTCGCCATACTTTCCAAGAGAGAGCCAATTCCGAGCTTCCAATTTTCAAATCAGGCTGTAAATAAGTCAGAAATGGTTCTGGAAATTCAACGCGTTGAATCTAGAACTAAATCCGATTTCCGATCGTAAGCGTTTGAATCGATTTCAACAAATCCGATGTCAGAGGGTTGTCTTACAGACAGGCATTTGGAGCTAATAATATTAATGAAACTGCTCCTCTATTTACGTGGAGTTTAAATATTTGCTGATAACAAAAACGAAAAAGGTTTTCGCCATCTTTTTCCTCAAGCGTTCGTAATTGCAGCTAAACTTATTCGCAAAAAGTTTACTCCTAATCGAAAGGAATATAGCAAAGCTATTAATAGCAATGATATAGGAGATGCTTGCGCTTCCCAATATTCATCTGCAACACAATCAAGCTCACATGATCGCCTCGGCCCCGGGGGCTCCCATAAATAACCAAAACATGTTTACGGGCATCGTCCTCAAGGCGTTCACAATGTAATTTTTCCGGCAATCTGTTCGGGAATATTAACCACTGGTATTTATTCCCGGGCTCATTACAGTCGCGGGATCCAATCGCGGGAACTGACTCCCGGCGGCGGAATTGCATTGGTCGCGGACTCCCCTGAGTCGTGTTAGATTTGAGTCGCCAGTTTTCTCTGACACCTGATAGTTGTAGTATGTAGGTTATTTGTATCGTAAGACGGAGATCTAGTTGATTTGGTGGTTAGGTTATGATTCGATATTGGCGTTATTGGGGGGCGTCAAGGATACTCCCGTGTGATCGAGGTGTCACAAAATAGTTTTTCCGGTTCGTTTTGCAGTCTAGTCGTGTTTACGTCGTATATGTCTTGGCGCTACACCGCGTACGTGATGCGGTGCGTGCCCCTAACTGAAAGTAACGTTATTATCATTGACATTTATAAGGAAACCGTCCCACCAATAATAATATTAAGTTATACGGCTAGCCGTTTCTGCCCATCCTTATGTTCGATTTCTGTATCGCCTCTATTCAGGAATATTCCCTATAATGATGCGGTGAAAATGGTAACAACTTAAAGGGCAACTGTAAAATGGCCGCCTCTTTGTATCGACGAGCGTTCATAGCGAAGTCAATTATGGTACGTGTTTGTGTGTGTAGAAACCTTGTCTATTTTTACATCAGGCGAGGTATCCTTTACAAGTACTTTCGGAAACTAATTTGAATACGTTGCAAGTCTGAAGGGAACCTTACATTCAAACTTTTGCAGTTTGCATTATCTTACATACTTCCGCCGAGTGTTTTATATAAACTTTGATTTTTCACCTCTGACAGGGCTCGAAGTTTCACGGCTATCTATAAAAATAAAGTGTTTGGAAGGTGTGGGCAAAGTTGGGCAAGTCGTCGTGCCGAGCTTAGCGAAGCGATGTGGGAGCGGAGCGGTGCGGGCGGTGGGTACCGGCTCTAAGTTGCACTCGTGACTCGAATGCCCAATTACTTAAATTGTGAGTAATGCAGCTGTCGTCATTGTTTGTTTGTTTCAAACGTGTTCTATTAGGAATTGTAATGACTTACGTAGTTCGTCTTATAAGTCAGAAACCTTGTTAAGTACTTTATTCTGATAAGTTTAAGTAAGTAAACATTTTACCGTAAAATATGTTTTGTCTACATAAGCTACTTTCAAATCTGAATAGTCGGTGATGCCTATTTATTTTAATAGATAAGCATTTATATGTATGAGCGTCGTTAAAGACCTGAAAAATGTTTATACCTACTTGAAGCACGCGCAGCAAAATATAAAATAAATACATAATATAAAATAAGAAAGAATTCTAGGATCAAAATAAAGTGATTATTTGAAAGCAAATAGTACGAAAATACTTTTATGAGGTAGTATAGAGGCAGGGCAGGTCTCGAGAAATAATGCTGTCACGGCCGAGGAGGTAATCTGGAGCCCAAAAGTATGGAAACGAGCGTCTGTACAGGGGCACAACTTTCATTGGGACTCGCCACACACGCACTAGCGACAATCACGCTGGTACTACACGTTTGTGGAGGTGGCACTGTAGAGTAAATGTTTGCAACAAGATATGAGAAAGCAATATATTTAAATTCATCATCATTATCAGGCGCCACTGAGTCCGATTTTGGGCTCTTCGTGTGCAGTGCAGCCGCTGCCAGCCACGTCTCTCCACCTAGCCGGAAGGCGTCCTGCACTACGTTTGCCAAGGCGCGGTCTGCTTACGGCAGCACTGTATTCCTATTGGCTCTGAGTATTCTATGGTACAATATATCTGACGTCTTTGACAATGTCATTGTCAGTATTAATGTGTGATAGGGTAACAGTAATACTGATGGGCGACATCTCGATAAGTCGCTACGACGCGCTGTAGACGATGCTCGCTATGGAAAGTATTTCGTAGAAATACACAGAGAGTAGTAGTAGGAGCCGCGGCAACACGTCGCTGGTTGTTGCGGTCTGCGGGCGCATAATTATGAACTTATACCTTTCCTGCTAAGCTTGCTTGATGAAGAAAGACATGCTTCGTTATTTCATTTACACATAACCAATACCGCGATCGCGTGCAAAGTAATTTAGAAAAAGATCCACGCACATTTTGGGACTTCATTAGAAGAAAGGGTAACTCGAGCAGTTGCAAAATAATGAAAGAAGGGCATGTTTTGTCGGAATATGAGTGTGCCAAGGAATTTGCACGTTTTTTTGAGTCTGTTTACAACCCGGAGCCAGCACAGCTTAATGTAACGGCAGCTCAGGCGCGCGCGGAGCAGCCGCCGGGCGCGTGGGCGCACCTTGCGCGCGTCACCGCCGCCGACGTGCGCCGCGCACTGGCTCGTCTGCCGTCCAAACACTCTGTGGGGCCAGATGGTATACCACCGTTTGTTTTTAAGGATTGTACGGAAGTACTGGTAGAACCGCTCCTGCACTTATTTAATGTATGCATTGAGACCGCAACGTTTCCCGATCGCTGGAAGCTAACTCGAGTTGTACCCGTACCGAAAGGTGGTGGTGGTCCAGCTGCTAGCGATTATAGACCAGTGGCGGTCCTTTGCACCCCAGCAAAGGTATTCGAGGCAGTCATCTACAGTTGTCTATATCCACAAATAAGCGCTCAGTTGTCCGATGCGCAGCACGGCTTTCGTCCTGGGCGTGGGACTACTGGAAACTTGCTGGATCTAATGACTCATCTTGTACCAACGGTGGATGCTGGCCAACAAGTGGATGTTGCCTATTTTGATTTTAGGAAAGCTTTTGACACAGTTGACAACGATGTGTTGCTATTGAAGTTGGCTAGCGTAGGTTGTACACCACATACATTAAATTTCTTTGCCAGTTATTTACGGGACAGACGTCAATATGTTGACTGTGGTGGGTGCCATTCGGAACCATATTATACTAGATCGGGCGTGAGTCAGGGCACTAATTTGGGGCCTTTACTGTTTATTTTAACTGTAAATGACTTACCTGATGTAGTACTTAGATCAACACCTTTGTTATTTGCTGATGACCTTAAATTAGTACGGGAAATTAAACAAAACGAGGATCATGATAATCTGCAGTAAGATATAGATAAGATAATAGAGTGGAGCTTATCAAATAAGTTATACTTTAACGTCACTAAATGCTCTGTGATAACTTTCAGTCGCTCACACACCCCAAGCCACTATCAATATCAGATAGAAGGTATGCCACTACAACGCGTCACAGAGGTTAGGGACTTAGGCGTGTACTTCTCTGCAGATCTTAGCTTCAAAAAACATGTGTTGCACATTTGCAAGAAAGCATATCGCAATTTGGGGTTAGTACTACGCCAAGCTAACCAGTTTACAAACACTAGGGCACTGAGAGCATTGTATGAGGCACTGGTTAAGAGCCATTTAGAACATAATTCTGCAATATGGTCACCGCACGAAGCAAAATATTCATTAATGTTAGAACGCATCCAGAATAAATTTACTAGATTCTTATATTCTAAGAAGTATGGGGTGTATCCAGGATATCCACTTTTGTACCCGACACTATTTGTGTTAGGCATGGTAGGATACTACAAACTGGAGGTAAGAAGAGAGGTAGCTCTTACTACCTATCTATTTAAAATAATACGTGGCAAAGTGCACAACCCAGGCGTATTGCGTACAATCGGGCTGTGTGTTCCGGATGGGTACGCGGAGCGGCGGCGACGACCGCCGCTGTTGTCGGTGGTGCGAGCGCGCACCAACCTGCTGCAGCGCGCACCACTTACGAGGGCAATGCGGACGCTCAGTGCACTGTCCGATGTAGTAGATTTGTTTTCGTGCTCACTGAGTGAACTCACACGGGCCGCTTTTTGTTACCTTTCTAATATAAGTTTTTAGTTATAGGTATAGTTACTGTATATTGTTTTACTTTTTTGTTGCTACACTATTGCAATGGGTTATCCTGTAATGATAGTGGTATGTAAGGATGTGATAAATAAATAAATAAATAAATAAATAAATTTAATTAGAACAAAAAACCAATACTCGATTAGGAACCTTGTCGTGCAACGCGGCGGTTACTAAGCTTAGTGCGTGGTAGTGACCGCAACTCCAAACTTGTGTTGTGTGTACGTGAGCGGCATCGCCGGCACGGGTTCCTCGCGCGATAAATATAACCGTTTAAAACGTCCGCCTTGCCGCCCGCGTCCCAACCGCACCACCTACTTCTTAATTTGTTCGTATAACCACCACCCGTTTCACTCATTTTACAGGTAAATCTTACATTTCAAGGAGTAACTGGACTTCCGTGTTGAAGTTTAGTAATTAATTTTGACTTATTTTGTAGGCACTTGTCTCGGTCTTTGTTTGAGAGGAATTTTGAAGGCGACAGTGAGTGAAATAATAATGACAGACAAATTTTAATCTTATTATTCTAAGCGTATTTCAAGGCAGCGCCTTGTCAAAAGATGACGGAGTTTTACTTTCGTCTCGAAATGCTCTGAGCATTTTATTCATAGAATTTAGGTATTACTTTGATTTTGAATGGCTCTTTGGTGAATTTGATTTGTTTAAGAACGCGGTAATTGACGCGCGAACTTGGCGAATTAATCTTTGGCGGGCAAATATTCTATTTTGTTGTTAGTGACGTTGTACTATTTGTTTTACATACCTTCATAACTTCGCGCCTTTTATCCCCGAAGGGGTAGGCAGAGGTGTGTTCACACCCACACTTCGCCAGTTATGTTTCGGTCCCAATGTAATAGAGGGGTGCCTATTGCCATCTACCGGGCATATTATTAGCGAGCGATAATTAACATTTTCAATACACACATAACTTCGAAAAGTCAGAGGTGTGTGCCCGGGGTACCAGGGGATCGAACCCGATACTATCGTCTCGGCAGTTCGTTACATACACCACTGGGCTACCGCCTTTTGCCTATAAATTATTGGATAATCTCATATCCCTACAAATATGTAAACAACAATGCATGCGAAGTGTGGATGCATTTAGAACCGTGACAAAATCGTGAAAGAATGTTTCATGAAAATGCTAACATTGGTCGGCCCGGTTCATCAGCATCTGCCTTTTACAGTCCACTGCTGGACTAGGTCTCTCCTTTGAAAGGAGGAATAGGCCTACTATACCACTCTGGCCAAACAGGCTGGTATAGGGTTCGTATCAAGTTTTGCTTCTCTTACAGTGCTGTTCTCTGCATAATATGCTCCCTCTGTCGGCTCTTACGACACCCATGGGATGATATGGGGTGGTGACATTCCGTATTTTTAATCTGTCATCACACGGGCTCGGCCCGGATACTTAATCATAATTATGGCTTTCTAGTAGACGACACTTTAGATGTAATTTTAATTTTATTAATTGATACAATGTGTCATTTTGCATTATCTAGTAGTGTACTGTATACTTTTACTAAGACCGACATATTTATTGACATTTATTGTTTAATGCGCAGCTAACCTAGCGGCTATAAGCGAATAGATATATATATATATATATATATATATATATATATTGTTTAACAAAGCTCTAAAAAATATTAATATAAGGGATAATCACATATGACCATTCATACTAGCATCATTAGATGCAATTTTATTTGTCTTGCAAATAAAACACACTTTTAATACGTATCATCAACTACCAGCACGCAGCGTTGGAACGCATACTACTTACAGAAGTCATAAACTGGAGTTATTCATGCAACTCGCAGATCACCTTATATATGTATAGAGAATGGCTACAAAAAGGTTCACTAATCATTATTTGCTTAGTACTGTCAATAATTAAAAATAGGTCATCAGCCTATGTTCATGAATCGTTATAAGGAGAAAGCAAACTAATCATCCTGCCTTTTCATATCTAAGGCTATTTCTACAGCCATTAATCTTGCGCTTTATACTGGAAGCGGTTGGTAGTGTTGTGGCTAGATCAACATACAGCAGTGTTATTGAACTCTAACCGTTGCTAATAAATCTTCAGCTTTCAAGGAGATATTTTCTCCAGTTAGTGTGATAAAAGGCGGCTCTGGGAATGCTTATATTCGGTGGGAAACTGTCAGTTATTTGGAAACCTAATTGTGGTATATTGGTGTGCTCTTTGAAAGAATTTATTTAAAATAAGCCTTCCTCAATAATTTCTACGCATACAACATTTATAGCACTACATCATTTGACTGCACGTTTTGCTCTGTGAATAAGGCCTTGATAAAAATATTATTATTCCCTGATAAATCTCACCCCATCTCATCAGCTTGTTGCAATGTGCTGCTGGACGTAAGATTCTAGGGTACGCCATAAGATAATAATATAGTGGAAATTAAGCGCAAATTAATGCGCAGAGCATCACTTAGTAAATATTTTGAGTACCGAGTCATTAAAAGCATTAGAAGCTGATGCAATCTGACTAAGGAAACATAGAATTTTAGAAGAGGTACATCTTTTATTATGCTTCGGTGTATGTAGTTGATGTAGTTACGCTTTTCCTTGGTGATGTTTTTAGTTTTCGACTTCGATAAATCACAGATTACAATAATATTTTCTTGGGTTTACCCAAATGTTTAAACGCAGAGGGTCTCGGGTTTGAATCCACGGCACGCACCAATGACTTTTCGTTATGTGCATATAAAATTGTTTATTATCGCTTGCAGGTGAACGCCATCATCGTGAGGAAGCCTGCATGTCTGAGAATGTTTCATAATGTTCTTGAAAGTCATGTGAAGTCTGCCAACCTGCACATGGCCAGCGTGGTGAACTAAGGTCTTACCCTTCTCATAGTGAGAAGAGGCCCGTGCCCAGCACTGGGACAGTTTATATACAGGACCAATGATGACGCGAATGTTTCACATTAAAATCAAACTACGGTTAACAGATTCTATCGCGATATATTGGCTTTAGAGATGTTACATTTTTGTCTCTTTTCCCTATATTACACATTATTTTTCTCTTAACGCAAGTGTTAGTCCCTTACATCTATTTTATTAATTACAATACCAGCAGCCTGCCACCACCGCAGCATAAAACAGGAATGAAACACCAAATTCGAGAGTTCGCTTCTTTGAACCACAAACGAACGGGGCAACCCTATTAACGACAAAGAAAATAGGACACATTGTGTACATGTATCAATGGTACAATGGATACGTACGGTATAAAACGGTACGTCAGATAATTACGCGGTGCGGGCGTGACACAGATGTGTCATGAGCCATGAGGCTACGTCACACACCCTCTGTGCAGTTAACACCGATGTAATTGCACCCGCATCTGTTTCGTACACACCCGAATGTCAACAATCGTGAAGCTTTTTGTTCAGATTTGTGTGTGACTGTACGTCCGAAACGGAGCGGTTTTGATTTTTCTGTCGTAGATGCTGCTTTGTGATCTGTTTGGAAGCTACTTTGTATTGGAAGAAAGGATAGATTGGTACTACTAGGTATTTAGCAGGTATACACACAAATTACTTCAGTATATTTCCTAAGTCAATAAAAAATTATAAAAGATACAATTTTAAATACCTCATAGCCCCGGCAATCTCATAATATACATAATAATAATAATAATAACTGGCAACACCACCAATGTCAACGTGCTTTTTTCATCAAAGAATTTTAAATATTAATATTTCACGAATTACACCTTATTTAAATTGTAATAATATATCGCAATATCGCATATTAATTAGAATATCAAACTCAATCAAAAGAAGGAAATATTTAATGAAAAACGACCACAATTAAAGAAAAAGTAAAGAGATGACAGCCGTCACAACAAATATGACACGTCAAGCAAAAGCAATAACAATATTTACGAAACGAAAATTGAAGTTATTAGCAATTTAGTATGTTGACAAGAGCCAGGAGCAAGAGAGCACGACCACCACCTCCGGGCTCGTCGCTGAGCTCCGCCTCGCAGCCGTCGGAACCTGCGCCGGCAACACCGACGGCTGCAGTTGCGTCGAGCTCCAGCGACGAGTATTTCTCTCCGCCGTCGACACCGTCACCTGCGCGGCGGCGTGGGAGAGGCCGGCCACCTGCGTGCTTGGGACCTCGGGGCCCACCGGCCCCAAACAGGGTCCCCGCTGCCGGTGGTAATGTGCAGCGCATGAAGTGGACGACATCAATAAACGAACATGTCATGCGCGCATATTTTGGGGCGACAGAGGGAGGCACTAACCTCACTGCGTACCGTAGTCGCATGCTGTCTTTGTTTCAGGCCTTGGAACCAAGCATCAACGTCACGGCTCAACGACTATCGGATCAGGTACGGGTTATCCAGCGCAGTGGCAAGTTGGGTAATGCCGTACTTGATAGGATTCGCTCAGAGTACTTACCTTCGAGCCATGCCAACCCCGTCCAGCCTACACAGACATCTGCACTGGCCACCCCGCCAATAGGCGACAGTGCCATCAGGGAGGAGGATGACATGGCTGATAATGTAAGTACCCAGTGCAATGAGGAGGTAAAGGACGCTTTAGAATGTGCTATTAGGGACTACCGGTACACACCACTAGGTATGAGGCCTCGTCTACCGAGGTTGCCTATGCATAGGCGAAATATAGCGCTGATAAGTGCTCTTGACTCGTTATTATCAAATTATTTAGATAATAGCGAGGATCTCGGTGATACCCATTCAATCTTGTACTGTACCGCCGTGGCAGCTTGTCGTATAGCTGGTGTTAAGTTTCCAGAAACTGATACTGTTGTACGACAAAGGTCTGCTGTACCGGCGTGGCAGTGCAGGATTGAGCGGCGTATTGCCGAGGCAAGGGCACTTATTGGCAAGCTGATCTGTTTTAGGGAGGGGAATACACGCCCTAGGGTAATGCGCTTTGTGAAACGGGCTTTTTCGGGGACTAACATTGGTCCTCAAGATTATATAGCCCGGGTCACAGAGCGCATTGACTACCTAAAACAGAAAGTCTATGCATGGGCAAACCGAATTCGTAGGTTTAAGAAACGTGTGGACCGGTACGTCATTAATAGTGCATTCCAGAGGGACCAAAGGTGGGTGTATAGAAGTTGGGAACGACCAGATCAATGTGTGACTAATGTGCAGCGGCCAGATGCGGACGCCACAGGCATGTTCTGGCGTAGCATCTGGTCGATGCCCATTGGTCATAGCGAAGGTGATTGGATGCGAGATATCGAACGCGCATGCGAACATATTCCCGAAATGGAATGCGTGGCCATTTCAAGCCAGGACGTTACACAAGCAGTCCGTCCATTATCTAATTGGAAATCTCCAGGATTGGACGGACTGCACAATTTCTGGCTGAAATGGCTACGTAGTTCGCATGAACGTTTGGCATCTCAATTCCAATCAGCCGTGGAATCTGGGTCGTTGCCAACCTTTATGACGACTGGAATTACCCACCTGCTCCATAAGACTGGTAGTACTAGCGAGCCCGGCAATTATAGACCGATAACATGTTTACCATCGGTCTATAAACTTCTTACATCTATTCTGAGAGCTAAAATAGCTAAACATGTTGAAGAAAACTCAATTATGTCAGCCTCTCAGAATGGATGTAGGAAGGGGGCTCGTGGTACTAAGGAGCTCCTCCTCATTGACATGGCCATTAGCCAACAAGTTCGCCGTAACCTAAAGGATCTGGCGGCATGTTGGATAGATTATAAGAAAGCGTATGACTCCGTGCCGCATACATGGCTTTTGAGGGTGTTAGAGTTGTATAAAGTAAATACAACTCTACGCACCTTCTTAAAGTCATGTATGGGGCAATGGAATACGACTCTTTGCTATCCAGGATGCCGACGGATCCAGGAGGACGGCGATCGTATTAAAATTGAGCGGGGAATTTTTCAGGGCGACAGTCTGAGTCCCCTTTGGTTTTGCTTAGCCATGAACCCTCTCAGTACTTTACTGGAGGGTTCAAGGTTAGGCTACAAGTTACAGAGAAGTGGTCAGGTCATATCTCACCTGCTGTTCATGGATGACCTGAAGTTATTTGCCCACTCTGATGCCCAATTGATAGATTTACTAAACGTAACCCAAAACTTTAGTAAGTCAATCAATATGGAGTTCGGTGTGGATAAATGTGCTGTCATTCATGTGAAGCAGGGAAGGATGGTGGAATCTGAGGGGATCTAACTCGCAGATTCCATTAACCTAAGAACGCTTCTCTTAACTGATACCTATAAGTACTTGGGTATGTCACAGGCTTTAAGTATCAATGAAGCCGTCATGAAGCAATCGTTGCAAGAGCGTTTCTTTGGCCGCCTGAATAAAGTACTGAAAAGTCTGTTATCAGGTGGCAACAAGGTTCGTGCTTGCAACGGTTGGGTCATGCCACTTCTTGTATACTCCTTTGGCATACTCAAGTGGACTCAGTCTGAATTGGACGCCCTGGACAGAAGAGTCCGCACATTGTTGACGGCATATCGTATGCATCATCCACGTTCATCCGTGATGAGGTTGTACATCCCGCGGAAGTGTGGGGGTCGTGGCTTTCTGAATGTCAAGACCCTACACAACCGCGAGGTGTGCAATCTCAGAGAATATTTTCTCCGGGCGAACGTGGACATGCATCGAGATGTTGTCGCAGTGGACAATGGACTCACCCCGCTCAAGTTGGCAAAGGAGAACTGGCGCATACCTGTAGTACTCAGTACTGATGATCGCAAGCGTGTATGGCAGAGCAAGGAGCTTCATGGCAGGTTCCATTGGGCACTGTATGGACCCGATGTAGACCTATTAGCCTCGGTGAACTGGCTACGCTTCGGTGACCTCTTTGGGGAAACCGAAGGGTTTGTTTGTGCAATTGCTGACGAAGTTATCAAGACGAATAACTACCGGAAATATATCCTGAGGGATGGCACTACCGATATTTGCCGTGCGTGTCACCAGCCCGGTGAATCCCTCAGGCATATTGTTTCCGGTTGTTCACGTCTTGCTAACGGCGAGTACTTGCACAGACATAACCAAGTAGCCAGAATCATTCACCAGCAACTTGCTCTGAAATACAAACTTGTAGACATCGAGGTACCGTACTATAGGTATGTGGCAGAGCCAATTCTCGAAAATGGCCATGTCACATTGTACTGGGATCGATCTATCGTCACAGACAAGACTGTTGTAGCCAACAAACCTGATATTGTGGTGATAGATCGGTCAGAGCGCCTCGCAATAATTGTTGATGTCACCATTCCCCATGACGAGAATCTCGTGAAAGCCGAGAAAGCCAAACACATTAAATATCTGGACTTGGCTCACGAGATTGTCGACATGTGGGGTGTTGACTCAGCAATTATTGTGCCGATAGTTGTAACGGTTAATGGTCTAATAGCCAAGAGCCTCGATCGTCACCTTAAGAGGCTCGCGTTGGGTGCTTGGGTCAAGGGTCTGATGCAAAAGGCAGTTCTTCTCGACACGGCACGTATTGTGAGGAAGTTCCTGTCTCTGGAGCCCTAACCACCGGCAGCTTGGACCCTGTGCCCGTTGCTGGTGGGATCCCACGGTTTTTTTATATTTTTAAATGTATTTTTTTGTTAGTGATATATTTAAAAATGTAAATTAAATTTGATTAATGATTAATAAATGAATAATAATAATAAAATCGTTTATTCAGGTAGGTAGATAACATTTTTAACAAAATAGTTTACCCTGCCAAACTGTATAACAGTTTGTTGGCAGATGTAGCCCCCGTTTTCACACATATGTAATAACTTAATAATAATATACCTATATAATAACTTAATAACATTATATATATATATATATATTGCGGACTTGGTTGATCACGCGGTATTGCCGTTCCTTACTTGATCCACCTTTGCACTTGAATAACATTTGCTCTATGGAATATATTAGATATAGACGTTGCCAAACATTTTCAATAAAATTTAGATATATTCGTCATGAATTTGGCTGAAGTTCCGAACAAAACTGGATCCGTAACGGCCATATATCTCAGACCGACGTCAACTTTTTGGCTCCGAAATATATGCCATGCGTGCGTCCTTATTTGAATCCAGACCTGACAATTATAAATATGTGGTTCCAGGGACAAGTTACTTCAGTACTTGCTCCGTGTAATAATAATAATATAATTATTATACAGGGTGTCAAAAGACCCATCACCAAGCCGAAGTCTACTCTCTTTGGACATCATGCCAAGTCATACTAAGCAAAAATAAAACCTGGGAAATGTTCTTTTTTTTTCAAATTGACACATTTTTAAACGGCAATTAAAAGTGCGCGCGTGCAATTTTCGAAATACCTACTTATCCATGGGTGCATAGGACATCCACGGATCAGGTTGGCGAGGTAAATGCATCGATTTTGTACCTAATTACAAAAGTTTCATAGTAACTTTGAGCCTCAATATCTCCTGAAGCATTAATTTTATGGTGCCGTAGTAAAAAATGTTCGCACTGATTGCTACAATATGGGGTTTCAGTTTTCGTTAAGGGTCTTTTTACACCCTGTATTACCATTTTATACATTCTTACCAGCACTATAATGATCCTATTTCTACTTGATAATTTAAATACTATTTAAGTCCGATATTTTCCATTTCTTGCATACTATTTGGCTCCATTTATACTGTATAATAATTATGCCAAATTGTCACCATCCTCCGATCGTTATGCCAGTTGCATCCAGGCCTTCGCCTTGGAGCCCGGGCTCCACTTTCTAGTCTAACCAGAATTGACAGATTATTAGCTTTTCCACAGAGCGACTGCCGTCTGACCTCCGCAACCCGAAGGGATAGCCATATTCTATGGTTTAGACCAGAGTCAGGATGTTCGCGGATACTAATTCCTCGTAACGACTGTCAAGGATCTTTTTGATGACAACTGGGACCGACGGCTTAACATGCTCTCCGAAGCACGGAGGGTGTGACTTTTTGTGGCCGGTCACCCATATAAACCAGACGGTGACGAACCTGCTTAACCTTGCGAATCGATAGATTCGAGCAGTCGCCACTTTACCACGGGCCGCTCACTTTATACGCCACATGTGCGTACTTATTTGAATCCAAAACTATATATTACTAGAGGACGCCAGCAGCTACGCCTGCATTTTTTTTAAATTTACCCCTTTTGACCGATCCCGTGCGAATTTCGGGAAATCCCTTCTTAGTGCACGCCTACGGTCCCCAAGGAACATACATGCAAAATTTCAGCTTCCTGCGCCCAATAGTTTCGGCTGTAGCGTGTCTGTCAGTCAGTCAGTAACGCAAGGATTTTATATATTAAGATATTAGACCTGCTGGTTAATTTTATGTGGCGCCAGGATTATGTTAGTTGAGTATTTTTGTTTGAATATTTTAGTTTACTATTTAACGCATAATTGTATACCATAATCTGTATATTTATTTGGCTCCTTTAAGACATACCCGTCAATCAATACTTAATGCTTTCACATTACAATTATTTAAATTTTAGTTAGCCATTCATAAGATGATCCATTGAATATATATTCATTACGTCCATACATTGTCAAATCCGAAAGCATACTATTTTGATCCGCTTTAAACATTATAAACTGATACTGATAATCTTATGCACACAAGCTTATGGATATTATGTGGCTACATTACTATACACGCCGTGCCATATCTGCGTGCTTATATGAATTTGGGTCAGTTGGCCGTTATGATGAAATATCATCGATTCATCATCATATCAGCCAAACGACGTCCACTGCTAGACATAGGCCTTCCCCAAGGTTCTCCACACATACCGGTCTTGAGCCGCCCGCATCCAACTGCTTCGCGCGCTGTTAACGAGATCGTCGATCCACCTTGCGGGGGGCTTTCCTCTGCGGCGTCATCCGGTATGTGGCCACAACTTCAGAACCTTTCTGCCTCCACGGCCTCAACCGAGATATGTGCCCTGACCACTGCCACTTCAGCTTGACTATCCGAAGAGCGTCTTTGGTTCTCCTGCGGATCTCCTCATTTCTGATTCGATCTCGCATAGGAAACCTCCGAGAATACCTCTCTCCATCGCCCTCTGAGTGACCTTGCGCCTTCGGATAAGGCCCATAGATATCTTTTATCATTAGATGAAACCCTTATCTATTTTCCATACATAAGTTGATCCAGTTGATTTATATTTATTATAACCATGCATTGTCAGATCCACGAGTGAAATTATAGCAGCCATGGAGTTATTTGGTAGCATTATGTTGTTGATTTACGTATTATTTAACTCTGATTACATGCTGCATCGTACGTACTTATTTGAATCCAGTAAACTTATATAAAAACAAATTAATGTGATGTGGCTCCACATTATACTTTACATGCCATATTTATATACTTATTTAAATCTAGTCATATTACTACCAGCTAACCAACCGATCAATACTATGAAGCAACAGGATTAAGTTCATTAATCGCATGATTATTAGTAGTATGGTAAACTACTTTCTATTTAAAACTATTATTACAATCGTACTCTAAATTATATGCCACATTCTGTTTACCTAATTGGCTCCAGTAATAGGTCATACAATACATTTGCTCATGAGGACTACGCAGCTCTAGAACGATATGAATGTAGTATTCATTTTTATACTACAAGGGTGGCGAAACAGGCAGCGATAGCCTAGTGGAGCTACTAACAGACTGCCATGCAGAGGGTGTCAGGTTCGAATCCACGGCGCGCACCAATGACTTTTCGGAGCTATGTGCGTATTGAATTGTAAATTATCGCTTGTCCCGTGCCTCGGAAAGCACGTTAAGCCGTCGGCCCCGGTTGTCATGAAGATCTTTGATAATCGTTATAGGGCGTCAGTACCTTCTAAATAAACTGACACTAGTCTAAACCATGGAATATCGCTATCCCTTCGGGTTGCGGAGGGCAGACAGGCAGTCGCTCTGTGGAAAAGCTAATATTCAGCCAAATCCGGTTAGACTAGTAAGCGGACCCCAGTTGGAAACTGAGATAACGCTAAGAGGATGAGTAGTTTTGGTGGAAATGGTAGTTTTATGACCTATTACTGGAGCCAATTAGGTAAACAGAATGTGGCATATAATTTAGAGTACGATTATAATAATAGTTTTAAATAGAAAGTAGTTTACCATACTACTAATAATCATGCGATTAATGAACTTAATTCGAACCCGATACCCTCTGCATGGCAGTCTGTTGGTATCTCCACTAGGCTATCGCTGCCTTTCCACCAAAACTACTATTCATACAAAAACAACCATACCTTCTAAAACTACCATTTATTTCAAAGTAACCATTTTCTACCACAGATTCTGCCAAATTTTCTACCAAAGCTACAAGTTCTGCCAGTCACAATTTTCTACCAAATACGTAATTCCTATTTAAATGATATTATTAGTATTTTATCTATATTATTCAATAGAACTTATGACCTGCAAATTTTATTAATGTTGACCTTTAATTTAAAATGTGTCATACAGTGTGATGAACAGTAAGACTTATGTAATAGCACTATGGTATTTAAGATTATAATATTTAATGTAAAAAGAACATTTGTACGCCGGTGACGGCAAAATACTATGAATTTAAAACCAGTAAACAACTTTGTAAACAGTATTCCAAACAAAGAAACTATTATTTTCTATTCTGTAAAAAAAATTGATGTCCTAAGGAACTCCATCGTGGGTATTGTGTTTCGAAAGAAATTTCAGAAACATTTTCATAATAGATGCTTAGACTTGACAGAATATTATCTTTTTCACAGAGCGACTGCCGTCTGATCTTTACAACCCGAAGACGTAGGTATATTTTATGGTTTAGACCAGATAGTTGAGGGCACTGATTACCCTAACGACTGTCAAAGATGATAACCGACACCGATGGTTTTACGTGCTTTACGAGGAACTTGATGTGATCTTTTGTGGCCGGTCACCCTATGTCCAGCAGTGGACGTCGTTTGGCTGATATGATGATGATATTTCATATCAGCCAAACGACGAAGTACGCAGATATGGCGTGGCGTACATACGTAATGGAGCCACATAATATTCATATAAGCTACTAGAGGACGCCAGCAGCTACGCCTGCATTTTTTTTAAATTTACCCGTTTTGGCCGATCCCGTGGGAATTTCAGGAAATCCCTTCTTAGTGCACCCCTACGGTCCCTAAGGAACATACATGCCAAATTTCAGCTTCCTGCGCCCAATAGTTTCGGCTGTAGCGTGTCTGTCAGTCAGTCAGTAACGCAAGGATTTTATATATTAAGATTGTGCATAAGATTATCAGTATCGGTTCATATTTAAAGCGGATTAATATAGTATGCTTTCGGATTTGACAATGCATGGACGTAATGCATATAAATTCACTGGATCATCCTATGTATGGAAAACTAAAATTTAAATAATTGTAATGTGAAACTATTAAGTATTGATTGACGGGTATATACATATATGTCTTAAAGGAGCCAAATAAATATATAGATTATGGTATACAATTTTATTTATTATTTATTTATTTATAGACTCACGCCTGTATCCCCGAAGGGGTGCCTACCTCTGCCTAGAGGTGTGATATTACACCCATATTTTGCCATTAATTTTTAGGTCCCACATAATAGGGGGTGAGCCTATTGCCGTACCGAGCACATTACCAGACTCCGAGCTGCTACTGAGAATTTCCTAACGGATAACAACACTTTGCCCGACCGGGAATCGAACCCGAGACCTCCCAATCCCACGCGCACATTTATGCCGCGAGACCAACGAGGCAGGTATACAATTATGCGTTAAATAGTAAGCTAAAATATTCAAACAAAAATACTCAAGTAACATAATCCTGGAGCCACATAATATTGACCAGCAGGTGTATATTATAAAGTTTTGGATTCAAATAAGTGCGAACATGTGGCGTATAAAGTGAGCGGCCCGTGGCAAAGTGGCGACCGCTCGAATCTATCGATTCCCAAGGTTAAGCGCGTTCGTCACCGTCTGGTTTAAAGATGGGTGACCAGCCACATAAAGTCACACCGTCCGTGCCCTAAATTAAATGGTAATACATGTTATAGTAAGAAAACAGTCCCTCTATGGAAAACTAATATTCAGTCAAATCTGGTAAAACTAGAAAGCGGAGCCCGGGCTTCAAGGCAAAGGCCTGGATGCAACCGAGATAACGCTAGGAGGATGATAATGATGACCCATCTATAAACCAGACGGTAAAGAACGCGTTTTACCTCGCGAATTTTTGAAAGATTCGAGTGGTCGCCACTTTGTCACGGGCTCCTCTGGTAGGTAATGTACCTACCTACTACAAATATTTAACCAAAAACTCCGAAGTAAAAAAAACTGCTGGAAAAATGGACATAGGAACCAAGTTAATGTAAGAAATTCTGCAAGTTATGAGAATTGATAAGAAATACAGAATAATAATACATAAAAGTGAGCAAGAACCAATGACTGCCCTCCGTGAAGAATACTGCGCTGCGATTGGCCCATTTGAATCGGATGAAGTAAATCTAAAATACCTCAAGTGTGGATTTGTATAAAAATGGCGTAATTATTATTAGCAACGACGTTGGCGTTAGTTGATCCGAAGGGAACCACATGAGAATGGGGCGCTCGCAATGGATCAAGAAATCATGGCCGGATCAACAAGTGAAAACGGATCAAACAAAAACTACTTATATGGCACGCTTGATCAACATTGTGATGAAGGGGATATCTATATATATATATATATATATATATATATATATATATATATATATATATGACATGTGATGACATTTCCGTGGCTGTGAGGTTTTCAAATTGTACTTGATCCTTACAAAAAAAAAGCAAACTGGCATAATGTAAAGCGAACCTAGGTCGCACTTCTGGGTCATGACTTTACTAACTCACAAAAAGCAGACACAATATACTAAGTCACGTTGACACCATTTGTGGATCGTACAAAGTGTCCCCGTATAGAGATGCTACTCACAACTCTCAAACACTAAAATAATTAAAAAATTAAGTGACCGCTTAAACCACTACTCCATCCTTACAATCATATAAATGCACAGACATCTAAACTGTGATAAAGATCATCATCAATTATTGAATTTTGTCATCCAGTTTTAATACTACAATTCTCACTAGCAAAACTTATATTTCCTTACACGGAAACTGGCATGCACAGTTCAATTAGATAAGTTGATGACGTAACAAGAGCGCATGAAAGCTAGTAATGTGACGTCACATAGTGACACATGTCCCGAGCACGAGTGTCATTTGTCACCGCTCTCCGTAAGTAATGAGTTATAATAGACGTGCACTGAGTATTGTAATTATACCGTGATTCATTCTGTGAGAATAAATGAAGCTGTTAGAGGAATATACCAACTGTGTAGGAAGTATTTGTTTTTACCCGTGTGATGCCAATGTTTTGTACATGTAGATATAGGATAGTATGATTAATAGTGGACATGTAAAGACAATTATGTCAATTTGGTGCAAATAAATTATCTGTTTTTTTTAAACTTTTCTTTGTACATGGTAATCATCAAGGATACATCCTATAACACAGTAATTTCACAAACTTTCAACCGCTGGATATAAAGTAAGTAATTATCCTGTGTTGAAATCGACACATTCACACAACACCATCTAGTCCCAAACTAAGCAGAAGCTTGTACCATGGGAACTAGATAATGGACAAACATACATAATATATTATATGTATCCTTTATTTTATAAATGCATACATATTATACATAGAAACACCCAGACCAAGACAAACATCCGTGTTCATGCACACAAATGTTTGACTTGAGCGGCAATTGAACCCGCGACCTTCAGCGTAGCAGTCACTTACACTCCCGCGGCGCCAACCGGTCGTCAAAATATATATTACGAGGGTCAAACTGAAAGTTCTTAGAACTGGCCACTTATAAACAATATAATAAAAAAAATATTCTAAAATTTGAAAATAGAACTCTTTGCCAATATTACTGAGTATATATTTCATTCATTTGTCATTTGTTTTACGATTTGGCGGCAAATTGAAAATTGTCTGTGTCACGTCAACATGAATTTAACACGAGAAAATTTTCGTGCAATGATTTTTTATGACTTTCGATGTCATTTAAGTCAACAAGAAAGTTATGATAGACTACGATTGGCCTTTCACGATGAAGCCCCATCTCGTGCGACTGTTTACAACTGGTTTAATGAGTTTAAACGCGGTCGCACTAATCTCACTGATGATGTACGTGAGGGACGGCCTTCTACGGCGACGACTGAAAATAACATCTGTGTTGTGCGGCGTATGATAGAGACTGACAAAAGAGTGACCTATCAGCAGATTCGGACAAGCTTAGGCATCGGTATGAGTCAAGTGCACAAAATCCTCCACGAACATTTAGCGGTCAGGAAGCTTTGCGCCCGGTGGATACCTCATAATTTGACTAAGGCTCAAAAACTCCATCGTGTGGATTGGTGCCGTAAAATGATTGAAAGATTTAACGGAGGTGACTCAAATGCTGTGTTCGACATACTAACAGGTGACGAAAGCTGGATTTACTGTTATGATCCTGAAACCAAAAGACAATCTGCTCAGTGGGTGTTTCCTTTCGAGGAGTTGCCAACTAAAGTGAAGAGAGATCGAAGTGCGGGAAAAAAAATGGTGGCCTCGTTCTTTGGAAGGATAGGTCATTTCGCAACAATTGTGTTAGAGGATCAAAAAACAGTTTCTGCAGAATGGTACACTACCAATTGTTTGCCACTTGTCTTGGAAAAAGTTCGAGAGAAACGACCTCGCAGTAGGATCCTCCTTCACCACGACAACGCCTCGTCGCACACCGCCAAGCGAACGATCGACTATTTGGCGACATCAAACGTTGAATTACTGGGTCACCCGCCGTATAGCCCCGACCTCGCTAGACCCCTAAGGACGAGTGGGCAAAGTGCTTTTCCCAGTGGTTCCATCGCATGCAGCGGTGTATTGACGTCAATGGACAATATTTTGAAAAGATATAATAAAACTAATAACTGGCTAATGTAATCAGATTTTGGTTTTCTAAGAACTTTCAGTTTGACCCTCGTATATCCCTAATCGTTGTTTCGAGTCTGGTTGTATATCTATATGCTCTCTCACTAGGATTAAAACCTGTGCCCTGTGCCGGTCGAATATCTGTAAAATCTTTTCTATTATTCCTAGTGCGTAAGTTGTATTAAATAACTCCTTGTAAGACCTAAATCCTTCGGATATGTATGTAAGGATATGAGTTTCGTACACGTTTAAAGTAATAACTTCCTAGTAGATGTGTAACAACAGTTTGATTGCTTTCACAAAGGTCCCGGGTTCGATTCCCGGGTCGGGCAAAAGTGTTACTGGGCTTTTCCGAAAATTCAATAGCAGCCCGGAGTCTAGTGATGTGCCCGGTAACTGCAATAGGTTCGCCCCCTATTACGTGGGACCTACAAATTCATGGCGAAATGTGGATGTATTTTTATTACAGACGTGAGTCTATAAATATTTTTTTTTGTTTCTTGTCTAAGAATTTTATTTATTCTAACCGAATTTAATAAATTTATAAAGTTGTAAGGTAATATTCTATCCTATAGAACATACCCTGACGTTGCCTGGGAGACTACTCAAAGAGGGAACCATGTATTGTACAGGCACATTGACATGCGTAGCTATCTATCTTATAATATTCAGAATCATTTTTAAAGGCATACGCGTGTGGGTTTTTCTCTTTTTGTATAATTATAATCATTTTATAATACATACAAAAGTAAATATGCTTATTCATCGGCGAGACGTGACTAGAATCGGCGAACATCTTTGCTGTAAAAGGTAGGACAATTGAAACATTTGCTACCCATTTGAAGGTCGTTGATATTTGTTACATACCAATTCGATCATAGAATATGTAGATGGTGCCCTGATAATATATTGATCCTTAATTTAAAAATGCTTAAATTGAAGATCAAAATTACATTGTAGTCATGAAGAACTTAAGTCGGAAATTAAACTAAAACTAGAATGATTTGCCGATTGGTCGGTTGAAGTTATGAATCATTCATGAATAGTAAAAATTCGAATAGATCACCATTCAACATCTACATACATCATCATAGCATCAAACAATATATGAATGTTTGTAATGCAATTTGGTGATCAAAAAGTTACATGAGTTGCTCCTACGTTCATCTCTGGTTTCGACGTTTACAAGCTTAACCAAAATGAAATGACAACTTTGAAAGTAAATTTGAATTTTTAAATCCCATTGGAAATACAGAGGATTCTTTTAAAATAAGGTTGCATTTAAGTTAAACTGCTTTTAACATTACTACAAGGTCACAGTTAAAAAGTAATACGGAAGCAAGACACGTGCGCACCGCAGGCTTGTAGTAGTTTTCTAGTTTTACGCATCGACAAAAGGCTGAATCGTCGACATCTGTGCCTCCGTTGTATACACAGTGCTCACAGTTTTACGACTGAGGCTGCATATCCGAAAAAGATGAGCGAGGTACATCTACGGTACGGTAAGAACACTCGCCAAGCGAGCCTGCGTTGAGCGAAGATAGGAAAATACAGTTTTGCGGTACATTGGCATATTGTTATACATTAGTTTTATACTGCTGCATCTTTTCAGTTAGTTTGTAATTATTATGGTATAACACGTAGACTGTAATCATGAGCTAAAATATTTTTCCCATTGCTATGCATTCCTATTCCTATAACTCTAGATTAGATATAATATGAAAGCTGTATTTGAGATGTTTCTTGTTGGTGTCAATTATATTCTTGGTGTGCTTATTTAAATACAATGAAAATAAAATAAATGTATAGAATTTTTTTGAGTAGTTACTCCGCCGCTGTTGGTGCGTCGCGTGTCTTGGGTAAAATTTTCACAACGAACAACACTTGGTGCGATTCAAAATCCTTCCTTGTTCTAGTCTAGTGGCACTTTGTGTCCCTATGTATATTTGTAAAATTCTTCGCGATATAATTATGATATTTTCCTTGTGCAGGAGTGTTCTTTTAAATTAAAGATAAAAGGCTGCGTATCTACTAGAGATTAGTTGAGCAAGGTAAGAATATTTAAGTCCTATATTTTTTAAATCTTATAATACGTTCTTCGAGTTCGCGGATGTCACTCGAAAAGCTGCCACGCTGAAATGGAGCTGGGCAGGACATACCTGTCGCATGTCAGATGACAAATGGGCCAGATTAACAACTCTATGGACCCCTTCAAACGGCAGACGACATCGCAGCAGTCCGAAAGGGCGATGGCGGGATGAACTAGACGCCTTCAAAAAGGATTGGTTCCAGGAGGGACAAGAAAGGGACTTGTGGAAGAAGAGTGGGGAGGCCTTTGCCCTGCAGTGGGACGTTACAGGCCCATAAAAAATCCGTTCGTTATAAGAGATGTGTGGAATGAGCGACGTACGACGAAAAAAGTTGCCAATAATATAAATTTATTCTTACAGCGAAGCGATACTTTTGGAGTGAGGTTTGTAAGCATAGAAGCAAGTGGCGTTCTGTTGTCTCTGCCTGCCCCTACGGGCAAAAGGCGTAAGTATATGTATGTATGATACTTTTTGATAATATTTTCCTCTCGCTCCGTTCCACTTGCACGCAGCCTTAGGGCACTGGCAACTTGTTAAATGAAATTCACCAACACCTGTGCTTATCTTATTACTGAGATACTGTAACGGGTTCTGGTAGTAAAACGCAGTAGAGGATCTAGATGCGTTTATTTGCCGAGTATTGCCTCACTTCCCTTGCACGAGTATGACTGACCAACAACACGACACTGGCCTGAACACTAAGGGCTGCAGTCTCCCACGCTGTTCCCTCCGGTAGTGTGTAGGCAGGCTGCTCGAAGGCTGCGCGTAGCGGTAGATCCTCGCAGGCCGTTGCTTCAGCTGGCAGACGCCGGCGGTGCGAGTACGATGAGCAGGGCAGGCCAGACTCTTCGGCAGAGGTGACGCCGAAGGCGATGCAGGAAAGTGTAGCGGTCTAGGAGCATAGCCCGGTGCTTCCAAGGTGGACCTGGAACCTGAAGGGAAACAGCATTAGGAAAGCCACAACCAATAGAGTCAGGCAGGCGGCGTCAGCCGGCCTCAGCTAGCAGGTAGAGAGATGGGCAGTACGCTAACGCAGTAAATGTAGTAACTCTCCCACAGCTGGGACCAGGATACACGTAGAATGTATACGGATATAGCGATATAGAATAGAGTAGCGGTAGTAGGTTAGTGTAGAGTAGCGGTGACGGCCTCTCTGTAGGCCCCTTTATATACCGGCCCTCCATCAGCGTAGGTGTCGGCGCATTACCAAATAAGGGCAAAACTTACGAGCGCGGACGATGGCCTTCCCTGATTGGCCGAGCGTATGGACGGTATTATGACGTACACTCGGTAGGTACCGGTCATACGCTACAATACCGCCCGCCTTAGGAGAGGATTTTACGTGGCTAACAAGGAAAATCCGACTAGCTGCGTTAGGTCTATGAGTCCGCTACTGTCCAAGCTAAGACGGCATATAGAGAGACGGAAGGGAAAGTCTTCTACGGTTTGTAACAAATAGTTAGGCACCATAGTGTATAAGTTTTAGGTCCTTAATGTGCCAAAACCCAATTGAATTTCCAGACGCGTCCGACAACTCGTAAACGAGGGGCGACATTTTATTAATTACTGTGCACTTCACGAATTTAGGGGCTAGTTTCTTACAGAAGGACTTATCCTTGTCGCTCTGATAAAAAGTCCTTTTCCACACAGTGTCTCCCACATTAAACTCAGCTGGTTTACGGCATAAATTATACGTTTGTGAATTCCTAGCATGAGCTTGAATGAGGAGTGCCTGAACTTTGTGAAATATGCCTCATAAGTGACCTATGTTTTCTGCGTAATCGTCCCTAGGTATGTATACTATATCATCAGCGTCTGTGTCGACATAGTGTGAGCCGCATGGAACTAGTTCACGTCCATAGACTAAAAAACTAGGTGTATAGCCCGTGACTTCATTAACTGCAGTATTTAATGCAAACTGCACCTTAGGTAGGAGAGTGTCCCATAATCTCTGGTCATTTCCTACAAACGCCGATAAGGTAGAACCAATGGTTTTATTATAGCGTTCGACCGTATTCACATGTGGGGAATATTTAGGAGTATAATGAAGATTAGGGATTTTGTACTTGCGCAACATAGCTTTTAAAGTAGCACTGACAAACTGTTTACCATTGTCCAATATAATTGTAGATGGTATACCATGAACTAAAAATATTTTTTCTTCCAAAATATTAGTTATTATTTCAGCAGTTGCGCGCCTGATAGGAAAAAGTAGACAGTAATTACTAAAACAACAAGTTACTACAAAGATGTAGGCGTTTTGTTTTCTTGTGACGGGTAGTGGCCCCACCAAATCTACACTAATGGTTTGGAAGGGTCGTGAACACACTTTGGGTCGTCCCATGGTTCCCAATGGTGCATGGTTCTGATGTTTGTGCGCGATACAAGTGTCGCAAGAATTTATGAACTTAACTACGTCATCGCGCATTTTGGGCCAATAGTAACGCAGTGCTAAGCGCTTATAAGTTTTAAATATACCGAAATGCCCCGAAGTGGGTTCGGCATGGTTCTCTAATATGGCATTATTTCGATCAGAAGAAGGTAGTACTTCTTTCCATTCGAACTCCTTACGTAGCATACACCTAGATTTAATCAAACGATACAATTTATTATTTTTAATAGAATAGTCTGGATAGTCATTAGGCGAAGATAAACAACCATTGTAGGTGGCTGAATACCATTGATCAGTGTCAACATTAGGGTCATTCACGTTATTATTATTCGCGTTAATTATATTTACAGGTAGGGATCGTGATAACGCATCGGCTATAATATTATCCGCGCCGCGCCGATGCTTTATTTCGAAGTTAAAGGCTGACAGACGAACCGACCACCGAGCTAATCTACCAGTCGGGTTGCTCAAGTTTAGGAACCATTTCAGTGCGGAATGGTCAGTATACACAACAAACTTTAACCCATTATCTAAATAACAGCGCCAATATTCGAGGGCTGTTAGAACTGCTAATGTCTCCCGTTCTGTTATACTGTAGTTTTGTTCCTGTGCATTTAGTGACCTACTCATGTAAGCGATAGGTAGTTCCACGCCATCTATTTCTTGTGTCAGTAACCCACCGATGCCGCTCGCACTCGCATCTCTGTGAACTTGAAAAGGTTTCTCGTAATCGGGACACGATAATATTGGTGCGGAGCTTAACAATTGTTTTAGTTTACAAAACGAGTCATCAGCTTCCACCGACCACTGGAATGGTGCAGCTTTTTTACCGGTAGAAGTAAGTTTGTTCAAAGGACCGTCAATCGTACTAAAATTAGGTATAAATCGCCGATACCATGATGCAATGCCTAAGAACCTTTTGACTTCTTTTTTATTCTTAGGCGTAGCATATTGAAGAATGGCTTCCACCTTACATGGGTCTACTTGTAATCCTTTAGAGTTTACTACGTAGCCCAAGTACTTCAATTCATCACGGAAGAATTTAGATTTTTCTAAGTTTATTGTAATGTTGGCCGATTTTAATTTTCTTATACTTTGTTTAATAGTGACACATGAGCATTAACAGATGGCGATATAAGCACGATATCATCTAAAAAAACGAATACAGAGTTTTCGAACTCAGGACTGTTCGTGAACAAGTGATCCACCAAACGCTGTTGTGTCGCAGGCGCATTCGTTAAACCAAACGGCATAGTCACAAATCTAAATGTTCCTCTAGCAGGCACATAGAACGCAGTCTTATCACGATCACATTCGCGAAGAGGCGTCTGCCAAAAGGACTTAGATAAGTCTATACTACTTAGATATCTAGCGTTCCTAAGGTTGTCTAAAATTTCGGATACGTAAGGTAGTTTGTACGCGTCTTTTTTAGTAATAGAATTAAGTTTCCGACTATCTAAACAAAACCTTAGTTTACCGTCCTTCTTAGGCGTTAGTAAAATTGGTGACGACCACGGACTTTCGCATTTTTCTACCACTCCCAATGCAAGCATTTCGTCTAATTCGTCAATAATTATTTTTAATTTCGCCGGCGGTAACCTATAATATCTTTGGCGTATCGGCGCAGAATCGCCAGTGTCTATTGCATGTTCTGTTAAGTGAGTTCGTCCTAAACCGGTTTTTTCAGTAGAAATCGACTCGTATTGCTTTATAATTAACTTAGCCGTTCTCTGTTGTGACTCACTCAACTCACTAAAAGATTGCAATACGTTCGTGTTACTTAGCTTATTTTCACTTAACACACTACACGGCAATGTTTTAGACATGCATACGGATGCGATATGGTTAGGCAGTAATTTAAATAGTTTCCAGAAATCGATGCCTAAAATTAAATTACTTGTAACTTCTGGAATAATATAAGCTTTCAATAAGTGGGTTTGATTATTAAAAGTAGTGGGTAAGTTGATAAAACCGCGCGGCAACAATATATTTCCACCCGCGGACCGAATGGAATTAGTGTTGTGACACTGCTGTATTTCTAACCCGGTTTTAGTAATTACCTCCAGATGGGAGTTGTTATCTAGAATTGTAATGGCTGAACCGCAATCGAGCAATCCACAAATAGGTAACCTGTTAAAAGTTACGTTAACATAGGGCCGTAGGTCATTTTTAGGTTTATTATCCAGGATCGAGGCGACGGAGTAACTAGAGAAATACACTTTTAGAGTGTTTAGCCAATTTCTCCAATCATCTTTGTCAAAATTGGTTGAATAGGTTGTAGAACCTAATTTAGATTTTGACACGCCCCGACCCTGACCAACTAGTTTTTTGGTTTCGTCGATTTACAGTTCGGGCAGTCAGGGAATGTCACATCCCTACGGCCGCACTTGAAGCAAATTGCGAACCGATCGCGTTTGCATTCATTCAAACTGTGATCATTGATACGGCAGCGCGAGCAGTACTTGGACGTGACTAGAGCGACAGAGCTAGGTTTAGACTTAGGATTCCTACGTTCGTTGTTCTCAGTGAATTCGGACGTACCCTCTATAGTAGCAACGGTATAATTATTGTAGGAATTATTACGCGCTCGGTTATTAGGTTTGTGACTGTAAGCTAGGTCTGGTGCCAACGTGTCGTTATTATAATACGGTTCGCGGAATTGAGAGTTCAAACATTTCATCCGTTCGTAGTTTAAACATAACGTCTGCAGTGTTGCTATACTGTCTATTGAAGATATTGACGGAGCTAGCACTAGTGAGTAGCATGGACGTATGTTATGCAATAGGATGTCTAACTTTTCGCGTTCGGACAATCGCTTTGACGGTGACAGCCTAGCGAACAGCTGATTCATTATTGAGAGATAAATTATTATAGTTTCAGTAGCACCTTGAGTACGTCGGCGGATTTCATTTAATAACCGGTAGTCATAATCGTACGGTTTGAAATCGTCTATTAATTTAGTGGTGAGTTCTTCCCATGTATTGAAATATTCTTTTAGGCCGTGGTACCAGTGAAGTGCGTTACCGGTGAAAATTTCGGAGGCATATGATAAAATTTTAGTGGAAGGTAGATTACGCGCGGTTTGGAATTCGGTTACGCGTTGTAGGAACGCTCGGACGCATCCCGTACCGTCGTATTTTAGCTTAGACAGTTCGCTAACTCTCAAATGCTCGCAATGCAATACTGGGGCTAACCCTGCCTGCGTCGAGGTAGACGGCGCAGGTTGGACCTCTGCCACAGCATCAGCTGAGCGAACAGCTGATTGCTCTATGGCGGACAGCTCCGCCGAGAGCTTGTCGAACCGGCTGCTCAATTTGGTTATTCGTTTTGAATACGCCGTAGGACGTTCCATCCTACGGAGTCTATGGAAAATGTGGTTGTGCAGTGCGGTAGACCTCCTAGCTAGGTTCGCGTCGTAAGAAAGAGATAACGAATTTAGTCGCTTGGCCAGCTCAGAGACGGCCTCGCTAGCGCCCTCGAAGTCCACCGCTATGGCTAGACCCGACTCCAAGATGTCATCATTTGGAATGGCTTCCAGTAATTTAGGGAGCTGCTTCCGCAGACCTAGGACAGAGGTAGACGGCTCCTCACCTCTAATCGCGACCTCGTAAGCTAACTCGTTCTTGTTTAGTAGGAAGTATTTTATGGGGTGTGAGCCCATGGTGTATGAATAATCCGCGTAAGTATACACTACACACTACACTTAGTGCGCAAGCGTTCCGCCCTTACAAATGGCCTACTTTACGATTAGGCGTAAAAGTTCGACCGTTAGGACTAATTAGAACAAACGTTAGAATTCAAAATTGCGAACTAGTACGTAGTAGGTAGTTACACTAAAAGGTAGACAATTAGTACAACAATACGTACCGGTTCGCTGTAGCCGCACCTGCTCGCTTACAATGATGGAGACCTGCTAGATGAGAACTCGAGCACGGAAAGCGAGACAATAACCCACGTAGGCGCCACTGTAACGGGTTCTGGTAGTAAAACGCAGTAGAGGATCTAGATGCGTTTATTTGCCGAGTATTGCCTCACTTCCCTTGCACGAGTATGACCGACCAACAACACGACACTGGCCTGAACACTAAGGGCTGCAGTCTTCCACGCTGTTCCCTCCGGTAGTGTGTAGGCAGGCTGCTCGAAGGCTGCGCGGAGTGGTAGATCCTCGCAGGCCGTTGGTTCAGCTGGCAGACGCCGGCGGTGCGAGTACGATGAGCAGGGCAGGCCAGACTCTTCGGCAGAGGTGACGCCGAAGGCGATGCAGGAAAGTGTAGCGGTCTAGGAGCGTAGCCCGGTGCTTCCAAGGTGGACCTGGAACCTGAAGGGAAACAGCATTAGGAAAGCCACAACCAATAGAGTCAGGCAGGCGGCGTCAGCCGGCCTCAGCTAGCAGGTAGAGAGATGGGCAGTACGCTAACGCAGTAAATGTAGTAACTCACCCACAGCTGGGACCAGGATACACGTAGAATGTATATGGATATAGCGATATAGAATAGAGTAGCGGTAGTAGGTTAGTGTAGAGTAGCGGTGACGGCCTCTCTGTCGGCCCCTTTATATACCGGCCCTCCATCAGCGTAGGTGTCGGCGCATTACCAAATAAGGGCAAAACTTACGAGCGCGGACGATGGCCTTCCCTGATTGGCCGAGCGTATGGACGGTATTATGACGTACACTCGGTAGGTACCGGTCATACGCTACAATACGTTGGACATTAAAGCTAGTACCAACCGTATGTGGACTGATAAGTTCATGACTGGTGTATAAATTAGCATTTGGTGTAAAGGACACCACAGTATAAATGTATATACGCATTATTAACTTAATATTTTTCTTAACGAAATTAATATTATATAGTGCAACAGAATTATCTTGTTAAATTAATGGGTTCGGTTATAGTCACCTAATACCACATAAGTTATTAATACTTTTATCTAATACTGTCTCTCCTTGTCTCAAATTGCTACATTTTCTTGAAGGTTGACAACACTCTTGAGATATGTCGGCATTTATGAATAGCTAGTACAATTGTTTATAGCTGATTATGTTTAGAATAGTTTTTAGTAAACATTGATAGTTGCAATACTTAAAATTAGCCCCTAAATAGTAACAACTAATACTAATTAGTTTGTTTTTCATCATTGCTAGGCATTTCTTTACTTCTGTTACTTTAATTCATAATTACCAAGAACTCTACTACTACCAAGAATACCATTACGTATTTTTACGTATTTTGAGTAAGATATACTCCATACAGTTTAGAGTAATGGTCACAATCCCGCGCGGACGCTCAAACCCGACGCCACAAAACATCACGAATTCTAAAATAATTTCGTTTAGGTGGAATACTCGTAAATTTGCCCGTTGAGTTGGTGGAAGTTATGTGACAGGTGGGTTCGGGCGAGAAGTAACAAGTTCAATTCCCGCCAGTAAGTTGTTCTGTCGCACCAACCTCCCATTCCCCGTCTCTTTCCCTCACACCCACCCGCACGTGACCGACGCTGTAGAATATTACCTGAATTATTACTATAAAGTTTGAAATGTGTTATTACTGTTTTAATGAGTTTTACTATAATTAGATTTTTCTTTTAACTTGTGCAAGAGTTGTTTTGTTTCGTTCGCAGAGATTTGCGATATGTTCTTGGAATACGTTAAAAGGTATTTATTTTACATTCAAGTTGGATAATGGCAAACTATTATGCTATGCGTGCCGAGTCGCAAGAACGATTTTCATTTGTCTGTACCTACTTAAATGGCGAGGCTATTGCATTCTTAGATGACTACTGCCAATTTCACTCCTGTTTCCCGAAGGGATAGGTAGGGACTACGGAACGCCATTTGCAACGATCCTGACATATCTCTCTTGCTTTATCCACTCCCATCAAGTGTCTTATGCATACTCTTCCGTTTCGGGTACTTCTGACGTGTCCTTATCCTATGTTCTCGTCACATATCAGAAGTCTGCCAACCCACAAACACTTGACTAAGCTGGAGGAAATGGCCTGACTTTCAAACTGAGAAAATTCCCATGTATAGCCGTAGGATAGTTTATATACATTATTATTTATGTAGCGCTCATAGCGAGACTTGGCTTGTGGTTCGTAACAGATCGACAAAGTTAAGCAACGCTTGTACAGGTCACCACTTGGATGGGTGACCGCGTGTGGCATTTACATCTGAGCGCTACCGTGCTTCGGAGGGCACGTAAAGCTGTCGGTCCCGGTTCTTGTCTAAGGATAAGGATCGTTAGGCCATGTCGGAGGCCATAAGGCGGTCTGAAAACTCCGACACCAGAGTTGGCCACACACTCACACGAAAAACAAACAAAATTATTATTTATAATTATATTAAGACTGTCTGTCTGTTGCCATGTGTAACATTTTCACCTAAAACTAAAAACTTGAAGCCATTAAAAATAAGGACAGCTCGCGATTACTTTTTAGCTTTTATTTCAAATTCTAACCTTTCGAAATTCATGCGGGCGATGCTGCAAGCTTACCAATTTCTAGCAGTTTGGATTACAAATAATTATAGTATTCTTAGCAGCTAAGCTAAATGGATGCTTGTGCTACGTAGAGGTCACGTCGTTATAGTGATTCAATGCATACATTTTCATCAGCATCCCGCATGCATCCAAAGATTATTCTACAAATTTCACTGTCCGCTATTACCTACTTGTTCTCATTGGTATCAGGACAATTTTGAAAATAATAACTCTAAGGCAACACACATAAAAAATACAGGTGAATTGAGGACCTCCTTCTTTTTGATTCGGCTAAAAAGTCTAACTTATGTCAGATACAATCAATTCGCAAACACAAGCATTTATTTTATGAAAGTATTTTTTTCTTTCTCTTCGTATCGTGTCAATGGCGACTTTAATTATGTGCGACCAATAATTGGCAAAAAGACAAATTAAATTCATATATCAAGAAACTTAAGTCGGTAAAGACAATAATTTCAAAGTTAACTAAAATTATGTCCTTCCATATCAAACACGGGCATCGTCAATACTACTATCTGTTGCCCGCAGCAGTTATATGACGTCTCTATAACGTTGTACGTGGCTCAAGCAAACGTGACGGTCCCAATGCGACGCCCCAACAGGATTAATCTAAACAATCTTAACTATCTTCACTGCTACTCTGGGGAACACCTTGGAATTTGGCGCAAGAGATCAGCGACAAGCGAGAAAACTGAATTAGTTGAAAGAGATTTGTCTTTACTAGCGAACAAAAATGGCAAAAATCTCGACATCAAATCTTTTAACAACTTATTTGGTTAGCGCGGTATAGTAGGCTAAATGCTCCTTCTGACTCACAAAGCTGCTGTGAAACAAATGAGAAGAAGCTTAAGTAAGCAGTAGATTGTGAAAGGCTGTAAAGGAAGGAAAAGAATTTCTAATTTACACAAAACAATTTGCACAATATCAAAAGTAATCAAGACAAAGAAAAATGGCACTTTAGAAATAAAGTTCTGATATATAAACTGTAGTAAAAATGTGTACAAAATATTCTTTGTACCACATCACGAGTAGTCGTGCGTCCGGCATACAACATCATAAACTTGTTAAACAACAATTTGGACCGTCAGGTAAATATTACGGCAATGCGCGACACCGCGGGACGTTCAAGTGGTTACCGCTGACATTATATGAGTGCTTCGTTGGGTGTCGCTAATTCAGTTTGATTTATTTGTATTATACGAATAAAAGTGTTGAGGGATTTGTAACACTCATCATCAGCCTTTGATCAGGCCACTGCTGGACTAGGCCTCTCCTTTGAAAGGAGGAATTGGCCTACTATACCACGCTGGCCAAGCGGGTTGGCACAGGGTTTGTATCAAGTTTTCCTTCTCTTGCAGTGCTGTTCTCTGCATACTATGCTCCCTCTGTCGGTTCTTACGACACCCATGGGATGATATGGGGTGGTGACAATTCGTATTCTTAATCCGTCACCACACGGATAACACAATGAAAGTGTAATTTTATTACAAAGCACGATAATCTTACATATGCTTTAAGTATGAATTAATTCTCATAGTATAATTAAGTAATTCATCATTACCATCATAATAATTATAAACACCTTCAAATTACTTGTCGATAAGGATAACTGGATCCTACCGGAGATAGCTAGGTGAGACTTAAAAAAATGGAAATTACAACTCCACGTCTGCCACGGATGATTTTAACGTTTTATGATTTTGATTGATTTGATGATTTTAATATTCGAACCAAATACCTGTCCTTTCAGTGATCGGCCCACCACCATCGTATTTGGCGTTTGCACTTAGATTTTCCGCAAATTGGTATTCCTACTGAGTGACTTAGAGCACTTTAGAAACAGAGTTTTGATAGATAAACTGTAGTAAAAATGTGTACAAAATATCCTTTGTACCACATCACGTGTAGTCGTGCGTCCGGTATGCAACATCATATAAACTTGTTAAACAACGATGTTCAAGTGGCTAACATTGACCTTATACGAGTGCTTTGTTGCGTGTTGCTAATTCATGTACGCGATATACCCTCGGTTTTATTTATTTGTATTTTATGAATAAAGGTGTTGAAGGATTTGTATAGCAATTCATTAAAATGGGATTAAATTTTATCTACGTTAATCTTTACTTGCTTTAGATATGATTTATATCTCATTGTATAATACTAGACTTTTATTAGAAGTCATAAATCATTATCATCATCATTGCAGCGTAGTCTCGGTTGCGATCCTAGATTTTTCTTATCTTGAAGTCTAGGATTCTCCTTCTAAATGTTTTCCTAAAATTACCACGTTTTACATTATTCATGTTTGAAACGTCGTCTCTTACGGCGTTCAGTCAGAATTATTGTTGTCCATGATAAATGGACCCTGGCGGCACTTTCTCGGCGAGACAAATATCGTCACACCTACCACGGATGCTTTTAATGTTTTATGCGTCAACGTGATTGTATAAGCAGCATATTCATCCCTTTTACGCGCAAATACTACTTGTGCCACTGAAGAAGGGCAAATTCCAGGGTCAGTTTCAAAGTCATCTAGAAAGGACGAGCCGAATAATTGAAACTTAAACCTGTCTTTTCAGCTTAACTATAGTCACACAAATGACACCACACTCGTATTTGCCGTTTCCTCGTGGATTTGCTGCCAAATTGGTATTTCGGCTTTGTGACGGACGAATTCTTGCCGCTAATTTTCCATCTGTCTAGCATCTCAGATCTGACAACAATCGTTAGAGTTAAGGCAAACCAAACCAAATCATCAAAATACTAACAGAGCCAAATCTGAAAAAAGAGGAATCGACAATACATAAAATATGCATCGAAATCAAGATTCAACAATAATACGACTCATGTCGTTTGTCGCTTGCACTCATCACCTATGCCATACAAAATCCTAGTAGCGACCGGACGGTTGAACGCACTTGGTCGGTCGGACTACTGTCAAACAATTATTATGTGGCCACCTCGCGTTTCTTCACTCCACACTCCAAGAGCATAACGAAACGCAAACACTGGAAAAAAAGTACCAACATACAATAAAATTATTCCTATGTAATGTGAGTGGATAAATAAAGCTGCAGTTTTTACAGAGGAATACTGAATTTGCTTTATTTGACACAGTTTAAAATATCTTGTTATATGAACCGCATCAATTTGCTTTGGATTACCTTATACAGTATTTATCAATTTATGAGATTCGGTGTCTGATCAATTTATTGGTTATTTTAAAGTATTAATGTCTACGTTTTAGGTACCCCGTTTTAACTAATATAAAATACTTAGATATGGGAATAAAAATAAAACCGCCTTGATTATAAATACCCTGGTAACTAAATATTTATACAATTATGTGAATTTTTCGTGAAAACCATTTAAAAATAACGGTCGCACGTTCTAAACCAGTAAAGCGCCATCTACCGGCAGCAACATATTCAAATGAGGATCAAAGTTCGCAGTAGCAGTTAACAAAGCGACGTGATGAGATAGGACGTGCAACAACGTATAACAGGATAAATCTAATAATTCTAGCACAGTCTAGACGACGTCTCACAGACTTGTCCTTGTCAACACTGAGGAACGCTCATAATGCAACATGCTGTCTGATAATCTTGGTAAATATAATATATTTATGTATTTAGAAGAGGCAAGATTTTGCAGGCAAGTTGGTTTTCTACTGATGAAACGTTCTGTGCCCCAACAATATTGTTAGGCAATGTTTTTATGTTGCTTTATCACAGGCTCGCTGCTTAAGTGTTAAGTGACCCTGACTAATAAACCTTCTAAAATATGTGTTAAGAAATGTACCTATTTCTAACTGGCCCCACACAGCCTCTTCTCATGTCTTTAAATTGGTGAATGTGTCATTCTTAGTTAATTGAGTATAGATGCCACTGTTATAATCACAACCAGAATAGGTACTTAAGACTAATTATTACAACGTAATCATGTGGAAAATTCCATAAAATCTAAAATTGCTACGCACTCGTAGGTCGTAGCACTCGTAGCGCTACGAACTAATGCAATTAATATTAATTAGAATTATTATTTGAACAATTTGATTTAGATTAAAATTTGAACGCGATGAATATTTTGCAAAGTGCTAAGTGATTGATATGAATCTAATTAAACCATTTATTATTTGGTTACACAATTTATTTATTTATTTAATCACACATGACAGAATCCAGTACATTTGTGGCAAACATATATAAGCAATAGTATTATAAACTTAACTAGATTCCTAAATATACGTATACATCATGATCTGTAAAAATAGGAGAGTGAAAAATTATAATATTAAAAAGAAAGAAATAAACTTATTGTGTAACATACGTTACGTTTATGTGACAAGTGTTAGTAGTCATTCAGACATAATATGTTGAACATCGTTCTTAAAAGTTAAGAATTTATTATTAAATATATCCAATTTGGAACTGTGTTTAGGTAGCAAGTCATTATATAGTCGACACATCCTTACAATGGGGTTATAAAATGACGTATTATTACAATGCGAGTGTTTCGTTTTGGTTTTGATTCAACGTAAATTATAATTATAACGATCAGATAAGTTTATAATTTTCAACAAAATATTTACTGCGTATATTTTTTAATTTATTGTATGCCTGGTATATAATTAAATAAATAATAGTAAAGCGCTGTAATATATCACAGAAATAGCTGTTTCAAAATTGTAGCATATTGAAGTATTCGTATACGTGAAGCTGATATACCTTTTGCAGGCATATTATACAAAACATATAGAATATTATACATAACGCCCGAAGGCTACCCACATGTTTTGCATCTCAAACAAACTGTTATATGTCATAAGGTACAAGGAGGTAAAGAAGCTTCCGTCCGTCATCAGCCCTATATACTGTCCCACTGCTGGGCACGGGCCTCTTCTCACTATGAGAAGGGTAAGGCCATAGTCCATCACGCTGGCCAAGTGTGGGTTAGCAGACTTCACATGTCTTTCGAGAACATTGTGGGGAACTCTCAGACATGCAGGTTTCCTCAGGATGTTTTCCTTCACCGATAAGCAAGCGATAATTAACATTTTAATACGCACTTAACTTAGAAAAGTCATTGGTGCGTGCCGTGGGTTCGAACCCGAGACACTTTGCGTAGCGGTCTGTCGGTCTCTCCACTCGGCTATCGCTGCTATCTCCACTTAAGAAGCTTTAACATTTGATATTGTGATAATCCGTCAAAACTATCGCTTTGAGTTGACGCGTTGGCATCACATAGAGCTATGTTAGAACACATTCTCGATATTAAAAAAATTGCCTTTGGTCGCCATTATCGAAATAGATAAGGAGAACTCTAATTATAATATATGGAAAATAAAAGGAACGATCACAATGACTAGATTACAATAATGGATGACTGTAAAAGTGCGCTACTCAGTGACAATATGCGTGTTGTCACCTGTACTTAGTGAGTGCCTTGGGGCTCGAAGGAGCGCAATGAGACGCCCTATATCACCGCAGGCAATTTAAACGTCCGCTCGCCAACCCGCCGGAATAAATTCAACAAACTGTCAAACAAGTGGACAACTTTCGCACCTGGGCTCATGGTCGCACGCCGGACCAACGGACTTAAATTGTAGAAGATCGGCGTATAAGAAGGCTGTGCGTATTTGACCAGGAAATATTTTTGAAGTTAAATCGATATTATTCTTATCGCGGGCACGCATCTTATAGCACACCCCCTTTTTCAGTTTATCAATATAATTCATTACGTAATAATATACAAAACAGTAATACCCTAGTAGAGGATACCAACAGACTGCTATGCAGAGACTATCGGGTTCGATCCCACGACACGCATCACTGACTCTATTTAATTGTGAATTATTGCTTACTCCATACTCCATACATCAGATAGCATGTTAACCTTTCAGTCTCGGCTATCATCGAGGTTTTGGACGGTCGTTATATCAAATCCCTTGAATTGATTGACACAGGTCCCAACTACCGAGATCGACAGTACAGTAATAGTTATGGTAAAAAACAAAATAGCGTTATGAAGAGCCACTATTTTAATTTTTTAAAAGCTACATAAATCAACAAACTGTATTCCGCTGCCGCTCATGCCTTTCAAAGATCACTCATTTAAAACACCTTAGCTGTTTCGTAGACAAAAAAGTGTCTCCCCGCAGCCACACCAACGGCTCGCCAGTCACAAGGGAATTAACTTAGGAATTTCACTAAACACTAACTGTATCTATAAACATCATTGCAGTATTTCATCATTGCTGCCTCCATGGTTCAATGGATAGAGTATGAGTCTGCCGATCAGGAGGTCCCGGTTTCGATGCCCGGGTCAGGTAAGTGTTACTTACAGCACGGAGTCTGGCACAGTGCCCGGTAATTGTAATAGGTTCATCCTCCAATAGGTGGGACCTACAAATTCATACCATGGCGAAATGTGGGTGTAATATTACACTTCTACCTAACCCTTCGGCATGAGTCCGTTTCCACTCAGCACTACTTCGAAACACCTTTAGGTGAGATCGACATATTGCTGTGCCCAGTTTGGGTGTTCTATGTATCCGTTAGTTGTGCAAGATGTTGGAAAATTCGCTTCATGAGATGACTTAAGAAAATAAATTATTCATCTTGGAATGCCGAGGAACCTACTCAGTTATTATAATTAAAAGATATAGACAAAATATATCACAATAGAATAATTGTAAGAACCCAATGGTGAAGTTATATATTTTTGTCTCTTGCCTAACTATCCATATATGATTCAAGGTTTGTATGGGGAAAATACTTTTAGCGTGATATAATCCAGGCGGTCAAAGTAAAGCCTCCGTTCTTAGGGTCAAAATAACAACTTGAAAATAAGGTTGAGATTTTGATATTTTGACACTGCAGCCAGCGCTATTTTGGCAAATGCATACTGCAATCGTGATTATGGCACTTACGAGTGTAAGTGCCATATGTATAAATTCTTCTTAAATAAAGTACAAATTAATATAAATTACTACGGAAATTGAAATACTTATAAAAGCCCCGTTTACAAATCGTCTCCATGTGGAGCCTTCGGTAGTCAAGAATAATGACTACTTACTTGACTTAATTAAGACGACGAGTAATTTTTTTCTTTTAAATACCTCCGTTAAATAAAGTAATAGCACATTTTCAGTTTATAATTTATATTATATATAATATATTTCATTTCTAAGTAGTGGTATACCTTATAAAGTAATATACAGCGGAAATAGAAGAAAAAGACTTAAACAATTTGACAATTTGATTTCAGCTTGTTTTGTGGCTTGACAGTGTCAAATCATTAAGTATATCAATACTTAATGATATGACAATGTCAAGGAACTGATTTGTAAAGGTTGTAACAGACATAACTATATAATCATCATTCTCCTAACGTAATCCCAGTTTTAAACCAGGGTCAGTAAGCGATACTAGTCGAACCAGATTTGGCTGAACATTAGCTTTTCCTTTAGCTTAGGTGGTGGTGCAAAGTAAAGGTAACAAGATATAAAAAAAGGAAGAGAATGACACAATTTAATAAGAACTATAATAGCACTAAGGCGTCTTTCGACTAAAGTGCTTCAGCATAAATTAAATAAGCTGCCTCGTCAAAAAATTGAACATGTATACAGGATGATTTGTAATTGCTCGTATTCCCTTCTAGTGATTCTAGGACGAAATTTTATTTTATTCGAAAAATTTTTGTGTGTATGGCTCTATTTTCAAATTTCACGTTGAGCTAGTAGGTTTATTTTATTTTAAAAGATGGGCCATTTAAATGTCCATTAAATAAGACCCAATTGGCTATCAAGAATAGTCAAAATAATTTTTTAGAAGATGTTTATAACAAAAATTTGGAATTTGCTCGAAAAATCTTAAAAACCGTTTTATTCCAAAATGGTGCATTTTGGACCTCCCCTATGTAGGGGGTAAGAATACTCCATTTTGGCCCTAGAATCACCATACAGAAGGGAATACGAGCAATTACAAATCATCCTGTATATGTTCTTTGAGACTCTTTAGATTTAAATGTCTCAATGACGGATCTTGTGCATTATTAATTGTTTACTAAAATATATCGATCAAACACTATAAAACGGTCCACAGGGTAGTCGTTCTATACAAAACGACTGTTTTTAATTTGAACCGTAGCTGACTTTCAATGAACATTTACAAAATATTGACATAAAAAAACACCTATCACGTCGATACCAATGTAGATAAAAACAAAATATCCTTCGATAAAATTGCAGCAAACAGTGTTTTGATTACAAAGTATGCAATATTGAAACACTTTTCATTGAAATTTTCGCTAACAGATGCAAAATATATAAACAATACTAACACAGTTCTATTTAATAACTACGTTTATTTTGCATTTTAGGTACACAATATGTCTGCAAACCTTGAATATTGGTTAAGTGTGCAAAAACATTTAGACTAGCTACCTAAGCATGTGCCCAAACATTAATTCTTCGAACTAATGTTTGGGCACATGCTTAGATAGGTTAAGCTCTCATACACTATAAAACACAAGAATTGTTCAGCTGAAATGATACATTACATGATATATTTCTAGGTAAAATTTACTTAACAAGGCTTAACATGAACTGCTACAATGAAATGATATATATATATATATATATATATATATATATATATATATATATATATATATATATATATATATATATATATATATATATATATATATATATATATATATATATATATACACAACATGTAACAAGTTTAATGCACATCTTGAAAGTAATTTGTTCAGAATCGGCAACTGAATCCATTTCCGTCATTTTTAATATTGTTTATTTTTAGTCTTAAAATAATTAAAATAACGTAAATTGTAGTCACTATTTTTTTTAAAATTGAGCTATTCGAAAATAAACCTTAAATCAAAGCAGAACGGCTTATTTTTAAATGCATTTGTTAAATGGTTCCACGTTGACTTACACAAACGCACACATTAAAACAACACAATTTAAAAAAAAATTGAGCTATTCGAAAATAAACCTTAAATCAAAGCAGAACGGCTTATTTTTAAATGCATTTGTTATATGGTTTCACGTTGACTTACACAAACGCACACATTAATACAACACAATAGACGGCAAAAGACAATAGCACACAATTGACCACCAAAATGTCTATCATCTATCTTTCACTAACGTAGGTAATAAACAACGGGAAAGAGCGAGACGTAATGTCTCGCTCGCGCTGGCGCATGACAAGCGCAGCGGGCGATGCGCTTAGACATGTTATGACAAGTACAACCGGGAATATCTATCTGATTCTATCAGTGAGTGCTGTGAAAACCTTTTTAAAAGTTCACTTGTTTACAAAATGTGTAATGGTGTATAATTTAATCATTCAACAACAAAGTGAAAAGTTCAACATCATCTTGATGTTGACTTGTCACCCATGGACTTTCTCATTGTGGAGAAATAATAAATCACCAGTTTATTGTGACGACAGAAAAAGTGCCGAGTTGTTAATTAATTAAGATACTAGCTGCTTTTGAAACAGTGAAAAGATGTGATTTGTGAGGAAATACTGAAGTGCTACGTGGACGAAAAAATTGTGATTTAAGCCTGTAAGTTATTTTATTATTCTATTATTGTAAGTATTTAGATTCACAAGACAACTTTAAACACGCCGTTCTTGTTTATTTCTCTCATTGATATTCTTTTTTTTTATCTGATTAAGTTAAGATAGTCACAATAGTCACTTACGATGTTAAGAAACAATAGATCGTGCATATTAATAACAAACAATAAATGATTCGACTGTCCACACCATAGGTTAAGAGTGTGTTGGAAAGAAATACTCATAATATCTTTGGTAATATCAACAGTAGCCGACAAATTTTTCAAACATCATTTTTGTAAACCCCACTCTATCAGAGTGTGGTTTACAGACTGAATTTCATACATTTTGTTATATCGTATCATGTTTCGTTCCTATCAGATCGCTGTTGTTTGTTTACCATATATATAATAATATAATATATATATAATATAATATAATATTCTACCACATTCACACAACACCATCTAGTCCCAAACTAAGCTGAGCTTGTACTATGGATACTAGATAATGGATAAACATACTTATATACTTTTTTTTTTGTAAATACATACATAGCAACCGTTTCGTTTGTGTGCGTGCGCAGATTTAGAGTGACCACGATTTTCACTTTTAATTGAGTTAATACTTTCTTTAAAAAACATTATTTACGCAAATAAAAAAAATATTTCAATGCATGCATTATGATTGTAACAAGGTTTTCTAATTGGGGTGTCTGAGGATGTGCGTTATTTCCATTACACGTTGTATATATATATATATATATATGTGTGTGTGTGTGTGTGTGTGTGCGTGTGTGTGTGTGTGTACTAGCTTTTGAGCTTTTGCCCGCGGCTTCGCTCGCGTAAATTCGGGGTTCTCTAGTTATGGTACATCATCTATGTTCGGGGTAACACAAATCTCCTTTATTGGACGCATACTTCCATAAAATATGTCGTTTTAACTGTTTAAGAAATATAACTGCCAAAATTATTTACACGTACAAACTACTTAGTACTAAGACTTAGTAGTACCAATGAATACTGATTTACATATAGAAGCGCATTTCTTAAGAATTTCGTGTACCGATCCCAAGTGGCGAGTTGGCGACTATCGTCAGTGTAGTACGTAGTTGGCGCCGTTGGCGGCGCTGGAGTCGTTCTCCGTCTCTCTTGCTTTCGTAGTTAAGATACACAGGAGGAACGTTCGTCTCTCTTGCACTCATAGAGACAGTTGTCACAGCGCGACTGTCACGCCGTCAAGCGGCAATTTGGGTCACAGAAAGTTTGTCTGCAGAGCTGCCGCCCATACGATAATCACAGTAAGTCACATTTTTGTCGATATTGAGTTAAGTACATATTCAGAAAGTGAGATCGAGATCTACAATTCTGTATATTCAGAATTTTTAAATGTGGCTTACATAAATAGATAAGACAGAAGCATAATTACAGTAAGACACGATAGGCGCCAAGGTGCACTTATTATGAATGCAGTATGGGCACATACGGTTGATTTTTGCATAAAGTTAAATCAATTTACCTAGGTTTTACTACAGTAAACAATCTTACTATATATATTATAAAGTTACGATTTTATTACAAACATATTATTAACAGTAAGTGGCACTTGTCGTTACTATATTAAGCAATTGGCATAAAACATACTATTGCATTACCTTAGCATAACAACAGCAAGTGAAACTTACTGTATATTATAATAAAATAGCGTATTCAAATTATTTATTGTATCTGTAAAAGTAATAAACAGCAAGTATACTTACTGTGATTATGTTTAGGAATACCTCATATTATGTGTAGACTTGTCTAGAACAAATAAGGTAAGCGCATTACTTACTGTATATACTTTAAGATTTTTAAGGCGTTTAGTTCGTCGCACCTAACCCCAAGCACTAGCTGTTGAAAATTATATTTAATTTATTTTACGGGATTTAAAACTTCGGGATTTTAAACTTTCAACACCAGCATATCTGTATAATCTATGCTTTTGACCAAACAACCATTCGACGATTCAATTATCGGGATTTTGTCCATCGGTATTTTAAAATTCAGTCTTTTAAAATTTGGGTTTTGATACGTACCCGTACGTAATCATTATGGCGTTTAAATATGATGTCTAATAATTATTACGGCAATTAAAAATATGAAAAACAATACGTATGGCACTCGTATCTTATGGTATCTAAGTTTCGGGCAATTAAAAGCATGTCATATGTCTTTTAGGGCAAACAAAACATTCGGGGAAATGAAATTCGGGAATATGATGATTATGGTATATAATCTTCGGGTAAACAATAGACAACCCTTCAACTTTCTTATTGTAGCTTTGGATAATATATTTGTAAGTTTACATTTTGCTAGTCATTTAAAACACTTTTAATATTTTTAAACTTCTACAAATAGGTTATAAAACTAAAAAAAAAAAAATTTTTTTTTTTCTCGATCTGAGAAATTAAAGTGCCTTTGTCTTTTTATGTTTTTTATTGTGTTGTACAACTAATAGTTTAATAAGAGTTTTATGGAAAACTTTAAACGTGTAATGTTTTAGAGATAGTGCTTAGTTTGTTTAATATTGTTTCATACACGAAGAAGTTTTGTACAAATACGAATGATTAACGTTGGTTACGTTAAGCCATTTTTAATGCTATAAATAATCAAATAATAGAACTGATTTTATAACTTTCTGGTTTCACAAAGTTATTTGTACTTGTTATATTAAACTGTGATTTCATAAGATCAGTTAAGTTTCATTTTCTTACAAATAATTAAGAAAAATGTAATTAAAGTTGGTGTCGGTGCTTTATGAGGGATGCTGTAATTTTACATATTTCTTCTAGCTATAATTACAGTAAGTGCCTGAGTTACTGTAAGCAAAAAATATCATATTTGTTATTCTATTTAAATATTTATCTTATTTCATAATCATTTTGACAGTATGTACCTACAACTAAAGATAGTTACAGTAAGTCACGGACTTACTGTAGTAATAATAAAAAAAGGTTTTTATTTATTTTCTTCATTACTTAACATAAATATATTTTTAAGATTTACAACACATTTATTACATGTAATTAAAAAATAAAATAGAACACCTATGAAGCACGCCTATATTTACGTTATACATTTGTAAGAACTTAGATTTAATCTATATTGAGGCAGAAATGCTAAAAAAAAGAAAAACTTTAAGCGCGTTTTTCTCTAAACTGTCTTCAAGGCACTTACTGTGTATATCACAAGCACGGCAGAGAGCGCCCATAAGAAATGCGCCTCTATGTAAATAATATCTATGCTCTATGGTAGTACTCAAAATGTTATCCGGTATCTGTGACGTTTCGCTAGAGTGGCCAATATGGCGACTGTGATTTGTCTGTCAGAACCATTCAACATCAGCCCTTAACAGTCCACTGCTGGAATAGGCCTCTCCTTTCAAAGGAGGAATTGGCCTACTATACCACGCTGGCCAAACGGGTTGGTATAGGGTTTGTATCAAGTTTTCCTTCTCTTACAGTGATGTTCTCTGCATAATATGCTCCCTCTGTCGGCTCTTACGACACCCATGGGATGATATGGGGTGGTGACAAACCGTATTTTTAATCCGTCACCACACGGAGAACCATTAGAATTTAACAAAATACTCGACAGTCCGAATTTTGCGGATATATGTTGTCGACTCGAAATCTTTATTTTTTAATGTTTTATTATTCAGGTAAGGTTTCGATATACTCTGTAACTTGATTAACTACTATGTTGTGGTTAAATGAAAATCGTGGTTAAAGTTACAAACAAAAATCTGTTTAATTCATTACAGAATTTAACACATCCTTTAGCAAATGAATTTAATTGAAAAAATAAAATATTTATGCTAGTTACAGAGATAGAACCAAGGTCGCGTGATTCGGCGTAGACTTAGGGAAATCCTGGGAATCCGCTTCCGGCGTCGCTCAGGAAAGTACTTAGCTTGTCGCCGGACAGCCAAAAAAAGGGCTCGGTCACTCCGCGCCATGGTATTTATAGTCCGTATGGAGGGTGCGGGAGGTGGAGGCAGCTGGCCAAGTAATGCGACGAGGCTTGACGTCACAACTCCTTGACGAAATTATTACTATAAGATTTGACACTGCGATAACAGCGCAGTCCGCCGGCGGCAGAGGTCAATACGCCGAGTTAATTTTCAAAGTGAATGATAACGAAAATTTTTTTTAACATATTATTATGTAGTGATTTATTTTTTCATGTCTTTGTATTTAGTTATAGTAGTATGTTCACCCCTTCAAATATTTTGCAAATGCAAATCAACAACCTTTATATGAATCAAATACAAATATTGAAGAGGTGGAGCAAATAAATTTTCTTATTTTTACAATAATAAAATAGATCACAATCTAAATTGGAAAAATCACATAACAAAAGTAAACAAGAAAATTTCAAGTTACACATATGTATTATCTATACTTGTAGAAACTACATCGGTACGTACCGTAAAAGCCGCAGGTAAGCTGTATCCTTTGCGTCAGCTAAGTAAGTTTCCCCAGTAAGTAATTCCAAGGGTCACCTTGGAATTACTTACTGGGGAAACTCTTGTGAGATCCAAGCTACTTTTATTTTACAAAAAAGGTGTTTGCCTATAATCTATAATATGTACAATACTGATTCATTACGCCTAACTTTTAAAGAAAAGGGTGTGACGTCAATCCTTGACGCATCACTCGGCCCGGTCGACCCCGCCGCCCGCGCCCTGCAACGGGCTATAAATATGGAAGCGCTGGCCGCGTTCGGCCCTTTTTCTGGCGGCTGCGAGACGAGTTAAGTTAACCAACTCTCTTGGACGAACCGGCAGCAGGGACTCTCAACAAAAACCCCACCCATCGCCGAATCACGCGACCCTGTGTAATTTTTTATTAATTCCTAATTTTTTCGCTTGCTAAATGATGTCTAAAATTAATTGAGAATGAAATCAATTTTTATTGTAACATTTAACCACGTTTCTCATTTAAACACACCCTAGTAGGGATAACGTAACAGTGGACACCTGAAAGGTTCTTTTTACGTTACAGTGGCGCCCACGGGAATATTATAGGTAGGGTTTTGTTGAGAATCCGCTGCCCGGTGAGTTTTATTTTTTAATTTTTGTGTATGTGTGAAATCGTTCCTAAGCAGTGTGTAATTATTTTAGTGGCATTTATTGTTTCTTTTTGCTTGTTTTATTGTGGACGGAAAGTCGGTGGTGTTATGTCGGCCACAATAGACATTTTCTCTTTTTGTTCTGTTGTGCTCGGAAGGTCGGTTTTGTGTTGAGCCGGTCACAACAGACAAATTTTGTCTTACTACGCGTGGTAAGCATTTTATATTATAACTATTTCTGTTGCCGCGTGTGATAATTAATTTTGTATCAACCGCATAAGTAACAAGTTATAATCGTTTTGATTGCAACCACGTGTCAACTAAATGACGCGCTGTGGTCACATTCCTTGATTGCATTCTTTGTATTGCGATTTATGACCTCACGTCCACTAACGACGTGCTAAGGTCACCTTCGATGATCGTACGCTTCGCGATTAACTTTTTTAAATGCCACTACGGTAATTAAGTGCTACTGGTAATTATTGCTAATAATCTGCTTTGGCTGACTTATGGAACGAATTCACACCCTTCTCTTTTTCATTTCTTCACATTTTTCTACTATAACCTTCTGCTAGTGACTTTGTACGGCGATATATTTCTATATAGTAGCTATTATTAAATACTGTTACCGCCTACTACGGCGATTATCTTTTAATATTAACTATTCTTTTCTTTCTTACTAAGAAAGTTGCATTTTTGTTATGCCACGTTTACTTATTATAGTTGGACTGGCTGAGAATGAACGTACCTAAGATGCTAGCATATTATAAACTAGGTATCTAGCTAGAATTCTGCGTTAATTTATTAATAAAATGTACACGTGTCACATGCAGGTTGCTCACTAACAATAATGAATGAATGTAATTATTGTCTATTTGGTATAAAAATACGAGTATCATCGTACAATTATTAGTTGTTCGTTTTGTCAAATGTTTATTATGCTACAATCGTTGTTTTTGGTCTTCGATTTTATCTCCTTGTTACTGCCTATCGGTATGTCATTTGCAAATGCACCTATTTATGCATTTACTGTTCATTGTGAACTCAAACATAAAATTCCTGCGTCGCAATTATTGAATTATGTTCTTTTTGTAATGTTTTGTGTCACTAGGATTGTTCTTTCAATGTCTGGTTTCTATTGAAATGTATAAAACATATAATGATAAATAAATGGTAAAATTAAGCCGCTGACGGCCGGAAAACTACTTAATTGTCAATATGTAACTTGTTTCCTTTTTACTAAATGCTATGCATCCGGTTTTACTAGACCAGTTTAAGTAGTGGTTATATTGTGTTCTTGTGTTAACGCAAATGTTATTATATCTAACTGAATTTATCAAACTTAATTGAATTGAAACTAACTTTAACTAAAGTGGGTATTTGCACATAAATTGAATCAATAACTTCTTTTCTTGAATAAATAAGTGCCTATTTACATATGAATCAAATAAATAATTTTTATACCTCATTAAATAACTAAAGTGGTTGTTTACACACAAATTAATAAATAATTTCAATACTTAAATAACTAATGTGGGTATTTCTACATAAATCAATAATTATCATACTTTAATAACTAAAGCAAATTAATTGATTTACAAGTTAAAGATAATACCATTTCGTATTTCACCGTCGTTTATTTTAAACCTAAAAGCTGAATAAAATAATTAAATCTTATTCTATTATAGCATAAATGTGTTTATAAACGATTGGGTACAGTGTCATTAACAACAATGTAAGACGCATATGTATGCGAAGTTATAATTACCTACATAATTATTTGTGAAGGCCAACAATAGTGCTATTGTTTTCGAATTGGAGCTCACAAGTCACAAGATAACGCATTGTTGTGTTAACGAATTATATAAACATGCTAACATAAAACATGAATAAATATTACTGTTATAAATTGTCGAAGAGGTTTTCCAAATTTAATATTTTTGCACAATCTGTTATTTATCTAACTAAATATCGAAACATCAGATAACTATCTAACTATATAAATATCAGATATGTTTCGCTTGGTGATTGCCATATAAAAGATCTTAAATTAACTCACTGCAAAGTTTAAGAATGTAATGATTAATGCTCATCACTAATGAATTAATCACTAAAATAACTTAACACTTCGTTACAAATAATATAAAAACCTTTAACTCCTAATTACAGCTAAATCATGTACCCATATATCTTGTTACATATAGCTTTGGTAATGTCTGATCGTAATATAATAAAAAAAATCCCTTATGGCTCAGTGGCTGAAAGGTTGTTGTCGGATCGGTCTGTGGTTCGATTCTCGATTGTGTTTTTTTTGTGTTTTTAACTATGGTAGTGTGTACTATGTCGTCGACAGTCTCCTTCGACGATGTACTATACATTGCAACCTAATCCGAATTGTGTATTTGCCGTTGTTGATTTTGTATCATAATCAGAAACCAGTTAATTGTCCGCGACAATGGAATGCGGCCGGCGCCAAGCGCGCAGTGATGACTCACTTGTTTACGTCAGCTGATCACTCGGCTCAAAACATTGTATTATACTTTATTATAATGAACACTTTTTTTATGCTTTTACAATTCGCATCGAGCGCGTTATTATAATAAATTATAATAAAGATTAGATAATTTTATCAGAGTAAAGGCCTTTCAAAGAACTAAAAGCCCATAATCTTTTAAGTCAGAGAGTCAGCTAAAACTTCATTCATTCACTTGCTCATCTCATAACTATAAAATTTAAAGCAAGATAACATGAAATTGAAACAAAAATCACTTAAAATCCTTCGAGCAACTTTTCCTAACACGTCTGCCTGATCTGAAGCTAGGCAACTTAATTAATAACTATTGCTTAATCCCACGTCGCTTTCTTCCGACTTAATCCACTGGTTTTATTCCCTTCCCTCCGCTTGGCTTTCTCCGTCTAGTAATGATACGTTTTATTAAATAATTAGGATCGATAATACTTTAGGATTATAGTCTTGAAAGAGATTTTGATAACCATTTGGGATAGGTATTCTTTCGTGAAATTATGTAAAGCCTACTTGTTTACCTATCTTTATGTAACAGGTCACAATCGCTCATTATCAATATTTACTAGATTATAATAGGTAGGCCTATTATAATCTAGTGGATGGCGTATGCGACTGCTGATCGGAGGTCCTGGGTTCGATTCCCGCGTCGGGCAAAGTTATTACTGGGTTTTTCCGAATACTCAGTAGCAGCCCGGAGTCTGGTAATGTGCCCGGTGACGGCAATAGGCTCGCCCCCTATTACGTGGGACCTAAAAATGTATAGTGAAATGTGGGTGTAATATTACACCTCTGCTTATCCCTTCGATATACCTCTGCTTAGATACAGGCGTGAGACTGTAAAAAAACTCATATTATGAAGCTAAAAATATTGTTTATTCGTTACGTTAAACGCGTTAATCTCAGGCGGTACCAGCTTACACCATGTAGTCGCAAGTTTACACCATGCGTGGTCACAGGATGAGTCATGGTAGCACAAAAATATTTGTATGTGTAAATTCGAGTATGTTTTTTCTGTACATTTTACTCTACAGGTACAACATGTAACTTTTTTAATGCACATTATTACAAAAGTTACATGTCGAAACATATCGTAGTATTATATGTTTGCATTCTAAGCCCGTGTAGTCTTTATAAAACTAAAGTTAGGTTACTAAAGTGAGGCACTACCCTTGCATAATATACCTTCCAATGTTATGATAAAGTACGTAAAAAATAAATAATGTGCATTTGTTTTCAATGTATGACCCCTGTTGAACACGCGGTTTGGCGTTGAAAATAACGGAACTGTTAAAATATATTTTGACAATTGTTATTTTATTTATGATTTTCAATATATTTAAGATGTTAATATTTGTATGCTTTCTAAAGCAAAATATAGAAGAACCGTCTTATTATTGTTATAACAACTTGTATTTCCTGTGTTCACAAATAAATAATTTGACTTTGACTTTGTTAAAAAAAACATTGGGCAAAGGGATTTATAATACACATTGTTTTCCCACATAGTACGTGAATGTTCCGTAAATAAAAAACTAAAAGAATATAATATATTTGCTAACACTTCGTAGTATTTTTTTTTCTATGATTGTTACTTTCCCACGTTCATCGAAGCCGAGATATTTAAAGTAAATAATCTATAAAATCAAATTGCCATTTGCTAAAAATTTAAGACAATGCGACTGGTTAGAAAAGATTTAGGGTTGAGCTACACCTATCAGCACTGCATCACACTTTCCTATGTTTCTGTCCTTTTCTGTCAGTTAGGACCGTCATTTACTAGAGCGAGAAAGAGAGAGGGAACGCCTCAGCACGCCGCGGAATCGAAAAGGCGATCGGAAAAATACGATAGCTTGCTGAGAGGCGACGGAATGCTGACGCGCGCGTCGGAATGCTTACGCGCGCTATAGCATGCCGCCGACCGCGTGCGAACGCGCGCTAACGCACGCTGGTGCGCGCGGCGGTGTGCTGCCGCGTGCTGGTGCCGATTCGTATAGATTTTTCGAATTATTTTCTTTTTACTCTTGTTATTTTGCATTTCTTGCAACATGCACGCTATTACTACTGCTCTCTCTTCAGCTGTGCTATCCATTTCGAACTTGAAACTATACTGTGACCAAAACAAATGTCAAAAGAACGCGGCGGAATGCCACGTTCTTTTGACACTGACGCGTGCGCTTGCATTCCGCAGCACACAAATACGATCGCACGCTATAGAGTGCTAGCACGCTATAGCGTGCTGAAGCACAGGCAGAACAAATGCGATTCCGTGCTGACAGATGTAGCTCAACTCTTAATCGCAGAATTCGTGCCACAGAACTTGGGTTTTAACCACATGACCCCGGACCCGTGAAGAGGTTGAATCTCGATGCCTATCCATTCCAAATGCTCTATTTGGAAATCCAGATGCCCCTATAGGTGATCGTAGAGCCATTATTATACTAGACGGCACATACGTTTCCTTGCAAAAAAGCAGTAACTATTATTTTTAAAGAAAATCTTATAGCCTTCATAAACATCAACATCAACGGCGAGTACATCACTCACCTTCGATTCGCAGACGATATCGTAGTCATGGCCGAAACCATGGAAGACCTAGGCACAATGCTCGATGGCCTCTGTAGAGTCTCCCAACAAGTAGGTCTTAAGATGAACATGGACAAGACGAAAATCATGTCGAACGTCCATGTTGTACCTGCTCCTATTCAGATTGGGAACTCTACAGTCAAAGTTGTGGACAAGTATATCTACCTGGTACCAGTAGTCCAATTAGATAGGCCCAACTTCGAGAAGGAGGTCAATCGTCGAATCCAACTCGGTTGGGTAGCGTTTGGGAAGCTACGACATATCTTCTCGTCCGATATCCCGCAGCGTCTCAAGACGAAAGTCTTTGATCAGTGTGTGTTGCCAGTGATGACTTACGGATCAGAGACATGGTCGCTCACTATGGGCCTTACTTTACTGGGCTTAAGGTCACTCAGAGGGCGATGGAGAGAGCTATGCTTGGAGTTTCACTGCGAGATCGAATCAGAACTGAGGAGATCCGCAGTAGAACCAAAGTCGCCGACATAGCTCTCCTAATAGCCAAGCTGAAGTGGCAGTGGGCAGGGCACATAGCTCAAAGAACCGATGGCCGTTGGGGCAGAAAGGTTCTGGAGTGGCGGCCACGTACCGGACGACGCAGCAGAGGTAGGCCCCCCGCAAGATGGACCGACGATCTCATCATGATCGCGGGAGGCGGTTGGATGAGGGCGGCTCAAGACCGGTCTGTGTGGAGAACCTTGGGAGAGCAGCAGTGGACGTCGTGTGGCTGATATGATGATGATGAATGCCGTACATACTCCTCCAATAACATGCGTAACTTTATGAATGTATGTATTGTGCCATGCGTGCTGTATTTTTTCACAATACATATACGTGGTTACGTCTTTATTTAGACGACATGATGTTGAAATTCTTCCTACTTCGATATCATATATTTCAGCTCCGATATTACTTAGGGCAAAGTTATTTTATGAGTGATTATTATTATATATATCACTATACGTTAGCAAAAATAAATTAAGGGGCCGCTCAAAAAAAAAATCATGCCACTGGTTCGTACAAAATTACCTAAACCCCTTTCTTTGGGAATACTTCACTGATTTTTGATTTATAATATATAGAAATATAATAACAAATGTGAACTTACTCTTATGTAATAATCATCATCAGCCCTTAAAACTGTCCCACTGCTGGGCACGGGCCTCTTCTCGCTATGAAAAGGGTAAGGCCATAGTCCACCACGCTGGCCAAGTGCGGATTGGCAGACTTCACATGTCTTTCGAGAACATTATAGAGAACTCTCAGACATGCAGGTTTCCTCACGATGTTTTCTTTCACCATTTTGCAAGCGATAATTAACAATTTAATACGCACTTAACTTCGAAAAATCATTGGTGCGATTGGTGGATTCGAATCTGAGACCCTCTGCGTAGCAGTCTGTCGGTCTCTCCACTCGGCTATCGCTGTTTCTTCTGTTATGTAATAATAAAATAATAAAAATAAACTATTGCCGTTATAATTCCGTTTGTAAATTACCCAACAGAAAATAAACGATAAGTATGGTCTTCAGTGTCGATAAGTCCCTACTCACGTCAAAATGTTGTGCTCAGGAAACAGCAAATAAGCATCCAAATGTTAGTCCTTCATAAGACACGGATCGACAATGCGTCGCAAATGAAGTACCTAACTACGTAAAACCTATATCAATATGTCACCTATCAGTTCGGCAATTTATGCTTCCAGAATACCATAGGTATATAACTCACACAGTTTATAGTATAAAATATGCTTTTACGCTCAAGGCGTTGACGTCTATGTGAATTAGTTAAATTGACGGCAATCATATGATATTTTCGAGGGGAGGCACTGCACCAGCAGAATTTTTGATGCTCATCGATTCACATAATGCAATAATAACGGCACACACTTAACGCCCCATGGAATAAATACTTGTGAAGGTGCAGGCAGATGCTCATAGATTGGAGAGACTCGATTGATATTTGGAAATAATGTGAAAATAGCTTTTTTATAATGCCGCACTAGGAATAAACCTTTTGTGTAACAAACATTCAATCAACGCATTCAATGATCACTCAAGCTCGAGAAGACAATTTTTGAATGACATAAAGTTTTCTCCCGCGTCAGGATTGAGAATCCTGAACACTCGGCGCAGTGCAAGCTATCTACCATTTTGCTATCCGTACTGTTATTTAACATAATTGAGCGATAATTACTTTGAGCAATTATCGCTAAATAAGTAGTGCTAACTGTATAATAAATATTATTATACATAGATTCAGACTTTCTAAGGTATCTGATATCATATTTTTCAGCCAAACTCTAAAGACCTATCACTGTCCTTTAGTCTATAACAAACTGCCTCACAACAAAACCAAGACCAGATTTAAATATTTCCCTCACATTTTTACAAACAGAGACACTTAGAAAATTTTCCAAATCACATAAAGCAGACTTTACTCCCGAATAAAGTAATAAATTATAAAGCCTAGTTTCGTGTACATATTACTTCCAAAACCCGTGGAGAGAGCATAAGTAAATGTGTCGTAACAGCACTTAGCAGGTCCATTCGTGATTACAAAAGACTATTAATAAGTTATTAAAATCGCCACAGCTGAAAGAGAATGTGTAATTTCCCGAAAGGTTTCGGTAATATTATTTTATCTTTTATTATATTGAAACAATACATTTACGGCACGACGTCAGCGTTATTTAATGACAGTATTCTATGAATGGCTTAAACGCGAGTAGCTTGTATTAAATAATTTAATTTTAAAATGAAGGACGGTGATGGGATGAAATCCGCGTAAACAAAGTAATAATGTTTAAATATGAACGATTGCTGCGATCAAATATGAACGTCAGTATCATCAGTAGTTTTAAAAGAGGTTATTATGGCATGAAATCCTTAAACAAAGTAAATAAAACATCGCCTACGTGGTCCAGTGGATAGCGTACCGAGGTCGCGTTTCGATTCCCAGGTCGGGCAAAAGTATTACTGGGATTTTCCAAATTCTGTAGTAGCAGCAGAGAGTCTGGTGATGTGACCAGTAGCGGCAATAGGCTCGCCGCCTATTACATTGGACCTAAAAATTCATGGCGAAATGTGGGTGTAATATAACACCTCTGCCTGCCCCTTTGGGGATAAAGACGTGAGTTTGTAAAATAAGTTTTGAAACACTATGACTTCTACTATTTTAGGAGCTGAAAAGTTAGATATACATTAAATTAACAATTTTATTGAGTTATAATGTTCCGTTTAACACCTTTTAGTAAAATTTACCCCTCTACATATAACTATCAATATTTTTAATCACTGAGAGTAATCAACAAACTAATAATAAATCTTAAAATCAAGTACGCGCGTGCGTGTGTCCGTTCGCTAAGGTTCGAGCTTTGTGTACATGTTAAGATAATGTCAATCACATGAAAATGTCGTCATTTGATAATGATAACATTAGCCATTCTCATCCCAACGCTATCCCGACTTTCACTTTGAAGTCAGAGGTCCTTTTTCTAGTCTAACCAGATTTCATTTTAAAATATTAGTTTTTCCGCAGAGCGACAAACCTTCGCAACTCAAAGGAGTAGCAATAATAATATAAATAATAAGGTTTTACCAGTGACAGTATTCAAGGGTACTGACGAATGTCAAAGATCTCTAAAGACACCAAGGACCCCGACAGGGTAAGTGGTAATTAACAATTTGTTTACTTTTATTTCATTATTCGATAAAACACAACAAATATAAAGCATTTCTTCAAATGTTCGATACACGCCTCAGGGCCTGACATCACTTCTCTCGTCTAAACATTCTTGTGAAGAATTTTGAATAATTTCCTTTTATCCATTGCGCAAGGGTGCATTATTCGCTAATAATCCCCAAGCCGTCTCACGAAGGGGAAGACAAATTAATTTTATGAACATTAGGTAAACTTCCGTCCACCGAAACCGTTTAATAAGTAATCATACCTTCTTCGTCGCAAAAAATGAAAATTAATTAAATAAACTCATTGATCTTTATAAATTAATTGTCATCCGAAGAACACCGTAAGAAATAAAGATCTGGAGACAACTCACACGTGCTACAAAAAATAACATAAATTAGCGACGCGAAGCCATTTTGTTTTGGGTTTGTCATTTGAATGTAATTAATTTAATGCGTTACAGCAATTTAAGCAAACTTCAACAATGAACATACATCACATTAAGAAGTGAGAGAGTTATAGTATCAACTAGAAATACATGTCTCGTGGTTTATTCGACGAACATTTTATACCGAAAAAGCTCTTGCTTCGTACAAAATTGATACTTTGTATTCAAATTCTAAGTTATTTATTTCTCTTAGATTACAAAGTGAGACTTATTATGAATGTAAAATATGTTTTGATATCCACTTTCAGATAGATTAATATATTTAAGTCTATCAGAAACCCGAAGTTAGAAGTATAAAAGGCTTAATCGTCGCGTACCTTGTTACTCAGGGTGCATGTTAAGCCGTCGGTTCTGCTCATCATAAACAGTGCCCTCAAATATCATGACAATGGTCTAAAGTCTAAACCATTGAATTCATATTTGTGTATATATCAAGCTATTTTCCATTGGCTTGAGAAAATATTCTTACTTATACGGTAAAATAAGCCGAATATAAAAAAATACGTGAAGTTCTTACAATTCCAAGATAGAGCAATAAATCATTGAAATACTTCTTAGTATGGAGATAGCTTAAAACAAGCGAAGTACATGGAATACAGTTTTAAAAACTTGCAACTGAAATATATGGGGCAACCACTAGTAAACAAAGTGTTGTTTTTCTCGTTTTAAGGAAATAACTCATTCCAATTATATAGAGAGATTTTGTATTTCAAACTCTGTGTAAGATTGGTTTATGTTATAACACAAAAATAACTATGTTCTACATTCCATTACTTATATCAAAACACTAAATTAAAAGTATTGAGTGGATATTCGCGTCTTGGAATTCTCCTTAATATACTTTTCAAAGCTTTGTTTATGAATGTAGCTCGTTTATTTCACAAATAAACATATTGTACTTAAGTTAGATTATAAAACTTGTATTTCCATCCTTACTAAATATATGTACCTTGTAACAGCGTACAAACTACGTGGTAAAATACCGTTGCTTATGAACTATGATTGGAGCATCATCATCATCGGCCCTGTATGTAAACTTGCTGTGCACAGGCCCTTTTTTACAATAAGAAAGGTAAGATCGTATGGTTTAAGTGGTTCCCTGGTGGTTGTATTAAAACATTTGTCGTAGGTGAAACTTATATCTACCAATTACTGTATCGAGCCTGGACGTGTTATGTGTCCAAACATGTCTGAAAATTTGTAAGGAGACCTATGGTACGAATACGAAAAAAAACAGCGATAGCCTAGTGGCGAGACTGACGGACTGCCACGCAGCGGGTCTCGGGTTCAATTCCACGGCGCGCACTAAAGACGTATCGAAGTTATGTGCGTATTAAATTGTTAATGATTACTTGCTAAACGGTAAAATAAAACATCGTGAGGAAACCTGCATGTCTGAGAGTTCTCCATAATGTTCTCGAAAGTCATGAGAAGTCTGCCAACCCGCACCTCAATACACACTTTCAGACGAAACTTAAAAAAATTCCTTATGGAGAAGCAGCAAAAAATGGGTGACACTAATCTAAATGCCTCTCTGATTTAAAGTTGTAATGTGTACCTACTTACATGAATTAATATTTCGTATAGTTTAATTTAAATTAATAATAATGTTATATAACCAAATAATGATTTATGACTATTATATTCAATATAATAGTTCGTGATATTTCAATCAATTCCTATTATTTTGACAATTTATTCATATATTAATAATTAATAATAATTCCGACATGACATTTTATGACATTTTAATTCATTAACTTATACTAGACATATTATAACATTATAATTAATTCATCATCATTTGTTGTTTAACTTTTTTTCTTTTTTTTTTTTTGACATACTATATATTTGACTTATCTAAGTTATTACTGACTCATTATACCTATTTTGTTAATGAATTATGACATCAATATGCAATATGATAATGCACCGTTGCCGTAATTAATTTAAATTCCAACTTACATTTGCTATGATTATCAATATGTTTTCGATAAAAGCTCTTGAGCTGCATGCGGCCTTGAAGTTTAATCATTTGGTCATTATTTATTTGTTGTATGTCGATCACGTAGTGTGTTGGTCTGTGATGTAAATGCACACACAGTGTGAGAAACCTGTAACAAATGCATTCATAACCTTTTACTGCCCGAGGTACCTACTCTTGTCGTTACTAAATAGAAGATACATAAGTTTACCTCACCTTTAGGGTCTGGTACTCGCGCTTGTGTGAGCTAGGTGCATCACTTCCCGAGGTATTCCACATTGATCGACAGTCGCCAAGTCTACAACTGACACCTAATAGCCAATTAGTTTCTTATGGCATCCTGCGTGAATCTGAAACTGCACACACATACGTATATTTTACAATATCTAAAATAAAATGCACACAAATTTGTATGAATGTACTGCTATACACTTTGCCGGATAACGAACTAAGCTGCACTTACCACAGTTGTCTTGAGTATTTCGGCTCATTTATCTTGTACACAAAGCAATGTTTTATTCTGCGTTATCTTATATATTCATAACTATGTATTTACGTGCAAAATATCAAATTATTGTAAGCGCGAATGCGTAAATTTATATGCGTGCAGATACGCCGGCTGTGATGCGGCCAATGGACTGGTGTCCTGGCCAAACAAGGGGCGTTAAGGCTTCCCCCCGTACCACACGGCTTCACGCGCCATTCTGGCGCCGAACTATTTCATAGACAGTGACTAAGTTATAGTTATGTAACTAAGTTAAAGTCATAAGTAGGTATGGCCGGCACACTAGTCTATCGTTTACACTAGCACACTAGTCTATATTTTACACTTATTACAAAACTTTATTGCTATTTACACGTATTATGTTTTAATAAAATATTTATTTACGTAAATTGATTACTATTACCACATGAGTAGATAAACGGAACAGAGACACAGCTTCATACAACAGCGCGAATCGGTTGCACTACTACGAGCACGCAGCTTATGTGTGCGTGACCACTGGCCGCTTGTCGTGTACGCGGCGAGAGTGGAAAGAACCGGTTTACGTAGGCATAGGCAGTTGACAATCTTAGGGTTATTACGACGCACGTTGCTTGTTTTGTACGTTGCAAGTTTTAATATTTTAATGTAAAAAAGTGGTGTTTTATTATTAATAATGGTTGTTTATTGTACTGTGTGTATGAAATATAATATATAAATACTAGATGAAATAATTAAATCATTATAAAGATTTTAACAATGGTAACGTACAATTGGGTTTTTTAATTAGGTATAACTCCTGATAATTTTGTCGCATTTGTTGAATTGCTCGAGCAAAAGTTTCGCGAATATTTCGATCTTGAAATAAATATTGTCAATGTTGGCAACGAAATACTTAACAACTCATTAGTTGTGAAATTGTGTAAAAGCAATTAATGTTTACAAAACCAATGACTATCAGAAAGTGATCAGCCATCGATAGGGATTACAAAAAACAGGTTCATGCGATTTTCGACCTTATTGACGTAACTCAGAATTTATAATTTTAATAACGTATCAATGTCAGAAAGCAAAAAAATACAATAAAAAAAGTCTGTCATGAATTGTCAATAAGGTCGAAAATGGCATGCACCTGTTTTTTGTAAGCCCTATCGATGGTTGATCATTTTATAGTCATTTGTTTTGTAGACGTTCATTTGTCTTACACAGTTTCTTTTTAAACTTATTTTAGATACCTATCCCCGTGGTAAAACTAGTGGCCATAATAGCTAAAGGAGATTCCTATGTTTATTAGCAAAATAGATCATATTACCAGAAAATATTCAACACTATTAGTGGTATCGTTGGGAATGTCAAATAAATCACGTCGTCACGTCGTGTCCTTGGTAACAAATGTATATTTTTATTCCGTGCTTTTAAAAGTTTCAGGTGCATGCCTTTTTTGGTTCCACTCGCTATTTTATTTACAACAGAACCGTACTTCTGCCGTATAGCGAATCCGTCAAGTCCAAGAATCTGCCCAATTCACGAATCTGTCGAGTTGGGAATCTGCCAAATCACGAATCTGTCCAATCCAGAATCTGTCGTATACCGAACAAGCGATTTGTCTTAACCTATTGTGACAACCCTACCAAAATAGGTAACAAATTTACAAGCTCTTAAGAAGGTGTCTCTCTGTTCGGTTTATTTACTCATGTGCTATTACTACATTATTTATTTTATATTATCATGTACCTATCTATCTATTTATACCTATATATTTTTTATATCTCTTTGGTGAGTCACTTGAGGGCCTAATTGAAAATCGGAGCCAGGTATGCGCCTGGCACATGCCGAATTGGGTCCTTTTTTGACCACACACACCTGATCTTGAACAACTTTTTTCTTCTACTGTCTGTACCTATAAGTATGTTATTCTTTGTTTTATTTTATTCTGTTGTAATTGCTATGTAATTTTTCTTTTTTGTTCTTCTGACTGTTCTTATATTTTGTATGTATGTAACTTGTTGTGTGGGATCAAAATAAATTTATTTCATTTCATTTCATTATTTCATTTCACCTGGCCAGCGCGGTGGACTATAGAAAGAAAGAAAGAAAGAAAATATGTTTTATTTGTACACACGTCGCACAATAACAACATACAAAATAAAAATAAATAACTACAATAAAATTAAAACCTTACACTAAAGAGACACGTCACTCTGTCCCGCAATCTTAAAGACTGTGACCCAAACAAAGCATCGGGTTGACGCCGTTGACAGACAGACGTCATAAACGTCACTTCCGGTGACGTGTACTGTCATAACTGTCATTAACCGGCGTGTAAGCAATGAATACAGATGATTTACATTAAAGAAGCTTATTTCTTAAGGATGTCATGTGCCGATTAAAGTTGGCGTATTGACGGTTGTCATTAGTGTAGTTCGTAGTTGGCGCCGTTGGCGGCGCTAGCGTCGTTCGCCATCTGTCTTGCAATGCTTTGCCGTAAGAAATAGACAGCTGTTGCACTGACACTCACGCGACTGTTACGCCGCCAAGCGGCAATTGGGTCGTAGAAAGTTTGTCTTAAAAGCGCTTATAAGAAAAACATCTCTATAAATAAATATCTATGCTCTATGGTGTAAGTAACTATGTGCTCTGCCTGCTCTGCCACGTATACAATTACAATATTAAAATAGTAATGCGAATTAAGAGTATCTCATACATCAAAATTAAAATTGACACAAGTTACAACCTATGGGTATTGTACGGCGCGTGCTACAAATTAGGCCGACATTCAGCATACACTGCGAGGGACGCTGTGGGTCCATCTCAGTACTGATTTTCAATGTGGCCTATGGCCTTACCCTTCTCATAGTGAGAAGAGGCCCGTGCCCAGCAGTGGGACAGTTTATATACAGGGCTGATGATGATGATGTGTTACGATAATGTATCCTTCTGAGTAGTTCTAGTATGATGCTACTGTATATTAAGAAAAATGCATTCAACAAGCAATATTTTTAGGAACAATATCAAACAACGCCCAATATTCCTATAACCCTTCCTTGTGGTCAGCGTGAGACATGCTGACTATTTAGTTATTAATTTTTCAAGTATCGCATCGTTATCAGCGGCCCGCAGGCACCCGCAATAAATCAAGTGGAAGCAAAGAACAACTCTACGACGGCGATGTTTAATTGCCCACTGCTACTAACTTTGTTCCTGTGTTACTCAAAGCTCGACTTTCAATAATACTGATTCTTCATTTAGCCAAATATTATATAGTACTAGCTTTTGTAACAGCAGTGATAGCCTAGTGGAGAGACCGACGGACTGCTGCGCAGAAGGTCTCGGGATCGAATCCACGGCGCGCACCAATGACTTTTCGAAGTTATGTGCGTATTAAGGCGAGGTTGCAGTACAGTGCGTAGCTCGACCTCACCCCCCGCAAAAACAAAAACACGGCGGTGGCGTCAGCGAGTGAGCGGGGGAGGGGAGGGGGGGTATTCGTGTGTGCCTGTTTCACAGCGCAGCGTAAAAAAACCGTAGATGAGTTATGCGAACTTCAAAAGTGGCACATTAAAAACTGACAAATTCATGACAAACTTTTTTTTTTCTAAATGTCTCATTTGGCTTTAGTCGCATACGCGCTGCGGTCGGAAGCGCTCGCTCTTTTACTCGCGTGTGTGTACGTTACATTTGAAAATGCCGTCGTGTGTAATGAGATTTTGCTAAAGTAGTTAAACTTTAGTAGGAAAATGACTAAAAGTTATGGAATCACTTCTCATTCATGAGTATTACAATATTACAACGTTTTATTTTCAATTTATAATAAATTCAGTATCACAAATAATAGAGTGAATAAAAAATTGGCATTTAGCGAGTGTAAAAGAGAAACCAATCATTCCAAATCGTGTTTCTATCTTTACGATTTACTAGAAGATATGTTCAACTTTTATACTTTAATTTTTATTCATTAAAAATATCATAGTTCATGGGACTTTCAGACGTTCAAAAATCTTAAAAAGTACTGCAACCTCGCCTTAAATTGTTAATTATCGTTTGCTTAGCGGTGAAGGAAAACATCGTGAGGAAACATGCATGTCTGAGAGTTCTCCATAATGTTCTTGAAAGACATGTGAAGTCTGCCAACAAGCACTTAGCCAGCGTGGTGGACTATGGCCTTACCCTTCCCATAGTGAGAAAAGGTTTTAGGTTACTTTTTTATCCACTGCATTGACGCTTGTTTGGACTCGGGATCATACTGACCTATCCATGTTTCATCAACAGTCACAATGCGGTTACAAATTTCGTCTAAATTTGCCTGACACAACTCTAAAAAGCCTTTACTACTCTCCGATCGTCGGAGCTTGTCAGTAGCGTAAAATTGGGGCTTCTGCATCACTTGCTCTCGCGTCGCCGCTCGAGCTGCGTGATACAGAAGCCCCAATTTTACAATCGAGGTCGATTCATATTAATGTGTTCTGCATAACTCAGAGTGCCCAGTAATACCATACTGTTATAGTTAACATATTTTTTTAAGTTTAGCAATTATTTAGTGATCAATGGTAGCGTTACTTTTAGTGAGTTTTTATTATGAATGTGTGTACCTAATGAATTCCTCACTCCATGTAATATCAATGTAATCATGTTATCAATTTAAAAAATAAATGGATATGTTAATGAGTCTAGGAAACTATTAAGTAAAATAAAACAATGTATATTATCAATTTAAAAAAAGCTTATTATCAATGTACCATTTTTTAAACACAAAACATTTTTTAAAGCACATATTGAGTCATGATAAATACAATTGTACAAATCTTTCGAACACTTATAGCGATCATATAAACATAACAAATTAGGACAACATTTATCTTCTAAATTAATTAAATTATTAGTATTTAAAATATCCATCAACCATAACATTTTTTCAAGACCTTTAACGTAAATACACTTATCTTTTAAAACATCTGCAATTAAATATTGATAATTTGAGTAAGGTATAAATCCTTCACCCCAGTATATTTTTCTGTTACGTTCAATCCAGCAAACCTACCGTCTTTCTGATTTAGTCAAAGCGTAAAAAGGAAATGGTGGTTTGATTAAAAACACTTGTAGGTTTTTACTACACCATACAGCTATTTCTTTTAGTATAAATTCATTTGCTTCTGTTTTAAAGCCTTGAACGTCAACAATGGCCGTCATGATAGCCTACGCACGATGTTGCTTAGAGGTTTGTATTCCACCATTCGGTACTGAGCTACTAAATTCAGCCACAACATTTATTTAATTTTTACATAAATATAAAGCATGCATACAAAGATTGACTCATAACAATTACACATTTTTAAAAAGATAACATTTATTTATTTTTAGAAATACAACTAAACTTAAATAAAAACATTATCTTAAGACTACTCAGTATCACACAATTTCTTACTTATTTTTTTTATTAATGTCTCTGTGATATCCATTACATCATCATAAGGCTCCTCAACCACATATTGTGCACTTAAGCAAGCCTCGTTTTTTTTATTTTTGTCTACATAATCTAATTCACGAATATCTATTTTAATTAGAAGACGTCCTTGCTTAGGACGATTTCTTCGAACAATGTACGAATTTACCGATGACGTTAATAAACTTTGGCGCTTTTTAGACGGTGACAATTTTTTTGACTGTGTAGAAAAGTTTGGTTCAATGTATGTTATGCCATCGTCTTGAGTGGAGAAATATGGGCTAGTAACCTGTAAAAAAATAAATCACACATAAATATATAATAATGTGGACGCGCACAATAAATGTTTATAAACATAAATACATTTTATGTAGTGCTTACCTGATCAGAGGATTTGTTCCGATGCTTTTCAAAACATTCATAATTTCCTTGAGAGTAAAAAAATGGCTTGTTTTTTAACTGTCTACCATTATCTGCCAAAGCATTGTCCTGCAATATAATAACATAAAAAATATAAATGAAAAGTTCATAACTATATGAATTTAACTATGAGGAATAAAATAATATTTACTAACCTCTTGTATTTCTGTCTGGTCAACTTCGTCCAAAGGACTTGGGTTTGAGAATCAACATTATCAAATACAAATCTGTTAAGTCCTCCAATGTTGAGAATGCTGGGGCTGTATGACATGATTCTGAAAATAAAACTAAAGTAAGATATCTAATTATTCATATAATAATATAATATAATATTGTAATAACTAATAACATTAAAAATGTACTTACCAATAAAACTTGATTTCTCTGCTAGCAACAGGTCCTGTTTCGGCTGACTATGACAGCATAATGAAATAAGGAATGCAATTTTAAATCTGTATGATATTCAATACCAAATTAAATCAATTATTAAAAATATAATATTGTAATACGAGAATACAAAATTCCTAACTTTCTAGACCTGTTCAAACATGTTAAATGCTGTTATTTACACTTTATGATATGTATATCTAATTTAGTGTTAAAGTTATAGCTACCTATAAATATGCGTGTTAGACATTCATTACAGTAATTGTCAAAATGAAGTTGATCAAGCAACCCATATCTTTGAAAATTAATAATATAGATTTAAATGAAACTTCTCACCAGATCAGACATAGTCCTTTATTACCGAATACGATTCGATGTATAATGTGCGGTCCATCGAACTGTGGTAAAACAAACGTTATGATTAGTTTGTTGTTACATGAAAATGGTCTAAAATTTAAAAATCTTTATCTTTATTCCAAAACTTCATTTCAACCAAAGTATCGTTTCTTGAGTGAAGTATTAGGAAGAGTCTCGCAGATTAACTTCTACAAATTTAGCGATGATAAAGAGGTAATTTCTCCGAGTGAAGCTTTAACAAATTCTGTGTTTATTTTTGATGATGTTGCGTGTGAAAATCAAGTTAATATCCGCAATTATTTTTGTATGGGTAGACATAAACAAATAGATTGTTTCTATTTATCTCAAACCTATTCCAAAATTCCAAAACAACTGTTGCGTGACAATGTGAATTTTCTTATTATATTCAAACAAGATGATGTGAATTTAAAACATATTTATGAAGAGCATGTTACTTCTGATTTACAGTGGAAAGAGTTTAGAAATATTTGTCAAACTGTTTGGAGTAAACCTTATAATTTTCTACTTATTAATAAAGAATCGTCATTAAATAATGGAAAGTACAGACAGAACTTTGATATGTTTTTTAAATTTGACTGACTGTTTATATGTATATATATAAGTAATTAACATGGCAAATCAAATTCAGTATAATTTGTTCTTTAGCTGAATACAGTTGTTAATAAGTATAACATGGAGAAAAATATTAAAATAGAATTAATGAAGTCTGTAGATTCCATAAAGAATAAAATAAAACAAATGAAAAACCAGGAACACTCTACGAACTTAACACTTGAAAAAATGTTAAAACCTGTCACAGATCCCCTTAAAACTCTAGTTGATTCAAATAAAACATTAGAAAAAATACAAAATTTGGAGAATACACACTCTAATTTTGAAGACGTGGAATTAGGTGACATTAATACTAGCTCATCTACTAAGTTTGAAGAATGCTATGACCCAGAACTGAATTCTGTAGTGAACGTTAAAAAGCCTCCCCACACGGAATTACCGGATGATTTAGAAATATCATTAGAGGGTCGTGATATCCATGATATTTATGACCTAAACATACCATTTGGAATAAGGAGTGAAAACAAAAAAATATTAATGGGTAATTCAATAGTTTCGTTTTCTAAAATAGATAGTGCAAATAATGATAATACCATTTTAATTAAAGTTGGTGACAAAAGCTTCAATTTAACCCCTGGTTTAAAAGAACTTTTACTTCGAAGAAAACCTGATTTGAAACAAATATCGAGCAAAGATAAACTTGTCTATAAAGATATGTTGCATTATACAAATGCACATAAGAGAGATTTCAATCCTAATGGGCAAATAAGAGGCGATAAAGGTATAAAATATCGTGAAATAATCAAACCATTGTTTTCTGAATAGTCAAACAATAATATTGTCACTAAATTTGGAGGAAGCTTACCAACGTTAAAGAAATACAAAAATAGCACTGACTTGGTATATTGAGACGATCCTAACGAACTGGTTGAAAGATTGAAACTATTAATTGCTTCCCGAGATGCTGGTAATACAAATCATGATAATGAAATTTTATCAATAATCGAAGAGTTAAAAGAAGCTGACATAATTAAATAATAAATAGTCCTAATAATATGCTTTTTATTCAGTATTATAGCAGAATTCGAGACAAACATACCTACTGAGTTGTGAACATGAGCAAAGCTGACGTGGTAAACGAAATTCATAAAAATGCGAGAGTGAACTATCCGCGAAGACATGTTGTAATGAGAGATATAGATGACTTGTGGCAAGCAGACTTAATTGATTTGCAATCAATTTCAAAAGAAAATAAAAATTATAGATATATTCTTACCGTTATTGATTCATTTTCGAAATATGCTTGGGCCTTTCCTATGAGAAGTAAAAGCAAAGAAGATTTGTATAACTCTTTCAAAACTTTGTTGGATAAAGGGCGTGTTCCTAAAAATCTGCAAACCGATAATGGAACAGAATTTTATAATAACAAATTTCAGAAGCTTATGAAATCGTTTCATATTAACCATTATTCAACCTTCTCAACAAAAAAAGCTTCAATAGTCGAACGATTTATCAGAACATTGAAATCTAAAATCTATAAGGAATTTAGTTTAAAAGGCAATTACAATTGGGTAAATAATACCCTCAATGATGTTATTTACAAATACAATCACACTCACCATCGCACTATTAATGAAATTCCTGCTAATGTGAACAATATGAATAAAAAACTGATATTAGAAAGGTATTTAAAGTTGCCAAAAAATGATAATTTAAAAAGCAAGTACAAAGTAGGTGATTATGTGCGTATCAGTAAATACAAAGGTACATTTGAAAAAGGTTATACTCCCAACTGGTCAACAGAAATATTTAAAATTCGTAAAATACAAAATACAACTCCTATAACTTACTTAATTGAAGACACTGTCAGAGGTCTGCCTATTTTAGGAGCATTTTATTCACAAGAACTTCAAAAAACAAAACATCCCAATATATATCTAGTCGAGAAAGTTCTTAGAAGAAAAGGTAACAGGGTTTTAGTAAAATGGTTAGGTTTGTCTTCAACTAAAAGGAGTTGGATTGATAAATCGAATGTAATATTATAAATAAAATACCGTTAACAAACTCGAATCACATAACTATTTATTAAAGTATTCAAACCGGAATCATCAGTCTTATAATGTGTTTTGGAGAGAGTAGTCTTCTCAATTGGCTTATTAATAATTTACCATTTGAATTACACTTACCAGGATATAATTACTGTGGCCCAGGTACCAAATTAATAAAAAGACTAACAAAAGGAGATAACGGCGTAAATAAGTTGGACGAATACTGCAAAGATCACGATATTGCATATCACAAGTCATCAAACTTAAAGGATCGACATAAGGCTGATTTAATTTTGTTAAAAATGGCGAAAGAGCGAGCGGTTGCTTTCGATGCCAGTATAGCTGAAAAACTCGCGGCACGCTTAGTAAGTAAGGCTATGTCAGCAAAAATTAAAACTGGTTCTGGTTTGGACAAAAAGCCTTCTCCAAAAATTACACCTGGAAAAGGGTTAAAAAGTAAATTAAAATCTGTTATTACAAAAGCAAAAATGCATATCAAAAAATTAAAACCTAAGAGCAAGAAAATGGCAATAGAATTAGCTATTGCCGCTACTAGAGAATTGGCTGATGATTCATCGATTAAGCTCCCTCGCGTTATTCCTATTCCAAAAACTGGGGGAGTACCTTTGATTCCTATTTTTGCGGGATTATCAGCTGCGGGAGCTTTAGCAGGCGGTGCAGCTGGTATTGCTAAAACCATAAATGAATTCAAAATGGCTAAAAAGCTGTATGAAGAATCGAGAAGACATAATGAAAAAATGGAAGCTCTATGTATTGGGAAAGGACTACACCTTAAACCACATAAAGGCGGCCTTGGAATTTTCGTATCAAAAGAAAAAAACTAAGATATCGGCTACCCAAACGGGCCTTAACTAACTTTGACATTTTAAAGTACGGGAATAGAATTCCTTATTTTAGAGGTGTCTTTATGAGAGATGAGCTCCCTAAATGTCCTTATAAAAAAGAATGTGGAGTTATTAATTTGGATAGTTCAAAAAATCCTGGTTCTCATTGGGTAGCCTATGCAAAATATAATGATTATGTTGAGTATTTTGACAGTTATGGAAATCTTAAACCTCCGAAGGAATTTATAAAATATGTAGGTTCTAACATTCAATATAATTATGAAAATATACAACGTGATCACCCCTTCAATTGTGGACATTTATGTTTAAATTTCTTAAAGAATTTTTGGTATAATCATAAAATAAAATAAAAAGGATCATCTAAAAGAGTTCAGTATGCAAGCTTGTCTACTACGGTTACCATCTCTGGAAATAAATCGGAACTGATTTCGTATTTTCAACCACCTCTTCATTTATCTGATCAGTACGAGTGCGGTTTACTATACTTTTCAGTATTAAAAACAAGACCGAATGTGCCCGTTAATAACAGCAGTTTAACAGCTGTTATCAGAATTGAATGTGATCTTGTACACGGTTCATACTGCAACGGATTACCGACTCATTTTATTCATGAATTTATATCTGATACTGCTCCAAGTCACGGCTACATAGAAATACCTCAGAACGTTATTTACTTTCCAGTTAACAAAAATATAATTTCATCCATATCTGTTAGGATTGTAGATCAGTTTGGTTACCGTATTGACTTTGGTGAAGAAAATATTCAATTACGTCTTCATTTAAGAAAAGCAAAATGATAGTATATTATAAAAACCCTTCAGTGAAAATAAAACGTCCTATTCCGTCAACAACCATAAAGGTGCACAGACGTAAGAAAAACGTGAAGAAATTGACTAAATCAAATAAAGATTTTCTTAAAGCTTTAGGGTTTAAAGTATGAGTATACTACAGATTACCGACTTACCACACTTTGATAGTTCGATCGAAAGTTATGAAATCCATTCATACAATCCCTACAATAACAGTTTTAGAGAAAACGATGAAATCAGAATCCTCATACACCAGCAAGATATATACGTGCTACCATCAGCCAGTTCCATCTACATCGAAGGTCAAGCAAAGCTGTTCGGTAAGGATGGGCATCAGATCAAGAAAGCTGTTACGTTTACTAATAACCCTGTTATGTACTTGTTCCAAGACATCAGGTACGAAATGAATGGAATTGAAATAGACCGTATAAAAAATTCTGGAATAACATCAACAATAAAGTCATACATCTCATTTAATGAAGCAGAAAGTAAAGTTTCTGCATTATGGGGTTGGAATTTAAACGGTTTCCAAAGTGATGGACATTTTAGCGTTGTGGTGCCCTTAAATAAGATTTTAGGGTTTGCAGAGGATTACAATAAAATTGTGATAAATTGTAAACACGAACTTATATTGAATAGGAGTAATTCTAACTTAAATAGTATTATTCTTACTGATGAAGTCGTTCAGCTTCAAATAGATATACAGAGAATTCAATGGAGAGTACCACATATAAAAGTTTCCGATCGAGAACGTTTAATACTTTTAAAGCACTTAAAAAGAGAAAAACCTATTCAGATGGCCTTTAGAAATTGGGATTTATATGAGTATCCTTTACTACCTAAAACCACAAAGCATTCTTGGTCAGTAAAGACTGCTTCTCAATTAGAAAAGCCTCGGTATGTCATTTTTTGCTTGCAAACTAATAGAAAAAATAATAGAACTAAAGACAGTTCGGTATTTGATCATTGTGAGGTGACAAATGTTACGCTCTTTTTAAATTCGCAATATTATCCTTATGAGCCTTTATCTTTAAAGTTTTGTGAGAACAAATATTGTATATTATATGAAATGTATGTGAAATTTCGCCAGTCGTATTACAACTCTCCGGTAGAACCGTTGCTTGATCTGCAGGATTTCAAAGAAAAGGCCCCAGTCTTCATCTTAGACTGCTCGAGGCAAAACGATAGTTTAAAAACTGGTCCAATGGATGTAAGACTGGAATTTGAATGTTCAACACAAATACCAGATAAGACAACTGCATACTGTTTGATTATAAACGACCGACTTGTGGAATACAAACCTCTGAGCAACATCGTGCGTAGATTATCATGACTGCTATTGTAGACATCCAAGGCTTTAAAACAGAAGCAAATGAATTTATAATAAAAGAAATTGCTATATGGTGTAATCAAAGCCTGCAAGTGTTTTTAATCAAACCGCCATTTCCTTTTCACGATTTGACCAAATCGAAAAGACAACAAGTTTGCTGGATTGAGCGTAATAGAAAAATATACTGGAGCGAAGGATTTATACCTTACTCAAATTATCAATATTTAGTTTTAGATATCTGAAAAGATAAGTCTGTTTTCGTTAAAGGTCTTGAAAAAGTGTCATGGTTGAAAAATATTTTAAATAGTGTTAATGTTATTAATTTAGAAGATAAAGGTTGTCCTAATTTGTTAACCCTATATGATCGCTATAAATATTCCGGAGATTTGTACAATTGTATCTATCATGACTCAATATATGCATTAAAAAATGTTATGTGCTTAAAAAAATGGTGCTTTGATAATAAACTTTTTTTAAAAGATACAATATGGATTGTTTCATTTTACTTAATCGTTTCCTATACTCACTAACATACCCATTTAGTTTTAATATATACTATGATTGGAATATTACATGAATTGATACACATTCATAAGTACAATAAAAAACTCAGCAAAGAGAACAGTTACATTGGTCACTAAGACAAGGAGTTAAATTCCTAACCTGAAAACCTTAGAATAGGTGTTATTATTCTAAGCTGAAAACATAATGTTAATAATCTATATCGTGAATAAAACGGATCGCAGATAACAAAAGTAGGTATTATTGGAGGCGTCTGCGTCGCGAAACGAGCGAAGCGAGTTGAGTGACGCAGAAGTCAGAACACATTTATATTAATCGATTGAACACTACACGTGCAGTCAATCTGCTTTATCTCGATACGTCCGCATCACCTGGAATCCGAGTGACCGTGGGTTCAAGTTCCATGTAGACGAAGTCAGAGGCAAAAGCTAGTTGGGGATAAAACAATTATATAATTCATAAGTACATACATTCATAGTCTTATGCCTGTAACCCTGAAGAGGTAGGCAAAGGTGTATTACTACACCCACTTTTCGCCAGATATATTTAAGTCCCACGTAATAGGGAGGCGAGCCTATTGCCGTACCGGGCACATTTCTAGACTTCATGCTGTTACTGAGAATTTCCTAACAGAAAAACCCAATAACACTTTGGCCGACCCGGGAATCGAACCCGGGAGCCACCCGATCCTACTTTCAACATTGTTAAGATTTTGCATTCATTCATTAAAATTATCAACGAGCTGTGCAAAGATAACAGTATGTACCTACCTACATATAAATTATTATGAATGCATCGCTGTGCCCGAGCCGCACTGAGCGCGTCGAACGAACTTGAGAATGTTGTTTATATTATGTCATCCCAAGTAAAAACATTGTTACTATGCTACCAGTATTACGATGCATCGATGAATGAAATAATATTATACTTCTAATGCCAACCGTCCGTATCGCAGATAATGTTAGTAGTGTGATTTTTGGGGCGCTCTGCATTGCGAACGGAGCGAAGCGAGGTGAGTGATGCAGTAAGCAAATGAATTTATACTAAAAGAAATAGCTGTATGGTGTAATAAAAACCTACAAGTGTTTTTAATCAAACCACCATTTCCTTTTTACGATTTGACTAAATCAGAAAGACGGCAGGTTTGCTGGATTGAATGTCTGTAGTAGATGAAAATGAAATGCATAATTATTATTATTAAAAGAGTAATTAAATAATCTTATAAGAAATAAGTGATTCCTAATCTAACATTTATTGTATTTTAAAGTGCTATTTGTTTTAAGACTAAGATATATAAATCATCCATCAAGAATCCTAATTGTCTACTACTTAAATATATTATATATTAGAAGATTTTACTATCGTAATTATAAAAAATAAACGTTTGTACTGAGTTATTGATTATCTTGGATAATTCTATACACGTCATGTTAAGACAAAGTGGTCCAATATTTTATCACATCTTTGACGACACGTTTGGCGCATTGGCTAAGAGTATGACTCGCATCACAATGTAAATAGTAGGTTTAATAGACGCAGCAACTAATGCACCAACGTGTTGCGGGTTCGATTCCCGCACGGAACAAATGAGTATTGTTCCAGTTTGGATTTTGTTTTTATGTTTTTTTTACTTTATTTTTTTTTGTATTATAAGCAATTATTATGTCTCCATAATACCTACTGTTGGCTACTTACTAAGAAAGAAAGAAAGAGAAAAACTATTTATTTGTCACAGACACAGAAAAGTATTACATATAAAAGAAAACATTGCAAGGCATAAGATTAGTCTGTGACAAATATGTGCACTTGATGTGCACACTCAGCTATATTGTTGCATTGTGGTAGTGTCCACAACTCTATTATTGAGTTATAGTTGCTAGTAAAAGCTAACCTCTCATTATACGGAAGGCCTATGCATTCATTAGTACAAGATGTGCACCAAATCGTTTCGATGCAACGATGTGCCGTGATCGAACATGATATTGTTGTTTATTGTACTTATTTAAGTGCGCGCGATAATTTTTGCTTGGCTATGTCAGTTCGACACCATACCAGATTATGATACACACAACAACCGATCGGACTGATCGCCTCGACTGAACACAGCAGTCTAACTTGAGAATGTTGTTACATTAGCATCTCAAACTAGAAACGACAGTAAGTTGTCCCATTGCATTGCTACTACAATGATATGTCGGTGAATGAAATACAATATTATATCGTGAATCAGACGGATCGCAGATAACAACGGTATTATTGGGAGCGTCTGCGTCAGCTCACTTTGTTCTGAGTGATGCAGATCACATTTATATTAATCGATCTCGATTGTAAAATTGGGGCTTCTGTATCACGCAGCTCGAGCGGCGACGCGAGAGCAAGTGATGCAGAAGCCCCAATTTTACCCTACTCTTGTCTAGCGGTGTGAGCATTCGCGGGACCCAACGCGCATAAATTTTTTTCATATGCAAATGTTCGTGTAAGATCTCTCCAATTCGTTCTTTGCTGATCTGTAGTTCTTCCGCTATCTGCCACAATTTAATTCTACGATCAGCCAAAACTAATTTTTCAACTTTTCTCACGTTTTCTTCGGTGACGACCGTCACTGGGCGGCCTGGGCAGGGGTCGTCTTCACAGGTCTCTCTTCCTTGTTGAAATAGACGAGCCCATTTTTTACCATTGTATATTATGGGGCAGAATCCTGAAGAACCGAGGACATCTCTTCAAAAATGTCTTTCGGCGTATTTCCAGTGGACATGGTGATGTTGTTCGTTCCGGGTATGAAATGTTAATGAGGTATTTTTTTTTATATTTATACTACTAATGAGACGCTTGTGGTATCAGTAACGAGACAATAAGTCATCGCTAAGTACCTTAGGCCGCGAACTTAGCAGCCGCCCTTCGTACAGGGCTGATGATGATGAGCTTTTGTTGTTTTACCAGCGTAGGGGTCGATTATCGAATCACAAGGTGCATTTGCCTGAATGACAAACAACTATCCATCCATCAATCCTCACAAACCTTTGCGTATAATACTTGTAGTAGTAATATGAGCTTATTTACTAACGTGTCACCATATCAGCCGATTGATGCCTACGGCTGGACATACACCTCCCCTAAGGCTTTCCACATACACCAATCTTGCGCCACCCGCATCCATACGCTGCCCACTTATTACTTACATGTAGTACGACACGCCACGACACACGCCGGCAATCAGATTCAGTGGAATGCTATCAGTGAGGCCTATATACAGCAGTGGACTATGGTAGACTGTTGATTAAGGTGATAAGACGTGACTTGTGAGCAAAACTTTATTTACAATACTTATAAACGACATCGAATATGGCAGCTGCTGCTCTATAAAAAACTGATATTGTGTCACAACTGGATATACTACATAGGCTCTCAATAAGGTGAAATAAGTTGTACCCGTCGGCTTCCAGAACAATGTTTTAGATCGCCATCTAAACAATGCTTAGGTGACTTTCATTAGACAACGACTATTTATTGAATATCTCAGTTTTGCCTTATCCAAAATTCGCATACGCGGTTTTCAGCAACAAAGGTATATTTTACTTCAGTTATACAGATCATTAGTAACGAAAATATTTACAATCAGTGTTCAATTGAATGTTTTGTTTATTCTATTGGCTATTAGTAAACAGAGTGAGTTGATTTTAATTGTGTAATTAAAAATAATTAACGTTGACGGTCGCAGCTTCGTCTCAATTACTTTGTGTCAGAAATGTTTGAATTCATTCAGCTTTTACGAATATTGCTATAGAGTAATTCCCAAGGTTTGTAGTAATAACTGCATCAGTCAAAACGTACGGTACGTACGGTAGTTCACTTTTGATACAGTTTGATAACTATAAACTTCATATTAACAATTTGAATAGAAACGGTTATTGTGATTGCTTTTACATGTATACATACATGCTACAACTAAAAAGCTTATTTTTAAAGAACGAATTAAACGGAACAGCATTTTCGATTTAGCTTCTCATTCTGTTGAATTGTGAATAAGTCTACTATTTTTTTGTTTTGTTTTTCGTGTGAGTAAGTGGCCAATTCTAGTGTCGGAGTTTTTCAGACCGCCCAAAGGCCTCCGACGTGGCCTAACGACTCTTATCCTAAGATAAGAACCGGGGCCGACAGCTTTACGTGCACTCCAAAACACGGTAACGCTCAGATGTAAATGCCACACTTGGTCACCCATCCAAGTGGCAACCTGTGCAAGCGCTGCTTAACTTTGCCAATCTGTTACGAACGACAAGCTTAGTCTCGCTATGAGCGCTACTATTTAAACATACATTATCAGACGCAAGAGAACTGATCGTGACAAGTCACCAATAATAACGCTTCCAATAATTATAATGAAATAAAAGCTTATAAAATTCATTGAGGTTATTGGCCCTTTGTTACACTCACATTTCCAAAACGTGCTAACAATAAGTTCAAATCAGGCATTAAAATCAATCCGTAGCAATAACAGTCTTATTTAAAATGATCAATGTACACGATACGTAGTGACGCGTATAAAAACGTCACGGGTTTCGCGCCGTGCCGTTGTAATACTCGTTAACGTCCGTCCGATGGTGACGTCGACAATTAAGGCTGTCCGGCATGTACTTTTTGTAGTAATACTCACTGACAGGTGACGATGTCCACTGTGTTGTTTTTGTGACAAATCTACTGTGGTATGATGTTTTACTTGAAATCTTTTCTGTATATTGAATATATATGTTTTAGGAGAGCCCGGTGAAACATCAAAACTCAAAAAGGGCACTTAAATGGTTTATGAATGTCGAAAATGAACGAATTTGTTTTCAGGCTCATGTTGCTCTAGCAAATTAAATCTGAGTACTAAGTTCTTAAGAAAATAAAATTATCATCAGTTATACTATTAATTAAATAGATGCCTTATTATTAGTAACGTAGGTGACACGTATCAAAAGGTTATCGCATCGTCAATACCAAAACCGACAATGAAAGGTAGCTTTTGTTTTACCTTGATTTACTCAAAAATCTTTATCCAGACGAGATCAAACTAAGCTCTATCGCGTTTAAAAATAGATTTGGAGAACCACAGCAGAACAGAACGCATCAAAACCTAGTTTGTAATGTCTATGTATGCCAGAAAAGGAAATCCTGCGTCGAGAGATGCTAGGCCTTACAATTAAGACTAACGCCCGTTATTCTATCGATCTATATAAGGATATTATATAAAGGTATTTGGTAGAAGCTACATACAAAGTGACGGATTAAGAATACGGATTGTCACAACCCCATATCATCCCATGGGTGTCGTAAGAGCCGACAGAGGGAGCACATTATGCAGAGAACAGCACTGTAAGAGAAGGAAAACTTGATACAAACCCTATACCAACCCGTTAGACCAGCGTGGTATAGTAGGCCATTTCCTCCTTTAAAAGGAGAGGCCTAGTCCAGCAGTGGACTGTTAAAGGCTGATTATGATGATGATGATGACATACAAAGTATGTCAAATATCTATCTCTAGCAGCCAAATCAACCGATTGGTAGAATTAAGCAATATAAAATAGTTGTTGTGGTATTCTGTAAGTACAGTAGCGTATATTGCGAGCGGTTGCCACTGAAATTAGCAAACACATTATATATATGATCTCTATAGGGCTATCAAAGTTTGAACGGTGATTGCTACACGTGAAACTTCACCTTGTAATCATTAGGTTACAGCTGGCTTAATTAGATAAAGTCCATAATCATCATCATCATCAACAGCCTTTAGCAGTCCACTGCTGGACTAGGCCTCTCCTATGAAAGGAGGAATTGGCCTACTATACCACGCTGGCCAAACGGGTTGGTATAGGGTTTGTATCAAGTTTTCTTTCTCTTACAGTGCTGTTCTCTGCATAATATGCTCCCTCTGTCGGCTCTTACGACACCCATGGGATGATATGGGGTGGTGACATTCCGTATTCTTAATCCGTCACCACACGGAAGTATAACAAAGTCCATACAAGTATAATAATATAATAGTTACTTCCTGCGATTTCATAAGCGCAATTTTTTATATTGACAACAGCGACAATTTTTATATTATCAAGAGTATGCATGACGAATTTGATAGGAGTATATATATTTTTCCGAATTATCAGTACCAGCACGGAGTCTGGAAAAGTGCCCAGTAGGTGGAATTTACAAATTCATGACATGATGTAATGTGGGTGAAATATTACACCTCTGCCTTCCCCTTCAAGAAAACAGGCGTGAGTATATAAAATAAAATTATTATGATCTTGAGCTAGATTTTTATTAAATTACCCTGTTAGAGTCCGTTCTTTCAGTTTTGGCTGAAAATTCTCTATTGTTTGAAAACATCCTTTAATGAAACACAAAATTTCTAAAATCTTGTTTTAGTGCACAGGTGCCAAACAAAAACAAACTTAACGTTATTTGATTTTCTTAATCAATATTAGAAGAGCTTGGTAAATTGTATTAGTTTTACAGTAATAATACATCACTAACACTATTATATATTTATAATAGTGTTACTCTTGGTAACAAGAAGTTAGAACTTATAGGTATGCCTTGTATTATATAGAACTTTGGCATAGTTAATTCAATGAGGACTTTGAATCCCCACATGTGTACATTATTATAAGGTAACGCTTAGAATTACGTACTAAATTTCTAAACGACAGTTCTAGAAATTGTACATTTATTACGTAACTAGTTATCGTGTAACGACAAATCATTTCCTTCAAAGACCTATAACTTCTACCCCGTCTCAAAATATATTGGAACTACTTTATTATACAGTCGAATAATTTGAATACTGAGATCAATACCTCTATTACAAACAAGTTATGTTCCAAAATTATATAAAGCTTACAAATAAATATAGATTTTGAAAACAGAATTCGCTTCCCCTTCTGTTTCGTGTGAGTGTATGGCCAACACTGATATTGGAGTTTTCAGACCGCACAAAGGCCTCGAACATGGCCTAACGATTTTTGTACAAAGACAAGAAACGGGACCGATAGCTTAAGACAGATCCAGAGCACGGTAGATCTCATAAAAGTTATGACCTGATAAATCGTTGCTTAACTTTGCCGACCTATTACGAACGACAAGCCAATTCACGCTGTGAGCTTTACAAAAACACTCTGAGCCCATAGCATATTTATATTTGCTATTCGCAATAGTACCTAATTCACGTTATTTTGTGTAGTGGTCGAATAAGAATACTCGTACAAAGTGTCACTACGCCAATTCGTGCCATAAAAGACGACTGAGGATGATATCCGGAGCAAACAGTATTTTGCTGGAAAGACAAGGAAAACAATTCCTATTCCAGTCTTTCTAGCCAACGTGGTATAGTAGCGGCCAAATCATTCTATTGTCTCACAATTGTCAGGTAAATTAAGAGATGTGTGATTGCCTATGTTCAGCAGTGGACTACAAAAGACTGATGATGATTCGTGATCGATAACAATTAAATAAGCAAAGTTAGAAGATTATTATTTGGATGAGTAACCGATTGTTTGCTTGTTTCCAAGGTATATAAGAACTACAAATCTTGTATCAAGACAGGGACCGTTAGGTTACGCCGAAGGAAAATTTTCATAATCCGACAACAGAGTTGGCTATATATAGACTCAAACAAAAAGTAAAAAAACTTTTAATTTAAATTTGTTATAAGTCATATAACATATCACATGTTCATATTTCAATTTTTTTATTATTCTATGTCTAGAGTTTTAGGTAGCGGGTATATTATTTTTGATACACTGGCACCAAATGTATCAAATCAAAATCGAATCAAATCATTTATTTGCATAAAACATGGAAGGTAACAAGATGTTCAGTATAATATGTGTACAGCATGTTTTGCCGGCACACGGCGCGCAAAATAATATTAAATGAGGTAAATTAAATAAATTAATATAAATTAAACATTATACCTTATAATCAAATTAGTATTATATAAATAAAAATAAAGTAAATCTCAAATCAATCAATTAACATTAAAACCAATATATATAAAAAAAACAACTAAACATTATAATTATAGATTAAAAACAATAAAATATAAAAATTATTGTCATTGAGGAATTCATGAATACTATAATAACATTTATTGGTCAGAATTATTTTCAATTTATTTTTAAATACTTTTACATTACAATTTTTAATATCATTAGGGATTTTATTATATATTTTTGTCGCCATACATAATACGCTTTTTCCTGCCAGCGATGTTTTTGCCCTATGTAGACACAGTCTATTACTATTAAGTTTGCGCCTGTTCCTTTGTACCACATCAGATAATTGTTCAAATAGATGTGGATTTTATGGACAAACAGTGCCATATCTAATATGTATAGTGAGGGAAGTGTTAAAATTTTATGTGATGTAAAGAACGGCTTACAAGAGTCAGTGGAGTCCAAGCGAAACATGGCTGGTATACAACGCTTTTGGGCCTTAAAAACCATCGCATTATCGTCCATCAATGATCCGCTCTACAAAATTTGTTGTCCAAACAAAGCAAGGGTATAACAAGATCGTTTCGTGTACCTGTAATTTTATTCAAACTGCAGCTGTCTAACTACAAAAGTTATTGCAACTAAGGGAACACCGCAACTCAACCGCAGGAAAATATTTTTCTGAAAATAATTATTTCACTATTATTCAATACTAGACTTCGCTCGCGGTGCCCTCTGCGTGAATCATACACTTAAATCTTTCTCAGAAATTACATAATAAAATCACATATAAGACTGGACAAAATCCGTTTAGTAGTTTGTGACTTTATTCCGTTCCTACAGACAGAAAGAATTGCCGGAGAACTAAGTGTTTCATCATTGGCCCTGTATATATACTGTCCCACTGTTGGGCACGGGCCTCTTCTCACTACGAGAAGGGTAAGGCCATAGTCTACCACGCTGGCCAAGTGCGGGTTGGCAGACTTCACATGTCTTTCGAGAACATTATGGAGAACTCTCAGACATGCAGGTTTCCTCACGATGTTTTCCTTCACCGTTAAGCATGCGATAATTAACAATTTAATACGCACTTAACTTCGAAAAGTCATTGGTGCGCGCCGTGGATTCGAATCCGAGACCCTCTGCGTGGCAGTCCGTCGGTCTCTCCACTCAGCTATCGCTTCGTGTTCTTTATATCTCTATAGACAAGGACTCAGTGTTTAAGCGACTTCAAAAAGGTAGAGGTTCTTATAGTAAGTTTGGGAAGGCAAGCATTGATTCATGTAGCAAATTTTTATTAAATATAAACTCTAAATTAAAATTTCTACTCATATGGCGTAGCACTAAAAGCGATCATTTAACACTGCGCCGGGTTTCGTAGGTTTAAAACTCACACGGGACATCACTCTATGTATTCCACTGACCATAGTTTGAAGTCTGGCTGTTTCTATCCGTTGTTTGATGTTTATAAAATCCAACGCGATATAGATATATGTTAAAAAAATTTAGTCTCTGTTGACATGCCAAACAACGTGTAGCACATAAAAAAATATAAAAATACTCCTTTTAATATCCTTTTAAACGAGAGGAAACCTAATTTTAATAAACGCACATCTCCAATATTCTAACTCCCACGTGATAATACCAATTCTAAAACATGCATGATTAAATTGAACTTATATTTTTCAACTCATATTTATTTTCCAATAACCATTCAACATACATACATACATAGAGGGGTAGGCAGAGACTACGGAGCGCCATTTGCAACAATCTTGACATATCTCTCTTGCTTCATTCACTCCCATCAGATTCCTCATGCATGCTCTTCTGTTCAGGGTGCTTCTAAACTGTCCTGTTTTTAGGATGTCTCAAATCTGGTTAGAGAACGTCCGCCTAGGTCTTCTCCTTCGTCCTGTCCCTTCCACACTTGCCTTATATATCTGCTTGGTCAGTCTTTCGACATCCATCCTCTCCACGTGTCCAAACCATCTTAGCATACCTTTCTCGATGCTTGTCACTACATCTTCTTTTACCCCACAACACTCTCTTATCACACAATTCTTTACTCTGTCAGTCAAAGAAACACCACACATACTTCGCAGTGCTCTCATTTCTACAGCATTTATTCTACTTTCATGACTCTTCTGCCATACCCAACTATCACTACCATACATAAGAGTAGGTACTAACACCCCTCTATGGACAGCCAAACGTGCCTTTTTGGACACGTTTCGGCTATTCATAAATGCCTTCAGCTCTAACCATTCAAAACCATAAAAAATTGGAGTCTGTAGGGGTTCGTGTCAATAAAATCCACAGATTAAGGTTAAAGTGTAATTATTTCACACAACACAGCGGATAGATTACAGTTTTACACATTAACGTACTAATCCTTGACTTATTATAGAAAATGCGTGGGAGCAGAGCGTGGGCTCGCGCAGAACGTGCTTGTCTTATAGCGTTCGCCGGTGGAATGATAGCGGGTTCAGGGGGTGTGGTTATGCGTACGTGAGGGCGGAAGGAAATGCACGGGAGTACGTTATGTTGGCGGCGCGGAGACGTGGCGGCCAATTGTTGCCAACGTAATGCATAAGGCATGGTTTACACGCGCCCATACTATACGCGCTACAAGTCAAATTTATTTACTTTATTTGCATAAATTTACTGTATTTAATTTGTAGTTTTAATAAAGCCCTTACAATAACTAGTTACTAAAATAAATTGTGGTTTTAAGAGATAATCAATTGAAATTATACAGCACCCACTCAACTATGGCGTAATTAAGTAGCGGCCTATTAGTTCACGATCCTTGGTTTAAAAGGTTAACGAAGCTTCAACTTGAGTTGATTTAATTGAATATGAATCTGGCTATTTATTTTTGAGTAGAGATTCAACTTAAGATGTTTTGTTTGCGATTGGAATAGGGGTAAAGATAAGCCTTATAGTAATTGATGTCTAGTAAAATAGAAGTATTTTACTAATTATAACGATACCAAAATTTAACCGAAACTCCGTCTACTATTCTGACCGGTGGCCGCTTGTGAGGTATTTACATCAGAGCGCTACCTTCGGTGCTACCGGGGTCATGTATCATAGTCGTTGGTCTCGTTTTTGGTCTCTGGAGAGGAATTGTGTGGCTATGAAGGCGTGGTATTTAAACTCCGACACCAGAATAGGCCACATCGGTCATGTGAAATAAATCATGTACATGTCACCTGAACAATTCTTGTGTTTTATACTGTATGAGTGCTCAATATTTGTCCGGTACGAATAGAATTAATGTTTGAGACCTTGCTTAGGTAGCTAGTATAAATGTTTTTGCACACATAACCAATATTCAAGCTTTGCAGACATATTGCGTATCTAAAATGCAAAATAAACGTAGTTATTGAATAGAATTGTGTCAGTATTGTTTGTATATTTTGCATCTTTTAGCGAAAATTTCAAGGAAAAAGCGATTCAATATTGCATACTTTGGAATCAAAACACTGTTTGCTGCAAGTTTATCGAAATTTATTTTGTTTTTATCTACATTGGTATCGACGGGTTAGGTGTTTTTATAGTTTCATCTCAATATTTCGTAAATGTTCATTAAAAGTCAGCTACGGTTCTAATTAAAAATAATCGTTTTGTTTAGAACGACTACCCTGTGGACCGTTTTATAGTGGTTGATATTGATCAAACTACAACTACTTGTGCATTATTAATTGTTTACCAAAATATATTGATATTTTAGTAAACAACATAAGACATTTAAAACTAAAAAGTCTCAAAGATCACATCAGTGTTCAATTTGTTAACCACAACAAACTGCCATTCAAAGAGTATCGGGTTCGAATCCACGGCGCGCACTACTGACCTTTCAGAGTTATGTGCGTATTAAATAATTATCGCTTGCCCCGTGCCTCGCAGAGCACGTTAAGCCTTCGGTCCCAGCTGTCATGAAGACCTTTGACAGTCGTTATAGGGCGTCAGTACCTCTGAATAAACTGTCACTAGTCTAAACCATGAAATATCTGCTATCCCTTGGGTTGCGGAGGTCAGACTAGTAAGCGGACCCCGAGTTGAAACTGAGATAACGCTTGGAGGGTGATGATTTTTAGTCATGTCTTTTACAACCTTTACAACTCAGTTCACTGAATGATTCGACACTGCCAGGCAAAAAACAAGCTGAAACCAAATTGTCAAATTGTATAAAAGTATTTTTCTGCTATTTCCGCTATATATTACATGAAAAAGTATACCACTACTTAGAAATGAAATGTATTTAATAGTATATGTAAATTATAAACTGAAAATTACTTTATTTAACGAAGGTATTTAAAGGTACTTACTCTTCGTCTTAATTAAGTCAAGTAAGTAGTCATTATTCTTCACTACCGAACGCTTCACAGGGAGACGATTCATAAACGGGGCTTATTTAAGTATTTCAATTTCCGTAGTAATTTATATTAATTTGTACTTTATTTAGGGAGCATTTCCACATATCTCGTGAGTAAGATCACGATGGCAGTATGCATTTGCCAAAATAGCGCTGGCTGCAGTGTCGAAAGGTGAGACCTACGCATTCACGTTCTTAAGGTCAAAATATTAGCTTGAAAATAAGGTTAAGATTTGATAAAATCTTAACCTTATTTTCAAGCTAATATTTTGACCTTAAGAACGTGAATGCGTAGGTCTCACCTAAAAGGGGACGAGCCTTTGCCGTTACCGGGCATTTTGCCAGACTACGTGCTGCTGAGGATTCTAAAAAACCCAATAACACATGGCTGACCCGGGAATCGAAACCGGGACCTCCTGATCGGCAGACGCATACTCTATCCATTGAACCATGGAGGCAGCAATGATCAAATACTGCAATGATGTTTATAGATACAATAGGGTAGTTTCCAGGGTCAAAATAATTACATTTTATTTAGTCCGTATTTTAGATTATAAAAAAATATTGGACACGTATTTTTTCTTTTTTCGATTTTATAAAAAATAACAAAGATATAGCCCATTAAAGTTACATGTGACGTCACCTAGTGTGATACAAACGCTTCAACGCAAAGTGATAGTTTTGACGAATTATTACAATATCAAATGGTAAAGATTTTTTAACTCCTTCTACGTTATGACATATATTTATTTATTTATTAATACACTTAATTGTGTACAGGTTGACTTAATGCCTTGGGCATTATCTGCCAGTCTACCTTTGAGCGGTGCTGAGACACGTAGTAGGTGTATTAAATACTTACTATAATTACAATATTACAAATAATAGACATAATTATGTATAATAGTATTATACTTATGTAAGTAGGTATACATACATACACTATACATATATATATATATATATACACAATATAAATTGTATAAAAGTATTTTTCTGCTATTTCCGCTGTATATTACATGAAAAAGTATACCACTACTTAGAAATGAAATGTATTTAATAGTATATGTAAATTATAAACTGAAAATTACTTTATTTAACGAAGGTATTTAAAGGTACTTACTCTTCGTCTTAATTAAGTCAAGTAAGTAGTCATTATTCTTCACTACCGAACGCTTCACAGGGAGACGATTCATAAACGGAGCTTATTTAAGTATTTCAATTTCCGTAGTAATTTATATTAATTTGTACTTTATTTAGGGAGCATTTCCACATATCTCGTGAGTAAGATCACGATGGCAGTATGCATTTGCCAAAATAGCGCTGGCTGCAGTGTCGAAATATCAAATCTTAACCTTATTTTCAAGCTAATATTTTGACCTTAAGAACGTGAATGCGTAGGTCTCACCTAAAAGGGGACGAGCCTTTGCCGTTACCGGGCATTTTGCCAGACTACGTGCTGCTGAGGATTCTAAAAAACCCAATAACACATGGCTGACCGGGTCAGCAGTATGCATTTGCCAAAATAGCGCTGGCTGCAGTGTCGAAATATCAAAATCTTAACCTTATTTTCAAGCTAATATTTTGACCTTAAGAACGTAAATGCGTAGGTCTCACCTAAAAGGGGACGAGCCTTTGCCATTACCGGGCATTTTGCCAGACTACGTGCTGCTGAGGATTCTAAAAAACCCAATAACACATGGCTGACCCGGGAATCGAAACCGGGACCTCCTGATCGGCAGACGCATACTCTATCCATTGAACCATGGAAGCAGCAATGATCAAATACTGCAATGATGTTTATAGATACAATAGGGTAGTTTCCAGGGTCAAAATAATTACATTTTATTTAGTCCGTATTTTAGATTATAAAAAAATATTGGACACGTATTTTTTCTTTTTTCGATTTTATAAAAAATAACAAAGATATAGCCCATTAAAGTTACATGTGACGTCACCTAGTGTGATACAAACGCTTCAACGCAAAGTGATAGTTTTGACGAATTATTACAATATCAAATGGTAAAGATTTTTTAACTCCTTCTACGTTATGACATATATTTATTTATTTATTTATTTATACACTTAATTGTGTACAGGTTGACTTAATGCCTTGGGCATTGTCTGCCAGTCTACCTTTGAGCGGTGCTGAGACACGTAGTAGGTGTATTAAATACTTACTATAATTACAATATTACAAATAATAGACATAATTATGTATAATAGTATAATAGTTATGTAAGTAGGTATACATACATACACTATATATATATATATATATATATATATATATATATATATATATATATATATATATATATATACAATATATATGCAATAAATACATACATACTATAATATATAATGTAGATAGAAATAAAGATACGAGTCCTATGACACATCCGCTGGTCTTGCCAACAGGAGCTCCTTTACTTTCGCTTTAAATTTGTACTTGGTGTTGCACATCCTGATTTCTAGAGGGAGGGCATTCCAGAGGAGAATAGACTGTACGAGAAAAGAAGAATGAATAAGAGATGTGTTATGAGAAGGGATAGTAAGAAGAAGATTATTAGAAGATCGCAAGTTTCGGTCGTGGTTAGAATACAGATACTGATATTGGCAAGTTAAATAATTTGGGGAAGAAGGAGACGTAAGAATAGTATAGAGGGTAGTGAGAGCACGCAAACTGCGACGATGACGGATAGGAAGACACTTCAATTGGGAACGATAAGTAGACACATGGTCATACTTGCGAAGATTGAAAACGAATCGAATGCAGTTATTGAAAAGACGGTCGAGTTTGTTGAGAAGGTCTGCATTCAGGTCAAAGTAACATACATCTTCATAGTCGATTAAGGGAAAAATCAGGGTCTGCACAAGCATTGTCTTGGTCTTGGAGTATGTTCTTGAGGCGGTAAAGAGTCCGTAGGGTGCCGGTGACCTTTTGACTCACCTAGGTCACTTGAGTTCGCCAATTAAGTGTGGAATCCGTATATAGCCCAAGATTTTTAACCACAGGGTACCAGTCTATGTCCGTACCGTTGTATATGCTGGTTGGCAAAGCTATTGTGTTTAACTTTCGTATCAGGCCTTGGCTACCCAAGACAATACCCTGACTTTTATTTGGGTTTACAGTTAGCCCGAACCTTGTTGTCCAATTCTATATTTCCGCCAAATCCTTGTTTACCATGTCAATTGCCCTAGCCAGCGACTCTACATTTACCTGGGTATATATCTGCAAGTCGTCGGCATACAAGTGATGAGAGCACTGAAGATTTTTAGTTATGAGATTTAAAAAAATAGAAAATAACAAGGGAGAGAAAATACCGCCTTGAGGGACACCAGCTTTAATGTCAGCCCATCTTGAGTATGACCCATCAAGGTGTACTGACTGCTGACGCCCTCGAAGATATGTTGAGAACCAATCCAGAGCCTTAGGTGAAACCTTAAGATCGGAGAGGACGGATAAAAGGAGGTCGTGACTGACGGTATTGAAGGCATTGGAGAAGTCAATTAGAACCAAAACCGTTATTTTGGAGTTATCAATGCCCTCTCGAATATCGCCAGTCACTTTGAGGAGAGTGGAAGTAGTGCTATGGCCAGGTCTAAATCCGGATTGGTATTGAGTCAACAAATTATGCCGGTGTATAAACCGGCCCAATTGTTTATGTACACAGGCCTCTAGCACTTTTGAAAGGAAAGGTAGGATGGATATGGGTCGAAACTGGTTGGGAAGAGAAGGATTGGAAGTCTTGGCAACAGGGATAACGTGGGCTTTTCCCCACAAGGACGGAAAGGAACCAGACTCTAGGGAAAAGTTAATGACGTGGGAGATCGCCGGCAGGAGTTGGTCCAAGATGGTAATGACCATACGGCGGCTGATGTTGTCATGTCCCACGGCATTAGATTTTATGGAAAGGATTATCTTTTTGATATCATCCAAAGTCTCTGGAGAAAATTGGAAAAATCAATGTCGAGTTCGGGTAAATTATTTAGGCAATTAACTGCCAGACACTTGGTCTGGTGATCCAATGGAGTGGAAGTGGTGAAATATTGGTTAATATCATCCAAACCAAGTGTCAGACGGAAGTCACATCGATGCTGCTTGCCAATACCAAGAGTTCCAAGGAACTTCCAGATATTGGCACGCGATGAAGAAGTTATATTGTTGAGAATATGTCGGCGTTTTGCATTTCACACCATTTGATTACACCGATTCCTTGCAGATTTGAAAAGCGCCCAGTTTTCCTCGCACCGTTCCCTTTTTATTTCCTGAAGGCCCGATCCCTACGGCGCATTGCCATTCGGACACCTACCGTAAGCCAGGGTGCTGGAGGACGCTTCAGCTTGACCCGCCTCACCGGGGCATGCACGTCGTATAAACCACAAATCGTGCTGTTAAAATATTTACTTTTTCATCAACCGTGGAGGCAGAAAACATGTTGTCCCAATTTAGCATACAGGCATCCTGAACGAGTTTAGTAACATCCATGCGACCAAACAACGCATGTAACGGACTTTGGGAGGATTTAGGAGGTTTTAAGCGGTAAGTAAGCAAAAATAAGGTCATGACAGGAAAAACCAGGAGCTGGATGTTGACCGTGCGATTACACTAGGGAAGGATTTGACGTAAGGATCAAGTCGAGCCACGTGTCCACCCCACTGCTATTGTGGTGGGTGGCCTGCAATGGCAAAACGTGAAGGCTGGCTAACTCGATGACGTCGAGGAGTTTACTGGAACGACTAGAGGTGGGAGAAAGGAGATCGGTGTTAAAGAGAAAGAAGTTGAAAGAAGAGTAGGTTTGAGCCAACTCTCTGAAATCAGGATGGCATGTACATTGACATCCACCACATGATCCAGTAAGTCACTGAAGTGGCTCGGGATGCTTTGAGCATTTAAGTGACAAATGTTCAACGCTATTCGACAATTATTGGCAAACGAAAGTCGTAAGCAGTCACTCAAATTATCATTGTCAGAAGTCATTATCAGAAGAAGCAAGTGATTCATCGGCAGACCAGTATGTATCATCGATGGCATACATAGATAAAAATATATATAATAAATAAAATAAATATTATAAAAATTAGGTCAAAGTTAAACTACCTTAATAAAAAACTTAACTACACTGCAATACGGGTACCTGCACCACCCGCCAGCTTACAAAAATTAAGTAACCGAGATAGGAACAATGAAAGTTGTTAGATGCAGTTTCCGAACGCAATAAATAATTATTGACATCATTGACATTAACAATTGACAACGTCACTTTGACAGTTACTTGTTTTGTTGTTTGTACGGGGAAATAAAATTTTGTGAGTTTGGTGACATCTAACTATCAATAACAAAGAATTGAGAAACAATAATTTATGAAAGTGGGTAAAGAAAATTATAAATGGAAACAGCTTAATAAACTACAGTTCAAAGCAAATATATAGAAAGAGGGAGTCTCAGTATGGAAGTTGTAAACACTAAAATAAAACTATTTACGTTTGTGGACTGTGCTCGACGAACCGGCAGCCACGGCGCCATTCTTGTCCAGAGATGAGGAGCCACTTGTAGCCTTGGCGTGCTTCAGGGTCAAAGAGTTCAGTTCTTCTAAGTGGAACACTTTGTGACGAACTCCATCAGACGCCTTCACTATAATCACGCCGTCCTGCGTCCAGCAAACCCGCATACCAAACTGCTGTCGAGCTTTAGCGAAAATGACCTGTCTGATTTTTGTCAAGAATTCCTTCACAGAGACGGATGTACCTTTCAATTTCGCCTTAGCCCTCCAAACTGCTGTTCTTTGGTCTATTCCTGCAAACCAGGCTAAAATAGGCCGCTTGTGACCGTCACTAGGCGACCCAATCCTGTGACATGAAGTTATTGAGTCCATGGCAATGGTTGGAAGCTCCATCTTCTGAACGATCTTAATCACAGACGTCCTGCAGTCTTCCTTCTCAGCCTCAGGAATACCAAGGAAAAGAAGAGCATTGCACCTGTGCCGTGTCTCCATCGCATCAATGGTATGAGAGCATTCATTGATTTGTTTGCGTAGCAGGCTTAGCATTGCAAACATTAGCTCTCTGAAAGTGCGAAACTCTTCAGCAACTTTTGCAACGGTGTCCTTGGCCGGGCCTCCCTGCAGCTGCGCCTCCAGCTCTGCCATCCTTTTGGAGAAGGACTCTTCGAGGTTGTCTTGAGCAATCTTAATGTCAGCCAACTGAGACATTCTGGTAGTGTTGTAAAGCTTCTCTGGTGTAAAACTTCAAGTGAGTGTGTAGCGCTGGTAGGTGGTGTGACTTGCAAAATTACTGTTACATGCAAGTAAGTATGTATATCTTGTACCAACGTTAGTGCAGACTATTTAGGCTTTAAAAAACTTGGTGAGATATATAATATAATATAATATATAATAATATTCTACCACATACACACATCACCATCTAGTCCCAAACTAAGCAGAGCTTGTACTATGGGTACTAGATAATGGATAAACATACATATATACTTTTTTTAAGTAAATACATACATATTATACTTAGAAACACCCAGACCAAGACAAACATCCATGTTCATGCACACAAATGTTTGACTTGAGCGGGAATCGAACCCGCGACCTTCGGCATAGTAGTCGCTTACACTCCCGCTTGGCCAACCGGTTGTCTCAATAGATAGTTTAATATGTTGGAATATGTTTTAAAATATAACAGTTTGTTTGAGATGCAAAACATGTGAGTAGCCTTCGGGCGTTTTGTATTCTATTCTATATATATATTGTATAATATGCCTGCAAAAGGTATATTAGCTACATGTGTAGAAAGAAAGAAAGAAAGAAATAAAGAAAGAAAGAAGGAAAGAAAGAAAGAAAGAAAGAAAACTCATTTATTCTGTATATCTTCATAGAAACAGAAAGAAACATAGCAAGAGCATAACATTACAAGATTGCGCTGGTATTCTGTTGAGACCGTTACGAATACTTTAATATGCAAAAATGTTGAAATAGCTATCTCTGTGATATATTATTATTTAAATTAGTGCTTTATTAATATTTAAATAATCATATACCAGGCAAACAATAATTGAAAAATCATACGCAGTAAGTCATTCATTCATTCATATCGTCACGCCTTTTATCCCCGAAGGGGTAGGCAGAGGTGTATTTCTACACCCACTTTTCGCCAGATATACTTTAGTCCCACGTAATAAGGGGCGAGCCTATTGCCGTACCGGGCACATTTCCAGATTCCGTGCTGCTACTGAGAAGTTCGTGACAGAAAAACCCAATAACACTGCCCGGCCCAGGAATCGAACCCGGGACCTCCCGATCCCACGCGCATATTTATGCCGCAAGACCAACGAGGCAGTCGTATAGGGTTTGATGTCGAGTTTTCCGTCTCTACGCAAAGATGGTATTTGCATCGTATTATCATTTAGTCGCCTCTTACGACACCCACGGGAAGATAGGGGGTGGTGACACTTGTATTCTATGCCGTCAACCACACGGCTCTACGTACTAAGTATTTTGTACTTAGTACGCAGTAAGTATTTTGTTGAAAATAATAAAATAATCAGATCGTTATAATTATAATTTACGTTGAATCAAAACCAAAACAAAACACTCGCATTGTGTAACCAATTAATAAATGATTTAATTACATTAATATAAATCACTTAGCAAAATATTCATCGCGTTCAAATTTAAATCTAAATCAGATACAAATTGTTCAAATAATAATTCAAATTAATATTAATGCATTAGTTCGTAGCGCTAGGCTACGACCTACGAGTGCGTAGCAATTTTAGATTTTATGGAATTTTCCACATGATTACGTCGTAAAATTAGTCTTCATTATTCTGGTTATGATTATAACAATAAAATAAATGTTTGTAAATAACAGTGTCGAGTGGCATCTATACTAAATTTAACTCAGAATGAAACATTAACTAATTTAAAGACATGAGAAAAGGCTGTGTGAGGCCAGTTAAAAATAGGTACGTTTCTCAACACATATTTTAGAAGGTTTATTAGTCAGGGTCACTTAACACTTAAGCAGCGAGCCTGTGAAAAAGCAGCATAAAACATTGCTCATTATTGTAGGTGCATAGAACGTTTCATCAGTAGAAAACCAACTTGCTTCCAAAATCTTGCCTCTTCTAAAAACATATTTGTATTATATTTACCAAGATTATCAGACAGCACGTTGCATTATGAGCGTTCCCCAGTGTATACAAGGACAAGTCTGTGAGACGTCGTCTAGACTCTGCTGGCATTATTAGATTTATCCTGTTATACGATGTTGCGCGTCCTATCTCATCACATCGCCTTATTAACTGCTACTGCGAACTTTGATCCTCATTTGAATATATTGCTGCCGGTAGATGGCGCTTTACTGGTTTGGAACGTGCGGAACGCGTGAAAAATTCACATAATTGTATAAATATTTAGTTACCAGGGTATTTGTAATGAATAAGGTTTTATTTTCATTCCCATATCTAAGTATTTTATATTAGTTAAAACGGGGCACCTACAACGTAGACATAAATACTTTAAAATAACAAATAAATTGATCAGACACTGAATCTCATAATTTGATAAATACTGTATAAGGTAATCCAAAGCAAAAGTATTCCTCTATAAAAACTGCAGCTTCTGTTATCCACTCACATTTCATAGCAATCATTTTATTGTAAGTTGGTACTTTTTCCAGTGTTTGCATTTCGTAATGCTCTTGGTGTGTGGAGTGAAGAAACGCGAGGTGGCCACATAATAGTTGTTTAACAGTAGTCCGACCGACCAGGTGCGCTCAACCGTTGGGTCGCTACTAGGATTTCGTATGGCAACACATGTGTGTTGAGAGTGAGCGGCAAAAGTTGGATTTTGTGAATGACATGAGTCGTGTTATTGTCTGACCCGAATTTTAATGTATCTTTAACATATTTTTATAGATTTGACTCTAATAGAGTTGATTTACCTGTGCAGAAAAGATTGCTGTCCGACCTGGAAGGTTAAACGGCAAGAAATGCTAGCGGCAAAGTTTCATCCGTCACTCAGTAGGAGTACCAATTAGCGGCAAATCTAAGTGCAAACGCCAAATACGATGGTGGTGGGCCGACCACTGAAAGGACAGGTATTTGGTTCGAACATTTAAATAATCAAATCAGTCTTATTTATTGAATACAGTACATATCAGTGATTAACAATATAATTAAATTAAGTCTTAAAATAATACAAAAAAATCGAATTAATATATACAAGGGAAAATTCAAAAAATTAAAAATTAAACTTTAGAAGGCGTCATGAAACTCATCCGCATCGCAGTCAATTGGAAGCGTGCCCAGAAGACTGGCAGCATTGCCTCGTTGGATGGCTATACTTATTTTTTGAGCCAAATACGTGCCAGCCCTCTGGTCACGCAAGGCGTCTATAAGTCTCTTTGCGAGATCTCTAAAAAGTGATCGCGCACTTGGACCCCATGGCCCCAATGTTTCGACCCCAAACGGCTCAAATACATAATCTCCTATTAGATTTACATATTTGCGCCGTTTGAGTGTCTCCGCTGTAGCAGCAGCAGCGCCCGCACAACCTGCTGTGCTGGGAAGATGAGATGGCGCAAGGGTATCGACACATGTTGCGTCCCATACCAAAGGCCTACCCAGCTTCCACGGCAGTAACGACATCCCGTCTGGTCTTTTGCCATCGTCGCGTGCCAAGCCTTGAGGTTCAAGTTGGGCTGGAACGCCAGCGGTGGCAAGAGCACGGCGCAGTATGTCATTGAGGTTGGCGTGTCGCCTTTTTTGTGACTACGAAAAAAAAAACACATATTCGTTCATATAAAAAAAAATCAAATCAATCAAAATCATAAAACGTTAAAATCATCCGTGGCAGACGTGGAGTTGTAATTTCCATTTTTTTAAGTCTCACCAAGCTATCTCCGGTAGGATCAAGTAATCCTTATCGACAAGTAATTTGAAAGGTGTTTATAATTATTATGATGAATTACTTAATTATACTATGAGAATTAATTCATACTTAAAGCATATGTAAGATTATCGTGCTTTGTAATAAAATTACACTTTCATTGTGTTACAAATCCCTCAACACTTTTATTCGTATAAAACAAATAAATCAAACCGAATTAGCGACACGCAACGAAGCTCTCATATAATGTCAGCGGTAACCACTTGAACGTCCCGCGGTGTCGCGCATTGCCGTAATATTTACCTGACGCTCCAAATTGTTCTTTAACAAGTTTATGATGATGTATGCCGGACGCACGACTACTCGTGATGTGGTACAAAGGATATTTTGTACACATTTTTACTACAGTTTATATATCAGAACTTTATTTCTAAAGTGCCATTTTTGTTTGTCCTGATTACTTTTGATATTGAGCAAATTGCATTGTGTAAATTAGTAATTATTATCCTTCCTTTACAGCCTTTCACAATCTACTGCTTACTCAAGCTTCTTCTCATTTTTTCACAGCAGCTTTGTGAGTCAGAAGGAGCATTAAGCCTACTATACCGCGCTAACCAAATAAGTTGGTAAAAGATTTGATGTCGAGATTTTTGCCATTTTTGTTCGCTAGTAAAGACAAATCTCTTCCAACTAATTCAGTTTTCTCGCTTGTCGCTGATCTCTTGCGCCGTATTTCCAAGGTGTTCCCCAGAGTAGCAGTGAAGTTAGTTAAGATTGCTTAGATTAATCCTGTCGGGGCGTCGCATTGGGATCGTCACGTTTGCTTGTGCCACGTACAACGTTATAGAGACATCATATAACTGCTGCGGGCAACAGATAGTAGTATTGACGATGCCCGTGTTTGATATGGAAGGACATAATTTTAGTTGCCTTTAAAATTATTGTCTTAACCGACTTAAGTTTCTTGATATATGAATTTAATTTGACTTATTGCCGATTATTGGTCACATATAATTTAAGTCACCATTACGTATTTTTACGTATTTTGGGTAGCCACAAATACATTCTTATTTATATTTCGATATACTCCATACAGTTTAGAGTAATGGTCACCCGCGCGGACGCTCAAACCCCACGCTACAAAACATTACGAATTCTAAAATAATTTCGTTTAGGTGGAATACTCGTAAATTTGCCCGTTGAGTTAGTGAAAGTTATGTGACAAGTGGGTTCGGGCGAGAGGTAACAAGTTCAATTCCCGCCAGTAAGTTGTTCTGTCGCACCAACCCTCCCCCGTCTCTTTCCCTCACACCCACCCGCACGTGACCAACGCTTTAGAATATTACCTGAATTATTACTGTAACTATATATATTAATTTTATTACTATAAACTTTGAAATGTGATATTACTGTTTTAATGAGTTTTACTATAATTAGATTTTCTTGCGCAAGAGTTGTTTTGTTGCGTTCGCAGAGATTTGCGATATGTTCTTGGAAAACGTTGAAGGGTTTTTATTTTTGTTTCACGTTCAAGTTGGATAATGGCAAACTTTTATGCTATGCGTGCCGAGTCTATTGCATTCTTAGATGGCTACTGCCAATTTGTCGTCCATCAAATTGCAACGTAGCGTTCAGCTGAGTGGTGACACAAGTCCTCGCACTGATTGTTTTAGCTTAGACGTCTACATATAGAAACGGCGACATAGAATATGGCGGAATGTATGATGCTATATGTCAAAAGTGAAAATATGCTCACTTAGGACATGTTCTAAAGTAAAAGGAGATCAACTACAAGCTTATCTAAGTAATTATGTCGTAAACGGAGAGACAATGGATCAAAATGACGCTGATCACAGACTTTTGAAATTATGTGCGTTTCAAATGATTAAATAATGGCTTGCTGAATGGTAAAAAATATCGCGAAACAACTTTTAATTCTTCCGTATGTACATACATGTGTACATAGACTCACTCCTGTTTACCGAAGGGGTAGGCAGGGACTACGGAATGACCTGTTCTTATCTTATGTTCTCGTCACATATCAGAAGTCTGCCAACCCACACACACTTGACTAAGCCTGAGGAAATGGCCTGACTTTCACACAGAGAAAATGCCCATGTCCAGCGGTAGGATAGTAATAATACGTAAAAATACGTAAAGGTATTCTTGGTAGTAGTAGAGTTCTTAGTAATTATGAATTAAACTTATAAGAATCTGTATCTATGCAATTTAGTAACAGAAGTAGATAAATTCCTAGCAATGATGAAAAGCAAACTAATTAGTATTAGTTGTTACTATTTAGGGGCTAATTTTAAGTATTGCAACTATCAATGTTTACTAAAAACTATTCTAGACATAATCAGCGATAAACAATTGTTCTAGCTATTCATAAATGCCATCATATCTCAAGAGTGTTGTCAACCTTCAAGAAAATGAAGCAATTTGAGACAAGGAGAGACATAGTATTAGATAAAAGTATTAATAACTTATGTGGTATTAGGTGACTATAACCGAACCCGTTTATTTAACAAGATATTTCTGTTGCACTATATAATATTAATTTCGTTAAATTAATATTATATAGTGCAGTTTAGTGACACAGAGTTTAGTGACACTGTGGAGGAAGAAAGGTGTGGTATTCCTCCAACTAGAGGGAGGATCCTCTAACCAGGCTGGGTGATATTGCCTGGTGGACTGTCAGTCCAACGGACGTATTTGAGAAGTTGTATATATGCGTCGTTGCGCGCGAAAGTTGATAGCGCGGTTCAGGATTTTCGAATTTGGCGGGTCGTCTTCGATAGGTGCGGTCGTGTCGTAGTAGTTCCGTCGTCATTGGTTAGATGGCGCTGTGATATGTGCTATGTAGCTGATTGCTACATCACCAAATTGCATTACAAAAATTCATAATTATATTGTTTGATGCTGTTATGATGTATGTAGATGTTGATGTCCGTGTGGTGACGGATTAAGAATACGGATTGTCACCACCCCAAATCATCCCCTGGGTGTCGTAAGAGCCGACAGAGGGAGCATATTATGCAGAGAACAGCACTGTAAGAGAAGGAAAACTTGAAACAAACCCTATACCAACCCGTTTGGCCAGCGTGGTATAGTAGGCCAATTCCTCCTTTCAAAGGAGAGGCCTAGTCCAGCAGTGGACTGTTAAAGGCTGATGAAGAAGAAGATGTTGAATGTTGATCTATTCGAATTTTTACTATTCATTAATGATTCATAATTTCAAGCGACCAATCGACAAATCAATCTAGTTTTAGTTTAATTTCCGACTTAAGTTCTTCATGACTACAATGTAAATTTGATCTTCAATTTAAGGATTTTTAATTTAAGGATCAATATATGTATTCATATATTATATATAGATCAATATATTATATAATATATCAGGGCACCGTCTACATATTCTATGACCGAATTGGTATGTAACAAATATCAACGACCTTCAAACAGGTAGCAAATGTTTCAATTTGCCTACCTTTACAGCAAAGATGGTCGAATTTCAAGCCAATTCTAGTCACGTCTCGCCGATAAACAAGCATATTTACTTTTGTAAGTATTATAAAATGATTATATACAAAAAGAGGAAAACCCACACGCGTATGCCTTTGAAAATTGTTCCGAATATTATAAGATATAGCTGAGTATGTCAATGTGCCTGTACAATACATGGTTCCCTCTTTGAGTAGTCTCCCAAGCAACGTCAGGGTATGTTACTATAGGATAGAATATTACCCTACTGCTTTATAAATTTATTAAATTCGGTTAAAGTTAATAATATTCATAGACTAGAAAAATATGTCCTCCTGACCGATTCCTAGTAGACAAGCTAGACAAGCCGCCGTAACCGGCTACGGCGGCTTGTCTATATATGAGAGTTGCCAACTGCGCGGGACGTATCATAGTGCACAAGTGTGTGCGCAAACATAAGTGCACTCTCTATTCTCTCACTCTCATATTCCGATGGGACGCCACATGCGACACGACCGGAGAGAGATTGGGCGCAGGACCAACGGCTTAACGTGCTTTCCAAGGCACGGGGGCGTGACACCGCCAACTTCTTGACTCCGAACTTCCGTTGGATAATTCCTAACAGAAAAACCCAATAGCACTTTTTGTTCGAACCGGGAATCAAACCCGAGACCTCATGATCCGTAGTCGCTAACTAGTGTTAGCGACTACGGATCATGACTACGATATATATATATATATATATATATATATATATATATATATATATATTTGTCTCTTTTGTGGTCCTGTGGTAGTCCACAAGACCACAAAAGAGGCAAAAATATATATATCTTATCCTACAGCCTTTCGCAGTACATTTCTGGACATAGCTAGGCCTTTGCTTATTTGTGTTACAATGATACTGTGAGCTAATAGGAGGGTTTGACTTACAACAACAGTCACTCGTCACAATTAGTATCTTTTATTATTTGCATTCCGTATTTTCTTCTATCATTAACTTTTGTGACACCCACATTTTTTATAGATTATGGCTTGTGAAAGTAATTAAAGTGTCTTTACACATCTACTAGGAAGTTATTACTTTACACGTGTACGAAACTCTTATCCTTACATACATATCCGAAGGATTTAGATCTTACAAGGAGTTATTTAATACTACTTTCGCACTACAAATAATAGAAAATACTTTACAGACATTCGACCGGCACAGGCCACAGCCTTTAAATCCTAGTGGGAGAGCTTATAGTACAACCAGACTCGAAACAACGATTAGGGATATAATACTGCACCGAGTACTGTGGGATCGATTCCAACACAGGATAATTACTTTGTGCCCATAGGTTGAATTTTTGTGAAAATACTGTGTTATAGGATGAATCCTTGAAGAATACCATGTACAAAGAAAGGTTAAAAAAAACCAGATGATTTATTGGCACCAAATTGACATAATTGTCTTTACATGTCCACTATTAATCACGTCATTAATCTTATATCTACATGTACAAAACATTGCTGGCCGCACACAGGTAAAAATAAGTAAATACTTCCTATACAATTGATATATTTCCTCTAACAGCCTCATTTATTCCCACAGAATGATTCACGGTATAATTACAATACTCAGTGCACGTCTATTATAACTCATAACTTACGGAGAGCGGTGACAAATGACACTCGTGCTCGGGACATGTGTCACTATGTGACGTCACATTACTAGCTTTCATGCGCTCTTGTTACGTCATCAACTTATCTAATTGAACTATGCATGCCAGTTTCCGTGTAAGGAAATATCAGTTTTGCTAGTAAAAATTGTAGTATTAAAACTGGATGACAAAATTCAAAAATTTGATGATGATCTTTATCACAGTTTAGATGTCTTTGCATTTATATGATTGCAAGGATGGAGTAGTAGTTTAAGCGGTCACTTAATTTTCTATTTTTTTTTAGTGTGTGAGAGTTGTGAGTGGCATCTCTATACGGGGACAAACTTTGTACGAACCACAAATGGTGTCGCCGTATCTTAGTATATTGTGTGTCTGCTTTTTGTGAGTTTGTAAAGTCGTCATGACCCACAAGTGCGAGCTAGGTTCGCTTTACATTACAAGGATCAAGTACAATTTGAAAACCTCACAGTCACGAAAATGTCATCACATGTATATTATGAGATTGCCGGGGCTATGAGGTATTTAAAATTGTATCTTTTATAATTTTTGATTGACTTAGGAAGTACACTGAAGCAATCTGTGTGTACACGTATCTACTAAATACCTAGTAGTATCAATCTATCCTTTCTTCCAATACAAAGTAGCTTTCAAACAGATCACAGAGCAGCATCTACGACAGAAACATCAAACACGCTCCGTTTCGGACGTACAGTCGCACACAAATCTGAATAAAAAGCTTCACGATTGTTGACATTCGGGTGTGTACGAAACAGATGCGGGTGCAATTACATCGGTGTTAACTGCACAGAGGGCGTGTGACGTAGCCTCCGTGGCTCATGACACATCCTGTGTCACGCCCGCACCGCGTAATTATCTGACGTACCGTTTTATACCGTACGTATCCATTGTACCATTGATACATGTACACAATGTGACCTATTTTCTTTATCGTTAATAGGGTTGCCCCGTTCGTTTGTGGTACAAAGAAGCGAATTCTCGAAGTTGGTGTTTAATTCCTGTTTTATGCTGCGGTGGTGGCAGGCTGGTGGTTTTGTAATTAATAAAATAGATGTTAGGGACTAACACTTGCGTTAGGAGAAAAATACTGTGAAATATAGGTAAAAGAGAGAAAAGTGCAACATCTTTACATTACATTAATGTACTTATTATTTTCTTAAATTAAATAATACGTACTTATAAATAATATATTAACAATGATAACAATATTAATAATTTCAAACTATACATACTTACATAAAGCATATTTATTTAATCAAATGTTATAAGTATAAAAACTTAAATTAAATAATATCTTCCGGTAAATAATATATTAAAATACTGTGATATATAGAATAATATTAATAATTTTAGAATCATAAAATAATAAATAAACATTTTATCATTTGTACCAATACACTATCAAAAACAAATTGCACTTAATACATAATAAAATTAACGATAAATAAATAAGTTCTAAATTCTAGCATGTAAATAATTTTCATTCCTTCTTCTAGTCAACTAATTAGATTTTCTGACTAAGATAAATAAACTATATTATAATACGTATACCTACCTAAACACATTATTGACATTATATAAAAATAGCGCTCTTCCTCTCTTCCAAAAATTGCTGTGCCTGACAGGGTCCATAATTGTTACTTTAGTTATTAAGCCTACCTGTATGTACATAACATTATGGAACGCAATAAAGATTGAAATTGAAATCTTGGCACGGGCCTCTTCTCACTATGAGAAGTGTACGACCGTAGTCCACCACGCTGGCCAAGTGCAGGTTGGCAGACTTCACATGTCTTTCAAGAACATTATGGAGCACTCTCAGACATGCAGGTTTCCTCACCATGTTTGCCTTCATCTGTAAGCGATAATTAACAATTTAATACGCACATAACTTCGAAAAGTCTATTATATATACTATTGTAATGTGTGATTTAGAGAAGTCGTAAACTAACAACATCACCACGGAATAGCGTAACTACATCAACTACATACACCTCAGCATAAATAAAAGATGTACCTCTTCTAAAATTTTAAGTTGTTTCCTTAGTCAGATTGCATCAGCTTCTAATGCCTTCTAATGTCTCGGTACTCAAAATATTTACTAAACGAAGCTCTGCGCATTAATTTGCGCTTTTTCCACTATATTATTATCTTATGGCGTACCCTAGAATCTTACGTCCAGCAGCACATTGCTACAAGCTGATGAGATGGGGTGAGATTTATCAGGGAATAATAATAATTTTATCAAGACCTTACTTACAGAGCAAAACGTACAATCAAATTATGTAGTGCTATTAATGTTGTATGCGTGGAAATTATTGAGGAAGGCTTATTTTAAATATTATTCTTTCAAAGAGCATACCAATATACCACAATTAGGTTTCCAAATAAATGACAGTTTCCCACCGAATATAAGCATTCCCAGAGCCGCCTTTTATCACACTAACTGGAGAAAATATCTCCTTTAAAGGTCAAGATTTATTAGCAAAGGTTAGGGTTCAATAACACTGCTGTATGTTGATCTAGCCACAATACTACCAACCGCTTCCAGTATAAAGCGCAAGATTAATAGCTGTGGAAATAACCTTAGATATGAAAAGGCAGGATGATTAGTTTGCTTTCTCCTTATAACGATTCATGAAAATAGGCTGATGACCTATTCTTAATTATTGACATTAGTAAGCAAATAATGATTGCTGAACCTTTTTGTAGCCATTCTCTAGTACATATATAAAATGATCTGCGAGTTGCATGAATAACTCCAGTTTATGACTTCTGTAGTGGTATGCGTTCCAACGCTGCGTGCTAGTAGTTTCAATGGGGGTATGTATGAAATATATCTTATTAATTAAATATATAGTCTCACACCTGTATCCCCGAAGGGGTAGGCAAAGGTGTAAATATTACACCCCCATTTCGTCATGAATTTTTTGGTCCCACGTAATAGGGGGCGAGCTTATTGCCGTTACCGGGTACATCACCAGACTCCGAGCTGCTACTGAGAATTCGAAAAACCCCAGTAACACTTTTGCAAGACCCGGAAATCGAACCCAGGCCCTCCGATCAGCAGTCGCATACGCAGTTCACTGGACCTCGGAGGCAGTCTATAGTCACTGAAGTATGTATTAAAGGTGTGTTTTATTTGCAAGACAAATAAAATTGGATCAAGTGACGCTAGCTTGAATGGTCCTATGTGATTATCCGTTATATTAATATTTTTAGAGCTTTGTTAAAATGTATAAAGTATTTGCGGTTATAGCCGCTAGGTTAGTTGCGCATTAAACAATGAATGTCATAAATATGTCGGTCTTAGTAAAAAAATATAGTACACAACTAGATAATGCATAATTACACATTGTAGCAATTAATAAGATTAAAATTACATCTAAAGTTTCGTCTACTAGAAAGCCATAATTATGATTAAGTAACCGAACTGACGGTTGGCGTTGTGGTTTAAGCGCCCGCCTCACCGCTTGACACTGCTCCGAAGTGTTGTGGGTTCGATCCCCACAGAAGACAACACTTTGTGTGACTCATAAATTGTTGTTTCGAGTCTGGGTGTTTATTGTGTCCGTTAGTTGTATGTTTGTAAAGTCCCCCGCGACACAGGTTTAGTTGTAATGTGGGAGTTGTCTTCTAAAAAACAAAAACCGGACCGACCGGAGTTAGCATTTTGACGAAACATTCTTTCACGATTTTTTCACGGTTCTAAATGCATCCACACTTCGCATGCATTGTTGTTTACATATTTGGAAGGATATGAGATTATTCAATGATTTATAGGCAAAAGGCGGTAGCCTAGTGGTGTATGTACCTAACGAGCTGCCGAGACGATAGTCTCGGGTTCAATCACCTGGTTCCCCGGGCACACATCTCTGACTTTTCGAAGTTATGTGTGTATTAAAAATGTTAATTATCGCTTGCTTAATAATGTGCCCAGTAGATGGCAATAGGCACGCCCTTTATTACATTGAGACCGAAACATACCTGGTGAAGTGTGGGTGTGAACTCACCTCTGCCTACCCCTTCGGGGGTAATAGGCCTGAACTTATGAATGTATGTGAAACAAATAGTGCAACGTCGCTAGCAACAAAATAAAATATTTGTCCGCCAAAGATTTATTCGCCAAGTTCGCGCGTCAATTACCGCCTTCTTAAACAAATCAAATTCACCAAAGAGCCATTCTAAATCAAAGTAATACCTAAATTCTATGAATAAAATGCTCAGAACATTCCGTGACGAAAGTAAAAGTCCATCATCTTTAGACAAGACGCTGCCTTAAAATACGCTTAGAATAATAAGATTAAAATTTTTCTGTCATTATTATTTCACTCACTGTCGCCTTCAAAATTCCTCTCAAACAAAGACCGAGACAAGTGCCTACAAAATAAGTCAAAATTAATTACTAAACTTCAACACGGAAGTCCAGTTACTCCTTGAAATGTAAGATTTACCTGTAAAATTAGTGAAACGGGTGGTGGTTATACGAACAAATTAAGAAGTAGGTGGTGCGGTTGAGACGCGAGCGGCAAGGTGGACGTTTTAAACGGTTATATTTATCGCGCGAGGCACCCCTGCCGGCGATGCCGCTCACGTACACACAACACAAGTTTGGAGTTGCGGTCACTGCCACGCACTAAGCTTAGTTACCGCCGCGTTTCACGGCAAAGATCTAAATAGAAGACTAATTTATCGTTCTTACAAAATTAAGTAAGATGCGTGCTCATTCTCACATATGCATTTTCTAAATTGTCATCATCATCGTCCTAGCATTATCCAAGCCATACACTTATGGCTTGGAGCCTGGCTTCCGCTAATCAGGCCAAACAGATAAGGGACGATATCGGATTTTCTGCAGGGCGATTGCCCTCTGTCCTCCGTAACGATATTCCATGGCATAGACCAATATCAGTTTATAATTTTTTTTAGGGTACCGACTCCCTGTAACAACTTTATAGATCTCCATGAAAGCCAGGATCGGTGGTCTTCTAATCCAATATTAATTAATCTTTAATTACTATTACTTCCATTTAATCCTGCATATCAGTCTGTTGGTATTTCTAGTAAGCTAGCACTGCCTAAGTGTTTGCAAAATTGTAGTTATTGCCTTCTCATCTTGTACCTAATATTCACTCTATATTGCCATCTCGACAAACGTTTTGTACCAGCGTGATTGTGTCTAGTGCGTGTGTGGCGAGTCCCAATGAAAGTTGTGCCCCTGTACAGACGCTCGTTTCCATACTTTTGGCTCCAGATTACCTCCTCGGCCGTGACAGCATTATTTCTCGAGACCTGCCCTGCCTCTATACTACCTCATAAAAGTATTTTCGTACTATTTGCTTTCAAATGATGACTTTATTTTGATCCTAGAATCCTTTCTTATTTTATATTATGTATTTGTTTTATATTTTGCTGCGCGTGCCTCAAGTATTAAATTTTTTTGAGGTCTTTAACGGCTTTCATAAATATAAATGCTTATCTACTAAAATACATAAGCATCACTGATCATCGAGATTTGAAAGTAGCTCATTTAGACAAAAAATATTTTACGATAAAATTATTACTAACTTAAACTTATCAGAATAAAGGAACAAGGTTTTTGACTTATAAGACGAACTACGTAAGTCATTACAATTCCTAATATAACACGTTTGAAACAAACAAATAATGACGACAGCTGCATTACTCACAATTTAAGTAATTGGGCATTCGAGGCACGAGTACAACTTAGAGCCGGTACCCACCGCCCGCACCGCTCCGCTCCCACATCGCTTCGCTAAGCTCGGCACGACGACTTGCCCAACTTTGCCCACACCTTCCAAACACTTTATTTTTATAGATAGCCGTGAAACTTCGAGCCCTGTCAGAGCTGAAAATCAAAGTTTATACAAAAAACTCGGCAAAAGTATGTAAGATAATGCAAACTGCAAAAGTTTGAATGTTAGGTTCCCTTCAGACTTGCAACGTATTCAAATTAGTTTCCGAAAGTACTTGTAAAGGATACCTCGCCTGATGTAAAAATAGACAAGGTTTCTACACACACATACGTACCATAATTGACTTCGTTCTGAACGCTCGTCGATACAAAGAGGCGGCCATTTTACACTTGCCCTTTGAATTGTTAGCATTTTCACCGCATCATTATAGGGAATATTCCTAAATAGAAGCGATACAGAAATCGAACAAAAAGACGGGCAGAAACGGCTAGCAGTATAACTTAATATTATTATTGGTGGGACGGTTTCCTTAGAAATGTCAATGATAATAACGTTACATTCAGTTAGGGGCACGCACCGCATCACGTACGCGGTGTAGCTCCGAGACATATACGACGTAAACACGACGAGACTGCAAAACGAACCGGAAAAACTATTTTGTGACACCTCGATCACACGGGAGTATCCTTGACGCCCCCCAATAACGCCAATATCGAATCATAACCTCACCACCAAATCAACTAGATCTCCATCTTACGATACAAATAACCTATATACTACTAACTATCAGGTGTCAGAGAAAACTGGCGACTCAAATCTAACACGACTCAGGGGAGCCCGCGACCAATGCGATTCCGGCGCCGGGAGTCGGTTCCCGCGATTGGATCCCGCGACTGTAATGAGCCCGGGAATAAATACCAGCGGTAATATTCCCGAACAGATTGCCGGGAAAATTACATTGTGAACGCCTTGAGGACGATGCCCGTAAACATGTTTTGGTTATTTATGGGAGCCCCCGGGGCCGAGGCGATCATGTGAGCTTGATTGTGTTGCAGATGAATATTGGGAAGCGCGAGCATCTCCTATATCATTTCTATTAATAGCTTTGGTATATTCCTTTAGATTAGGAGTAAACTTTTTGCGAATAAGTTTAGCTGCAATTACGAACGCTTGAGGAAAAAGATGGCGAAAACCTTTTTCGTTTTTGTTATCAGCAAATATTTAAACTCCACGTAAATAGAGGAGTAGTTTCATTAATATTATTTGCTCCGAATGCCTGTCAGTAAGACAACTCTCCGATATCGGATTTGTTGAAATCGATTCAAACGCTTACGATCGGAAATCGGATTTAGTTCTAGATTCAACGCGTTGAATTTCCAGAACCATTTCCGACTTATTTACAGCCTGATTTGAAAATTGGAAGCTCGGAATTGGCTCTCTCTTGGAAAGCATGGCGAGCCTTTTTGATATTTTGAGTTGGTATCCCGGAGTATATCTTTTTTACAACGATTGTCAGCAATATTCGCTCACGAACTCGGATATGCACCGGAATATCTATGCGGTTAGTATTCTAGAAGAACTATATTAATTTAATACCACCATAAATTGTGGAAATAATATCTTGAGCTGTATCACTCACTATGATTATTTACTTAATGTACCCCGTCGTTATTAGAAATGCTGTTAGACTGACCCAGTGAATAGAATATCCATTTTTCAATAATTACACGTAAACATACGTAACTTTTAGTAAAGGTTATCATAATTATCCCGAAATAAATGTTAGTACTATTACCACTCAAGAAAAATAAAGTAATACTTACTTGCGATAATATCGTTATTAACTAGTAGGTATTCTAGAAATAACAAGCTCCTATAATACCTACAAGATGAGTCTTTGCAAGAGTTACGTGTCCGCGCGCTCTCGAATACAAAACGCGCCATTGTTTTGTATCGAGACCGCAGACATCATACAATAACATAATACCCAATGATATTGTTTCGAAGCGAAGACTTGCCAACTATCGGAACAAAGGAAAAAGGTAAATAATTCAAGAGGTGAAGGAAAAATCGGCAAGAGTACAACTTTCTCTGACGCCAACTTTAGACCTACAACTATTTATTTATTGCGCTAGTGGGCTTTACGACTTACCAGCAGCAATACAAACATTTACACTTCACATAACTCTTATTGTGTAGGTACGAAGGTTCAATTTCAAAGTGGAAAGTTACACAGGTAAGTTGTAAGTGGTGTTAGTAAGTTCTCGAGGCGCTCAGCTTGGAGTTGTCTACAAACACAAATAAACATATTTCGTTAAGTAAAGGTAGCGTTGTTAACGCGCCGTGATTTGTTGTAATATTCATTGTTTAATTCAAGTTTCTTTTTAGCTGAAAACTTTGGGTACATTGCTTCCACCTGCCTGCGTCGTTCCGGCAAGCCCTACATCGTCCTTGTAACACACATATTCATACATCAAGACTTCCAAATTGTATATTTTTGACAATTTAAATGTTTGGTGAACTAATTTTGTGTGTTTAGTGTACTAATTAATGGAAGTACGATTAACGCCTGAGCGACGAATCTGTAATGCGACTGACCATAGTTCGGATGAAAAACATCACAACGTTTCATTATGCTTCTTTTAAAATTTCGAGATTTTATGCATTCAGACTAGTGTGACTGATCTCAGTCACGCAATTATTCGAAAATAAAAGTGTAATACCTTGTATTTCCACCGACGTTACGTCGTCGGATACAGCATCCGATCACTGTATGAATGATAATTACGAATTTGAGACCCGTTACTTAAATATTAGAACATTGCATTTGCATTAATTACTTTCTCCTAGTGTATATAATATTAACATCCTGAACTTAGTCACGATGAACTCTGTTACCAGTTACCAAGGTAACTAGTAATGTCATCATCATCATCATCTTAGCGATGTTGATGCGATCTAATACCTTCGCCCGAGCTCCACTAAATTTAGGTCATCAGGCAACAGTGTTTATAGTAAACATTTTATCGCACCGGGCTCTTGGAACTAAATTATTAAAAATCTTTCAACTAAGGTAGCGCTTCAGCTATTTTGCTCGTGTACATAGTTCACGTTGCTGCTTGGTACGGCCGGCCGGATTTGAATGCATATTATATGAAGCGCCGGGAATTCGCGGAATCCTCGCCACTTCAGTATACAGTGTCGTCTGGACACGTATTATGGACACCTCGGCTGTTTAAGCAAATGTGAGCCTCATTCTACGTCCAATGTGATAGTGGGAAGCTCTAATCAGCTTGGGGATGTTAAAGTATCTAGTTATCTACAAAACAGCCAGTGCTTTTTCAATACTATGCTCATTATAAAGAGCATGACTATGCTCATTAAAAATTGGCATAGTGGTTTAAATGACTGCCTTGCTGCTTGACACCGAGCTTAGTGTTATGGATTCGATTACCATACGGGACAACATTTTGTGGAATTCATAGATTGTTGTTACGATTCTGAATATTTTTTAAATTCGTTGTTTGAATGTTTGTACGGAAACAAATAACAAAAAACAAAATTGATATAAATCTCAACAGCACATGTCAAAATTTATGCGACCAACACACAAAATGTTCGAAATCTGTATGAAACACAGAATGAATTTGTGGTGCATATAAAACTAGATGAGCCCGCGGTTACACGCGCGATATTTAAGGCTACTATTCCGCTCCCGCGGCTCATAGCGTGTTGTTATATATCCTTTAGCCTTTCTCGATAAATGGGCTACCTAACACTGAAAGAATTTTTCAAATTTGACCAGTAGTTCCTGAGATTAGCGCGTTCAATCAAACAAATTCTTATGCTTTATATATTATTACTAGATTAGATTTACATAATTATTTTCTTTACTTTCCTTCAAATTCAAATATTTTATTGCTCTCCTTATGTTTTCATGGTGTTACATACATAAATAGATCAGATCCTGACGAGGACCGAGGACCCTGACGGGCACGGCAATTTACAAAGTAAGAAGAAACGAGGAAGCCGCTGGCGACACCATTTCAGTTATTTTATGTTTTTGTATATTCTAATAATAATTAAATAGCTATTTACATATTGTCCTTTAAGTTTATATTATAATTATTAAACAAAAAAATAAAGCTATAGGTAATGTCAAGGATATTTTAAATGTTTTATTTTTCTAAGATTAGAAAAATAATTATTTAAATGTAATATTTTAATTAGCTTATGGGGTTTTTCAATTTATTATATACATATTTATTGTTTTTAAATGGTTGGAGATTAATATTTTAGACTAAGGAAGTTCCCACGGAGGATCTCCACCTTGTCGTGGTGGGGAGGGCTCAGTAACCGTGGGTTTGAGGTACACCCACGGTGAAGCTAAGCGGGATCCCGGGAGGGGATGCTCCACGTGGGCTTGGGTGAGGGCTGCGTAGGATGCGTCCCAAGGTGCGGGTGCGGGGAACAGTTCTGTCTGTCCCTCGCAGTCGGGTGCGGTCGCGATAGGAGAGGCGTGTCGGTGTTGCGTTGCCGCGCGCCCTATCTCCCGCGACCAAATGGGGGCGCACCATCATTGCGTCACGGTGGGGCCGCAGCGGAGGAGGAGATGCGGTGTTGCGTTGCCGTCCTCCCTATCCTCTGCAGCCGCTGGGTGTGTTGGCGGCGGAGCCCAACACCTTCATCCGCCGCCAAGGGGGTTTCGTTCGGGGCCCGCATGGGTACATGAGGAGCACGGGTTGGTTTTTTGTCAGTAAGAGTCTGACAGTCCCCTTCGTCCTTCCCCCCCCCCCCCCGATTTCGTCTTAGTTGATTTATGAAATTATGAAAATATTAAATTTGGTTTAATTTTTTATTGTATTTGGTAATTTGTTATATATTTTTATTGACATACAAGTTTTACTCAAGAGTATGAAGATAGACCATATCGAACATATTGACTATCACGTCGTAATCCAAATTAGCGCCAAATCACACAATAGTCAAACATTGATATCATTAGCGTGTATAATTCACAAACCAAAGAGTCTGCGGTAATGAGAGCCAAACGACAATAGATTGTATTGACATAACAAATACACGTGTACGGAACGATCTTCAGACGTAAACAATAAACATACTACTTAAGATGAGCGAGGCTAGGAATATAAAAAGAAAACCGTGGGAGTGTGGGCAAGTCTGGTATCGGAGTTTTCAGACCGCCTAAAGGCTTCCGACATGACCTAATGATTCCTGAGACAAGAACCGGGACCGATTGCGCTACGTATCCTCTAAAGTAAGGTAGCACTGTCATGTGAATGCCACACACGTACATCTATCCAAGTGGACCGTGCAACCTTGCTTGCCTTGCAAGATACTGCGAACGGCAAACCAAGCCACTAAGAGCGCTACTTTACTAATAAGTAGTACTCATTATCAGCCTTTAACAGTCCACTGCTGGACTAGGCCTCTCCTTTGAAAGGAGGAATTGGCCTACTATACCACGCTGGCCAAACGGGTTGGTATAGGGTTTGTATCAAGTTTTCCTTCTCTTACAGTGCTGTTCTCAGCATAATATGCTCCCTCTGTCGGCTCTTACGACACCCATGGGATGATTTGGGGTGGTGACATTCCGTATTCTTAATCCGTCACCACACGGAATCGTAACTAGTACTAATAAAGACATAATGTTTATTTTTTGTTCGATGGTCTTGTGTCTCTGCAATGCGCAGTGTGGCCTTCCGTCGAAGTTTTAATACCGATGACTTCGTAACGTTATAGAAGTATGATCTGCGAGTTTCCTCATGATGTGTTACTTTATCGTTTAGAATGTGATAATTAACAATATCACTTTATAACATTTCAAAGTCGGGCTTGCAATCGAGACACTCTGCGTAGCAATCTGTTGGTTTCCCACACCAGGATATCGCTGCCTAAAGTAGAGATGTAAAGAACTCGAGTCTCAGTCCTAAATTTTAGGCTCAGCTGACAAATTGCACAGCTCGACTCCTTAGAACAAGACCCCCAGACTAGACCACTTAAGTTTACATGGAGATTCGAGCGCAACATGGCGCTCAGGTCTTGATTCGAGCTCGAGTCATTTTACGCGACGAGTCGCGCTCAAGTTCTTTTCCATTTGGAGTTCCTTTTTAAATAAACAGGAAATAAAATATAAGTCGGCATAAAAATAATATAGGAATAGGAAGAATATAATATAGAATAATAATAATATAGAAGTAAAAATATAATATAGAAGTAAAAATATAATATAGAAGAATATAATATAGGATCAACCTTGATACGATGAAGACTCGATACACTCGAGCTCTTTTTAAGACTCGAGTTATTTTTGAGACGTGAGCTTCTTTTTAAGACTCGAGCTCTATTTGAAATACGAGTTCTATTTTGGCGCTTGAGTTTTCGAGAGAGGACTGGAGCTCGGCTCGACTCAAGGCTCTGACTTTTGTTAGTACACCGAGTCTTGTAAAATTGAGCCGAATTGTAACGGGTTCTAGAATAGAAACGCAGTAGAGGTTCTAGATGCGTTTATTGCCGAGTATTGTCTCACTTTCCTTGCACGAGTATGACCGACCAACAACACGACACTGGTCTGAACACTAAGGGCTGCAGTCTCCGACGCTGTTCCCTCCGGTAGTGTGTAGGCAGGCTGCTCGAAGGCTGCGCGTAGCGGTGCAGGTCCTCGCTGACGTTGGCTCAGCTGGCAGCGCCGGCGGTGCGAGTACGATGAGCAGGGCAGGCCAGACTCTTCGGCAGAGGTGACGCCGAAGGCGATGCAGGAAAATGTAGCGGTCTAGGAACGCAGCCCGGAGCTTCCAAGGTGGACCTGGAACCTGAAGGGAAACAGCATTAGGAAAGCCACATCCAATAGAGTCAGGCAGGCAGCGACAGCCGGCCTCAGCTAGCAGGTAGAGAGATGGGCAGTACGCTAGTGCAGTAAATGTAGTAACTCACCCACAGCTGGGAATCAGGATACACGTACAACGTATACGGATAGAGTAGCGGTAGTAGTCAGTATAGATTAGCGGTGCCGGCCTCTCTGTCGGTCCCTTTTATACACGCTGATTTTTTATTGGTTTAGGAAAAAGAAACGTCATGTCCGAAATAAAATCTTCTATTCATATTCAAAATCAAAATTCACCTAGCACCTAAAACAAAAAAGTTATAAAAGTCAGTAACTGCTGGAAATACGTAGTAAAACACGGTTGTTTATGAGTAGGTAGTGTTCGAGCGCCGCGCGGTCATGACCTCGCCGCGCGAGCCGGGCGCAGCCGTCAGCTGTTGTTTACCTACAGCGGTTGTAGGTTGTAGGTAGTTAGTGCGGACTGATAATGATACGTTATTTACTTAGACAACACGATTTAGGTAATTACGATGCCAACAATTTTAAACACATTTGTTTTCTTATTTTGTTCTCTTTTTAAGAACCCCTCCCGCATCCTAGTGCTAAATCCTGTCTCACGAGGGACATTACAAACCTAACAATAACGGACACAGCAGTCGAAACAACAATTTATGAATCACACAAAGTGTTGTGTCAAACATCGCTTAAACCACTACGCCAACCATGAAGTGCAGTAATAAATAATTAATATAATAAACGTATGTAACTAAATAGCGATACTTACCTATTCAATAATTTCTTGGCACATTACTCGGACTTAGAATTTCGTCGAAACAAGCTGTGGGTTTACGAAATCATGATGAACTAGTAGAAGAAAAACGATAAACTAAGAATTATTCGTTACGTTATTAGACATAGGTACTTACATTATCTTTTGAATAACTAGACAAAGATTTTACCAATGGAAAAGTTTAGTACTTGCGTATTTATATGGTATTTATAAGAATGTAATCACAGTAGGTATTCAATAATGAATAAACCAAATACCTTTGCTGTTTGCTGCCTAGGTACTCGTACATCACAATCAATTTACACCTTTCACACATTGTCTTTTGTTAATGATAGCTAATTAGAAAAACACTAATTAATTACGATGCCGAATTTCTTGTTCAAAATCCACTGAATACACTGCTAAACTGACCGATGTTTATGAGGCGTTGCACTACAGCCAGGATTGTGTTTGGTGATGGCACTTAGGGTGAGTGAATCCCTCGCGTGCGCAACGATTCCAGGTGGTATGGTAACGAATACATGCGCCTCGCCTCTTCCATATTTTCACCAGGCATGTAATACACTCGCACCATAGACGCGAACTCAATATTTGAATATTCATAATGCCGATCCATTACGAAGCGCGCGCGACGTAACACGGGTACAGTGACGGGGTCGAACGTGACGTACGGGCGTCCCGTTGACCTAATTTCGCGAGACTGTCGGACGAGCGGCAAATTGCAACCGACCCCCGCCCCTACCCCTGTCACCCCGCATTGCTATGCGCGTACGCCGGGGGCGGGGTCTGTACCTACAGTGCAATGTTTATCTGTGTGTGTCGTATGTTTAATATCTATCTGTGTAGGTATGTGTGTGGCACGATCGAACATACATCGGCACGCGCGATTTCTTTCATAACTACGAACTCTCGTACCAATAATTTAATATTTTTTCTACGGTTTTTATAGCTTAGATTTCAAATTTTATTAGCTGGTTAGGTTCTGTTAACGATAAATAATAAGATGGCTTTCGCTCCAAAACTAATTAAAAATCAGCGTGTATACCGGCCCTCCATCAGAATTGGAGTCCGTTCATGACCACATTTGGTCAGGCTTCGCGAGCGCGGACGATGGCCTTCTCTGATTGGCCGAGCGTATGGACAGTACTGTGACGTAGACGCGGTACGTACCGGACATACGTCACAATACCGCCCGCCTTAGGAGAGGATTTTGCGTGGCTAACAAGAATAATCCGACTAGCTGCGTTAGGTCTACGAATCCGCTACTGTCCAAGCTAAGACGGCATATAGAAAGAAGGAAGGGAAGGTCTTATACGGTTTGTAACAATTAGTTAGGCGCCATAGTGTATAAGTTTTAAGTCTTTTATGTGCCAAAACCCAATAGACGCGTCCAACAACTCGTAAACGAGAGGCGACTTTTTATTAATCACTGTGCACTTCACGAATTTAGGGGCTAGTTTCTTACAGAAGGACTTATCCTTGTCGCTCTGATAAAACGTCCTTTTCCACACAGTGTCTCCCACATTAAACTCAGCTGGTTTACGGCGTAATTATACGTTTGGGAATTCCTAGCATGAGCTTGAATGAGGAGTGCCTGAACTTTGTCAAATATGCCTGATAAGTGACTTATGTTTTCTGCGTAATCGTCCCTAGGTATGTATACTATATCATCAGCGTCCGTGTCGACATAGTGTGAGCCGCATGGAACTAATTCACGTCCATAGACTAAAAAACTAGGTGTATAGCCCGTGTCTTCATTAACTGCAGTATTTGCGATGCGAATGCGAGCTGCACCTTAGGTAGGAGAGTGTTCCATAATCTCTGGTCATTTCCTACAAACGCCGCTAAGGTAGAACCAATGGTTTTATTATAGCGTTCGACCGTATTCACATGTGGGGAATATTTAGGAGTATAATTAAAATTAGGGATTTTGTACTTGTGCAACATAGCTTTTAAAGTAGCACTTACAAACTGTTTACCATTGTCCAATATAATTGTAGATGGTATACCATGAACTAAAAATATTTTTTCTTCCAAAATATTAGTTATTATTTCATCAGTTGCGCGCCTGATAGGAAAAAGTAGACAGTATTTACTAAAACAACAAGTTACTACAAAGATGTAGGCGTTTTGTTTTCTTGTCACGGGTAATGGCCCCACCAAATCTACACTAATGGTTTGGAAGGGTCGTGAACACACTTTGGGTCGTCCCATGGTTCCCAATGGTGCATGGTTCTGATGTTTGTGTGCGATACAAGTGTCGCAAGAATTTATGAACTTTACCATGTCATCGTGCATTTTGGGCCAATAGTAACGCAGTGCTAAGCGCTTGTAAGTTTTAAATATACCGAAATGCCCCGAAATGGGCTCGGCATGGTTCTCTAATATGGCGTTATTTCGATCAGAAGAAGGTAGCACTTCTTTCCGTTCGAACTCCTTACGTAGCATACACCTAGATTTTATCATACGATACAATTTATTATTTTTAATAGAATAGTCTGGATAGTCATTAGGCGAAGATAAACAACCATTGTAGGTGGCTGAATACCATTGATCAGTGTCAACATTAGGGTTGTTCACGTTATTATTATTATTATTCGTGTTAATTATATTTACAGGTAGGGATCGTGATAACGCATCTGCTATAATATTATCTGCGCCGCACCGATGCTTTATTTCGAAGTTAAAGGCTGACAGACGAACCGACCACCGAGCTAATCTACCAGTCGCGTTGCTTAAGTTTAGGAACCATTTCAGTGCAGAATGGTCAGTATACACCACGAACTTTAACCCATTATCTAAATAACAGCGCCAATATTTGAGGGCTGTTAGAACTGCTAATGTCTCCCGTTCTGTTATACTGTAGTTTTGTTCCTGTGCATTTAGTGACCTACTCATGTAAGCGATAGGTAGTTCCACGCCATCTATTTCTTGTGTAAGCAACCCACCGATGCCACTCGCACTCGCATCTGTGTGAACTTGAAAAGGTTTCTCGTAATCGGGACACGATAATATTGGTGCGGAGCTTAACAATTGTTTTAGTTTACAAAACGAGTCATCAGCTTCCACCGACCACTAAAATGGTCCAGCTTTCTTACTGGTAGAGGTAAGTTTGTTCAAAGGACCGGCAATAGTACTAAAATTAGGTATAAATCGCCGATACCATGATGCAATGCCTAAGAACCTTTTGACTTCTTTTTTATTCTTAGGCGTAGCATATTGAAGAATGGCTTCTACCTTACATGGGTCTACTTGTAATCTTTTAGAGTTTACTACGTAGCCCAAGTACTTCAATTCATCACGGAAAAATTTAGATTTTTCTAAGTTAGTAAGGTTGGCCGATTTTAATTTTTCGTATACTTTATTTAATAGTGTCACATGAGCATTAAAAGATGGCGATATAAGCACGATATCATCTAAAAAAACAAATACAGAGTTTTCGAACTCAGGGCTGTTCGTAAACAAGTGATCCACCAAACGCTGTTGTGTCGCAGGCGCATTCGTTAAACCAAACGGCATAGCCACAAATCTAAATGTTCCTCTAGTAGGCACATAGAACGCAGTCTTATCACGATCACATTCGCGAAGAGGCGTCTGCCAAAAGGACTTAGATAAGTCTATACTACTTAGATATCTAGCGTTCCTAAGATTGTCTAAAATTTCGGATACGTAAGGTAGTTTGTACGCGTCTTTTTTAGTAATAGAATTAAGTTTCCGACTCTCTAAACAAAACCTTAGTTTACCGTCCTTCTTAGGCGTTAGTAAAATAGGTGACGACCAAGGACTTTCGCATTTTTCTACCACTCCCAATGCAAGCATTTCGTCTAATTCGTCAATCATTATTTTTAATTTCGCCGGCGGTAACCTATAATATCTTTGGCGTATCAGCGCAGAATCGCTAGTGTCTATTGCATGTTCTATTAAGTGAGTTCGTCCTAACCCGGGTTTTTCAGTTGAAATCGAATCGTATTGCTTTATAATTAACTTAGCCGTTCTTTGTTGTGACTCACTCAACTCACTAAAAGATTGCAATAAGTTCGTGTTATTCGGCTTATTTTCACTTAACACACTACACGGCAATGTTTTAGACATGCATACGGATGCGATATGGTTAGGCAGTAATTTAAATAGTTTCCAGAAATCGATGCCTAAAATTAAATATTACTTGTAACTTCTGGAATAATATAAGCTTTCAATAAGTGGGTTTGATTATTAAAAGTAGTGGGTAAGTTGATAAAACGGCGCGGCAACATTATATTTCCACCCGAGGAACGAATTGAATTAGTGTTCAATTCGTTCCTCGGGTAAGTAAGTCATTACCTCCATATGGGAGTTGTTACCTAAAATTGTAATGGCTGAACCGGAATCGAGCAATCCACAAATAGGTAAACTGTTAATCGTTACGTTAACATAGGGTCGTAGGTCATTTTTAGGTTTATTATCCAGGATCAAGGCGACGGAATAACTAGAGAAATACACTTTTAGAGTGTTTAGCCAATTTCTCCAATCATCTTTGTCAAAATTGGTTGAATAGGTTGTAGAACCTAATTTAGATTTTGACACGCCCCGACCCTGACCAACTAGTTTTTTGGTTTCGTCGATTTGCTGTTGGCAGTTAGGGAATGTCACATCCCTACGGCCGCACTTGAAGCAAATTGCAAACCGATCGCGTTTGCACTCATTCAAACTGTGATCAATGATACGGCAGCGCGGACAGTACTTGGACGTGACTAGAGCGACAGAGCTAGGTTTAGACTTAGGATTCCTAGGTTCGTTGTTCTCAGTGTATTCGGGTTTTCCGGCCGTACCCTCTATAGTGGCAGCAAAATAATTATTGTAGGAATTATTACGCGCTCGGTTATAAGGTTTGTTTGACTGTAAGCTAGGTCTGGTGCCAACGTGTCGTTACTATAATACGGTTCGTGGAATTGAGAGTTCAAACATTTCATCCGTTCGTAGTTTAAACATAACGTCTGCAGTGTTGCTATACTGTCTATTGAAGATATTGACGGAGCTAGCACTAGCGAGTAGCATGGACGTATGTTATGTAATAGAATGTCAAATTTTTCGCGATCGGACAATCGCTTTGACGGTGACAGCCTAGCGAACAGCTGATTCATTATCGAGAGATAAATAATTATAGTTTCTGTAGCACCTTGGGTACGTCGGCGGATTTCATTTAATAACCGGTAGTCATAATCGTATGGTGTGAAATCGTTTATTAATTTAGTGGTGAGTTCTTCCCATGTAGTGAAATATTCTTTTAGGCCGCGGTACCGGTGAAGTGCGTTACCGGTGAATATTTGGGAGGCATACGATAAAATTTTTGTGGAAGGTAGATTACGCGCGGTTTGGAATTCGGTTACGCGTTGTAGGAACGCTCGGACGCATCCCGTACCGTCGTATTTTAGCTTAGACAGTTCGCTAACTCTCAAATGCTCGCAATGCAATACTGGGGCTAACCCTGCCTGCGTCGAGGTAGGCGGCGCAGGTTGGACCTCTGCCACAGCATCAGCTGAGCGAACACCTGATTGCTCAATGGCGGACAACTCCGCCGAGAGCTTGTCACACCGGCTGCACAATTCGGTAATACGTTTGCAATACGCCGTAGGACGTTCCATCCTACGGAGTCTGTGGAATAAGTGGTTGTGCAGTGCGATAGACCTCCTAGCTAGGTTCGCGTCGTAAGAAATAGTTAACGAATTCACTCGCTTGGCCAGCTCAGAGACGGCCTCGCTAGCGCCCTCGAAGTCCACCGTGATGGCTAAGCCCGACTCCAAAATATCATCATCTGGAATGGCTTCCAGTAATTTAGGGAGCTGCTTCCGCAGACCTAGGACAGAGGTAGACGGCTCCTCACCTCTAATTGCAACCTCGTAAGCTAACTCGTTCTTATTTAGCAGGAAGTATTTTATGGGGTGTGAGCCCATTGTGTATGTAATAATTAAACCGCGTAAGTATACACTACACACTACACTTAGTGCGCAAGCGTTCCGCCCTTACAAATGGCCTATTTTACGATTAGGCGTAAAAGTTCGACCGTTAGGACTAATTAGAAAAAAACGTTAGATTCAAATTTATTACATAGTATGTAGTTACACTTAAAGGTAGACAATTAGTCAACAATACGTACCGGTTCGCTGTAGCCGCACCTGCTCGCTTACAATGATGGAAACCTGCTAGATGAGAACTCGAGCACGGAAAGCGAGACAATAACCCACGTAGGCGCCACTGTAACGGGTTCTAGAATAGAAACGCAGTAGAGGTTCTAGATGCGTTTATTGCCGAGTATTGTCTCACTTTCCTTGCATGAGTATGACCGACCAACAACACGACACTGGCCTGAACACTAAGGGCTGCAGTCTCCCACGCTGTTCCCTCCGGTAGTGTGTAGGCAGGCTGCTCGAAGGCTGCGCGTAGCGGTGCAGGTCCTCGCTGACGTTGGCTCAGCTGGCAGACGCCGGCGGTGCGAGTACGATGAGCAGGGCAGGCCAGACTCTTCGGCAGACGTGACGCCGAAGCCGATGCAGGAAAGTGTAGCGGTCTAGGAGCGCAGCCCGGAGCTTCCAAGGTGGACCTGGAACCTGAAGGGAAACAGCATTAGGAAAGCCACAACCAATAGATTCAGGCAGGCGGCGTCAGCCGGCCTCAGCTAGCAGGTAGAGAGATGGGCAGTACGCTAGTGCAGTAAATGTAGTAACTCACCCACAGCTGGGAATCGGATACACGTACAACGTATACGGATAGAGTAGCGGTAGTAGTCAGTATAGATTAGCGGTGCCGGCCTCTCTGTCGGCCCCTTTATATACCGGTCCTGCATCAGAATTGGAGTCCGTTCATGACCATATTTGGTCAGGTTTCGCGAGCGCAGACGATGGCCTTCTCTGATTGGCCGAGCGTATGGACAGTACTAAGACGTAGACATGGTAGGTACCGGACATACGTCACGTCGAGTCTATCGAATTAGGACTCAAAGACTCGAGTTCTTTACATCTCTAGCGTAAAGGTGCAGCAGAAGGTGAAGATTTACTTTTCTCAGACCGCTCAGTTTCCCTCCCACAGCTCTGAAGTATACATAGCCTTAAAGTTCCCCACCGATACTATATTGAGTAGATATCATACAATAACTGTCCATGAATAGGCCATTATATAAAAACACCTATTAATAATGTTCAAGGCGGGAGTAAGATTGATCAACTACGCAGCTGATATTATGATAGACAAATGTGCGTACAAATATATTATCTGCGTCTCTTATTATCTGTCACTATCATAGTCTGGTGGGACGGTATTTTACATATAGCTGTATATACATAAAATTGGACTGCCTCGTTGGTCTCGCGGCATAAATGTGCGGGTGGGATTGGATCTCGGGTTCGATTCCCGAGACGGGCAAAATGTTATTTGGTTTTTCCGTTAGGAAATTCTCAGTAGCAGCACGGAGTCTGGTAATGTGCCCGATATGGCAATAGGCTCGCCCTCTATTACTTACTTACGGGACTTAAAATTCATGGCTAAATGTAGGTGTAATAATATACTTCTGCCTATCCCTTCGGTGATATAGGCGTGAGACTATAAAAAAAAATATATAATACATAAAATTCTTCCGTTACTGACAGGCAACGCAGAGCCAAAACTACTGGGTGCAGGAAGCTGAAGTTTGGCATGTATGTCCTTGGGGACCGTAGGGGTGCACTAAAATTTCTTAAAGTTCCTATCGATAAGAAACAGATAAAATATAATGTACGGGTACAGCTGAGGGTATCCTCTAGTCTAACATAAATACAAAACAAAAAGATATTTCAGTTATTAAGTAATGCAGTCGTCGAATAAAACAAATTTGCTGAGCCATTCTTTGCTAAACTTTATTTGTTAACCGAAAACAAGACTCCTAATTAACTGTATGTCTATAAAAATAGAAGCAGTAAAATACAGCTCTCAAAGCTCGGCAGTGTCCGGTCTCTACGACGACAAAACAAAGACAGCTGATAGATGATGATTGATACAGCCTGTTTACACACTCGAGACACTGTTTGTGTAGATATACCAGGACCAGGCTTATGAAAAATACTGTCTCAAAATACGATTGGTCAAACAAGACAAAGGAAGGCATTTTCATACTTATAAAATGTACAAAATTAAGTATATAAAGTTAAAAAAATACTTAGTTACCGTTTTCATTAACACCATCAACATCAACCTTATTTTTCAGTCTATGATTATCACCAAAACCATCCAAAGTATTTTAATGTAAATGAATGTAATGTGCTTCCTATAAAAGTTATGATAAGTGTTGGACACGATATTTGCTACTGTTCTGGAGGTCCAAAAATTAGAGAATTGTGTGCGGCGAATATTATCTAATTCACAATTACCTGTTGAGACGGAGGATCTCAGGTAGGATGTCGGGGTTCGAGAGAAACACTGCTAGGCTGAACAGGTTCTTTATTATGTCTCACTACCGCTTACATACAGTATGACCGAACTAGGTAAGCACTGGCCTGATGGCTGGAGTGTAGACTCCTGCTGCTCTCCGACGCTCGCAGGGTAGCTGCTCGTAGGGTCGCCGATGAGCTGGCCAAGGTGCGCTGCGCAAGCAGCTCTGTGGTCGATGTTTACGCTGAGCGGGTCTCAGGCGGTGCAGCCGATGTGGGCCGAGCGGTTAGGCTCAGGCGTCCGTGGCCTGGCTGTAGGAGCTCGTAGGCAGGAACGGAGGCTTGGGTGGCAGCTGGCTAGTAGCGGCACGGCGCCAGCAGCTCGTGGCTTGTAGCCCGTAGGAAGAACGTCAGCCCGTAGGAAGAACGTCAGGTGCAGTGAGCTCGTAGGGTGAACGTAGCCCGTAGGGTGAACTGGAAACAGCATAGAGAATACACAACAACCGGTCAGGAACAGGCGGTCCCTAGATCGGCTGTTATGCTTAGGAGACACAGATACTACAGACAGAACATATAGGCACACAGACAACTAGAATATGCTTACCCCCAGCGGGACAGTAGATAGGAAGTAGAATGTAGAATAATCGCGAGGTGTAGCGGCAGCGTTCCGATGTCTAGGGAAAGTAACCATTCTACAACGCGCACCCATCTTATATAGATGTAGCCTATGACTCACAACTGCCTTTGGCTAGTGAATATGACCATATTTGGTAATATTGCGAACGATGTCTGGCTAAGCTGGCGTTAAGCGCCTGCGAGATATTATAACGCAATACGTGTAGTATTACGTTACAATACCCCGCTCTGTACAGCAGGATTTTTCGTGTCTAGACAAGAAAAATCCGTCTAACTAAGTCCTCCGAACTTCTGTAGACAGTGCTAAGTAGATAGTGACTATGAAACTCAAACTGCAGGTAGGTACAATGAAAGAATCTAGTTAGGTTAGGAATCAGTGTAGTTAATTAGTTTTAAATCTTTAATGTGCCAACTGCCAATAGATTTACCCGACGAATCCGCTAATTTGTATACTAGAGGTGACTTTTTAGCAATAATAGTACACTTGGTAAACTTAGGAGCTAGTTTTTTGCCAAATGATTTGTCGTAGGTTCTTTTCCACACAGTATCACCCACGTTAACCCCAGCCGGTTTACGACGTAAGTTGTATGTGTGTGTATATAAAGTACCATTATTTTGGTGTTTACGTGCGACGCAAGTATCACACGAAGATATAAACTTAATAATGTCAGCGTGCATACCAGGCCAATAATAACGCTGCGCTAAACATTTATACGTTTTAAAAATACCTAAATGACCCGCAGCGAGTTCCGAATGGTATTCTTTAATGGCGGTAGTTCTATCCGAGGTATGTAGGACCTCTTTCCAATCGAATACTTTACGCAATGTACATTTAGATACCATATATCTGTACAATTTATCATTCCTGATAGAATAATTAGGAAAAGATGTAGGTGAGTTTTTACAGCCATTGTAGATTGTAGTATACCACTGATCTGAGGTTATAGTAGTCTCGTTATCAGTGTTAGTATCAATAGATGACACGGTAGCATTAACTTTATTAGGCAAGGAATTACTACGAGAGTAATTATTAGATAAGGAAACAGAGTTAATATAGTTTGGTAACAATTTAAATCTTTTCCAGAAGTCAATACCTAAAATTAACGAACTAGTGACTTCTGGAATTACGTACGCTTTTAAATAACAAGTTTTATTTTTAAAAGTGGTGGGTAGGTTGATATAGCCGATCGGTGTCAGACGATGACCACCCGCCGATCGAAAAAATATAGTAGAGTTGTCGCACTTATTCAAAGGGAGATTAGTTTGAGAAATAATTATTATATGAGAATTATTGCCCAATATAGTCACGGCAGAACCTGAGTCAAGTAAACCAGTAAGGGGTAGATTCTTAATGGTTACATTAACATAGGGTCGAAAATCAGTATTAGGTTTTTGACCACGGATCGCAGCCACAGAATAACTGGAAAAATACACTTTTAGAGTGTTCAGCCAATTTTTCCAGTCTTCTATGTCAAAATATTTAGGTTTAGAAGATGTACAAACGGTAGGGTTTGTCATCTTATTTGACGAACTACGATCCGAGTAAATTAGTTTTTTGAAAAAGATTTATTTTTACAGTTAGGACAATTTACGAACGTGACATCCCTAAGGCCACACTTAAAACATATCGGATAACGTTCACGCTTGCACGTCCCTAGCGAGTGATCAGTTGAACGACATCGCGGACAGAAAACAGACCTCTTATTAGTTATTTTTGTAGGAACAGCTGATTTAGATATCATGTTGACATTATAGTGTTGTGGGTTAGGCACAGGTGTATCGTTCGGTTCGACATTTATAGATGCGACAGAAGCGTAGTTTTTTAGTTTAGACGGTTTATAGTACTGTGAATTATTATAGTGACCGTGCGTGTCCTTTTTATTTATGTAAGCTAAATCAGGTGCTACTGTGTTAGACGTAGGGTAACTAGGTTCGTGAAATTGTGCACTTAAACACTGGAACCTCTCATAGTTTAGACATAGTGTTTTTAGAGAGTCTATAGTGTCTATAGCCGTAGTACATGAAGCTAGTACTGTAGAATAACACGGTCTAATATTGTGAAGCAATATATTTAGTTTTTCATGTTCGGTTAGTACCGTGTTCGGTGACAATCGCGCAAAAAGTTGGAACATAATTGATAAATAGATGATTATACCTTCAGTTTGCCCTTGAGTACGATTACGAATCTCGGCTAAAAGTTTATAATCATAGTCGTACGGTGTAAAATCAGCTGTGAGTTTACTAGCTAGTTCGTCCTATGTAGAAATGGAATTTTTAACACCGCGAAACCAGTGTAACGCATTACCAGTAAAAATTTCGGACGCGTAATCGAATAATCTATTGGCAGGTAGATTTCTAACCGTCCTAAATTCCGTCACGCGTTGTAGAAATTCGCGAACGCAGCCTGTTCCGTCGAATTTGAGTTTCGATAGTTCGCCAACCCTCAAATGCTCACAGTGGACAGTTACCGGAGTCGACGCTGCCTGTGCAGGGGTTGAATCCGTGCAAGTCATCGTGACTCCGACTTCCGCCGACGGAACATTCGAGTGTTCTATCTTAGATAGCTCTGCCGACAGCATCCGAAAGCGTTCAGTCAGGTCGGATATTTTCTTGCCGTATTTAGGTTCGGATTTGTCTAATCTGCCCAATCTGTGGTAGACCTGGTTGTGCAAAGCCGTAGTTCGCTTCGCCAAGTTGTGGTCGTATAATTCCTTAAGGGAAGAGATTCGCGAATCTAAATCGGTAACTGACAGGCTAGCTCCCTTGAAGTCGTCTGCTATGTCTAGGCCTGACTCTAGGATTTCGTCATTCGGAATCAGCTCGAGTAGTTTAGGTAGCTGCTTCCGTAAACCTAAAACAGAGGTAGCCGGCTCCTCTCCGCAAATAGCGACCTCGTAGGCCAATTCATTCTTATTAAGTAGAAAGTACTTGATAGGGTTAGTGCTCATGATGATATAAAATAAGTATGATAGAAAAGAACGTAAGTATATTACAGCCCTCCGTGTGCAATAGTTCTGCTTTACAAAGAAACTACGACGATTCGGTGTAAAAATGTAGACAATAGATAGTGACTTGCAAAAATAAAAAACGGTTATTTCAAATTGCGAACAGTTACGTAGGGAATCGGTAGTTGAAATTTGAATTAGACAATAGTAAGATAACACATAATAGGTATACAAGAATAGAAATTAAAGATAGACAGCAATACACAGATACACACAAGTTAGATAGTACGTACCGGTTCGCTGATGTCTGCACCTCCTCGTTTACAAGACTGACCTCCTAAACAAGAACAACTGCAGTAATTGGAAGTGAGACAAATAGAGTTGGGCGCCACTGAGACGGAGGATCTCAGGTAGGATGTCGGGGTTCGAGAGAAACACTGCTAGGCTGAACAGGTTCTTTATTATGTCTCACTACCGCTTACATACAGTATGACCGAACTAGGTAAGCACTGGCCTGATGGCTGGAGTGTAGACTCCTGCTGCTCTCCGACGCTCGCAGGGTAGCTGCTCGTAGGGTCGCCGATGAGCTGGCCAAGGTGCGCTGCGCAGGCAGCTCTGTGGTCGATGTTTACGCTGAGCGGGTCTCAGGCGGTGCAGCCGATGTGGGCCGAGCGGTTAGGCTCAGGCGTCCGTGGCCTGGCTGTAGGAGCTCGTAGGCAGGAACGGAGGCTTGGGTGGCAGCTGGCTAGTAGCGGCACGGCGCCAGCAGCTCGTGGCTTGTAGCCCGTAGGAAGAACGTCAGCCCGTAGGAAGAACGTCAGGTGCAGTGAGCTCGTAGGGTGAACGTAGCCCGTAGGGTGAACTGGAAACAGCATAGAGAATACACAACAACCGGTCAGGAACAGGCGGTCCCTAGATCGGCTGTTATGCTTAGGAGACACAGATACTACAGACAGAACATATAGGCACACAGACAACTAGAATATGCTTACCCCCAGCGGGACAGTAGATAGGAAGTAGAATGTAGAATAATCGCGAGGTGTAGCGGCAGCGTTCCGATGTCTAGGGAAAGTAACCATTCTACAACGCGCACCCATCTTATATAGATGTAGCCTATGACTCACAACTGCCTTTGGCTAGTGAATATGACCATATTTGGTAATATTGCGAACGATGTCTGGCTAAGCTGGCGTTAAGCGCCTGCGAGATATTATAACGCAATACGTGTAGTATTACGTTACACTGTATCTTTGCAAATTTATAACCGCCACATCCATATTGAATTAGCAAAACCTAATAAAATAAATAGTCTTCTCTAGATTATAATTACTGTTGAGAGATAGAAAGTGGCCCTCGGTCTCAAAAATAATTCACATCTAAACCACAGGCGAGTTATTCTCAGGATAAAATGCAAGATAAATGTTAATGATCCCTACTTACAGAAAAGATTTTTAGAGCTCCATAACATTTCGTTCTTCGTTGTTTAATTGTTAGTGACCCTAACTTCTAACCTGACAATCGTAGTTGTCGTTTCCTACCCAGGTTAAAAAGTTAAGTGATGGGGGCGATTATTTGTTTTTGTTCTTTGTTTGCATTAGGTATCACCGGTACATATTATTATACCTATACATATATAAAGAAGGCAGAGATAGCCTAGTGGAAGTACGGACTGCCATGCAGAGGGTATCGGGTTCGAATCCACGGCGCGCACCACTGACTTTTCGGAGTTATGTGCGTATTGAATTTTTAATTATCGCTTGTCTCGTGCCTCGTTAATCCGTCGGTCCCGGCTGTCATGAAGATCTTTGACAGTCGTTATAGGGCGTCAGTACCCCTAAAATAAACTGACACTAGTCTAAACCTTGGAATATCCCTATCCCTTCGGGTTGCGGAGGTCAGGCAGGCAGTCGCTCGGTGGAAAAGCTAATATTCCGCCAAATCCGGTTAGACTAGAAAGCGGACCCCAGGTTGAGACTGGGATAACGCTAGGAGGATGATGATGATATATAAAATGAAGCATCCCCGCCGAGTCATGTCTGTCTGCATGAAGGCGTGAAACTCAAAAACGACTAAAAGGATTATTGTACAGTTTTCACCAATAAAAATATGAAGGTAGTTTGATTCCTGAGGAAGGTTGAGGAGTATTATTCAGGGGGGCGAAGTGGCGGACCGAGTCCAGTCTATAATCTTGTGTATATATAAAATTCTTGCGTTACTGACAATCTATAGCCAAAACTATAAGGCACAAGAAGGTGAAATGTCGCATGTATGTTCCTTGGGGACTGTAGGGATTTCCTTAAATTCCCACGGGCTCGGACAGAAACAGTTAAATAAAATAAAGTACGGGCATGCTCTTGTATTTATATATTTACAAACAAGTAAACATGTTTATCAATTATCTGGTTAGCATAGTACAAGTTCTGCGTATTATTACTACAGGAAATACAACTTCATTTTCTCTATAGACTATAGAATATCATGACATGATAAAAATACGCAACAACGTCATAGCCTACTAAACAATGTAACGCTAAGTATTAGGGGTAAGTCCCCCATTGGCGAACAACTAAGGTTTTTAGGAATTAAAGTGCCTTCCGGCGTTACGGGACTTCTCCCTAATAGTTAGCAACAACACAAAGTTAAAAAATCAGCAGGCTATGTGACTTGCATACAAGAATAAACGTGGCTATTTAGGCTGTTATTGCGTGTAGCGAAAGGCGATTTGTGCAAAGGTGAACGTTACGGTTTCTAAAGCCGATGTACATAGCCGCTAATATATTGTGGCTACGGAAAAATTTAGTGGGCGGGTTTGTGTGGCCGCAGTGATAGCGTTAATCTTGAGTGGGGAAATATTTTCTAACGATATCCATTGTTTAAATTCAATTCTAAACCATGTTTACTTTCAGATCATCCTGTGCGGGTCTTTACAGCAATTGATTTTTTTTCTTTATGCACTGACTGGCGTGTAGGATAGGTAAATACGAATATATACGTAACCCACAAGCGCAAGTTTAAACGGTTACACGGTCAAAAAACTGCATCACACATCTCGCAGATGTCATGACAGTTCATCCGCAATAATGACGCTTGCAACCGTGCTGAAATATCGAATACTCGAAACAAAGGTACGTGGTTTCCCTAAATAAAGACAATATACATTTAATATTAAAGACCACGTAAGTTTAAAATCATTTTAATTTTATTAAATACATACGTTGCCGTGTGGTTGACGGCATATAATACAAGTGTCACCACCCCCTATCTTCCCGTGGGTGTCGTAAGAGGCGACTAAGGGATACAAACACGATGCAAATACCATCTTTGCGTAGAGACGGAAAACTCGACATCAAACCCTATAAGACTGCCTCGTTGGTCTCGTGGCATAAATGTGCGCGTGAGATCGGAATCGGGTCCCGGGTTCGATTCCTGGGTCAGGCAGTGTTATTGGGTTTTTCTGTCACGAAATTCTCAGTAGCAGCACGGAGTCTGGAAATGTGCCCGGTACGGCAATAGGCTCGCCCCTTATTACGTGGGACTAAAGTATATCTGGCGAAAAGTGGGTGTAGAAATACACCTCTGCCTACCCCTTCGGGGAAAAAAGGCGTGACGATATGTATGTATTTATGTGTAAATACATACATATACTCACGCCTTTTTTCCGTCGGGGTAGGCAGAGACAACAGAACGCCACTTGCTCCTATCCTTACAAACCTCACGCGCTTCCTCTACACTAATTACTTGACAGATTACCATAACGTGACTCATGAAAGTAATATTCAATAATACTTTTTATATATAAATATAAAATTATAATTTTATATTTATTTTATTAAATTTTAAATAATAATAAAGAATTTCCAATGGAATAAGTAGTATTGAATATTACTTTCATGAGTTACGTTATGGCAATCTGTCAAATTCTTATGGTGCTGTTAAAATCTTGCGCTGCGTTGCGATGATGATTGCTCATATAATTTGAACATAAGATTAAAGTAGTCAATAAACAGACTTTCAGACGTTGAGCACAGCAGTATTACCACCGATAATTTTAATGTTCAGTATTAATAGCATAATAATAATCTCTGAATAATTAATGATAGAAAGTTTCAGCTCATGTTCTATTCCTGATAAGAGGAAATTGGTTAATATCATAAAAAACTGTGAGTATAGAGATTTTGTTCGCTTCTGAAGAAGTAGACTATTGCGATTACGTTGGCCCTAAAACAGAACCGAACAGATCACTACATCTTTATCTAACCGTATGAACATATGGATTTAATAAAAATTCCAATCCACTGTTATTGGCACCGCACACCAATATCGAACCCGCTCGCTTTTTAACACTTTTAATGGCGTGAGGCCCACTACCGTCGGTCGTTAATCCACTATGAATACGCATTTCAGTGCGAGGGGTTTTCACCAATCCTCTCCCTTCCACTTCCCGATCTCCGCACCACACCCTCTCTGTCGTCCTACAGACCCAGGTGATGTACTGACGTCATTATCCACATGTTTGAATGTGCGAAATCGGACACGACATTATGGTTAGTAGATTCCCTTTTGAGGTCAGATATTTGTGTACCGAAAATGGAGTTTCAATGTGTCAATGCTCTCCCAGGGCTTATCGTTTTGCGTTAACTGAATACCCATTTGCAGGATTAATAGATTTTACATAAATATAACTAGTAATATGTTTTATTATGTATAAGCCATCTTCCCACTCTAGGACTGGTTTTGGATTGGCGGGGACTTCAAAACAAGAGGTGTACTGTACAATATTTTGTAGTGAGAGATTACCAGACAAAATGGGGTTATTAAAATGTTGAACTAGCCGTGTGGTTGAAGGCATAGAATACAAGTGTCACCACCCCCTATCTTCCCGTGGGTGTCGTAAGAGGCGACTAAGGGATAACACGATGCAAATACCATCTTTGCGTAGAGACGGAAAACTCGACATCAAAACCTATACGACTGCCTCGTTGGTCACGCGGCATAAATGTGCGCGTAGGATCGGGAGGTCCCGGGTTCGATTCCTGGGTCGGGCAGTATTATTGGGTTTTTCTGTCACGAAATTCTCAGTAGCAGCACGGAGTCAGGAAATGTGCCCGGTACGGCAATAGGCTCGCCCCTTATTACGTGGGACTAAAGTATATCTGGCGAAAAGTGGGTGTAGAAACACACCTCTGCCTACCCCTTCGGGGAAAAAAGGCGTGACGATATGTATGTATGTATGTATGTATGAACTGCCCGTATTGTGTATTTCTATAAATAGGCAATATACACATAAATCTAGAAATCATTTTCTTACCCACACACATTACTAACATCGAAATCACATAGCCTTCAAGAGGATGTGTTAAGTCTATGACAGAACAAATACATTTTGATAGTTTAATATTTATTAACATTTATACTGTTCGCTTGCTTAAAGAGCCAAGTATGATCAGACTAAGATTTCGAGGAATATCATTAATTTTCCCTAAGTGGGCTCTCGAGGTCGAAGGTGAACTCGTAATGTGCACTAATTCTTGATTTGAACATTTGAAATTTGAAAATCTGTGCCCAAAGTGAACACTAATAGACTGGTGTTTACTTTGGGCACAGAGATATTTTCTAACATCAGATAATATACTTCATAGCCATATTGAGGCTTTAACTGCTAATAAAATTAATTATTAAATTACTTCTCTTGAGATAGTAAAATATGAAAGAGGATAGCCTTATCTTATTTTATTAATTGAACTTGGATACATAAGAACAGAACATATTACAGAAAATAAAAAAAATAAAACTTACTACTAATAATCATAATCTTTAGAATATGTACATAAAACAAGAAAAAAGTAAAAATATTTACACAGTTTAGGCGTCGTAGAATGCCTCCGCATCAAAGTCATCAGGTAACGTAAAACATTAAGTCAGTGCGTTGATAAATCAAAACATTGATTCATCAATTCAAACCCCGCATAACACAAACTCAACCTATATATAACGAAGCACAAATAACTTACACAAGTCGCTACGCGAATATTGTTCAAAAACAATTCAATTCAAAATGTGTGTCGAATCATATGGCGAATTTCCAAGTGCGAGCCATTACCGGCGTGATTACCAAACATTACTATCTGATACGAATATTGTAAGTGAAGGCACCTGGCGCGGGGTGGGAACAGTTAAATACTTGGGAGTGGGGGTATGAGGAGGAAGAGCAGGAGGAAAGAAGGGGGGGCAGGTACAAGTTTTGTGGAATAAGACGCGCTCGTGGCATCACTAACTATGTTGTTGTGGTTGTTGCCGGCTGTTGCTACCGATACGGTGCAACGCCGCGGGTGAAACGCTTTGTTATGCTTTTTTTATGCTGATATGTTTACCAAAAGTTCTATGTACATTTTTTGTTGTGGTATGCTGAGGTGCACTGCGTTTACATATAAACGTAAGTAGCGGTCTTCCAGGTAACACTCTTCTCTTGATATTATCTTCTCTAGATATTAAAAGATAGCATATGAGCAGCACTGGTGGTAGAGAGAAGATATTTGAAAAATATTGACCGATTCGTAAGTAGGCATAAAATCCTTATGGTTTTTGAGTTCCTTGAATGCATAATTGCGGATGAGTTTTCTTTATGTAGGCACCCATAGTAAAAAAACCTACTTGTTTTTTACGTCTCACGTAACAGAAGAAAAGCTATAACCTTTATTGAAACCGCAAACCATATCCCACGGCAATATGAGTAAGTGAATGATCATGCAATATCTAAAATCCCTACTAATATTATAAATTTGAAAGTGTGTATGTATGTATGTATGTATGTATGTATGTTCCGTTTTCACGCTAAAACGGCTGAACCGATTTTGTTCAAATTTAATATAGAGATATATTGGACCATGGAGACGGACATAGGCTACCATAAGTTGCAAAAATTAAACTGGGAGGGATTGTAGGGAGGGTAGAAGTTTGTACGGCACAGATTTACCTCTTGGAAGTAAGAACGCATGCGCTAATAATTGAGTGTTGCGCATGTGCTAACATATCTGTCAGTACTGTCACGTCATACATAATGTCATATTGTGCGCGTTTAAAAACCAGGCAGTTACATTCAGTACAGCCAAAGAGGTTTGATTACTAATAATACATTCGAAATACTAAAATACTTTTGCCCCGACCTATTACATAAAATTGTTCGCATATATAAACTAATAATTATATAATAAGCTTAATCGGCTGAAACGATTTTCTCTACTAATACATACATACATACATATCGTCACGCCTTTTATCCCCGAAGGGGTAGGCAGAGGTGTATTTCTACACCCACTTTTCGCCAGATATACTTTAGTCCCACGTAATAAGGGGCGAGCCTATTGCCGTACCGGGCACATTTCCAGACTCCGTGCTGCTACTGAAAATTTCGTGACAGAAAAACCCAATAACACTGCCCGACCCAGGAATCGAACCCGGGACCTCCCGATCCCACGCGCACATTTATGCCGCGAGACCAACGAGGCAGTCGTATAAGGTTTGATGTCGAGTTTTCCGTCTCTACGCAAAGATGGTATTTGCATCGTGTTATCCCAAAGTCGCCTCTTACGACACCCACGGGAAGATAGGCGGTGGTGACACTTGTATTCTATGCCGTCAACCACACGGTTTAATACACCAATCTCTACTAATATTAAAAATGCAAAAATGTTTATAGAGATATATTGAACATGTATTAGAACATGGCTTTGACATTTGACTGTATGCAATGCATAGTGATGTTATTATGTAGATAACGGAAGGTAATGTCATGGATACTGACCGAGTTACTTTGTACCCCATAGAGTTTCAGAAGTCTTTAGAATAATCAGGAGTATCTTCACACATCTTGAGACTGAAAGTAGATTTGTGTTACCCCGAATTTAACGCGCGCGAAGCGGCGGGCAAAAGCTAGTTAAATATAAAGCTACTTGAATATCATTAGTATCATGCTGTCATACTGCCCGTTATAGAAAGTGTTTACTAAACAGTGTACACTTGAAAGTGTTTACTAAATATTAACGTATTTGCTTGCAATAGAAGTGATAGCATTCAACCGTTGCGAACTTCGTAGCTACCACCCCCTTGCATACTGTGGGATGCCACTATAAGCTTCTTAGGAAACTTTAGGTAGTCGTTGCAGATAATGGTAATTAGGAACTATACAAATTCGAAACATTTGAAAGTCTAGGTGTGTTATATAAGGGTAATTAGGAACTATACAAATTCGAAACATTTGAAAGTCTAGGTGTGTTATATAAGGGTAATTAGGAACTATACAAATTCGAAACATTTGAAAGTCTAGGTGTGTTATATAAGGGTAATTAGGAACTATACAAATTCGAAACATTTGAAAGTCTAGGTGTGTTATATAAGGGTAATTAGGAACTATACAAATTCGAAACATTTGAAAGTCAAGGTGTGTTTGAATAAGTGGGTAATACGACTAAATAATAATGTAGACGAATGAAATGAATACTTATTTGGGTAAAGAATCTTTGGCTAGGATCTGTCGTAATTGTCACTAAACAGTAAAACCCCTAACTTTTAGAAGTTTCAGCGATAACACCGCCGTCAAATCTGCGCCGAGTGGTCTAGGTCTGATTCTCACGCCCCACATAGAACAACATCATCAACTCTGAGTGATCTTTTGGTTAAATGTTTGAAAAATCTGACAGAACATTCACAACTAGGGCAGACACTGCATCCTTTTTAAAGATTCCGATAAAAATATCAGATAAAATGACCAAACGAACTATTATGCAATTTTGGTGTTATGTATGTAAAATTGTTATTTATCACGTTTAAACGGCTGCAAAGTCGTTGGTTTTAGCCTTTTGTCCATCGAACGCTGGCTAGTATAATAATTATATGATAGTGTTCATCTATATTTGATCATCTGTTTGATTGCATGTACGGCGTAATGTTAACTAGTAAAGCGGTCGCTCTGCCGTTTAGAACAATGCCGAGTGTTGTGGGTTGGGACCCCACATAAGACTACAATTCGCATAATCCACAAATCGTTTTTGATTGATTGTATGTAGAGTCCTGTGACTCAGGGTTTCTGCCTAGTATTTAAGAAATGAAACTACTTCATGTCTTCAAAAAAAGGAGCAATTGGCCATGACGTGAGCATTACAAAGAATCATAAACATTTTTCATTTGTAAATTCAAACACTATTAGGTAGACAATAACCACAAGATAGCAATCATAATATTATTAAATTAAACTGAATAAAACCCAACTGAAAAGGAACAAAAGAGCTTTTAAGCATTTCACCCATTTGTATATTTTGTAGTTGAGTAATTTATTCAAGATAAAAAACAGAGACTTTTCAACTGAATAGGCTAGAGTATTATTTTATTTAGTTATGTTTACCGAACGGTAAAAATTTATAAAAACGTAAGCCATCTGGCCATAAAATATTGTCCAAGTTAACTTGGAATCACGTACGGGACGAATATTAAACTGAGACATAACATTAAACTTTTGTGACAATGTAAGCGGATTATATTCTGTCATAAAAACATTTCTTGCCTGAATATCGTTATGATGACTGTTCTAAAGATCATCAAATTTTGAAACTATTGAGAAATCGGTATATATTTTCGTTTTAATAAGCAGCGATAGCCTAGTGGAGACATCAATAATGTGTCATGCAGAGGATATTGGGTTTAAATCCCGGCGAACTTTAGTATAAATGTCAATGGTGTGACCTGGCGCGCAACACTGGATACGTGCGTGTTAGAATATTACTTATTGCTAGCCCTGTATCTTAAACCGTTGTTAAACCGTCGAATGCGGCTGTCATGCAGATCTTAAACTGTCATTATGTGGAGTCAGTATCCTTGAATGTACTGACTTATCTAAGACGTGAAGATTGCTATAATGATGATGAAGTTAATTATATTTTCATTGTATTTTTATTCTTCGTATGGGGAGAGACGAGATCTGGGGGCAGTGCCCCCACCAAGTCGAGCAAAAAAGCGGCACGGCCGTACCATCCTTTTCTCGAAGCAATTCAGGCCATTTTCGACCCTCTATAACTTCGTTGTGGATAAAACTAGAAGCCTGATTTTTTTAGTAACCATGCTGGCATTGTATAAACATGGTGAATTTCAAATGTCATACAGTTTGGACTAGTAGTTTAAGAATTACAACGAGTAAATTTTCGTGATTTTGTCACTCACTGAACTATCATCAAAAGTATTAGGCACTTCTAGCAGACATAGAAGCTTCAAATTTAGAATACAATTAGTGTTTAGTGTATGAATCAAGGAAAAACTAAAACATTTTTAAATTTCCGTCCAGTTTTCGACATACATCAACTGAATAAATAATTTTGTAATCCCATATATACATATAAGATTACAAAATTACGTTTGCAGTTAGTGCTTTAATTAAGAAAATTCGTTGTTGGTGTACAAGAAGTAGAAGGTACCGGAAAGGACAAAAGTAAGACTATCTACAAAAAGAAATAAGATCCCATTACAACAATACTTGTCAAAAATACCAAGTCTCGCGACCGTAAAAAGTTGTGAGATCCACGTAATACCAAGTCGGTTAATTAAAAATCTTGAATGTTTTAAAAAAATACATATATTGACTCGGCCATCGCATGAAAACACAATACATCTCATCTCATAAGTAATATATGTATAAATTTAATTGTTTAATTGAGTATTAAACTCAAAGATCAATCTCAGAAAAAAATAAAAGTTTTCTAATGTTTTCTAATATTCTACCACATACACTAAGACTATAGAACAAAAGGCAGACAGAGCGCGCGGAACACTTGCGTGAGGCCACTAAAGCAAATACAAAATTGAAAAGCGAATACAAACTCGACTCAGTGCGCTGCGAAGCATCGCACAGTTCACACGTCACGATCGATCCAGCTTTTAAATTCATAAAATGCCGTCTTGCGTTTTTAAACATTGTAAAAGTTGTTTCTAAAAGCAAATACGGGAAGATGGAATATATTCTTACAGATAAATATGGATTATTTGACCGTTTTATAATATTATTTCGATAAAATTCGTATTTCTGCAGAAAATATGTAAGTGTTGCCAGTTTACGTCGACACCGTTTTCCCTGAATTAGGGAAAATGCACTTGTCAATTGATTATGTAGGTAATAATGATTGTCATGTTAATGAAAAATACATTAACGTATTGTAAAAGTATATTGTAGATTAT